>LR990307.1:3500000-4700000 GCA_905147355.2 Apotomis turbidana | reverse complement strand
TGTTGTTGTTGTTTAAATGCCACCCTAAGGCATGTTGAAGCAACTGGTTGAAAGATTCAATGGCTCTGACATCTGGTTCGGTGGTCCAGTTGGTAGGACGCCCGTGTTGGCCCGGAAAGCCGTTGGAAACGCAGGTTCGAATCCTGTCTGAACCATTAAATTTTTCAATTGTTCGCTTCATTGTAAACATTTGTGTCGGGGTTGTTTGAAGTTTGCCTTTACGTTTTCAGTATAATCGCAAGGGAATCTGGCAACGTGACGACACTGAAGGACCTCCTTATCAAGGCCGGGGACTTTGTGGAGGACGATAAGGGCGTCGGGAACTACAAGTTAGTATCACAAAACAGATAGGTACAGACATAGAGTAAATTATATATACTGAGATAGTCATCAGCTTCCTTTGTGTACTAGCGCCATCTATTGACTAAGTCTCGAGTTATCTGAGTCATGTACATATGTATACATAGCATTCGCTATGCTCTGTACTGTACTGTAGGTACACATAATACATATTATTCATCTGTGCCCTGTGCCTCACACTCAACAAAATAAGTGGGCTTTAAAACTAGTTATGTTTGTAGGAAGGTATAAAAAAGACACATTTATAATTAATTATTTTTGGGGAACATAATTAGAACAAACGCTTACCACAGGTAGACACACACAACATTGTTTACTGCTACCATGACTTTAAAACGAGGCAATCGTGATCCATTACACAAAGCCGGGATCGAAATCCTTCCTGGAACTTTTGTCGTCGGAATCCAAGTTAGCGTGAAGGTCAACAACGTAGAGCAGATTCGCTAATATCCATAAAGCACAGCAGAAGAAAATTTCTTATATCCGTTTGAATATCCACCAGAAAACAAACTGTCCATAAAGTAAACTGTCAAACAGCACTACGCTACGCGTTTCTCTACACTGAATTGTATTAAGTAGTCTTTTAGTCTTAAGTTTATGCACACAATACTTGCACTTTCTACTATTGTTTTTTTACATTAAAAAAAATACGCATTTATTATTTTCCAACTGTTTTGTGGATATTAAATTTTTGTGATAATCATCATCTGCTTAAAATATAATAGGTGAAATCTAACCAATAATAGTGAGATGGAACGGGAATCTAATCTTAAGCCCTAATGTTGCCTGTAATGATAAATGCTTCATAATCTTTCACAATAACTTATGATTGTGTTTCTATTATATGTTTATTTAAGGATAAAATAATAACATAAAAACAGATTTCATTTTAATAATACTAATTCAAATATTAAATTTAGCTCCATCTATCGAGCAGATCTCGTACTAAACGCACGCAAGTTTTAATGTATTAAATCTGTAAAGTACTGAAATGCCCCTGGGTACAGAAATCAATCTCCATTCAAGCGTGCTCGAGCAAACGCACACATAGACATTGCTCACGGACACGTCAAGCGGATGGCACTCGCGCTCGCACTGGTCCGAACTGGTCCGAGATATCGTGTCCGTGAGCAATGTCTATGTGTGCGTTTGCTCGAGCGCGCTTGTATGTAGATTGATTTCTGTACCTAGCTGTTTTGTGTTAGTATACAACAAGCAACAAATCGCACTGATATTATAAAGGCGAAAGTTTGTGTGTATGTTTGTTACTTCTTCACGCTCAAACGAATGGATTGATAAATTTTAGTATACGAGTAGAAGTAGCTGACACTGGATTAACACATAGGCTACTTTTTATCATGAAAAAAATGTAGTGTTCCCGTGGGGTTAGCGGGTAATACCGCGTGGCGCTGCTAGTAATAGTATAAATGTTATTCCAATAAATAATCTAATGTACAATCGCGATATAGTATTATTTTAGATAGTCATATATTCAAGTATTTAAGGATGTACAAAATTTACAAGGCCAATATGTGAAACTTTTTTTCTACATTTAAGACCTTTTTTTTATACGTGCATCATATTTGAGTAAATAAAGCTTATTCCTTCATTCATTCATTCATACATCATTCATTCGCGAAATGAAAAGGATCTTCACTTTTGGATCTTAACAGAAATCATAAAAATTAAGTACATTTTCAGTCCATGACTATAAATTTAAATAACTTTTCAGAGAAGTTATCGAAAAATACCTCGAGCAAGCCCAAATACTCGAAGAAGCTCTAACAGTATTGCTGTCACTGTCCAACGCCAGCCAGACAGAAAGGGAAGGATACAGTGGTACCTTCAAGACGTCCAGCCCGATTCCACAACGTGTGTTGAGAAGCAACCAGATGGTTCTGGTGACTAACGAAGGTATACAATTTTTTTATGGACTTATAGCGAGAGATTCCACTAACGGACACTAGAGTGACCCGTCTATGTAGAATATTTTTTTTTAGCCATACTATCGCAAAAGGAATCATTTATTTGTATATATACACACATTACGAAAAAGGTAAAAAAACTAAAATTACGTATCATC
Source organism: Apotomis turbidana (assembly GCA_905147355.2). Lineage (NCBI taxonomy): Eukaryota > Metazoa > Arthropoda > Insecta > Lepidoptera > Tortricidae > Apotomis > Apotomis turbidana. The sequence continues at coordinate 4,697,557 of LR990307.1, read as the reverse complement.
TTGAGGGCTCTACCTTAATGTTAAGTTTTGAAATTTTACTATTGTACCGAAATAAGTAATATGCCTGAGACTGTACACAAATAATTGAAAATGCTTTTTTCATCAAAGTTTTAAAATTAGCCAAAAAGAAAAAAAAACAATAAAAACACTCAATAGCCCGACATTTATTTTTTCTTTTCGTTTTAAGTTTTACAGCTTGCTTTAAATTTATATTAAATCAAAATTATTAATTTTCAATTTAGGAGGCCAAATTAAAAAAAAGCTTTTGTATAAAAACTTCAACGTAGAGCCCTACAGATTTACATTAATTTTTGTTTTTATTCTTTATCTCGTAATCTATGATTACTTTCCAGTTTTTTGAACGGTCTTGCAAAAAAAATACTAATTCGGGACAACCTAACGAACACGCAACGATTTCGGCGGCAAGCGACAGCGATGAGCAGCGGCTATACGAGTGAGCGAGACCATGGTATAAGAAAATAAGGTATGGCACTCCAGTGGGCCTTTCTCCGTCACTGATAAGCCGCTTTATGGTAACAAAATAATTGACAACATTTCATATTTATAACAGGTGGAAATTAATATAGAGATCGACAGGGCTTTATGTCGTGTACCTTAAAAAAAATCTGAATTTATTCTTCTGTATTTAAAGAAATATAAGAAAATACATCAAATAACTGCAATCTAAGACAATACGGGCTGAATACGGTTGTTGTCTAAACCAAAGAGTGAAAAATATATATTTTTTTTATTTGACGTTGACAGATGTTAGATGCATACCGAGTTTTATTAAGTTTTTTTTTTTTTTATAAGAAAACCGGCTAAAGTAACCGTTCCATTAAGTTCTGGTTTTGGTGGTGCCACATTTTAAAATGAGTATGTTTTTATAAATTAATAATAAAATAAATAATCATCTCAGAAAATAAATAAAAACAGAGATTACTTCATCTTTTTAAGCAGAATTCAGAAAAGTAATAAAATGATAGTCTTAAAAATATGAAATGTTGTCAATTATCGCCATTATTAATTATCGCCAGTCGTACAAAAAAACAAATTATGCATTTATGCATTACAGTTCTTTTAATAGATTTTATTTTGTCGTAATAATGTGAGCGTTAGGATGGCGGGTGTAAATTAACAAATAGAGCTGCAGTATACGTCAGGAGTTAGTGCTAGCAATGTGCCAAATGTGCGCTTAAATTCGAGCAACATGCTCTTTAAACTCCAGAGATATTTAAGAAATTAATGACGCCCGCCATTCTGACGTCAGAATGGCGGGCGCATTTCCAGTTCTAGCTGATGGCTGCCTACTCAAGGGTGAAAAAACTGCCTAAGGTTAGTGCTCGCAGTGTGCTTCTACATGTATGAAGCACAATCAAATTCAGAAAGCGGTTAAAGAGTAATATGGAATCACTTTTTTGTGTAAAGCGCCTGCAAGTTTTGGGTGTTCCTAAACTGCCTGCAATGAAGATGTGATGTCTGCTATTTCAAATAAGCAGGCGTTTTTATATATATTTATTCAATTTCATATTACTCTTTAACGACTCTGAATTTGTTTGTGCTTCATACATGTGGAAGCACATTGCGAGCACTAACCTTAAGCAGTTCTTTCACCCTTGAGTAGGCAGCCATCAGCTAGAACTAGAAATGCGCCCGCCATTCTGACGTCAGAATGGCGGGCGTAATTAATTTCTTAAATATCTCTGTAGCTTAAAGAGCACATTGCTCGAATTTTGGCGCACATTTGGCACATTGCTAGCACTAATTCCTGACGTATACCGCAGCTCCATTTGTTGATGTACCTACACCCGCCATTCTGACGCTCACGTAATAATTGATTTAAAACACTCACGATTTTATGAGATTCATACAGGTAACAAGGGAAGCGGGGAGTATTATGATACACACTGGCAACACAGAAACGGACTGATAGAACCGTCCAACCAATCATAGCGTGACGTCAAGTCTCTCCTGTCATTCCGGACTGCCATTATTTTCTTATACCATGAGCGATACGAGAATCGCTGCCGCTTGTGGCTGAAGTCGTGGCCACGTTAGGCTGTGCGTTCAAGCGGAGCGGGGATAATGAACTAAGTTATCTATAGTATTAATTGTGCAATCAATACCTATATTTTATTTTTTTAATCGATGCAGGAATGTCTCAGTAATCTTATATTTCAAATTCAGACAGTAATCTTTGGTTTCATAAATGTTGTATACAGGGTGTAACCGACAGCGTACCGAAAACGAAAACCGTAGTTTTAGACCATAATCACGAACTGAAAACGAGTGTTAATTTTCTCGGAAAACTCAAGGATAAGATTTTCCAAAATAAATTATAAAACTCGACGCGCAATGTATTGCGTCCGATTCTCTCGGGTGCAGACGCACGGGGAGGGGAAATAGAAATAGAAATGTTTATTTGCTGAAATACTTAACAATTAGGTCTTAAGATTATTATTGTTACAGAACCAGTATTCAGTCGACATAAAAGTCAACATGCAAATCAATATTATTCCTAAAATACACAAATTCAATACTCTAATGATACAAAATGTCAATTTGAACAAAATTGCGAAACAAAATAATTTACAAACTATATACACAATTAATAATAACATGTCAATATTATTAAATTACCTTCTACCAAGAATTTTTATAAATTAGCCATGTCTAGTTTAAAGAAATAACATTAATATAATAAGCAAATAAAATTTAAATATCCGAAAAACAATAATAGTAATAAAATAAATCAAATGAAAACTGTTTACTTAACCGCTAAAATTTAAAAAGTCATTAACACTATAAAAACAATGATTCTGTAACCATTCAGTCAGCCTTACCCTAAATAGTTTACCGTCCAACATTCTTATATCATTAGGGAGATTATTAAATAAAATAATACACATGTTGTACGCATTTTTCTTATATATATCGGATTTGCATGGTGGATGGTATAACAAGTGTTTGTACTGTTCTCGCACTTGCCTTGAGAACATTTCGTTATATTTTTTAAAATACCCTGGCTGACTTTTGGTAAACAAACATGCCTTTAAAATGTACATTGAAGCTAAGGGTAGGACATTAAACTTTTGGAAGAGTGGTCTGCAGCTATCATCATATCGAATGCCACCCACTGCGCGTAAACATTTCTTCTGCATTAAAAATGCCCTATGAATATCAACAGAATTACCCCACAACAATAGTCCGTAATTAAGAGTAGACGACACATAACCATGAAAATCAGTCAACGCGGCCTGAGTTGAAACAGTATGTTTAAGCCTTCTCAGGGCGAAAACAAATCTCGATAGTTTAGAGCACACAAAGTCAATATGACATTTCCAGTTTAAATGTTTATCAATAAATATACCTAAAAATTGTGTGTTGTCAGTCTCATGAATGGGATAATTATTAAGATTAACAGTGAGAACAACTGGGTTTGATTTGTATGAATGAAATTGGATAAATGAAGTCTTGTCAATATTTATATTAAGATTATTATGATATGTCCATGTATTAATGTCTGCTATTGCTTTGTTTATATCTGCTTCATACGTGTTTTTGACAGTTCCTTTCACTATTAAGGTTGTGTCGTCTGCAAAAAGTATACACCTTTGCGATGTTGCGTGGGGCAGGTCATTAACATACAGTAAAAATAACAACGGTCCTAGATTGCTCCCTTGTGGCACACCCGAGCCATTGACACGATACTGTGACCTGTACTTTTCCCTTGAAACATTCTTCCCTTCTGTAATAACTCTAGAAATTTCAGTGCATTGTTCTCGGTTGGCTAAATAGCTTCTCATCCAGTCAAGAATGTTACCTCTTATGCCGTAGGCCTCAAGCTTAGAAAGAAGCTGCGAGTGGTTTACATAGTCAAAGGCTTTACTCATGTCAAGAAATATTGACGGGGAGCACGCGGCGAGCATCGACCGGTCCAGGCGCCCCCCACTTCACTCACGCGTCAGCGCAAAACATACCGTTACGCCAATGCGCATCGAATGACATGAATGAATGCAACCACAAAAACAACGCAACCACAGATCACAACTAGTGTACTACCTAACACCAATAACAACTGACCGATAAATTAAAACAGTCTAACAAGATTATTTTCATTCAAGCCAGTAAAGCAAATAAAATGTGCGGGTAGGTAAACATTAATAATGCGTCCGACCGCAGCGGCCTGTGCGAGCACACTGGCCTGGCGAATCAATGACCGGCCAGTACCGTTATCATTCCCACTCCACGCGCGCTGTGTTGTACCGTAAAGCTTACATAATACTGTTTGTGATACCTTGTGTGTTTTGCGGAAAATGCTATTTTCATGCGATTTTTCATGAAAAATTGTTACCGGTAGAGTTCGATTAACGGAAAAATAAAGAAAATATTAAAACTCACGAGGAAAACTTGTGAATTTTCTCAAAGAAATTTCCACGATTTTCCAGCCCAGAATAATGGTCTGAAGCCATGGTTTCAGTTTTCGGTACACCGTCGGTTACACCCTGTATACCCTAAAGCGGAGCGGAGTTGAGCGGACACTTAGGGTACGTCTCCACAGGGAGCGGAGCGGAGACATACGGAATTGTTGAAATCTGTATCTCAGTTCCGCTTCACTTCTCACATCTTCACATCTTCGATTCCGCACGTTTCTTTTCCGCTTCGCTTCAGTGGAGACGCACCCTAACAGGCTCCACATGTTCCTCTCCGCCTGACCTCAATGATGACCCTTGTGTTGTTATTGTTGCATGTGTATGATAGTGCATTGTGATACCAAGCCTTTTATACTTACGCAGAGCGAATGTATTGTACGAAACTACCCTACAGTAAACATAAAGCCTGACCAGAAATATATGAGGGTGCGCCATATTGCGGAATTTCACTGGAACTAATTTCTTACACTGGCAATGATTTTATGATGGTTTGTCAATAATGGCAACGTCATTCGTGGTGTATCTTTAAAAGACAAATATTTAAAAATATCCAAAGAAAATGCCGAAAATCATTCACGGTCGTGAAAGTAATATTATATAGATAAAGTGTGCATGTGGTTACCTCACGAAAAACAGTCAGGAAATGAGTGCATTCCATTAAATGATTACGAGGTTATCTTAGGAACTGACAGGTATTTAAACTAATGTCATTATAGTGCGGTTGCGATTGTTTGCAAAATTGTTGCCATATAAGTCTTATAAATAGCGCCCTCTTGACAATCCTCATATATTTCTGGTTAGGCTTTAAATGCAAACCCATCTGTTTCCAGTATAATCATAACCGACACGTTGAGGTAGCGCCGGGATTATCCGACGATTTAGTTCAGTTGAGCCGTGGCCGCGGAGCCGATAACACGTCTCTGTCGTTCTGAAGATTGGCGACGCAAGTTCCTTCGATTTCGACAGCCGAAAAACTTCCATTGCTAGATATAGATCACCCCTAATCTATAGATATCTTTTAACTTAACCCTTTGTTCCGTCGCGGAACAGATTAGTTCATTTTACTTTCTTAATTTTCATATTATTTTTAATGGGTATTTTTTTTACATACAAGACAACACAATTTGGAAAGAATAAATTTTCCTTGTATCAGTATTTTTGAGATGGCAAGCTTGTACCGGATCTCAAAGCACTTCCTACGCGCTCGCAGCGCCACCTAGTCGAGATGACTCTCTCGTACCGTTGAGATCGAACTGCACGCAACGCCGCCGTGCTTGGTGCTGAAATAATTACATATTGCTATTATCCGTCGCGACAAACTTACTCAAAACACGACTGGTGAAACAGTCCTAAACCTGTGCCTATGGTGAAATGTGGGTGTCAGTTTGAGCGCTGAGGATCGTCCAAAACTCCAGCGAAACCTACCACGTGGATTGCCTCTGGATTCGACGTAAGTGAGCCTCTCAAATTACTGCCCCTACATAATTTTTTGATCCGTTCGAACCGGGTCTTTCTTCACTTTGTTGTGTTGTCTTGTTATTTGCGGTATTACGTACCCATTTTAGTTGCATTCGTAATTCAATTTCGCATTGTCATTTCGGCCATCTTTGTTACGCAAAATGGTTCCCAACCCAAGTGACGGCAATCCCGAGATTGATACGTCATGTATTACACAAGACATCTTTGAACGCGATCTAATTCTCGACGAATTAAAAAGAACATTGCAATTCGCCGCGACAAATATCGAACAATTCCGTTCTCGAACAATCGATTTAACGGTACATCAGCGAAAATTTACCAAGATTCAAACCAAGATCGAAAAAGCGTTAATTAAGTCACAAAACTTCAATAAAGAAGCAAACATTAAGATTCGTAACGATTTCAATGATTTGTATTACGCGATAATTACGCATTTAAATAACTTAAAGCAGTCAGATGTTGAAAATCGGCGCGCGAGTCGCGCTCCTACCCTCCATGACACGATTATCAATGATCGTCGTAATTTACCAAAATTATCGCTCCCGGAATACCACGGCGAACCAACTGGTTGGCCTGCATTTTTCGATTTATTTCAATCGCTAGTTCACAGCAACAATGCCTACACGGATGCGGAGAAATTTAGATACTTACTTCTTTCGGTTAAAAACGAGCCACACAATTTGATTAAATCAATTCCCATAACGGAAGACAACTATTCAGTTGCGCTCGATATTCTAAAATCTAGATATGATAATAAACGCATAATTGCATCACAACATCTGGACAAATTGTTTGACATTGAAACTTGTTCTAATCGATCAGCTGTTTCCATGCGAAATCTATTGAATGTTTATCACGAAAACATCATGGCGCTCGAAGTTATGAACTTTCCGGTTAAAGAATGGGACTTCATGTTGTTGAATTTATTATTACGTAAAATTCCCGTTAATACGAGAAAAGAATATGAACGGTCTTTAACCAACCCCGGTGAAATACCTAAAGTAAATACATTAATTACGTTTTTAGAACGCGAACTTTCGGCAGAACAGATAATTACGATTTCCAATACACAATCCATTAAAATCAATTCCTTAAATAGTAAATCTCATACAAATACAAATATAGGTCAATTCACGCCCAAGCGGGTTTTTGCTGCGACTACGGCTCCAGCCCAAAGTCGATCTTACGGAGATACGAATAAGGTCCGATCTTGCGTAATGTGTAAAGGCGGACATAGTCTTGCCCGTTGTTTACAGTTTTTAGATTTATCCGCGCAAGATCGATTTACATTCGTGAAATCAAATAATGTGTGTTATAATTGTCTGTGTCCTGGACACGACTTGAGGAGTTGTAAATCGAATTTTAAATGTCGAAAGTGTAATAAGAAACACCATACATTGATTCATTTAGAAACAAATAATTCGTTACCCGTCATAAGCGAAGTTTCGGAAGTAGCGGCCGTTTCGCTCGCTCCTACGGAGCAGTGCGGCCCGAGCGGGATAGTTCATAACCCTTCCGCGGTTAACGGAGTCCGGAACGAAAAACCTTTAGGTATTCGCGCGCGCACGGTTTTATTGTCAACAGCCTTAATTGATATTTATTTCGAAGGAAGTAAGAGGGCTACTATTCGCTGTATGTTTGACAGCGGGTCACAAGCGACACTTATAACGGAAGAGTGTATGCAACGATTGAAGTTGCCGCGATGTCGCTATAGTGAGCCATTAGTAGGTATCAGCGATCTACCGCTTGAACCAAGGGGTACATTTTTGTGCTCAATTACGCCTAAGGGCAAACAACAGCCAGTTATTCCGATTGAGGCTACTATCCTTTCGAAGTTAACCCGTCAAATGCCTAGTGTACCACTAGCACCGCTTGCTGACTGGCCTCATTTACAGGGACTTACATTAGCGGACCCTGAGTTTCACGAACCACAACCTGTTGACATGATACTCGGTGGGGACATTCTCGCAGATATTTTGCTGGATGGCCTTATCAGGGGTGAACCGGGAACACCCACCGCAGTAAACAGTTCGTTCGGTTATTTACTGTGCGGTAAATTGAATTTTACTGCTAGCGTTGCGACTCCACTCCACGCGTGTTTTACGTCGTTCGACAACGACAACCTTCAAAGGTTTTGGGAGCTGGAGTCAGTTCCAGAGATACGGAGTTACACTCCTGAAGAGCAGCTGTGCGAATCCTTTTTTCAAAAGACGCATACGCGCGATGAGACAGGGCGATACGTGGTCGCTCTGCCGTTCAAGCCCGACGCACCGCCCCTCGGCGAATCTCGGCAAATTGCTCTAGCACGATTCCATAAATTGGAATACCGTCTAGAACGTAACCCCCAGCTAAAGGCGGATTATCACGCTTGCCTCCAAGAGTACGTGGATCTCAACCACATGGAGCTCGCGGACGATAACCCCCCCGCTGGCGCGAGTTATTACATACCACATCATGCGGTGGTCAAAACTTCAAGTGCGACGACTCGTACTAGAGTTGTCTATGACGCTGGATGTCGCTCGACGAGTGGTCACTCGTTAAACGACATTCTGTTGACGGGTCCTAAGTTACACTTAGACATCGTTGACGTTCTACTTAAATTTCGAATGCATAAAATTGCATTCTGCTCCGATATCAAACAGATGTATCGTAACATACTTGTTCGAGAGAGCGATAGGGATTTTCAGCGCATCCTTTGGCGACAATCGCCCGAGGAGCCTCTTCGTGATTACAGGCTTCGGACAGTCTCTTTCGGCGTCAGCAGCGCCCCCTATTTAGCCTTGCGAACGATAAAACAACTGGCTCACGACGAAGCTGAGCCTTTCCCGCTTGCATCTCCAGTATTACTTAACGACGTTTTTGTCGACGACGTAGTTACCGGTGCAGATACAACAGCCGAAGCGCTCGCTCTGCAGCAGGAGCTGATAGGTATTTGTGCCACAGCCGGTTTCGAGTTACGCAAATGGCAAAGCAACTCGCCAGCGATCCTCGCTGCAGTGCGACCGCCAGATGTTCATGGTGAGCGGCGCGAAAATGTTCACTTCGCCGAAATGGATAGTGACCAAGGGGTCAAGGTCCTTGGACTTCAATGGAATCCAGGATCCGATGCATTCAGCTTCAAAGTACAAAGTACTTCTAAGGTCTGTACGAAACGGGCTATATTATCGGAAATTGCGAAAATATACGACCCAATCGGGGTCATCTCGCCCGTCTCTTTATTCGCTAAACACTTGATTCAATTACTGTGGTTAGCTAAGGTTCCGTGGGACTCAGAACCCCCTATCGACATAGTTAACTCATGGACAAATTTCGTCAACGAGCTACCGCTCTTATCACAGATATCGTTTCCGCGTCATATTTTTAACACCAATGATTACGAGTCAATCGAAATTCACGGATTTTCAGATGCAAGCCAAATCGCTTATGCAGGATGTGTTTACATACGTCTTACGGACAAAACCGGTAAGGTTCAAACCTACCTGGTTATGGGAAAGACACGCGTAGCCCCTCTACGTGTGTGTCTAACGATCCCAAAATTAGAGTTAATGGGATGTGTAATACTATCAAAATTGATAGAACGAGTAATGCACATTTACGGTGATCGTATTCGCCCTGATCAGGTATTCGCGTGGTCGGACAGTTCCATCGTGCTAGCGTGGCTCAAGTCACCCCCGCACGAGTGGAAAACATTCGTCTCTAACCGCACCAGTGAGATATTGTCCCGTGTCCCGGCGAGCTGCTGGCGTCACGTCCCGTCGGCTGATAACAGCGCCGACCCGGCGTCACGCAGTCTCTTGCCCTCCGCACTGGTACAAAGCGACTTGTGGTTCCATGGTCCCCCATGGCTCCAACAAGGTCGAGACTCCTGGCCTACACAAAACCCGGTAGTAAACACACTGGAAGAAAAACGCACGAAAACCGAATCCGTAAACAAAAGTTGCGCATGTGTGTCCACATCGCCTCCTACCCCGGACGACGACAGTCTTATTACGCGATTTTCGTCGCTAGGCAAATTAGTTCGCGTCACGGCACTAATATTTCGTTTCTACAACAAATGTAGAAAACATAAACAAACGTTTCCAGATTACGTCACTGTACCCGAATATCGCTTTGCATTAAATCGACTCATATTGATTACACAACGAAAGGTTTTCGAGGAAGACATTAAACAGATTTCGTCTAATAAATTACCTTCCTTACGCTTACGGCGCCTCTCGCCAATTGTAGATAATGACGGTTTGTTACGCGTCGGAGGACGCATTCATAAATCATTTTTACCGTATGAGTCAAAACATCAATTGATTTTACCTAAACGACATCCGCTTACTTATCTTATCATAGACGATGCTCACATAAAAGAATTGCATGCCGGCCCGCAGTGTGTGCAAAACGCACTGTTACAGCGGTATTGGATAATATCGGGCCGTGATATAGTACGTCTACGTATACATCGCTGCATCCCGTGTTTTCGTGCGCGCCCCACGCGCGTGCAACCGAGGATGGGAATGTTGCCCGCGGTTCGCTTGCGACCAGCGCGCGTTTTTATCAAAACCTCATGCGATTTCTGTGGGCCATTCTACGTTCGCGCAAACAAAGTGCGCAATGCAAAAATAATTAAATGTTATGTTGCAGTTTTTGTATGTATGAGCGTTAAGGCCGTACATCTTGAAGTAGTTTCCGAACTTTCGACTGAAGGATTTTTAGCTGCGTTGCGACGTTTCACGTCCCGCCGTGGATACTGTACGGACATATACACGGATTGTGGACGTAACTTTGTTGGTTGCAATAATTATCTTAAAGAGTTGTACGCGTTCTTACGTAACGATTCCGTTATGAGCGCTCTCAACAAACAAACCCTTAAGCAAGGATTAACTTGGCATTTTCAGCCTCCTTATGCTAGTCATTTCGGTGGACTCTTTGAAGCGGCCGTCAAAAGTTTCAAAACACATTTATATCGCGTAGTAGGTACTCGGACGCAAACCTATGATGAAATGCATACGATCACGTGTCAAATTGAAGCGGTTTTGAATTCCCGTCCGCTCTGCGTACTAAGTTCGGATTCTTCTGATCCACTTCCTCTTACACCGGCCCATTTTTTGATCGGAGAGCCTCTAACGGCCCTACCAGATGTTTCCTTGACAGACGAAAATCCTAACCGTCTTACTCGCTGGCGCTGGATACAGCAAGCTGTTCAGCATTTCTGGAATAGATGGAGTCGCGAATATCTTCATCAACTCCAGCAAAGCACAAAATGGCTTCAAGATCGCGGTCCCGCTATCCGTGAAGGCACTGTCGTTGTGGTCTACGATGACCACTTACCGCCGTTACAGTGGAAACTCGCGCGTATTCACGCTGTCCACCCGGGCGCCGATCAAGTCATTCGCGTCGTAACTTTAAAAAGTGGGGACACATTGTACAAACGACCCGTAGTTAAGGTCTGTCCCTTACCTCTAGAATAATTAATAAAAATTCGTTACGACTCTTAGTGTAGGTTAGGCTTAATTTCAATATAGTTGGTAAGCTTTCGCATGTTCTGTTAAAAGACACTTTGTGCTTTTAAGGTGAGCGGCATGTTCCGTCGCGGAACAGATTAGTTCATTTTACTTTCTTAATTTTCATATTATTTTTAATGGGTATTTTTTTTACATACAAGACAACACAATTTGGAAAGAATAAATTTTCCTTGTATCAGTATTTTTGAGATGGCAAGCTTGTACCGGATCTCAAAGCACTTCCTACGCGCTCGCAGCGCCACCTAGTCGAGATGACTCTCTCGTACCGTTGAGATCGAACTGCACGCAACGCCGCCGTGCTTGGTGCTGAAATAATTACATATTGCTATTATCCGTCGCGACAAACTTACTCAAAACACGACTGGTGAAACAGTCCTAAACCTGTGCCTATGGTGAAATGTGGGTGTCAGTTTGAGCGCTGAGGATCGTCCAAAACTCCAGCGAAACCTACCACGTGGATTGCCTCTGGATTCGACGTAAGTGAGCCTCTCAAATTACTGCCCCTACACCCTTTATTTCGCAAAAAATTACGGAGGTCGCTAGTTCAAGCCTCGTTAAGGTAGAATAGAGCAAAAAATTGTGATTCGAAAAAAAATTGAAAAAGATGGTCTAAGAATGTGTTCCTCCTGGGATACACTGCGAAATTAAGGGTTCGGGGAATTGGTGAACATTTTCAAAAAGATTGATTTTTTAAAGGTTGGATAACTTGTTACTTATTCCTAGAAAAGGTACAGATTTTTCTGTAGCTTTAAAAAATAAAACATTTTTTTTTTTCGCCTTGTTTTAAATTGGTGCTAAACGAAGCTAAGAAAATCTTGTAGTAATTTAGTGTATTCGATGCCGACTAGGATGTTCAGCATGGTAGTTCACTTAAAAATCCGCCTTTTAACTCCATTTTGGGCGTATAAAAGACTAATTGGGTGAATCAACTTTTAAGTGCACCTTGTTGCTATGGTTATGCAAAATGTGTCCCTCGGACAACCTAAGCATTTTTCTATGAAACAGTATGAAGACGTCACTTGGACAACGGGGACAGAGTAAACAACACAAAAAAGTTGATTCACCCAATTATTGTATTAAGCAGTTTACACTCTCGCGAAATTGTCAGGAACGACCCGACATGTTTGGAGTGCCGGACGGAAAAGTTGTACTTAAGTCTTGCCAGCACCCCCCGCGCTATTAGAACGGAGCGTTGATCAAAGAATCAGTGACCAAGTTACCGCGCCGCTGTAAGGGTAGCAGTCCGTGATGAAGAGCTCCATACGAGTTCGAAACATGTCGGGCCGTTCCTGACAATTCCACGTGAGTGTAAACCGCTTAACCCTTTGAGCGCCGAGCGGCAAAGCAATTCATCGTGCCACTGACGCCAAACCAAAAAAAAAAGATTGCTCCAAAATCAACAGAGATTGAAAAACACAGATAGTGGTTTGAATTAGCATGTTTTTGACCATTGACATTTTTGACGTCAATAGGCGTCGTAGGCGTCAGTGGCACGAATTCCCGATGACGTGATTTGCCGTCTTTGGCGGTCAAAGGGTTAATACAATAATTAAATATGTTTCACGAAAGTTTTAATAAGATTATTGTATAAAAAACTTAACAACTGACTCTAAAACATTTGTGTGTATATATGTACAATCAACATCAAAAGTAACTGACGATTTTAGTATGAAATTTGACATAAACCTGTAGTAAATATGTCAACTACTTTTAATGCTGACCTTACAATACAAGTACATACCTGTATGTATACCCCTGGTCGGCGAATGATGATCCCAGACTTCATTTAACATTTCAAAATTCACCTTTTAATGTACATTTCACATCAATATTTGTGTAACCCTGATAAAAATATACAACACGTAATTTTTGATAAAATCTTTTGACCCCGCACATCGCGCAACTACCAAAGGCATTGAAAATAAGAAATAAAGCACATGATATAATTTGTCAAATTTGTTTTCTGACCTCGCGTTTATAGGCTACCGCCTATATTTTTTGTGCGTTCGCCTCCTAAGATATCTCAAACTGTAGCTTAATTCAATACCGAGATCCTATTTTCCCATTTCTTTAAAGACGCGAGCTCAAAAATATGTTATTGGGAAATTCTCGATTCAAGCCAGTTAAAAATTTTGAAAATTTCTAAAATTTTAGTGAATCTCAAAAAGTTACCGACCGATATTGGGAATTCAAATTGCACTTTGAAGCCCTCCGGCAGAGGCACATTTTGACATTTAGACCATCCGCGTACCTCAGCGAAACTACAGGCAAATGTCACAATTTTATTCAACGGGGCACTATACTCGATCAGGAAAACAAAAAACTTTCCTTTGAAAATTTAGCTTGTACATTTTTATTTATGAGTGCTAGATTATTATTACATACAGGTTTTGACAGACGGACAACAAAGTGATTTTAGAAGGGTTCCGGTTTTGCCGATCGTGGTACGGAACTCTAAAAAGCCTATGTTACACCGATCACCGAAAAAAACTTTCCTTTGAAAATTTAGTTTGTACATTTTTACTTATGAGTGCTACATTATTATTACATACAGGTCTTGACAGACGGACTACAAAGTGATTTTAGAAGGGTTCCGGTCTTGCCGATCGTGGTACGGAACTCTAAAAAGCCTATTTTACACCAATCACCGAAAAAAATCTTTGTTTTGGAGAACATACTAGAAATTTGTAATTTTTTTTGTAATGTCACAGAGATTAACTTTCTCCGACCGGGGTATAGGTTGCTTAATTTTAAACAGCATGAAGGTTTGATTTATCGAAAGATCTTATGATGAAAATACTTTGACATCTCACAGCGAAGTTTGAACTGATGAAAAATAGTAGTTAGTTAGTTTTAACTTGTTATAGTTATGACAAATACGATATCCTAAGTTTTTTGTTTTCTATGTTCTAATCATTCGAACAATTAATTCTTGTCTTTTACAGCTATTGTTAATTTAAGGAACTATACAAACTTGTACAATAGAGTACATAAAAATATATAATAAATGTTAATAAGTTTAAGTTATTTTCTAAGCGTTACTCGGACTTTTGGAGTTTAAAAGATTTTGAAACAAAATCAACTAGATTTAAGAATAAACGAGACATAATAGAAAATATATTTAAGATACTAATTGTCCAACAAATAAACTGAAGCTCATCTATTGATCTGATCATTATTATTAAAAATGAGAAAACTGATTAAAATTAAAAGTTTATTATTATACCTCGGGGTTTTTGGTGCACAGATGATCTGAAACTTACGGCCCAGTGTTAAATTATTTGTGGACCGAAAACTTGGTATGTTTATTATTTGAGCGATTTTTTTTGACGATTTATTTCTTTTCTCAGTTTTTAATAAAATTTGGTGAGTTGGTAAAGTTCTTTATTCTGAACAAGGTAAGCCCAATTTTCACGCTATGTCCTACAAAAATTTCAATTGATCAAAATATGATTTTTTATTTACTAAACATTAGTTACTTTTTACTTTTTTACTCAACTAAAATTTAGTACAAAATGAGGAGCTCGAAATGAAAAATAAATAAATCGACAGCAAAATAAAAATTGACCAATGGGCCAATTTATGTACCTAATACATTCTGTGTACCTAACTCAATGGAAAAAAAATGGAGGACATATCGTGAAATTGGGCTTGCCATGGTCAGAAGAAGCAACTTTACCAACTCACCAAATTTTATTGAAATCTGAGAAAAAAAAGAAATCGACAACATAATAAAGATTCGCCCATTTAGAAACTACCAAACAAATCGATATCTTTCGTATGCTCAGCCGTGGAAATCCTCCTTGGTACCGCGTAGTAAGACCCGTCTTTATACCTTTTTTTACATATACATTTTAATTCATTACGGCGCAAATGAGGCTTGTACAGTCGCATCAAAAGTAGCTGAAAACTGACATTTCATATTTTTAACACTACAATTTGATTACTTCTGTATTCCGCTTTAAAAGAAGACTTAATTACTGTTTTTTATATTTTTCCTGAGATTACTAATTATTTTATTGTTGATTTATTACAATTTACTAACTCTAAAAAGTTGTAACTCGAAAACTATGGCACAATGCTATTACTCAAGTCTGGTGTCTAATTAAAAAAAACGAATGACGTTGAGCTTGACATTATTGACAGCTGATTCTTTTTTTTTTGCGGACTATACCTACCTACGTTGAAAACTACAACTCTATGCAGGCATAGCTGTCGTAGGTTTCGGTCATTTTCTTATATTTATTAACATATATACAGAAAAATAAATTGAATATTTTTTTAGGGTGTACACTGTCGCAAAGCTCTCGATTTCTATATTAATTTCCACCTGTTAGAAATATGAAATGTTGACAGTTTTAGTATGAAATTTAAAATAAGTTTTAAAATTATCAGCTTCTTTTGATACTGACTGCAGGTAGGTACTCGAGATTTTTCCGTAATCGCATACGAAAGGGTTTATATTTTTTACATTATATGATTGAATTTAGAAACCCTGCTCCTGACATTGTCGGTATATGCCGACATTGGCTATCTGTTGTCGTGTCTTGACGACGCCGACCACTTGACAATTTTTTGATTAATTCCGTTGATACCACATGACATTGTTAGTTCTTAAGAGTTGATTATGAATAAATAAATCAATATATTATCAGTTTTTTTATTTATTTATTGTAAATAAGTTTAGGAAATATATTAAAACAATATAATATAAGTAGTAGTAGTTTCAGGAATGCAGAAAATTGAATTATTTTTACCTTAACAAATTAAGCATTGTTAGTATGAACGCATTTTGAATAAGCGTCTTGTTTGCTTTATTGATATTATTATTGAATTGTCATTCGACTTACATGTTAATACCCAATTTCAAGTCAATTAAAAAAAGACTAAAACTCAATTTGTCACATACATGAAAATCTCAAATAAATCAAGAAACTTTGAATAAACCTTGTAAAAATAATTTAAACCTTTCCAAGCCATTACTTTTATCATAAATGCGGAAATACGTAGTATTTTTTTTGCAAAGAATAATTTTAGCGAATACTTTTGTAATACAATATATTATGAAGTAAATTAATAGTAGGTAGCTTGTATAATGGGTTGAGTTCTGAGGCCGCATTCATCCCCATACCGTGGACCCTAAATGGTCGCGTACGGTACGGTTCCAAAGGAGTTTTCTCCCACAAATGCTCAGGCTGTGGAATGAGCTCCCTTCCAAGGCTTCCTCGGGGGACTACAGTATGAAGTTCTTCAAATAAGGAGTGTATACAGATTTTTGAGGGATCGGCAACGCATGCGAATGCTGGTTTGCAAGCGTATAGACTATGGTATCCGCTTACCATCAGTCGGGCCGTACGCTTGTTTGCCACCTTTGTAGTATAAAAAAGAACGCAATATAGTAATTACAGTATTCATATAATTTAATTTCATTAGTTCTGGCATGATCAGTGAATATGGTATGAAACTAAATTGTGTGTATAACTTCAAATATTGTATTATTTCAATTCAATAGCTATTTTCTAGAATATTGTCTCTAATTCCTTAATATATTTGGTAATAAATGCTTATCCATTATATATTGTGTCTGCATTTAGAAGTTTTCTTTAATAAATAAGACGAATAAGCATGGATCAAGTAGGGATATTATGTATGTTTAACCTGCATGTTTAACTTTTAGAAAGTACCTAAAGTTAATAAGACCGCCCGATCAAGGCCTCCCCCGAAGATCTCCAGTACCGCTCGCACTACTCGCGATTCTCCCAAATTCGTAGGCCTTCTTGTTTTCCCTACGCTACGTCTTCCGGTACGTAGTCGCAACATATTACAGATTTAAATTGATTACCTACTAATATTACTATACTAGCGGTATGATAAGACCACAATTTTGATAGCTGTTATCTAAATACCTATAGTCTGTATGGGAAATTGAGGTAGGACACAAAACCATTTTTTTAAACCATTAATTAAGTGACTTGTTAAGTAAATAGTGTTGATTTCATTTTTCAATCAAGTACTTATGGAAATTAATAATCCAAAACAGGTCCGTGTAAAGGTTTTGCGTGTAATACAGTCGAGTTCATTTACATGAACTCGTGTGGAAATGAACTCGACTGTACAATGTGTAAGTTAGTAAGTTCTAATCAAAATTGCGTTAGTCGACACTCCCTAGAGAAGAAATTACAATTAAACTGTCAAAATTGAGTTCATCTTCACCATATAATGCTGTTTTAATCTACTTTAATAACAGATTTATATTACATAGCCTAGATCCAATGCACTACATACAGGCCGCATAACCTAACTTAAATAGCAGCTAGCAACAGCTGGGCCACATCCTCCCTCGGCGACCGCGCTGCAAGCTTCATCGTGACCGTTTCTCCCCCTGCTACTAGTTTCCCTCTCACCAAAACTGGCGCTCCACCTCTAAAGATACCCTGAGCTCTGATCTCCTTAACAGCATCCCCAGAGATCGCCGCTTTTGGCAAGCCTAGATGCTCACAAACCGCCGCTGCGGCATCGTTAACGTTGTTCTGGGACAGTCCAAAGGTATCGCTTGCTTCTGGGGCGCTTGCAGCTCGCTCCCAGATCTGTTCCCAATCGTCTGACGCAGCTCTGGCTCTGATCTGATCGCCGCAACCCATCCCGAACTCCTCCAAAGGATAGGAGTCTGCGTAACCTTCATGGGCGTCAGGTACTCCTGTGGTTGGGTCGCAATCGCGGACGGTGAACTCTAAAGTCGCTCCAAACTCTCCTAGACTGTCTCTGAAAGCGCAAGGGTACTCTAGGATAAGGAAAACGCTTCCAGGTTTATCATACTCCAACTTCTGACACGGTACGATGGATTTGACTTCATATTCCGGTGGAGTTTCGAGCCTCACATGCACATGCTCCAAAAGCTGATCGTTCAAAGTGTTTACGCACTCGAATTGTAGTATCACATGTCTGGAGAAGACGTGTTTAAGTAGACGGACTCTGTATTCAGTTTCAGCTTCCGTCAGGTCTATAGGGGGTGTGGTCTTGAAGATCGGCCCGAGTCGTTCGAATCCAGGCAGTTTCGACAGCTGTTCAGAATACAACTCCTCAATGGAGACTTGTACAGGTTTCCTGACTTCAATCTCAACGACTGCTTCCTTGCTCTCCTTCTGTTCTTCTTCTGTCGGAACGGCCATTATATCAAATGGTTCTTCGGGTCTGGTAGCCAAGTGGTCTCTCAACGCTCTCTCAAGTAACACCGGATTTGGTTTAGGGACGTTGACGATGTAATCATTGATAAGTTGTTCGTCTCCTGTGTCCAAGATAGCGGAGTAGTATATAGCTCTGTCGCGGACCTCGTCATCGTCATCCATTTGGCATCGCGAAAGAAGAACTCTTATATTCGGCAGGAGTTCTGGTCGCTGAGCTCCGAATTGGGCGACAGCTGATACCGCGGCAGCCCTGACCGGTCCCGATTCGAGAATAACCCTGTTGTATATGAAGCGAATGTAACGCGAAGGCTGGCGCGATTTCGGTCCTTCTCGACCAAGTAAATGAAGAATCCTCACAGCCAAAGCCGTATGCTCGCAATCTTCAATGAATTCACACAGATGTGCCAATCCCGTCTCTTTAGCATCAGGATTTTCCTCAACCAAAGCGATAATAGCATCAGCTATAGCTGCTTTGTACTCCAAACCCCCTTCGTCTCTAAGCATACCGGCTAAGAATGCAGCAAGCGATTGGTGTTTCCTTGGAAACTTGGTGCAAAGACGCCTTATAGCCCTCACCACAACTATCTTAAACTCATCTGAGATCTCAGATACGAAGCTGGAGATCTGCTTCATTAATCTATCAACGGAACTCTCAGCTCCTGTCGCTAGTAAAGTCGTCACAGCGAGAGTAGCGACGGAGCGATTCGGATCAGAAATCAAATTCTCCAAATCGACCGCACAGGCGGCGACGGCTGTCGGATGTTTTGCTGTCAACCTAGCTAAGGTCCTCGCTCCGGCGAGCCTTAAAGAGGCTTTAGAAGAGCCACAGAACAGCTGTAAAACTGATACCGCTGGTGCTAAGTCTCTAGCTGTCTTCCTTAAGTTAACAATCGCATGGGCTGCTTCGTATATCACCATTTCGGATTTATGTCTCAAACAACATTCGATGAACTCAATGTAAGGTTGAGAGGCGTCGGATTCGTCGTCTTCGACCAGTTGGGCGGCGAGACGGATGAGTAGGCAGAGGGCGTAGGGGGACTTTAAAGGAGCCCGAGCGAGGCGAGTGACTAGCTTCACGGTGGAGAGTTTGTCGTTGCGACGCGAACCCGCCACTACGCCCAAAGCGTGGTAGGATACCATGGCGTTATCGGAGCTGATGGCTTCCTGTAAAGACAATTTAAATATATTAGAATTTCAAGCTCCGCGTCAGTGGAGACAGTACTTAATGAAAGAAAAATTAAAAACATCATTACATAATTAGTGGGACAAAAATAATAATGCTATAAGTAAACTATGATTTATGATTATGCCCCAGAAAGGGTACATCTCAGCATGATGCTAGCTCGAAACCCAAGGCTTTTCCGGTGGGACCATAGGTTTTGAAGGAGGTTTTAAATTCTCCATATTGGTGCCGAGTGGGAGGGTGCCCCGGAAGCTGGAAGCATTACCACGCTGAATAGTCAGGGCTATTCTTTGGCATAGGTATGAGCCAGCCCTCTGGTCACCCGTTGCATAGAGTATTCTCTTTGCCAGTTCGTGGAAAATTGTATGGGCACTTTGTCCTCATGGCCCGAGTGTTTCTACCCCAAACGGCTCAAACATGTAGCCACTGTCGAGCTATGGTGAACAGCAGCCCCGGCTTTGGTGGTGGTCACTGGAAGGTGGGATGGTGCTAATGTATCCACTATCCACGCATGTGGCGGCCCAGACCAACGGAAATACTTTGTATTTATAATTAACCTCTGCATCAATATTCACAAAAAGGACCAGAAAAATGGTATTTCCGCAAAAGAAAACAAAATAAGCAAACATTGACAATAGCGCCATCTCTCCCCCCTTCCTAACACTGGCTGGAGAAGCAAGAGGGTGGGGGATGTTGCGTTTGTGCACGTCCTAGAAGTATGCTTGTATAATATGGTGATTAGCATTTAAAAAACAAAAAGTGCTACAGATGGCGATTTGGCGGCATATAATGCTTAATTTCACGCGATGTGCGTAATGTCGCGATAGCTCAGGGATCAGAGCACTACTCCAGATAAGTATAGGTTATGGGCTCAATCCCTACTTGCAATATAGTGGATTGCGTAAAATTGTATATTTATATTTGGACTCTGTATCAATATTTGTAAAACAATTTTTTTTGCTCCTATTCTAGGGTATTAGGTGAAATGCCCTAATGATATGAACTTTTATTGAAAATACAATCGCAACCTTTAGCCAAACCAAAAATGTGTTTGTAAAAGGTAATTATTAAGTTAAAGACTACACATCAATATAGACCCAACAGTTTCAGTCTCAGGATAGGAGGTACATATGGTAATTTTTATCACAGAGATATTCCCTTAAGTGGAATTTACTAGAAAAGGTGCATTCACTACTTAATTGGACATTGGGCATTTTTTTTATTTCCATTATTTTATTAATCACTTGTTGTTATTAATGAGTATAAGCATACAAAGTTACAGGTAGTATGCACCTGCCTACTAAGCCCAACAGTCCTGGGTTCGAATCCCAGCAAGGAAATATATTTGTGTGAGGAACTCTAATATTTGTTACCAGGGCCTCTAGAGCAATAAAGTATAGCGCAATCATTGCCAGGTGTGGCCGAGGAACAAACTTGTATGACGGTGAATGCGTATATGCGTTGCTGGCAGTAAATGTGTTAAATAAATCCTATGTTGTTATAATAAAATGTAAGGCTTTCAACATACCTGAGCTTCATTAGCCCATCGCCGCACCAAATCCGGGGCGCTTGATGACAGGTGCAGCGCCGAAACCAGCGCGGCGGAGCTCACTGCCGGATTCTTGTCTACTATCGCTTGTTTCATGTATCTCTCTATAGCCTGGAGCATCGTGCTGTCTGTAATACTGCACAGGGCTCTTATAGCCGCTGCCCGGTACAAGTCCTCCTTCCCAGTCATGTCTTTAGTCAGTGAAGAAGTAACAATGATGACATCTTGAGCCATTCCACTGAGCTCCTTTATACACAAGTATACCATGCGACGTAGCATAACATCCTTAGATTGGAACAGCTTGGTGGTCGCAAAAAACGCGTCGGTAGCTTCTTGGGTGTTGAATTTCTCTCCTTGATTGAGTAGAAACAATATTTTCGACAAAATATGCGTGCATTTTCGCGGATGAACGTTACTCTCGTTGAAGTATCGAGATTCTTGGAGGACGATGGTTTTGTCCAGGGACTGATATGGATTGCTGCTTCCATCTTCTTCTTCTTTCTTATCGCGTTTGAAAGAGCTCATTTTGAGCTTTTTCTTTTGGGTTATTAGGAAATTATGAGGCGCCGACGAATACACTTTACACGTCACTTAGAACAAGCTGTCAAATGTCATTTTTTGTGGATAATGGATATGGATACTGATATTTTAAGCCCAAAATAAAAGGTCACTATTGTGTCTATGACTCTAAAGGTAAACGCGCATTATGCAGCAGATCAAATCGCATGACAAATAAAACCATTACCTACGCGTCAGTATAGTGCCATAAAATTTAATACATAAATATTTTGTTTTGCTGCGTCACGTAATACGCGCTCACTATATAGTTTAAATATTATTTAAATTGAATGTAGCGTTCCTTATAAATGGCGACTGAAATTTAAAAACAAACTAAAAATTGTCTATGACTAGCGGCGGTGCTGTGCTGTCGGGCGTTCGTTTGTGTTGGTTTGACAAATATCTTAACAATTGTTTTATGAATTACTTTGATAATAGGCTGCTAGTGTAGATTATGCAATAAGCAAGTGTCTGGTTAAGCGACAGTTGATTCATCAGAACTTGAAGTATACTAAAAAATGGCTACCCCGGCTGCAGCCCCAGCCCCAGCTCCAGTAGTGGAGGATAACCCAGAAATCGTGAGAATTTACTTAAATTTATAGTGAAATATATGAACTTTATGTTATTAGAAGTTACCAGAGATGTTAATGAAGGTTATGTTATCCAGGATTGGGGAAATGAGCGACTGACTCGAGCACAAAGAGCCGTCGAAGCGAATATCTACGATGTGGATTCATGGTCACTACTTATTCGAGAAGCCCAAACACGACCCATAAACGAAGTTCGGTCGGTGTACGAGAAGCTGATCGCAGCATTTCCGACCACGGGGCGATATTGGAAGATTTTTATTGAACAGGAGGTAAGTAATTTAAATTATCCGTCAGTATTTTAATAAATATTATGCTAGCCCTTTAAAATTCTATGTCTAAGTCGGTGGTCATGACCAATCTTGGCCATACAGGTGTTCTAGACGGGTCATTAATTGTATGGTAGCCCAGTAGAGTTGGTTAAAGACAGGATTTTTTGAAGTCAGTGCCCAGTACCCTGTAGTCAAATTTCACCATTACTAGGAAGTTCACAAAATTGATTAATGCACTAAAATAAATTCACCATTCTGTATTGCTGAGTAAGTTAATTAAAACTATAATGATTTGTTTTTTTTTTTTTTGAGGCAAGACATGTCCTTTTCAGCCAAAATGATTTGGTTGGCAACTAAATAGTGCCTATGAAGCTGGCCGGCTTGGGTTTGATCCAAAGAGCAAATATTTGTGTGATTGGCTGTTTTTGTGTATTTATATGATTTTTTGCATTGCATCACTCAGTTTGTTCTGTAATATTTATTAATAATGGCAACTATGTGAAACCATTTTAATGCTTCACACTTAATAAATGTGTTGTAGTTTAGGGAGTATAACGCTGAAGTACTGTTTGTAGATTCAAACATATCTACGATAGACAATCTGTCTAGTCTATATTTAACAATCTAATAACATTATACTGTCTGTTGACATTAAAACTCACAAAGTAACAATTATCTTCTAACTAGAGGTTTTGAAGAGCAGTGACAAATTTTATGCTACATTTACACGCTTGCCATGCCTCGGCAAGCGTACAGGATGCAGTCATATGTTAAAGTGAGACGAAACTACATCGTGCTCACTCTAACATATAACTGCGTCCTGTAGGCTTGCCGAGGCTTGGCAAACGTGTAAACGTACCATTAGTGAGTTTTGTTTGTCACCAGGCAATATGAAACTTTTTTTGTTCACTGTCCACATTGATAATAATATTTATATATACATAATTGGGAGTTCTTTTTCAATGAAAATTAATAAAACTCCTTATATTTCCAGATGAAGGCGAGAAACTTTGAAAAAGTAGAAAAGGTTAGTACACAAGTGTTAAATCCAAATAAGGGAATAACTTAAATTATATCATATATAAAGGTGGATCTCTCATAAGGTTGACAGGGCTTGCATCCCATGATAAGGGAAGTCAGGGGCGGCAAACGATTTACATGCATGACAGGTGTCACAGACACAATCATGCGTGAAAGCATGTATGGTGAAATGGGGAAATAGATGGAAGAGATGCTTCAAAGATGTGACTATAGTCCTATAATTCAAATGGATTATATCGCGTATAAGGGCCTTCGAAGATTGCTTCGTATATTGTATCGTATTAGGTAATCTAAAAATACACTTTAGATATTACAAATAAAGGTGACTGACACACATTAAAAAAAAAACAATTTAAACGGATTATATCTTGTATATTAATTATTTGAGCCTCCCTGACGTTTCGGTAACCGTTGTGTCAACCTTTGACAATGGTAACTGGAAAATTACCAGACAGTTAATATCGCTATATAATCCGTTTAAGATGTTTTATTTGCTTAGTTCAAACTTACAAACATGCCTAATATCACAGTAAAAGAACTTTGTTAAACTCGTTTCACAGTAAAAATAACTACTTCGCAATGAGTTGACACTCACTGTTTTTACTTGAATCCTAACTTATGGTTCTAATTTTAATATATATACACTACCTATTCCTTATAGACTTAAGAGAAAATTAGATATTAAGAAATTACAACAGTATAACTTTTAGCATGTAAAAAATAAAGATGACTATATTAATTGTATCTTTTCTTTCTGCTAGGGTGTCTGTTTGTGTTCAGACATGTTGGAGGCGACTTTCTTTGGCATATGTGGGATTTATATTTATTGTAGCTTACAAACAAAAAATAGTAGAATTTAAAAAGTCGTCCCTTTCTAATCAATCTAAGAAAACAGGGACGACACTATATATGTTGCCACTTTTTAATTTCTACAGCCATATATTTAATGTTCAGTTGAGTTTTATTCTGAACTTGGCAGTGTTCGTTGAATTGATTATTTAAAAACTCATTTTCTCCGAAGTGTTTTTTATTTGTATCCTTAAAAATAAACACATTATGCTAAAGAAGGTCACTTTTGACATGTATTATCCCTAATTATCATTTATCTCACAATGAGTAATTTATTCATTATTATGTCAAAATAATTGTTGAAACCTAATGTAACGACGCTCACTGCAGCAACTTCACGGAACACCTCAGGGTCTCCATTGAAGCGAGGCGCGGAGATGGGCGGAAGAGAGAGACCAATCACCCGGGTCGAATTCTGTATCTCAGCTTCGCTTCACTTTTGGGTCATTGTCAGATTTAGGTGCGCGTCTTTCCGGTGGACATTTGCGAAATTAAGTATTCCACGACCTAATTTTCTGATAAAATGCCTGTGAGAATAAAGAACGTTCCCTCTTCTATAATCCGATGTAATAGATACATAACCTAGATTCATACAAGCTCTTAACTTTTGACAACCGAAGGGATAAATTTTGTTTTTTGAACTGGTAATGACCCTTTTGTGATTGACGTCTCCGCCCCGCTCCGTTTCAGTGGAGATGACCCTTGGGGTGACGTGAATGGTCCTGAGCAAGCCTGACTACTTTGAGGGCATCTGCATGGCACTTACCATTAGGCGAATAAATGACCGAAAACAAATTATAAAAAAAAATTGGGCAAGTGCGAGTCCGACTCGCGCATGAAGGGTTCCGTACCTATATATATATGTATATATAGGTATAACAAGTTTGTTGTATGGGAGCCCCCCTTAAATATTTATTTTATTTCATTTTTAGTATTTGTTGTTATAGCGGCAATAGAAATACATCATCTGTGAAAATTTCAACTGTCTAGCTATCACCGTTCTTGAGATACAGCCTGGTGACAGACGGACGGACAGCGAAGTCTCAGTCTCAGTAATAGGGTCCCGTTTTTACCCTAAAAAACAACACCCGGTTTGGGCGATTGCTGCTAGATTTCGTCTGGTTACCTGATGACCATCATTTTCTGAATAATCATTAGTTCAGTAAAGTTAGTTTTGACGGTCTATCAAGCATACGTAACGTCAATATATGATACGGTGTAATATTGTGAGGTAATGGGATAGAGAATTAGTGTCCAGCCACCCCCTCTAAGCACTACTGTGACACGCAGCTCTTTGTCCCTCGATTATTGTTGCCTATCTCTCTTTTCAATACCGTGCGAGCGAGACGGGCGATTCTGCGACATAATCACCAGGCCTCGGATTTTCGTTCGCACGGTAGGACTAATAGAGAACTATGGAGCCGTTATTAACATTAAAATACAATTCATACTCATACTCATTTATTTATTTCATTCCATAGTGCCTTTATGGTTATTGTGGTTAACATTCCCAAGCATTAAATGACTAAAATTATAAATAAAATATTTTTTTACAATATTTCAAACTCCTAATTGAACTCAATTTATTGTCAATATCATGCACTTTCTAGTCATAAATGGATATTCTATCAATATAGTACCCAATTTACTCCAGAAAACATGGATAAAGTTGCAAATATTTACGTATTTTATGGTGGCGAAAAAAACAATGCCTACACAAATCAGGTATTTCTATATTCTTTTGACTTTGTCCTTGACTATAAAATTAAAATTGCGAATGAAATACTCTTATGAGTACAGTACTTTTATCTCACGAGCGCGGGTGAGCCATGTTTGTGTGAGTAGATGTACATGCACATTAGCTCTGTGTGGGTGAGCTCGGGAGCGAACAGTTCCGGCTCACCCACACAGAGCCAATGTGCATGTAAATTACTCACACAAACATGGCACACCCGCGCTCGTGAGATAAAAGTACTGTATGAGTATGAATTGTATTTTAATGTGAATATCGGCTCCATAGCTCTCCATTAGTCCTACCGTGCGTGCGAACGAAAGTCCGACCCCTGATAATCACGTTTAGATAATGCTAGTTCTGCTGAGGGATATGTTACTTTTCGAATTTTCACAGCCATTGTCAATGTAATAGTAAAGACAATAATAACTATCGTCTATGTGAAAATACGTCATTCACTAATTTAGTGAATGACGTATTACGTATACGCTTTAAAAGCAGGTATATTTAGATTGGTATAGGTAGATTGATCCCAAAATTCTATAAACAAATTCCAAAGATACCGCATTTCAGGTAGAGGCAAAGGAACGCAAATTTCAAAACTAGAGTAAATAAGCATCGGATTTATGATAGCACGGTAAGACTACAGGGCTTTGGAGCTGATAATGACGACGCGGTTGGCGCAGTGGTTAAGCAACTGCCTACTGAGCCTACGGTCCTGGGTTCGAATCCCGGCAAGGGCAAATATTTGTGTGATGAACTCGAATATTTGTGCCCGAGTCATGGATGTTATGTAAATGGGAATGGGAATATCGACGAAGTGAACTTAAACGAACAAAGGTTTGCCATTCCTGATCTAGTCATTGCGAGGGAGTACTAATGTATGGCCAAAAAAATTGTTTTCCAAAGTATCACTTCCCAAACTGTTTCATTTCCCAACTCACGATTTTCTCTGAAACCATATTTTTTTCGGAACTTTCATAAAACAAACTTAACCTAACCTACTGTATTCTATAGGAGCATAAAAAATACACTGAGATTTTTTTTAGCTTTAAGAGAAAATCATGATTTGGGAAATGAAACAGTTTAGCAAATGAATCAGTTGGGAAAAATATTTTGGTGAAAAGGCAGGATACCCATTGCGAGTCTTGTATTACTGATTTATGCTCTAGACGGACAGGTCCCTAAGTGTGTATCTGTGCAGCTGTTCCAACGGTGTCTGATGAAGATCCTGAACATCGAGCTGTGGCGGCTGTACCTGAACTACGTGAAAGAGACCAAATGCATGCTGCCCACATACAAGTAAGTTCTTTTTTAGACTAAACTGTATCAGGGCTGGTTAGCCCTCACAACCAGTAGTTGGACTTTATGTGGGAGTATACTTACTGGACTGGGTGTATGGACTGCGTCGTGAATACACTAAACCGAGTAGGCCTAACTTAGGATGGGAGGAGAGGGGAAAGAGAGTCGGACTATGACGAAGAAAAGACGCGAACTAAGTAGCGATATTATCGTCCAGGTCAGATAATATACGTGCGTCGGACGTCGGGTAAACCGACCTCTTTGCAATAACAATTTGTGAGGTAGATCCACAGAGGGCGCTCGAGGAAGGTAGTCGGCAGCAGGGGCGTATTTTAAAATTTGGCGGAACGGTGTAATGGGACGCACATGCCTCTACGACATTCTCTGCAACCGAGGATACCATGAATCCAGGTGAAATTGCTTCGGAAAGGGGATCCCCGCGACAACCCCGCGGTTGAAAGTCAGTACGAATTTGCACGCAAGTGTGTTTGATGGAGAGTGCCAGTGTCTGGGTGGGCTCGCGCTATGTATAGGTACGCTCAGACAATCTTGTAGTCACATTACGGCCCGTCTTCCCTATGTACACTTTGCCCCACTCACAAGGTATTTCATACACCCCCGGGCTGCCAAATGCATCTCTATCATTAGGAGACTATAGTAACAGGCGATATACAGGCGGTATATCTGATGGCGACTGTAATACAACCCAATATCTTTTCAGGGAGAAAATGGCGCAAGCGTACGACTTCGCCCTCGACAAGATCGGACTGGACATACACGCGTACCCGATTTGGAACGATTACGTCACCTTCCTGAAGAGTGTTGACGCTGTTGGATCTTACGCGGAGAACCAAAAGATTTCCGCTGTCAGAAAGGTATGTACCTATTAATGCTATTTTGACGTGATAACGTCTTCGCCGGCTGCACGCAGGAAAAAGCATGACTCATTGTCACCTTCCGCCTGAGCCGAGCGTGCGAGCGAGAGCGTGGAACAAGATAAAGAGGCACGATCGGCCTAAGCGTTCGGATTGTGACGCATCTGTCTCTCTTCCACTCCATCGGCTGGCATACATTTTTCATCAATCTTTTCTTATGACGTAATCACGTATAATTATTTTTGTGCCTCGAAAAATTACAACATAAGGTACTTAATGAGGTGCAGTCAGGGTTCGAAGGGATAATCAATGATAATTATCGTGATAATATCGTAATAGTTATCTATTGATAATAACACAAAATTGCGCTCGTGAAAGTGAACTGTATTCGAAGTGCCAGCGTGCCGCGCAGCGGGGATTCCCCTTACAAGAAAAAAACAGTTCGTTGTGTTGGTTTCATAGGTTTCTTAAATTAAATATTTAATTAACTAAAAATGATAAAGTTTATTTGTTTTTATTTATTTTTTGTTAGAATTTGTTATGAAACAATATAACAAAAGAAATTCTTTCACTGGCGATAATTATTTGATTATTATCAAGAAGCGTAATTAGTTGATAATTTCGGACCCTGGGTGCAGATTTGTAGGATATGGTGGACTAAAGGATAAGAAAGTAGCACAAAATGCAACGGACCGTATCTAGATACAGTCCGCAGTAGAAATTGTTACTAACGCTGGGCGCTCAACATGATATACACACAGACTATTGAGTGCTTTATTCTGCTTAGCTCTTAAATAAATAAAATAAAAATATTAAGGGACAATCTTACACAAATCAACCTAGTCCCAAGCTAAGCAAAGCTTGTACTATGGGTACTAGACGACGATATACATAATATATAAATACGTAAAATATACAAATAACATCCATGACTCACAATCAAATATTCGAGTTCATCACACAAATATTTGCCCTGGCTGGGATTCAAACCCAGGACCGCCGGCTGAGTAGGCAGGTGCGCTACAAACTGCGCCAACCGCGTCGTCGAGTTTTGCTGCTAACTGAACATCCCGCTCCAATACAAAAAAAGTTATACATCGCGTTCGACGACGAGCGAAGCGTGGTGTAGTTTTCTTGACAACCGTTAAATCCTGTAACTGACTTGCTATTACTGGGTTTTGAAGCCGACTCATCAAACTTACCGATACTACAAAGTCCAAGTTTCCATCGGCTTTCGGGGCCAACACGGGTGACGGGTGTCTTACCTATTAGACCACTGAAACCATACTCGAGCCATTGAATTTTATTAATAGGGTACCAAATTGTTTCAGGTGTACCAAAGAGCTGTAATTACTCCTATTATTGGTATTGAAACGCTGTGGAAAGACTACATTGCGTTCGAGCAAAGCATCAATACTATTATAGGTAAGCTGTTTTCAGTGACGCATCTGTTAAGAATAAGAATAATTTATTTGCATAGTACAGTGAATTGTCAACAGGTAAACATAGACATTAGGCGGCTTATTCTGCTATATGTACTATTAATACTAGCATGCAAATATTTATTTCCTCCAAATTAATTACAGCGTACTCTGAAACAAAAATTCTTTGACATCATAGTAGCTTTTCTCCAGTAAATAATTTGTCAGGATATTTTTGAATTTATTTATAGGAAGTTCCTTAATCTAGGTTATCTTTTCAAGGCGGTGATCAGAAATTACCGTTATCCTTAAACGTTCAACATTTAAAAAAAACTTCCATGGGCGTTATGAGGTGCGGTGCGCGTAAAAATCACGAGATATGCAAAATGTTTGCAATGGAGCGAAAAATCCAAAAATTTGACGGTTCGGGCAGGGTTTGATCCTGCGTTTCCAACGGCTTTCCGGGCCAACACGGGCTTCCTACCTATTGGACCACTGAACCTGATGCGACACGAGTTACATGATTTAATACAAATGATATAAACTAATCACATTTCTGCGAAAAAGAGGTCACACAGGCAAAACACTTTTTTGAAAGCAAACTTAAGTACGGGACTTGCTTGATTTTGTACACTTATCCAACGAGTTCTCTATACCTTTAACAGCGGAACGCATGGCAATGGAGCGATCCAGAGAGTACATGAACGCGAGACGCGTAGCCAAAGAATTGGAAACTGTCACTCGCGGTCTAAACAGGAACATGCCCGCGACTCCGCCCGCCGTCGACCGAGAGGAGATGAAACAGGTATAATAATACAACTTATCATACTTTACTGACCCTCTTACGCAGAGTCAAAAGCACTAACGAAATAAGCATTTATTACTGTTTTTTACACTAGCTTCTCTCCGGAAAACTCACAAAAAAACAACAGATTTCATTTCATCTTCATCAAAGGGCAATATAACAAACGCATTCGACTTGATGAGGGTAAGTAAGTAAGTAGTTAAATCCGATCCGCTCATCGTTTCTACCAGCTTCGCGCCAGTGAAAATGAACCCTAATAGGTTCTTTTAAACTGATAGCTGCCCCTGATATCGCGTAGCAGATCGGATAGCTGCCCCTGATGAAGAGCTCCATACGAGTTCGAAACATGTCGGGCCGTTCCTGACAATTATTACGTGAGTTTAAACCGTTTTTTTAGTTATTAAAGATGTCTCACGATAGTTTTATAGTACATTACGTAACAAGGGTGGTAAACGTGGAATCACAAACGAGCGTCTATTAGAAGCCCGAAGCCGAAGGCGAGGGCTTTAACCATACGAGTTTGGAATTCCTTTACCACCAGAGTCACGTACGACGTTTTTCATCACACTTTGGAGGAAATAAAACAAAAGTAATAATTAGTAGTCAATACCAAAATTACTTACCGCCCTAGGGCGTAATATACGACTTACCGCCCTAGGGCGTAATATACGATTTACCGCCCGGGTTTCTAGCATGTAAGCCCTTAAATTTACGACTTACCGCCTGCTTTTCTACCATGTAAACCCTAGTTTACGAGAAAGTGTGATGAAAATAATATTACTACCTATTTCCCTTTGATTTCAGGTGGAACTCTGGAAGAAATACATAACCTGGGAGCGCTCCAACCCGCTGCGCTCCGAGGACACCGCTCTGGTCGCGCGCCGCGTCATGTTCGCCATCGAGCAGTGCCTGCTGTGCCTGGCGCACCATCCCGACGTGTGGCACCAGGCCGCGCAGTTCCTGGACCACTCCGCCAAACTCCTCCAGGAGAAGGGGGTAAGTTCTAGTGTAGTGGAGGTAGTTTGTGCTAATTGGAAAGAAGTTTCGTTTCGGGATCCTACTGACTTCGCCATGTTTAGGAGTCTAGGGGCAAAAGCCGAATACAAATTCCTAACAAACATGTTTATTCCCGTTTTACAGCTCTCTACCTGATGTCAACCAACTAGTTTATTATGTCTCATGATTATCATGATCTGCCTCTTTATCTCCGCAGGATCCTCTTCTTTTATACAGTAACATCTCACAAAATGCTTCACTTCATAGAATTTAATGTCATAGACAATTTTTTCCCTGGAAGTCATACATTTTTCAGAAATCTGGAACAAGTCGACCTATTGGTTAGGTTTGTTTTATATAATTCCAAAATATTTCAGTGCATGTCAGAAAATCAATGCTTTCGATTTATTTATTTATCGTATGGCGTAAAATTTACACTGCGTGCTTACTTATAATTAGTTATAATTTAAATTTACAATTTGCGAGGAAATTAACAGCTTCGCTTGTTAGGTCTTTAAGATCTTCCACCTGGCCTGCGAATCTAGTTAGTGGGCATTCCAAGACAATATGGCGTACAGTCTGCTCTGGGCATCCGCATTCGCAGCTTTCGTCCTCAGTCCAGCCCCATCTTTTTCGTAGTTGGTTGCAGTTACCAACTCCCGTTCTCAGGCGGTTGAGCGTGCACCAGACCGAACGTTTTTCGTTAAAACCAGGTGGGCGAGAGCGTGGATTCAGCTCGAACAGCTCGGGTGGGATGCATCTTGCTGACCATTCCGCAAACCAGGCCTCGTTTGTGTTCCAGTTGAAGTGTGGTTGGTGTGACTGTAATGCCGGTGGATTTCGCGATTTTAGCCTTGTCGATTTAAAGGCGGCTAGGTCTCCGTTGATAGGCAGCTCGGGTCGTCTAAGCGCCTTATTCACTTCCGCGTATAGGTGGTTCGATGAAATGATATTTCTTTGAAATTAAAATCCGATGAAACGTTTATTACGTCGTATAAAACACGGGTAAACCCTATCCACACAGACGTTGGAACGCGACTTTGTATAGCAAATACTTATTACTAGTCTTCATTCATTATCTTCGTCCATGGTCACAACATAAAATGGCTTCAGAAAGAGGTAACAATTAAGAAATTTTTGACTAGAAAACCTCTTTTTGTTTTTACGTCGGTCGGCGAATGCCTGGGACCATTTGACCTATCAAAAATTCATGAGGGCACATCAAGTTTTTTGTAAGCCTGATATGCACATAACAAGTTTTTTTATATAAAATCTTCGCATCCTAACAATACTGTCAGAAATGTATCACATTTTGCGAAGGATCATCATTTGCCGTCTGGGATACAGCTTGTTAATAACACGACTAACATGGTTTTTTTTTCATCGCCAGGACTCGAACGCAGCTCGGTTATTCTCGGACGAAGCAGCGGCCGTCTACGAGCGAGCGACGAGTGGGCCTCTCAAACGTTCTACATTATTGCACTTCGCTCACGCTGATTATGAAGAGAGTCGTCTGCACTACAACAAGGTAAATCTAATGGTCTTTGTTACCTTTTTTAAACGATGAGAATTATAAAAACAATGCCACAGGTACATTTCTTGTCAAAAAGTGTAAAAAAACCTTAATTTACACAATAATGTCATTTAATTTTCTTTAAAATTGTACTCCAAAGTGTCTAATGGCAAATAAAAATATGAGTAAGTCCAATACAACGGCATGCTCTACGAGCAAACTCGAAATTGGCGAAATCATCATTAACTTTGATGGAAGTCATATTTTAAAATTAGAGTAATGCATTGTTTCTTTTTGTAGCGTTCTTTGGCATACAATCGACTTGAAATTTGACATATAAGCGTAGATTCAATTAGTACCGAAAAAAACACATATTTAAAATATTCTTAACAAAATCTTTTTAAACAGGTGCATTCAGTTTACACTCGCTACTTGGACATGGAGGACATTGACCCCACACTAGCTTATGTCCAGTACATGAAGTTCGCGCGCCGCGCTGAGGGCATCAAATCTGCTAGGACCGTGTTCAAACGAGCTAGAGAAGATTCCAGGTAAACCGCAGTTTTTAATCCAAACATGTCTTTACCACGGCTACTAACGCCCCCTAGCGTAAGTAACAGAAAAAAGAAGAAGTCTCATCAAAACGCATCTGGTTGACCTGCACTGCCTTCAAAGCCTTAATGTCTGTTAAAATAGTACCCACTAGTTATCTACCCCTAGGGCTTTACAAATTCAACCGAATGCCTTTTGGGCTAGTTGCTGCGCCTGCAACTTTTCAAGACTAATATTCTAATAAGAAGATTGAGTAAGTGTTTTTGTTTGTAATGTGTTTCTATTATTTCAGATCAGCCTACCACGTCTTCGTAGCGGCAGCTCTCATGGAGTACTACTGCTCTAAGGACAAGAACATTGCCTTCCGAATATTTGAACTGGGTCTTAAGAAATTCTCACACATACCGGAGTACGTGCTGTGCTATATCGACTACCTTTCGCATCTTAACGGTAAGTTTACAACCTTTAACTAACTCACTATATTGCATAGCAAATGCCGTAAGTCTCAGACTTATTAATATATAAAACGGGTTTACTCACGAGGTGGAAGTCGAATATCGCTCTACGTGTTTCGATTAATCCCGTTTCGTATTTTACTTTAATATCAGCGCATTCCAATCGAATTTCGGTTATTAATACGGTGAATAGAGACTAAAGTACTATGTGTGACCTTACAAAATGCACTATTATGGCCTCCACGTTAATCCGTCAAAATCCCAGGCTATCATCATTGGCAGTCCTAGTCTAATTTCCAGAGTTGACTTGGCTAATACTCCTTCAATTTTCTTTAATGGTGTCATAATCCCTTACTCGTCCCAGGTTAAAAACCTGGGCGTCATCATTGACAGCACTCTTTCTTGGGTACCCCAATTGAATGTAGTGAGCAGGAAGATGTTTGCCGCAGTGGGTTCTCTTAGAAGGCTTAGCAAATTCCTTCCCATTGCCACTAAAATTGCGCTCGCTCAGACGTTACTTCTCCCGATTCTAGACTATGCTGACATCTTGTACCTTGATATTTCAGAGGAGCAACTTAATAAGCTTGAGCGCATTCAAAACATTTCCATCAGATTCATATTTGGGTTACGAAAATACGATCATGTTTCTAGTTTCCGTTCTCAACTCAAGTGGCTCCCTATTCGTCAAAGGCGTAACTCTCACATTCTTACTCTTCTTTATGGCATACTTTTCCACCGAGCAACTCCCCTGTATCTTAAAGAGCGCTTTAGCTACCTTTCGTCAGCAAGGTGCGCTAAAAATTTCCTTTTAGCTGTCCCCTCCTCACACTCAAAATTTTACTCGAATTCCTTTACTTTTAAAGCCGTTTTGCTATGGAATTCGCTTCCAGTAGAATTGCGGAATGCTAAAACGCCAGCGATCTTTAAAAATAAATTAAAAGAATACTTCTTATCTCTCGATTGATAAAATTGATGGTGTGATTTGTGAAACTGTTTTCGTTCGTTTGCCTCTGACTGTTTATGTGTTCCTTATCTGTCTTGTTTTATTTATATTTATGTATGTTTAAGTAGGTTTATATATATCTATTTATGTATGTGTATATCTATTGATACGTTTACTTGCTTATCCGTTGATAATTATTTTGTTCTCCCTTCCCCTTCTGCATCACCTACTCATTGTGTGATTTATACTAATCAACTCCACTACCTAAAGGTTGTCTGGAAGAGATCGCTCTTTAGCGATAAGACCGCCTGTTGTCTACCGTTATTAAAATTATTGTTCTGTACTGAATTTGTAAACTTTTTTGGTGTGCAATAAAGCATTTTGTATTTTTTGTATTTGTATTCCCCCCCCAACAAAATTTGAAATGTAAATTATAGTAAATTTAATTCTCTACAAAATTGCCCAAGCACTGTTCTAGCTAAAATGCTCCTAAACGAAGATATAATCCAGAAGTTTGTCTTTCAGTAGGAAATTGCAATTTTTTACGTTTTTTTAAATGTGGATATCTCTGTAACTATCTGTCCTAGAAAAAAAATATAAAATGGAGAATGTAGTAAAGGCCGTTTCCGATTAAGGGAAGCAAAAATGCCCTTTAATATTATGACTTAGTTTTTTTTTCTACAGTCTGTTACGTCTAGTAGAGTAACTGTGTCAAGTTTGGTTGAAAAATTCTTTGCGGTTCCGCAGAAAAAAAATAAAAACGGAAATAATGAAATATGGTTTTTCTCCAAAACTATTTAACTTTAATGTACTATTATTTTTTAATTCTGTAAAGCTTAGTCAAGTTCATGTTTTAAGTGAAAATGGTATCTCTATATCTAACGGTTATGTAAAAAATAGGTAAGTCAAAATTTTAATATATATATTTTTCTACTTTTGTGAGAGATACCACTCTAATTGACATTTCTAAATAAGCCTTAGTTAACGTCCTGTAACACATATTAATTTGATGGATTAAATCGGAAAGCAACTGTGTCAAAATGAAATAAATAACTGGGTTGGATTTTATTACATTTTATTATTAAGCTATTCTAACACTTCCAAATAACCAAAGCATACATCCTCTTTACAAATGAACAAGATTTGACAGTTAGTGACATTTGCCTTTTATTTTTATTGAAAATGTCATTATTTTTCTAATAACATAAAAACTATGCATATATGTATTAATAATTTTTGCTATTTGGTATATAAGCTTTAGTTAACATTATACCAG
Source organism: Apotomis turbidana (assembly GCA_905147355.2). NCBI lineage: Eukaryota > Metazoa > Arthropoda > Insecta > Lepidoptera > Tortricidae > Apotomis > Apotomis turbidana. The sequence goes on along the minus strand of LR990307.1, from coordinate 4,661,039 downwards.
ATTATCAATTTAAAGGTTTTAATCGGACACTAACTGTAAAATGGAAATTAAAAGACTTTTTGGGTATGACTTCATTATCTTGAAATTGTAACTACAAACTATTCTTTATTCGCCACGCAATAATCCTCTTACTACCGAAATTAAAATAAATACATATTATGACAGTAATAAAGATGAATTGTTTTTTTAAATGTAACATGACATTTCAGGGACATTAGAAAGATAACTCGTCTTTACAAAATGAATTCTAAAGCGAATGCAATCAAAAAAATATTAAGAAAGAAACCTACATCATTATATCACCTCGCAATGATATAAGTAGCGATTTCGTATCTATCAGAAATACTTAATGAAGATGGTTTGTTGAATTTGGAATATGTGAAGGAAAATTCTAATTTACTGAAACTGAAAGTCCAATCTCGCCATATTTCAAAAAATATTTACAGATGCTTTATCGAATATGTCCCAATTTGGGACCAAACAGCATTGGTGTTGGATCCATAAGGCGGCATTATTGTGGATGTGCCAACGGAATACGAACAGTAGGGTGTTGTTTACACATTGTTGCTATTGTTTATTATTTATCGCACGCAAGGTATTTGTCCAAAATCGTTCGGCCTGCTGAAACTTTAAGCGGACTTTTTTTGAATCACGGAATTCACGTTACTGTCAATGAAGATAGCGATGAGGATTAGAATAAGTGTATTTTTTTTCATTACGTAACTAAAAAGGTGACATTTTCTAGCAAATGTCACTGTAACTGACAAATCTTGTTTATTTGTATAGAGGATATTATGTTTTGGTTATTTAGCAGTGTTAGAGTAGTTTACTAATTAAATAGTAATGAATTCCAGCCCAGTTATTTATTTCATTTTGACACAGTTGCTTTCCGATTTTATCCATCAAATTAATATGTGTTACAGGACGTTAACTAAGGCTTATTTAGAAATGTCAATTAGAGTGGTATCTCTCACAAAAGTAAAAAAATATATATATTAAAATTTTGACTTACCTATTTTTTTACATAATCGTTAGATATAGAGATACCATTTTCACATAAAACATGAACTTGACTAAGCTTTACAGAATTAAAAAATAATAGTACATTAAAGTTAAATAGTTTTGGAGAAAAACCATATTTCATTATTTCCGTTTTTATTTTTTTTCTGCGGACCCACGAAGAATTTTTCAACCAAACTTGACACAGTTACTCTACTAGACGTAACTGACTGTAGAAAAAAAAATCTGTCCATTATCACGAAAGGGCATATTTCCTTCCCTTAATCGGAAACGGCCTTTAACTCTCTATAACATTGTCGAAGCTTTCTTCTAGCTAAAATGCTCCTAAAGGAAGATATGAGCAAAAATATGAAGAAAGTGCCGGTTTTTTCAATATGGCGGCGTGCGCGGAGGGGGGGAATTGTGCATTTTGCATTTTAAACACTGACAAACCATCCTAGACAACATATCAAAAATTCAAAACTACCGGACCGTTTGTAAGGTCAAAATCCTTTATTCACTGAATTATATAAAATGTAGCGCACAAAGCTATATGAATTAGACTGTACGGACAGAATGGTCAACGGTGCACTTAGAAAAGGAAAACTAATTGGGTGTTCTTATTAAAGCAGAAATTTCTGCAAGCGAAAACCAAACGGAGAGCGAGAGAAACGTTGGTTTAAATTCTGCTCGAAGCGTAAACCATTTGAAAGCTTTCGTTTAAGTATAAACATGATATAAATCAATTTAGTTACGCGAGATATTTCTGAATTGTGGATATATTTTTTATTCCTTTCTATTGAATACCTCGTTGTTTTCTTCTGGTTTCCTTGCGGATACAGTTAGGCAACTTGTAACGTATATATATATTTTTAACTTAAAAACGCTAACCAGCATTTAATCCGAGATTAATCTGTAAGCTTGGACACCAAACGTCGCCATGATCTGCGCAGGCGCGATCTCTGTCTATGGCGTCCTGTCAAACGCTAGTAACGGGCAACCCCCGCATATGTGCCGCGATTATCGTTTTAGCATCTAACAATATTTCTACGCCGTTTTCGGCAGGATATGCGGAGCTGAACTAATTTTAACAACAACCTTATTGTACCATATTCGAAGAAATAAACTTTATTTTATTCTATTTTTTTTTTCCTTGATTTTCAGAGGATAACAACACTCGTGTACTTTTCGAGCGGGTCCTATCTTCAGGCAGTCTCAAACCAGAGAGCTCCGTGGACATATGGAACAGATTCCTGGAGTTCGAGTCCAACATTGGAGACCTGGTCTCCATCGTGAAGGTGGAGAAGCGACGCCAGGCTGTGTTAGAAAAGGTACGTATTCCTAATGCTCTCTTAATAAAAAACCGGCCAAGTGCGAGTCGGACCCGCGCACCGAGGGTTCCGTTCAAACACTTATCCCATTTTAACTGGCCGCGTTAAGTTTGCACCTGATATGTATGGCGCCGTATGAAAATGAGGTGCAAAGTTAACGCATCTCATCATGTTTGATGTATGGGAGCCACACTTCAATATTTATTGAAGTGAAACTTCTAATGCGACGTTCAACAAGGTTGCGTTAAACGTTTAACGCTACCGTGGAGGGGGTAGAAAAGCACTGTTGCGTTAAACGTTCAACGCAACAATCCCATGGACAAAGCGACGCATTTAAGGTTATGTCACGGTACGTCTCTTGTGACTATCAATTGATTGTTAGCTTTTCTCTTTTGAAATTTCAATTTCTACCCCTTCCTATTTTCATTTCCACATTACGAAGTTTCACTCCTTCCGCGCGGAGGGCCTCCACGCACTATTTTTTTATTCTGTTTTTAGTATGTGTAGTTATAGCGGAAACAGAAATAAATACATCATATGTGAAAAGTTCAACTGTCTAGCTATCACGGTCCATTAGATACAGCCTGGTGACAGACGGACAGTGGAGTCCATTCTTTCACAGGAGATCGAGAGGGACGGCATTATTCGACTATCGGAGTAGCCCTTCAGTTTTCTTTACGGGACCTGTCACGTCACTATTATGAGCGAAAATGGCGGACAGCGTTTTAAGCATTTCAAAATACGGAATAAAAACCATATTTTCAAAATATTTTTTTACAGCCATCTTCTACTTATATAAACTGAAAATAGTATTTTATGCAACCGTTGTATAAGAGGGGGCAAAAAACGCGAGTGGCATGGGTTACGATGTTCGCTGCGCTCACATCGTAAGAAAGATGCCACGAGCGTTTTTTGACCTACTTATACAACGTTGCATACAATACTTTTTCTACGACTCGACATTTCATAAATAAAATGCAAATAAACAACAAAGAAAATAATTACATGTTCCCGCTCGGAATCAACAAAATTAAAAAGAAAAATTGTCTCTGATAAACTTTTTTTTTATTGACATCCATCTGTCAAAAAAATATTAACTTTTATACATAAAGGTATACGTTCACTATACTAAACATCCATGCACTGAAGATAAAACTTTTTTTTTAAGTTGGCAGCAATGACTTAGTACAAAAGTTTTTTTTTTTTATTTGCAAATTGTGTGAATGCATCTGTTCATCATGTAATCTGAGGTACTAAGTGATGGTTTTTTGGCGACATTATAACATCGGTTAGCAGTGTGTTTTTGAGCAGTAGAGTATAGACTTTTACAGACTTTCATAATTTATGTCTTTATATTAGAGTTAGTAACTATATAAATGACAGAAAAAAGTACTGGAGTAGAAAAATATATATTTAGGTTTCCTATGCTAAATGCTATACGAAATAAACATTAGTTTAATACAATTTAACATATGTCAACTAACCTAATTTGAGTAATTTTCAAAAAAACGTCAAACAAGTTCTTAACTATGGCTTTAACTAAAACAAAACTTAATTGATTCCTTTGTGTAACGAGTAACTTTCGTAACACAAAAGACGCGATCGTAATTTTGTTTTACATGTTTTTCGAAAATGACTCATTTACAGTATGATCTTTAATTAAATTTTTGTTCTCAGATCAAAGAATTCGAAGGCAAAGAGACGGCTCAGCTCGTGGACAGGTACAAGTTCCTCGACTTGTATCCTTGTAGCATCGCGGAACTGAAGTCCATCGGGTACACTGAGGTAAGACTATATGGCAGAAAATTGGGAACATTAAGTTCGTAATTGTATTATTCCTGATTGTTTCTGTTATTTGGATACATCTTACGTCGTATAATTGACAAAATTTATTATTTCTATCAGATAGAAATGAATAGAGATCGAGGGAACTTTGAGTCGTGTAATACTAACACTAAAAAATATTTCAATTTATTTTACTGTGTGTAAAGAAAATCTACAACATCCTTGCCTATATAAGGTAGTCTTCGGCCTATCCGCTAAAAAAATAAGCTTTCAATAATGTCAGGCTCATCGTCATTAATTCTTTTTAATTCGACGCTAGTTTAAAGTCAACCTATACATTGTGTCATAGTTTTTGGAGTTACTACATTTTAATAAATTGGCAATAATATAATTAGTAATCTCAGGAAAAATATAAAAACAGTGATTAAGTCCTTAGCGGAATACACAAAAGCAATAAAACTTTAGTATTAAGGATATGTTTGTTTAGATATCAGTTTTTAAAACCTCGAAGTGACATTTTGGTCAAACTATTATAATGTAACGGTTACATAAGAGAGTCGTGCTCGTGTGCAGGTGGCTTCTATGTCGAACAAGTCGTGGGCGCTGGGCGGGCCGCTCGCCGGGATATCTCCAGAACTGGCCGCCGTTATATTAGGACAAAAGTAAGTTAAATATATAATCACGTTTTATTGTTACGTGTCCAGTCTGGCTTAGACTTCTTTTATAGACGACTATTTCATCTAATGTTCCATTTCATCGCATGTTTCTTATCATCGAATGTTTCATATCATCGAATGTTTCATATCATCGAATGATTCATATCATCTAATGTTCCATTTCATCGCATGATTCATATCATCGAATGTTTAATATCATCGAATGTTTCATTTCATCGCATGTTTCATATCATCGAATGTTTAATATCATCGAATGTTTCATTTCATCGCATGTTTCATATCATCGAATGTTTCATTTCATCGAATGTTTCATATCATCGAATGTTTCATTTCATCTAATGTTTCATATCATCGAATGATTCATATCATCAAATGTTTCATATCATCGAATGTTTCATTTCATCTAATGTTTCATATCATTGAATGTTTCATTTCATCTAATGTTTCATTTCAAATATTTTTTTCCCTAGTCAAGTATTCATAAATGGGTCAATCAACTTGTTTCTGTTGCTTGTTGCCATGGTGATGCCCCCTGGGTTACTCTTTATAACTACGATTTTCGGCGGAAATATTCAACAAGTGTTTTAATTGCAGCAGTTATATAGCCCATTCTTATTTAGAATATCTCTTGAAAATACCAATATTATAAATTATCAACACTTTTCTAAGAAGTTTAATCACCATTGTCTCCTGGGTGACGGGACAGAATAACAACAAAAAAATTTGATCCACCCAAATCTTGAAAATGTCACCTGTAGATTAGATTAGGATAGTCAAGCCAAGCCCTAAAACTTTAGACAAACCACGGGCGGTAATTTGTAAAGCCCCAAATTGCATATTTAAGACAAAAAATCCGATTTGTTAGATCGTTTTCCCAAAATCGATATTTCATTGTAGAATAAATTCCTGTAGCATATTTTCCCATTCAGTTTTTTGTTAAAACGCATATAATATCAGTATTTGATTTTAATGTTGGCAAATATTTCTAGTCGCATTTTTTCCCAATCGCAATTATTGTCTAAAGTATATTTTCGCAGTGATAAGTTTTCATAGTCGTAAAAATTCACAATTGATTTACATCTTGTCGTTTTTTTTTCCAGTATCTAAAATTCTGCATGATTATTTACCGTAACGTATTTTTTCCATAAACTATATCGGCAGTGAAATCTTGTTCAAGAAACGAGCAATTTATTTATGGCCAAGTATTCAGAGTAAATCAAGTATAAAAACAGTGTTAAAAATGGATGAATTTTAAACTTCAAAATAAGATATTTTTGATTATTTTAGAAGCATGACATTAAGTACAGGGGTGATGTGTGCAAAACACTAATTATGTATTACCAATTTGACTTCACCCAGTGTATACATACATACATAAAATCACGTTTTTTTCCAACGGGGTAGGCAGAGACCACATCTTTACACCTGCTACGGTCCTGACATACACCTTTCGCTTCATCAACATTAATTCATCTCCTCGTGCATGCTCGTCGGTACTCTCGACTTGCCCTTTTTTCAGAACGTCTCCAATCTGATCAAGAAGCGTTCGTCTAGGCCTTCCTTTTCCAACATTTCCATTCACATTCGCCTTGTAGATTTGTTTCGCGAATCTTCTTTCATGCATCCTCTCTACATGCCCAAACCAACTAAGCATAAATACATATAGATAACACCTATGACCCAGTAAAAAATATTCAAATATAATAATTCTGGTGTTATACTACAGATAGAGGGAGAGACTATATACTTTATATTTATATTAAAGATACACTTGATCACTCTCAGACTCAGAATCAAAATATTCAAGCACATCACACAAATCTCACATCACACAGATCTTTACATTAGCGTAAAGTATTAAACCTCTTTAGATTACATATATACGAGTATATATTAGTGATATTTTAAGATGAAATCGAAGAATGACATTGACGTTGGCATTACAGTTCGATATTTCTGATTTAGTGCGGATTGCGTAATTCGAATATAGTTAAAATGATGCAGCCTCCCGAAACTGCAGAAGACACATCCAAATTCAGTTTCATAGAAAGTTCACACGGAGGCCGCATCTTGATACGTGGTGGCTACAGACATTATTTGAAACGCGAAAATAGCAGCGGGTCCACGGTATGGACCTGTACTAGGCCAATGTGTACGGGAACAATAGTATTAAATACGCAAAAATCCAGCATACTGAGAGACAGTCGTCACGTATGCATTCCCGATTACGAGACCATCGATATAGAACGAAGTATGATTAATCTAAAAAAAAAAGTATGTAATGATTACAGACCAATCCCGGTACTGTTCAAAGAAGAAATGTCCCGTTTTATGACAGAGCCATATGCGGATAAACTGCCGTCTTTTTACGAAAAAAGAGACGGCTTATACAGAGCCCAAAAGAAAGGTTTTGCCAAGACATCTTTCGATAGCTGCGACAGTGTAGAATTACCAGAAGAATTGGCAAACAAATTTCTATTCGCCAAAGTTGACGACGTGTTAATATTTGCAACCGAAGAATCTGTAGCTTCGACGAAAAGAATTGAGACGTTTCTAATGGACGGGACGTTTAAAATTGCTCCTTCCCCGTTCATTCAATTATATACAATTCATGGAGATATTGGGAGTGATGCTGGGTTTACGAAGGTTGTTCCTTTATTTTATATATTGTTACCGGACAAGAAGCAGGTGACTTATGAAAAAGCATTTAATGCGATAAAAGAAGGAGTGCCAACTTTTAAGCCCATCTTGATAAAAGTCGATTTTGAGTGGGCTGCAATTAATGCATTAAAAAATACATGGGAATCGGCTGTGATAAGTGGTTGCTACTTCCATTTCAGCCAAGCTGTATGGAAGCATGCCCAAGATTTTGGAATAGCAAATAGCCGGGAAGGATGCCACTATGTCCAAAAATGTGTTGCCATATTGCATCTCCCAAAATCTAAAATTTTAGAAGCTTGGTATGGGGTGTTTGCGAAAGCCCCAAATGTAAATAACATTGATTATTTCAACGAATATTTATCTCGCCAGTGGTTCAAAACAGGGAATGTTGAACTATTATCATGTTTTAACCATCGCCATCGGACCAACAATGCTGTGGAGGGGTGGCATAGCAAACTCAACAGGAGGATCAGAAAAAAGCAAAACTTACTTTATTTTATTTCAATGTTGAAAGAAGAAGCCGTTGCCCAGGACTTTGTGTACCTTCAAAGTGAAATGAATACTGCGACGTTTCGAAAACGAGCTCAGAAATATATAGACATGGACGACAAAATTCAAAAAATTGACAAAGACTACTTACAGGGTCACATTATTTTGGAGAAATGTATAGATAAATTGTCTATGTTAAAGTATTGAGTAGCAAGTAGTGAAGTTAGTGTAAGGGGATCCCATCAAAAACATAAATGTTAAATGAGAGCCAAGTTCAATATCGCGTGCAACGTTGTAGACTTCGCCGACAAAAGAATTGGGCGCCAAGTTCTTTGCCCTAAAATTTTTAGATACAAGTTCATGCGACATACTCAATGCATTTATTGTACTTGGGGTGTAATTCAATATCAATACTTGACTTGGCTAGTTTTCACAAACTAACTAAATTTTCCAAATCGGTTAGTAGGTACGTGTTCGATTCTTGTGTGTGTGTGTGTGTGTGTGTGTGTGTGTGTGTGTGTGTGTGTGTGTGTGTGTGTGTGTGTGTATGAGAGAGAGAGAGAGAGGGAGTGTGTGTGCTATGCTAGTACATCTTTATTGGCTAGTTTTCACAAACTAACTAAATTTTCCAAATCGGTTAGTAGGTACGTGTTGGATTCTTGTGTGTGTGTGTGTGTGTGTGTGTGTGTGTGTGTGTGTGTGTGTGTGTGTGTGTGTGTGTGTGTGTGTATGAGAGAGAGAGAGAGAGGGAGTGTGTGTGCTATGCTAGTACATCTTTAAAACAAGGAAATAATTTTCCAAATCGGTTAATAAATGACGGAGTTCTGAGGCAAGAAGCATAAATAATAATTATAATTATAAAAGTAAAAAAATCACTGTTTTCGATTTTTTTATGTGTACACACACAAATGCCAAGCTGAATGCCAAATTTCACCTTTCTAGGTCACCAGGAAGTGGGTTAGGTTTTTGATTACTAGTCAGTCAGTCAGTGATAAAAACACCGTTTTTTGGACTTTAATATCTCAATAATTATTTCACCTATATTTATGGAATTTGGATTTCTAGTTGTTCTAAAGGATCTAAATACATAAACAAAATTTTATGTTTTTATGTTAAATACATTTGGAGTTATTGAGGGGTCAAAAGTGGCTCCAAACGGTTCGTGTAATATAACACATGGCTGCTGCTCGCCAGTTCCTGGGGTGAACTTGGCTGGTCACGCTGCCGCGTGTCTAGATTAAATAGGAAAATTGATAATTTAAGTTGCAATTTATTTCATACGTGTTAAAAAAATAAATAATATTTTTTGATATACTTAGACGTTTTATTAATAAATTGTAAGAGACAAATACATACTTAAGACAAAGCTCGTATTTCAGTAGGTATCAACTTACAAACTAGATACGAGGTTTTGAAGAGTATTGACAGAAATTTTAGTGAGTTTTGGTTGTCACCAGGCGATATCACAAACCCTCTACTCGTAAAATGCGTTCAAAAATCGTTGGCAATGACCAGCATTACAACACTAAACTTTGATAATTTTCTTATGTGTGGCAGTAGGTAACTTTAAAAATAGTGCATTTAACATTTTTGTGCCGTTACTGAATCGCGTTTGCATCGCAACAGAAACGCGACGGTATCGCGTTTCCGTCGCGATGCAAACGCGATTGGCTGTGGATGGACTGAATCGTGTTATGTGGGCGAGGCCACCCAGCTAGCGACCGCATGGCGTCTGTATATCTATGCGAACGCGCGACAGCATCGCTACAACAAGTTGCCGTGGACGAGTGGCCTAACAACTACCTAGAAAAAAAAATACTATTTTCAGCAACAGGGTTTATATTGACTTCTAATGTAAACTATTTGCTTCAACAGAAAAAAAATTGTGTACCTATATGCATTAGTGAATATAAAAATAGGCTATCGAGAATAAAAGCGTCTAGAAAATGTACTATTAGGAAAAACAGATATTGGAAATATTAGCGCTAAGGAAAATACGCTATCGAGAATAAAAGCGCTTAGAAAATACACGATTGGAAAAAAATGCGACAGAGAATATTAGCGATTATGAATATAACTAAAAAAAAAAAACGATACAAAGTTTAAACCTGAATGGGAAAATATGCTACAGGAATTTATTCTACAATGAAATATCGATTTTGGGAAAACGATCTAACAAATCAAAAATCCTGCGATCCGGGACATTCACAAATTCACCGCGCTACGTATGTAGGGTTCCGTACCGAAAGGGTAAAAACGGAACCCTATTACTGAGACTTCGCTGTCCGTCCGTCTGTCACCAGGCTGTATCTCACGAACGGTGGTAGCTAGACAGTTGAAATTTTCACAGATGATGTATTTCTATTGCCGCTATAACAACAAATACTAAAAATAAAATAAAATAAATATTTAAGGGGGGCTCCCATACAACAAACTTGTTATAGATTATGGTACGGAACCATTCATGCGCGAGTCGGACTCGCACTCGCCCAATTTTTCAACATTCACATCACTTTTTTTGACGTCCTTTGTCATAATTTCTTTATTTTGCAGAGATAACGACCCAAATAAGGACATAGCGCGCCCGGACACAAACCAGATGATCCCTTACAAGCCCAAGGCGAACCCCTTACCCGGGGAACATCCTATTCCGGGTATGTTATGCTGTAATAGCCTGAAATGTTGCTTTTTAAGGCTCCTTATCCGTTATTTTTCAGATATTTTTCTGTATCATCGAACATGTTTCTTAGCATATTATCAACGTTACTACTTAGTACAGTTATTGCAATTTATTGGTATATATTTGAAACCTACAGTTTGAATTTTTCATTGATAATTGTTGTTTCAAAAACTACTCGAAGTTAACAAAATTCACGCAGAAAACTAGTTTTTTCTACTTGTTTTCGCCTGCACGCAATGAAAGCATGAAATAGCTATGTTACTATCTAGAACTCAGTGAAAAGTACTATTCACTTCTAAAAGTTGGTTGAAAATTATCAATATAGGTATTTGTCAAAATATAATAATATATTTTTTTAAAGGAATAAGGCCCTTAAATAATATTTTTTTAAGACATCCACTCTATATATGCATAATAATTTAATTCAGTCTACTTTTATTGAGGCCTGGGTCTCCTATTACACGCTATAGCAGAGTGACACAGAGTACAGTCTTTCCATACTAAGCATTGTCTTATTAGTATGGAAAAATGCTGCACGCTGCGTACAGCGTCTAATAGGAGACACAATAATGCAATGTAGTAAGATCGAGTAAAATTGTATATTTAACATGGGTCATTGTCAGTTTAAAAAACAAAATTTGTCCCTTCGGTGGTCAAAAGTTAAGAACTTGCATGAATTTAGGTTATGTTGCTATTACATCGGATTACAGAAGAGGGAACGTTCTTTATTCTCACAGGCATTAATCAGAAAATTAGGTCCTGGTATCATTAATTACGCAAATGTCCACCGGAAAGACGCGCGCCTAAATCTGACAATGACCCTTATGTGTATTGACGGTGTATGCGTGTGCGCAGGCGGCACGTTCCCGCTGCCGCCCGCGGCCGCGCACCTGTGCACGCTGATGCCGCCGCCCGCCTCCTTCCGCGGACCCTTCGTCACCGTCGACCGCCTCATGCAGCTGTTCAACAGGATCTCCTTGCCCGACAAGCGTGAGTACTCTACTAAATCATACTCTATGACTTATATTCAACTAAATCATGGACTATGACTTATATTCATATAAATCATAGTCTATGACGTATATTCAACTAAATCATAGTCTGTGACTTATATTCAACTAAATCATACTGTTACTTATACTCAACTAAATCATACCCTGACTTTATTCAACTAAATCATAGTATATGACTTATACAAATAAAAATACAAATAATTTATTTCACATAATTTTAGGTACAATTAAGATCTTAAATAACAATATTCGTATCACTAAAATCTACCATACATGGCATGTGAAATTGAACAGCGTAGGCACTACGCACGTAAACCTACTTATAATCTACTTATAGTCTAAAAACTCCTGAACACTATAAAAACTCTTTTCGGCCAGCCACTTTTTAAGAGCTCGATTAAATGGTACAAATTTAAGGTCCTTTATTGAGTCAGGCAGTTTATTGAATATTTTTATGCACATAATGTAACTATTTTTAGCAACTAATGATAGTTTTGACTGCGGTATAAACAATTTGTTGCGATATTGCGAGCGTGAAGGATTCTTAAACATTTCTTTAGCGTAGTCAAACATATGCTCATTTTTATACACAAATAAACACGCATCTAAAATGTACAGACAAGGTAGTGTTAGAATTTTGTATTTTTTAAAATAGGGTCTGCATGAATCTATTTGCTTTAATTCAAACATTGCTCTTACACATTTTTTTTGCATTAAAAAAACTGAATCTATATTTGAACACCTACCCCACAGAGTTATACCGTAGCGCAGGATAGAGTGTATGTAACCGTAATAAGCTGTAAGAGCTGCTTCTCTGGATACTACTTGACTTATTTTCCTCAAAGCAAATACAAAACGGTTAATTCTGGAGGACAAAATCTCTACATGATCGTTCCATTCACAAAAACTGTCAAGAGTCACACCTAAGAATTTAAAATTGTTAACTTGATCTATTTTATATTCCACTAAATCATACTCTATGACTTATATTCAACTAAATCATACTCTTTGACTTATATTCAACTAAATCATAGTATATGACTTATATTCCACTAAATCATACTCTATGACTTATATTCAACTAAATCATACTCTTTGACTTATACTCAACTAAATCATACCCTGACTTTATTCAACTACATCATACTCTTTGACTTATATTCAACTGAATCATACCCTGACTTTATTCAACTAAATCATACTCTATGACTTATATTCAACTAAATAATAGTCTTTGACTTATATTCAACAAAATCATACTCAGGCTTTATTCAACTAAATCATAGTCTATGACATAAATATTCAACTAAATCATAGTCTATGACTTATATTCAACTAAGGGCCGATTGTTCATGAAATCACCAGAGAAATTTATCTGCCAGTTAAAATTATTGCTATCATTTTCTTCCGTCATATAAAAGAAAAGTGACAGCCAACATTTATCTGACAGATATGTTTTATCTGGTGATTGAACAATCGGCCCTTAATCATAGTATATGACTTAGAGAACCATCCGCATTACGTACAATAGGGGTGTAGACTTATGTAGAATTATACAATAGTACTGTTTTCTGTGGAGCCAGGCTTTAACTACGTACTTAAGATTTTTATAGAACCTTTTTATCGATTCTAATTTAATGTGGAAATACCACATTGAATTTTTATAAATATTGACACTCCGAAGGTAAATTATGAAAGAAAAATGTAATGTGATCTACTACAATCTAAGCAGGACTCGAACCTGCGACCCTACGTTTCGGGCTTACTATACTATACTATTTATAACTATATTTAAACTGAATTCCATCTATTCCAGCCCCAGCGCCGACTCAAGAGAACGGCTGCGACACGAAACTCTTCGATTTGGCGCGCTCCGTGCACTGGATCGTGGACGACGAGGGCATCACCACTGTGGCTAACAAGGTAGGTCACGTGACCATTCGCAGGGTAGTTGTATCGGTCCAAGCCCCAGCCCACTCAAAAGAACGGCTGCGACACGAAGCTGTTCGACCTGGCGTGCATTGTAACCGTCCTGTTCACGGCACCAATTGTAATCATCCTCCGAACTTTAGAATTTTCGTTAGTGCTCGTGCCCAGTGATAATTACAAATGGTCTCGTGACCAAAGATAATTCTAAAGTTCGGAGGATGATTACAGAATCACCACCGTGGCTAACAAGGTAAATTAACGTTCTCTCAAACATGCAATGAAATGCCGTCATAACGTGCGTTATAACAGGCTTCGAAATGTCACGTTTCGGGCGGAACAACTCGAGAGAACTGGAAAGGAATTTCATACAAAATTGAAGGCGTAGGCCGGGAAGTAATTTTTAAACATGGCGTCTGTGTTCATGAACGGGATAAACAACTGAATTATGTTTTTTTGAGTGGTGTATTTTTTTATTTCATCGCGTATGTTTGAGAAAAGCCTTAGACGTGAAAAGGGCTTGCCGGCTTCGCATCACTATCAATACCGACATTCCGACCAAAAATAGTAGAAATTAAAAAATGGCAATACTGTAGTGTCGTCCCCGTTGTCTTATATTGATTAGAAAAGGAGGACACTACAGTATTACCACTTTTTAATTTCTACTCTTGATCGGACTGTACTCACCCGGCAAGACCTTCTTTCCCGGCGTCTGATGGTTGGAATTATAAACATATATATATACGTTTTAAAATGTATAAGGCCGCATAAGAACCTCTTAGTTTTCACCCGACAACCCGAATCACAAGCTGACGGGTCCATATTGGGTCTCATAAATGTTTTATTCATTATTGTCATTAGTCATAATTTTCGTAGTCATAATTTTTTACTTTTCTCTGAAACGACTAACTTTTTAGGATTGTGATAATACAAACCTAACCTTACCTAAGCTAAGCTAGTGGGTTTTCCTCTCAAAACTCTTGTAAAGTTAATAATTTGAGTAATGTTAACGATTTTATGACAAACAATACGTCATGACAATCAATCGTAGCTCACTGGACTGTACATCTCCGCAGACTCGCAGAAGGAAAGCGGGCGAGGACTCTGACGACGACGACCTGAGCGTGGCGCCGCCCGTCAACGACATCTACCGGCAGCGCCAGCAGAAGCGCGTCAAGTAGCGCTGCCGTCGCTAGGGGGCGCTAGTGTCGGGCGACGTCGTCAGATCCAAACGGGTCAGTAGGGAGACAACGAAAACAATAAGAGATAGAGAAATCTGTTCTTAGGAACCATCGAGTCGATTTTAGATTTAATACAAACTGCATTCAATTTTTTTTTATAGATCTCATACGTAACCGGGAATTGAACCTGGTTAAAATTCTGTAAGTAATCGCATGGTGTATTCTACACATTCTTTACGGCGGTTTTGACTGGGTTGTGTATGAGATTTATAAAAAAATAATAATGCAGTTTTTATTAAATCTAAAATCGGCGCCATCGTCCCTAAGAACAGATTTCCCTATCTCTTATATTTTGTGACTTCTCCCTGCTGACCCATTTGGATTGATCATCCGGTATAATGCATACATGCTACTGATGTTTGGGCCATTTTTTATTTTTGTGTCGATTTTTTTTTCTCAGATTTCAATCTTTGGTGAGTTGGTAAATTTTCTTATTCTAACCATGGTAAGCACAATTTCATGCTATGTCCTACACATTTTCCTCCATTGAGTTACACAAAATGTATAACATAGATTGGCCCATGGGAAAGTTTTTTTTTGTTTTGTTGTCGATTTATTTATTTCTCATTTTGTACTAAGTTTTAGTATAAAACACGAAGTTTAGTTAAGAAATTCCCATACATTTTGTGTAACTCAATGGAAAATTTACAAATAAATAAGCAACTTTATCAACTCACCAAATTTGAATGTAATCTGAGAAATAAGTGAAATCTATAACAAAATAAAAATTGACCCATTTATCTATCAAACAACGGGGTGAGGTCGTTAGCAAGTACCTTGTCAAATATCACCAGGGGAGGGGGAGGTGCACAAACCCTCACCCCCATTAGCCAAGTATGTTTGCAAGATAATGTCTTTATAACCACTGACATCTTGGAATTATTTAACTGTGTGTATGTATGTAAAATTATTTCATACAATATATCAGGATAAGACGGAATTTTTTACAGAACTAATGTTCAAAACTGCAGCCGCAATGTTGACATTATGAATAAAACATATTAATGTAATTATTTGGTGTTTTTATTTCTACATAATAATACCACATTATAATACAATGAAACCGCCCGCGAGTCTCAGACATATTAAATATGAAACGGGTTAACAAAGCGTTGTTCGATTAGCCGCGACTGATCGGCGCTCCTGAGGATGAATCGCGAACCGATTGGAAACATGTCGAGCGATATTCGACTTCAACGACTCGAGTCAACCCGTTTCAGTTTTAAACCGTTTATAACAATTATTCGAGTTGTCTCACGAAAGTTTCAAAAAGTTTATATTTTATTGTCCAGAATTCACTAATATATTAACTTGGTCGACAGATCGATCAACTTTTTAGGGTTCCGTACCCAAAGGGTAAAAAACGGAACGCTCTTAAGAGTGCTGTCCGTCCGTCTGTCACCAGGCTGTATCTCATGAACCGTGATAGTTAGATTAGACAGTTGAAATTTATACAGATGATGTATTTCTGTTGCCGCTATAACAACAAATACAAAAAAAATGTACATACTACAAGTACAGATGTTATAACTACTATCACCATCTTAAGGTACGCACGCACTAAGCGTAACTACGCGACGCGATCAAACACTTTTGTATAGAATTTGATGTCGCGCCGCGTAGTGCGTTCTATCTCATACAATTTCATACAAATAATATTTAACCGCGTCGCTCCTTTGCCGTGTAGTTACGCCCAGTGCGCTCCTACTTTTAAAGTTCGTAGGTTTTACTTGCGTGCGATCCATTACATACATACAACCATGCAACTATAGTTAGTTGGTAAAAAGCAAAATGGCGTTAGTAGTTATTATACAGTATTTTTCGACATAGGACGCTTGCCCCGACTGGCCTTATTAAACTACCCTAGTTATATTTTCATTGGGAATGATAATGTATTTAACTAAATGCTCTATGTAACATGATTTATGTAGGTACTTAATTCAATTAATCGGTTTACACTCACGTAAAATTGTCAGGAACGGCGCGACAAGTTTCGAACTCGCACGATGCTTTTCATCAGGGACTGCCGTACAACGGCGCGGTAACTTCGTCACTGATTATTGGACGCTCCGCTCTATAGTGGAGACGGGGGTGCTTGCAAGCCTACAACTTATTTCCTGACGATTGTTCTATCGAGTGTAATGTTTCGCAGAATGCTCATTTCGCATAATTGTTATTCTACTGATACCCAGTAACTTTTCTAAAAAGCTATAAAATAAACCTAACCTAGTTTACCAGAATACACCGAAACATTTAGCCTATTTCCCGTTTCAGCTGAAGAGATGAAAATTTCTGGGAAATTAGCAATATGCGGAACCTTACATTCTATAAAACAATTTTCTGCCAGACCCCCTTAACCTGTGTAAACCGCTTAACCCTTAAATGCATAGCAGTAAGCTACTAACTAATAACAAATAATTCAAGATTTATTTAAAAGTAGAAATATTTATAACGTTATTGAGAGTGATATCATAAGGAAATTTAATCCATTTTTATATATTTCTAAGTCATACGTTGATGGTTGTAGGTATGTAAAAAAAAAGAAGAGATTATTAGAAAAACTTACCGCCATCTTTTTATGGTCTCGCAAAACGGGGCTTTTTTGATGAGTGTTTTGGCAGTCTTTCTTTCTTTTCTTTATGTTCATTAGGTATACATTTTTTACTAAAATGCGTTTCTACATATATTAAACGTTGTACGGATACTAAGTTTAGTAACGAAAATCACGTATCTATATGCAATATTTGTAAATTTAATTTGTGTATAAAAAATTCACAAATTTTCTTTTTTACCAATTTGTTCAGAAAAAATCGCATTTAATTTTTTTCTTAATTGGTGCACTGTAAAGCACAAAATATCTCATATCTATTTAAAAAGAGAAAATCATGCATTTAAGGGTTAATACAATAATTAAATATGTCTCACGAAAGTTTTAATAAGATTATTTAAGTACTTGTTTCATAAATCACACATTCCACATGCAAGCTTGATTTAATTGATTTCTAGTTAATTTAAGAGGCCTAATTCCTTTTAAAATTTATTTTTCTCATATTATGACAAATATACTGGTAATTCAACCAACTTTTTTAACTGAATAATACTTATCTCCGAGTTCTAGGTAGTAACATAGCTATTTCATGCTTTCATTGCCTGCAGTCGAAAATAAATGGAAAAAACTAATTTTTCGAGTAGTTTTTGAAACAAAAGTTATCAATGAAAAGTTCAAACAGTAGGTTTCAAATATATACGAAAAATCTCAATAGCCCTGTTCTAGTTAGTAACATCAATAATATGTTAAGAAACATGTTTGATCATCGAGAAAAAATTCTAAAACCATGAGCATTTTAAAAGGAATAAGGCCTCTTAATAATAAATTAATTATAAATTAAGTAGCATGCTGCGTCCACTCAAGGGTACTTGGATTTCTGATAAAGTACCAACAATTATCTGCAAAGACAAAAAACAGAATTATTATTTTTTATTAAAGCTAGCGTATACCAAATATTTATATTGAAGCGAAGATATGAAAAATTAAATGGTTCGGGCGGGATTCAAACCTGCGCCTCCAACGGTTCAGCCAACACGCCTTACCTTTTAGGCCACCGAAGCTATAGCCTGAGCCATTTAATTTTCAACTAGTCGCTTCAATTCATACATGCCTTAGGGTGGCATCGTAGCGCCATCTACCGTAAAGCTTGACTAATAATGTACTTTTTCGCTTCAATATTTACATTTAAAAAGCATTTTATTACACCTAATACATATAATACCATAAGCAAAAATCAGGCATGCATACACGAGATTAGTAGTAAAAATATTATGATATCTCATTACTTTTTGGTTCCGCGCACGTAGACCGGCACATTACCACGTAGGAAAATCAAACCCGGTTATTTTACCATACAAATAACCGGTTTTAATATGACATAATAACCGGGTTTGCATTCTATATTACCACTTTCTCAATGACCAATACATACCGTCCCTAGGGTGTTGCTTAAAAATTAACTTTCAAAAAGTCATTGTCTCACCCCGCCATTATGTTCTAGTACCCTGGATTAACGGATGCAAGTTTTTTTTTTTTTTTTTCTTAAATCAATTTTAGAGGTCGCTACCGCTTGATAAAGTTTTGGAAAAAACATAATTTAGGTTTCAATATGACAAGCTTGGCAGTCACTATTTTATATTTATTTTACTTCTATAACGTTTGTCGATTGCTTGGGAATCTCCCTTGATCGATACACCCCTCGCCCCCCGGCAGGCCGCGCTAAGATAAGCAATCGGTCGAGTTTAGAGTGCATTGCACCCTAATGCGAAAAATCTACTTTAGTGTCATAAAAATTGAAATTTTAATTTTCTTTTACTTAATTATCATAATTTTAATAAGAATGTATGTAAATTATATTTGTTTATTTGAACATGTTTTTATTGTTTTTCCAAAACTTTGACAGCTGGTAGCGACCCCTAAAATTGGTTTAAAAAAAATGGGGGGGTGAGACTTTAAGATTTCAGTTTTTTTCCTTTTTTCGCCATATAAGCAACACCCTAACCGTCCCATTAAAACATAGCTGTCATCATCTTACTCTATGCTGTCATACAAACATGTGAAAATGAGCGAAACTATTTTTGACCAACACAACTTTTAAACTTCGTTGTAAAATTTACCTTTAAATAATGGCTTATCTATACGTTTAAATGTATGGTTCACATTAACACGTTCAATGTCCCAACTGTTAAATCTAATAATGTATTAACCTATTGACCGCCAAGCGGTCTAGCAATTTACCGTGCCACTGACGCCAGAGTAAAAAAAAAAAGATGTGCCCCAAAATCAACAGGGATTGAAAAATACTTGTAGCGGTTAGAATCACAAAGTTTTTGATAATTGAAATTTGGACGGCTGTGGCCGACGTGGCGTCAGGGGCACGATTTTTTGTTGACGGCCACAGCCGACTGTGGCGGTCAAAAGGTTAAAAGCCCGATTTGGTAACTTCAGAGACATTTTGAGTAACGCAGGAGACAATCAAACGTGTCAGGCAAAAAGTTGATTCAACCAAATCGATACATCAGAGCACAATCGTACTAATTTTCGGAAAAAGTAGTTGGTTTAGGACGTTAGTGCACAACTCTACGTGGTTTACATTTTACTGTCATAATAATTGTAATTAGTACGACTGTGACCTGAGCTATCGAAATCGCCATAAGAATATTGCGTTAGTTTTGACCTTATACCGCTCAAAAGAAAATAACGGAGATGCCTCGACTTGGGTCTTAACGGCGAGCAGCGTGGTGCGCGGTACGTGTCTCGCTCACTCGTATGGCTGCCGCTCGGATCTCTCGCTCGAGTGGTTGCTCGCCGCGCCGCTGGTCGCGCAGTCGTGGCATCTCCGTAAGGGCCACCATAATTTAGCACACCAGGGTGGTCCAAAAAAAAAATTTGAATATTATTTCTCCACAAGGTCCTTTTTTGTCCAAAACTCACAAAAATGATACTCACCATTTTTCAAAAACAATCCGATGATATTTAGAGGTCACTCAAAGCGTAGCAATTATCGTATAGACAATAGTATGGAACAACTTTCAACGAGCTTTATATGTGGGCAAAGGACATTGAAAAGTTATAAAATTGTTATTATCGTCAGCTAAGCGTCAGATTAAGCATTCTTTATTATCATCCTCCGGTTTTGTTTTCAAAATGCAATTTATATGAACATCAGAAAGTCTCACATTTGAGCGACCACTAAATCATTTCCAAATTAATTTTCATTTGGTACAATGATTATTATTATTACTTGACCATGTGGAGCTAAGATTGAATGGACCACCTATAGCACACTTAATAAATCATATACAAGCTTCCTAATTAGGGAGAAGCTAACAAGATATGGGCACGTGATGCGAAGAGAGGAAAGACACGTCACCAGAAAAGCGTTAACCATGAATGTGGAAGGATTTCAAACACAATACCTGTATTGTTTATGAATAAAATACTATGACTATGACTATAGAAGAGGCAGGCCAAAGAAAAGATGGATTGTGTGAAAGATATGAATAAGAAGGAAGTACACGTGATGACGAGTAGGGAAAAATGGAGGAAGCGACGTGTTGCATGTGAGCTTGACGTTCTGACAGATGCGCACCGGGCGAAACTTAGCTGAAGCTAACCAAAACTAGCTTCTCTTTCAAGCTTAGACTAGGTTTCCTGGCGTATTTATTCTAAGGTTAGAACTACGTAATTTTAAATCCCAAATTAATCCCCTTTCCTTATTAAGGTCATGATGTATTTAAGGAGTTTAAAAACGGCATCAAAAATTACGTGGCCCTAATATTATTTTGAGCAATATGAATTAATGATTCGGGCGAAATAATGAATCCACCAAAAGCGTAGATTTAACCTTTTGAACCCCACAGTCGTCATATCACATCGGAATATTGCTACGCTGACGTCAAGATCAAATTTCAAGATCACAAACTTCGTAATTCAAAAAGCTACAAGTGTTTTCAAGCTGGTGATTTTAAAGCATTTCTTTTATTAACCCCCGACAAAAAATAAGGGTGTCGGTTGTTAAAATTTTATTATTTGTGTATCGTAGCTCCCAAACCGGTGGTCTGATTTGAAAGTGTGTTTTTTTAATCGAAAGCCTTGTATTTTTTATTTTACACACCATATTTTTTTACATTTAAGATATTTTAGGTATTTTCTACTTAAAATCACGAGCTCTTTCGATCTAAATTGGAGAAAAAAAGTCCCAATATTTTTTCATTCCATTCCGTTACCATTTCCATATAACCAGCTATAGTGGTAACGGAATGGAAAAACAAAAAATATATGAACATTTTGGGACACTTTTTTTCTCCTAATTAGATCGAAAAAAGCCCGTGATTCTGAGTAGAAAAAACCCTAAAATATCCAAAGAAACAAAAATGGAGTGTACAAAAAAAGGCCCAGTTATGTTTAGTTGGGTCAAGCGTTTTTTAAATTTTGAACTTAGGTTATTTTTCTGTGGCGTCAGGGGCACTGTGAATTGTTCGAATGGCGCTCAAAAGGTTAAAATAGGGCCTCAATAAAACAAAGCATGGTAATACTGGTGTTTATTCTCAAAATCTAAACAATACAAATAAATATTACACGATGGTAACTGAAATTCGCTTTAATAGCTAGATCTTGTACTTGGATTTCGTGCTTTGTCAAAGATTTGTTTAAAACGAGTTCTTTGACAATGCATACGAGATAAGAATTTTATATAAAAACAAGTTGCCTAATAAGGGAATCAAGTTTTTTTACTGGTACAAATCTGCCCACAACTTATCTTTGGTGTAAAATTTCACTTTAAAATAATGGCTTCTCTATGTTTAAATGTATGTCTACGTTAAAACGTTCAATGTACCAATTGTTAAACCTAATAAACAGAAAACTGTATTTATTAGACGCCCGATTTCTTGGTAACTCCAGTGATATTTTGAGTAACGCAGGGGACGGACAAAAGCGACAGTCAACAATTTGAATCCTCTTAAATCAATAAAAAAAATATTAGTAACGTGACCAAAAAATATGAAACCACTGGATACTTTTGAAAATACTTTCATTAAATATATTGCGAGTTAAATTTAACCTTATTTGAATATCAGTAGGTTATTTCAATGGTCACTTCAATACATTTCATTTCTTCAAGAGGACAATTTGCTTTAGAAAAAAGGTATAGCTCATTAAGTCTAGGTATTTTACAGATTCTAATCTCACAGTATATTTTCTAATAATATCTACAGAATATTACGATTCATTAATAAATGAATCGAAATATAATATAATACAAAAAAGGTAAAATAAATACATGATTGAATATTAGTCGATTTAAAAATTTTGCTATTTGACACATATGTTCTATAAAAGTTTAACTTTGTTTATGGTCACTACTTAAAAACATAACAGATTGTCTATGAAGCTTACAGGACTACAGAAAATGACTATTAAAAACTAGTTAAAAATGATTTATTCGAATATTTTTGGTTCATCTCATATCTAAAATAGAATTTTCATAGATTCAACTAAAATCTGGTTTAAATTAAGTTGTCACTTGGTGTACAAATTTAATTTGACCAGATAGTTAAGAATAGTTATTTTACCCATACAAGCGAAATAACTGTTGCTTCACAACTTAAACTGGCAGAATAATCATAGAAACGTGATAACTTTAGACTTTAGTCAACATCAAAAGTTAGTTATCACTTTTCCATAAACGACACTTATGTTAGTTGCAGAAACATACATTCAATTCAATGCAGTCTAAGTACAGAACAGTCACTTTTGAGAACTTTTATTAAATAAATGTATTTTAACAGGACATTAAAGTTAATGTATGTTTATGCAACTGCATTTAAGAAGCACGAATTGACCGCTTACGATACCACAACTTAATGTTTGAACAAATTAATGTTTTATTTAATCACAAAGCACATTAATTTTAATGAATATACTTGTCAGAAGACTAATGTAATCAAAATAATTAATTTAGTCATGTGACAAGACAATTTTTTTTTTTAAATAATACATAAACAGCTCTCAAGTGGTTATATACCGAAATTAAAAGTATACTGCAAAAAAAAAATGTAAAGGTCACATAACTCGATTCGTGGTAGCGTAAGTTTAGTCAATGATAATAGCTTAGTGTTGTGAGTGTCCAATGTTACCTATGATGGCTTTGACGACCTCCGTGCTGGAGGCGGTGCCGCCCACGTCCGGCGTGAAGATGCGGTCCACGTTGATCGTCTGCAAATTAATAAATAAATAATAATAAATAAATATCGGACAACCTCACACAAATAGATCTAGTCCCAAATTAAGCTCAAGAAGGCTTGTGTTATGGGTACTAGACGACGATATACGTAGATTCCGCTCATCCCACGGGAACACTAAAATTATTCGGGATGAAAAGTATCCTATGTCCTTTCCCGGGTCTCAAACTATCTCTATACCGAATTTCATCTACGTCGGTTCAGCGGTTTAAGCGTGAAGAGGTAACAGACAGACAGACACACTTTCGCATTTATAATACTAGATGTGCCCCGCGGTCATCCCACGGGAACACTAAATTTATTCGGGATGAAAAGTATCCTATGTCCTTTCCCGGGTCTCAAACTATCTCTATACCGAATTTCATCTACGTCGGTTCAGCGGTTTAAGCGTGAAGAGGTAACAGACAGACAGACACACTTTCGCATTTATAATAATAGATGTGCCCCGCGGTCATCCCACGGGAACACTAAAATTATTCGGGATGAAAAGTATCCTATGTCCTTTCCCGGGTCTCAAACTATCTCCATACCAACTTTCATCTAAGTCGGTTCAGCGGTTTAAGCGTGAAGAGGTAACAACATACAGACAGACACACTTTCGCATTTATAATATTAGTATGGATAATATGGATATTGAAATAAAAGAAAGAAAAATAATATTTTCTTCGGTTTCCGCGACAGTAACACATTTAAATGAAACAATTTAAACGTATTAATTACATCGCGTATATTATTTTGTTTGAGCCTCCCCGAAGTTTCCGTTTAACCTAATCAATAGGATAATATTTGCAAGAATTATTAATAAAATATGATGTCTGGCGCTGAAGGCGAGGAGAGCGATAGCCAGTGCAGTGGGCCGCGCGTCACGTAGCAGCACAGATAGCATTGGCGTATCTATGATTATTTTTCAGATGGGGCCTGGGTGGGGGCATATCAGTTGAAGTCATGAATTTCTATGGGTAACCCAAAATCCAGGGGTGGGCACTAGACCATATTGGGGTGGGCACTAGACCATATTGGGGTGGTCACTAGACCATATTGGGGTGGGCACTAGACCATATTGGGGTGGGCACTAGACTATATTGAGTTGGGCACTAGACCATATTAGGGTGGTCACAAGACCATATTGGGGTGGGCACTAGACTATATTAGGGTGGTCACTAGACCAGATTGGGGAGGGCACTATACTATATTGGAATGGGCACTAGACTATATTGGAGTGGGCACTAGACCATATTGGGGTGGTCACTAGACTATATTGGGGTGGGCACTAGACCATATTGGGGTGGGCACTAGATCAAATTAGGGCGGGTACTAGACCATATTTAGGTGGGCATTCACATACACCTATGATGAAGAGCTTCATATGAGTTCGAAACGTCGGGCCGTACTGTGTAAATCTATTGAGTAATAAAAACAAAATGTGAACCAACTGGTGGTGCTCACCTTGGTGACGGCGTTCCTGATCAGGTCGGCGTGGAAGTGGTGTCCCAGGTGCTCGAGCATGTCGACGGACGCGTTGATCATCGCGATTGGGTTCGCGATGTTCTTGCCCGCGATCGCCGTGCCTGGAATACGGGATACAAGTCTAATTGGAATTCCTACTACCATTAATTTATTATAGAACCCAAAACTTTTATTTTTATTTGATTATCACCTATAGGTTACACCGGAAGACCAGCGCTGGTTCCCGAGCCAGTATTTATGCTGAGGTGTGACCTTTTCGTAGCATACAACACGTACGATTTTTTTCTAATGTGTTCTCCAGTTCGTGTATGTTTACGAATAATTTTTCATTCATTCATTCATTCATTATACCGACTAGTTTAAGGCTCCTTATCCGTTCAAAAATGCTTATTGTTTTAGACATGTGATCAAACATCTTTCTTAACATATTATCAATGTTACAAATTAGACAGTGCTCTTGCGATTTATTGGTATACATTTGAAACGTACAGTTTGAAGATTACATTGATAATATTTGTTTCAAAAACTTGTCGAAATTTACAAAATTGACGCAAAAACTGTTTTCTTCAACTTATTTTAGACTGCACGCAATGATATCATGATATTCATGAAATAGCTAAGTCACTTTCTAGAACTCAGGGAAAAGTATTATTCAATTCAAAAAGACGATTGAAATTATCAATGCGTTTGTCATATGTTTTTTTAAAGGAATAAGGCCTCTTGAATGGAAATATAAATTTCATGAACAGACAAAAACGCCGTCCGCCATTCCCGCACCAGTCCGCCTCAACAGATTCCCTTTGGTTCGAACCCTAACAACTGCGCCATGTATGTACTGGCCACGGGGGCGTGAATTGACAGAGCTGAGAAATACAACCCCTTTGAAAATAATAATAATAATTAAGATAACGTACCGGTGTTCCCCATCTGATTCTCTTTGGTTCGAATCCTACCGAGTGCGCCATGTAATGTATATACTGAATTAATCTCAACCTGTCTCAATCACACATAAAATGACAGGGGCCGTAAAGGTCCCATCATCAACATTACGTACCGGTGTTCCTCAACAGATTCCCTTTGGCTAGATCCTACCGACCGCGCCATGTAATGTACGTACTGGATTAAACTCAAGGAGCCGTAAAGGTTAACATTACGTACCGGTGTTCCTCATCAGATTCCCTTTGGCTCGGATCCTACCGACCGCGTTATGCGTACGTACTAAATTAAACTCAAGGAGCCGTAAAGGTTAACATTACGTACCGGTGTTCCTCAACAGATTCCCTTTGGCTCGAATCCTACCGACCGCGCCATGTAATGTACGTACTGGCTACAGGGACGTGAATCACACTTAACTCTCACTCTAACTACTCTCTCTCTCTCTCACCACTCTGAATCGGTTTAGGGCGAATTCACACGTACCACAACCACACGACAATCACAACCACACCACAACCACACCACGTGGTCGGGCGCATATTTTGTATGTTTAATAAATAGTACAATTCACACGTAACCACAACCACACCACATTTTAACGCTGCGACGTGGTGTGGTTGTGGTACGTGTGAAACAACCCTAAGGGTAGGTAGATAAGGTGGTTAACATTACGTACCGGTGTTCCTCAACAGATTCCCTTTGGCTCGAATCCTACCGACTGCGCCATGTAATGTACGTACTGGCTACAGGGATGTTAATCACACTTAACTCTCACTCTAACTACTCTATCTCTCTCTCACCACTCTGAATCGGTTAAAGGTTAACATAAGGTACCAGTGTTCCCTCTCTCACCACTCTGAATCGGTTAAAGGTTAACATAAGGTACCAGTGTTCCCTCTCTCACCATTCTGAATCGGTTAAAGGTTAACATAAGGTACCAGTGTTCCCTCTCTCACCACTCTGAATCGGTTAAAGGTTACCATAAGGTACCAGTGTTCCTGGTGCCGGGCTCGAACACGGCGTAGTGCTCGCCGTAGAGATTCCCTTTGGCTCGAATCCTACCGAGTGCGCCATGTAATGTACGTACTGGCTACAGGGAAGTGAATCACACTAAACTCTCACTCTAACTACTCTCTCTCTCTCTCTCTCTCTCTCTCTCTCTCACCACTCTGAATCGGTTAAAGGTTAACATAAGGTACCAGTGTTCCCTCTCTCACCACTCTGAATCGGTTAAAGGTTAACATAAGGTACCAGTGTTCCCTCTCTCACCACTCTGAATCGGTTAAAGGTTAACATAAGGTACCAGTGTTCCCTCTCTCACCACTCTGAATCGGTTAAAGGTTAACATAAGGTACCAGTGTTCCCTCTCTCACCACTCTGAATCGGTTAAAGGTTAACATAAGGTACCGGTGTTCCTGGTGCCGGGCTCGAACACGGCGTAGTGCTCGCCGTAGAGATTCCCTTTGGCTCGAATCCTACCGAGTGCGCCATGTAATGTACGTACTGGCTACAGGGACGTGAATCACACTAAACTCTCACTCTAACTACTCTCTCTCTCTCTCTCTCTCACCACTCTGAATCGGTTAAAGGTTAACATAAGGTACCAGTGTTCCCTCTCTCACCACTCTGAATCGGTTAAAGGTTAACATAAGGTACCGGTGTTCCTGGTGCCGGGCTCGAACACGGCGTAGTGCTCGCCGTAGAGATTCCCTTTGGCTCGAATCCTACCGAGTGCGCCATGTAATGTACGTACTGGCTACAGGGACGTGAATCACACTAAACTCTCACTCTAACTACTCTCTCTCTCTCTCTCTCTCTCTCACCACTCTGAATCGGTTAAAGGTTAACATAAGGTACCTGTGTTCCCTCTCTCACCACTCTGAATCGGTTAAAGGTTAACATAAGGTACCAGTGTTCCCTCTCTCACCACTCTGAATCGGTTAAAGGTTAACATAAGGTACCAGTGTTCCCTCTCTCACCACTCTGAATCCGTTAAAGGTTAACATAAGGTACCAGTGTTCCCTCTCTCACCACTCTGAATCGGTTAAAGGTTAACATAAGGTACCAGTGTTCCCTCTCTCACCACTCTGAATCGGTTAAAGGTTAACATAAGGTACCGGTGTTCCTGGTGCCGGGCTCGAACACGGCGTAGTGCTCGCCGTAGTTGCGGCCGGCCAGCAAACCGGCGCCGCCCAGCAGCCCGCACACCACGTTGGACACGATCGAGCCGTACAGGTTCGTCATCAGCATCACGTCGAACTGGTGCGGCCTGCAAGTGTGTGATATAGTAAGGCTGATTTAGACGATGCCAATTTTGAGACGCCTAAATTACGGCGCCATTGATTACCGCACAGCACACCTCCGACCGTTTAGACAATGACTATGTTCAGCCGCCTAAATCTCGCCGCCAGCCGTGTTTACACAGTGCTTTTTTTCAGTACCAGTCATTAGTGGCAGCGAGACGCGGAGGGGGGTCACTGGCGCCAAAAAATAGGCCCGTGCTCTATTCCGCGCCAGCGCTGGCATGCCGCGAAAAAATGGCGCGGAAAGTGTTTATACGGTGCCTATTCGAGGCGCCGTAATTTAGGCGTCTCAAAATTGGCATCGTCTAAATCAGCCTGTACATTACTGCAGACGCCGGGAAAGAAGGCTTTTCCGGGTGTGTAAGTATAGACCAGTGGTTCTCGACCGATGGCCCTTAGACCACTCGAGGTCCCTGGGGGCATTGCAAGTCGTCCGCGGAGCCAAGATCCTTTGTGCGAATGCGAATTAGTCAATGTTAATAGCAAAAATGTTGGCCTTAAAGTATTTTATGCGTGTTTTATTCATTGACATAGAATGTCTTTTTGATTATTTACATTTAGGTATTATAAATTACCTCCAAATTAATAAAACAACTGAGTAGTCCATGGCAAGACAGAAATTTGGTAAAATGGTCTCTCATAATTAAAACGTTAAGAACCACTTATACAGACAGATAGTGATACGAAGCCGGCAAGCCCTTTTCACGGCTTATAGTGCTCTTCTCCAACATATGCAATGAAATAAAAAATACACCACTCAAAAAACACAATTCAGCTGTTTAGCCCGTTCATAAACACAGGCGCCATGTTTTAAAAAATCACTTCCCGGCCTAGGCCTTAAATTTTGTATGAAGTTCCTTTACAATTCTCTCGAATTGTTCCGCCCGAAACGTGACACTTCGAAGCTTGTTTTAACGCACGTTATGACGATATTTCATTGCACGTTTCAGAAAATCTTATAAATAGCGCCCTCTTGGCAATCCTCATATATTTCTGGTCAGGCTCTATAATACATGTACAATTTATCAGCATTGCACGCGTGCGAAGCCAAGGCGGGTCGCTAGTCTATTACAGATGTAAAAGGCCTAAACGGATGCAAATGTCTAAACTAGAAGGGTGTCAAATCAACTCACTTGGCTACCAGCTGCATACAGCAGTTGTCGATGATCATGTCGTTGTGCTCCAGCTCAGGGTACTCCTTGGCGAGCCTTCGGGAAGTCTCCAGGAAGAGGCCGTCGGAGATCTTCATGATGTTCGCTTTGTGGACCGTGGTCACCTGAGATATGGGTGCAAGACGTTAAGAGGCCTTATTCCTTTTAAAAAATATTTTGTTCATAAATATATGAAACATGTAATGTCTCATTTTTTAATGTGGGTACACCACAATTTTTATTTAATTTTTATTTTGATCTTTGTATTCATACTAAAACTAACTAACTAAAACTACTAAAAATTGTGGTGTACCTACATTAAAAAATGAGACATTACATGTTTCATAAATTTATAAAACAAACAGCGCCCTCTCTCGCTTGCTCGTTCGCCGCTGTAAAGTGGTGCGGTAAGATGTGAATATTAACGTATTCACATAGAGGTCGCTAAGGTGTAAAAACCTTTCAAATAAACAATGCAAAGATCGACACACAAAGCATAAAGAAAAATTCGCCAGGTCTACGTGGAGCGAGGGTAGCGAAGTGGCTAACGCGCTGGACCGGTAATCCAGAGGTACCGGGTTCGATTCCCGGTCCCTTCCACCAGGTAGCTCCTTTTTCAATTTTTCTTTAAGCTTTGATCTTTGTATTCATAGTTTATATTTTGTTCATGTTACGACAAATTATATTGATAATTACAACCAACTTTTTGAAGTGAATAATACTTTTCCCAGAGTTCTAGGTAGTAACATAGCTATTTCATGCCTTCATGGCGCGCAGTCGAAAATAAGTTGAAAAAACTAATTTCCCGCGTGAATTTCGTCAAGTTCGAGTTGTTTTTGAAACAAAAATTATCAATCCCAGGGCAAATATTTGTGTAATGAACTCGAATATTTGTGCTTGGGTCATGGTTGTTCTATGCATTTAAGTATATATTTATTAATATAAGTACGTATATCATCGTCTAGTACCCATAACACAAGCCTTCTTGAGCTTAATTTGAGACTAGATCGATTTGTGTGAGGTTGTCTGATATTTATTTATTTATGTACTTATTCAATTCCATATTACTCTTTAACCGCTCTCTGAATTCGATTGTGCTTCATACATGTGGAAGCACATTGCGAGCACTAACTCCTGTCGTATACCTTAGCTCCATTTGTTGATGTACATCCGCCATCCTGAAACTCCCTGAATATGCACCCAACTATTCAATGTGTACATAGGGTAAATCGCCAATTACTGGCCACTGTTCAATAACTGGCCACCTCATACTAAAAATGAACTCTGTTTACCTGCAAACTGCATTCATTTTAGTATAACGTGGCCAGTTATTGAAGGATGGCCAGTAATTAAAACCTTATACTAAAATGAATTCTGTTTGCAGGTGAACAGAGTTCATTTTTAGTATGAGGTGGCCAGTTATTGAACAGTGGCCAGTAATTGGCAATTTACCCTACCTTCTTGCGG
Source organism: Apotomis turbidana (assembly GCA_905147355.2). Taxonomy (NCBI): domain Eukaryota; kingdom Metazoa; phylum Arthropoda; class Insecta; order Lepidoptera; family Tortricidae; genus Apotomis; species Apotomis turbidana. Next base: position 4,630,120 of record LR990307.1, on the reverse strand, counting down.
CCGTTCTTCTTCGCGTATTCGAACGCGAACCTACACACGCGCTCGGAGTTGCTCGCGGTCACCACCTTCATAGACTCTATGACGCCGTGGACGGACTCGTGCTCCAACATCGCGTATTCGCCCTCTGTGTTCTGTCTGGAATGAGAGAGGTTTAGTTATATAGGCGACTAGCTGTGCCCCGCGGTGTTACCCGCTCATCCCACGGGAACACTAAATTTATTCGGGATGAAAAGTATTCTATGTCCTTCCCCGGGACTGAAACTATCTATATACCACATTTCATCTAAATCGGTTCAGCGGTTTAAGCGTGAGAAGTGGTAACAGACAGACAGACAGACAGACACACTTTCGCATTTATAATATCAGTATGGATTTGTATAAAAAGTAACAGTTTAAGATATAGTTTCGAAACAGCTACCTATCATACTATTGTTTCCCCGCTGTAACATTTCGCCGAATTTTCATTTGCCTGAAAGCTATTTATTACAAAACTATTAATATTTCAAAATAATTATGAAACAAAACTAACCTAACCTAATGGGTTCTTTAAAACGATGTTTATAAAATCCTGAAAATATTTAGGGTTTCAAGAAAAATTGCTTTCGGGCAAATGGAAATTCGGCGAAACGATACAGCAAGGAAACAATGTTTCGAAGTTGCAATAGGTCCTTTCAAAACTCATGATCAGTAGCGTGCATAGTTTTTTTTTTGACAGGGTAGGATTAAGGGTTTACATGCTAGAAAACCGGGCGGTAAGTCGTATATTACGCCCTAGGGCGGTAAATAATTTTGCTATTGACTACTATTCATTATTTTTGATTTATTTCCTCGCAAGTGTGATGAAAAACGTCATACGTGACTCTGGTGTTAGAGGAATTTCAAACTCCTAACATTAAAGCCACTTCTAATAGACCCTCGTTTACCAGCCTTGTTATGTAATGTACTATTATTCATCTGTACCTGATAATAGCGACATCGATGTCCTTGTGCCTAGTGGTGAGCCCGGGGTAAGACTTGCAGTGCATCACGTAGGCGTACATGTCCAATTCGTTACGGAGCGCCACATTGCGGGATGTCACGTATGCTGCCTCGCTCTTGGTTTCAATGTTGCCCTGGAAAACAATAATAGGCATGATGACAATGGACGTTAAAGAACCCCACTTTACATGTAGGGGACATACATAGTCCTTTTACTATTTGGAATGCTTGTATGGAGAGGTATAAATTTTCAGTACAGCAACTGCAAGCAAGGGACTGCAGACCTGAGTATATGGTATTAATTTCAACTCTATACCTTTACGCATTCCCTAGATAAAGGATAGTGACAGACCTTCAAAACCCCACTTGTTGTGGAGTTCAAAATGGGTGCCAGGCGTTTTGAGCTCAGGTGGACGTGTATAATATCCATGTCAAATGGCATTGCTATACTCCCAAATTTCATACTGTTCCCAATAGAAAACGGACTAACACTAAAAATAAAGATTTTATGTATGTATATCCAGGCCAAAATGCAGCTTTTTTATATGAACAGTCTCTGAGCTAAGCTGCGGACAGATAAATGGCCATGGCGAAACTATAAGGGTTCCTTGATGACTAAAATTGTTATAACCGCAAAAAGGGATACCAATCAATCCTATTTTATATTAAGATCAAATTTCTTATGGGACTAACAACACTTAGGACAGCTCTAAAAGTCAGAAGTCCCTGACTTCAGAGCTTGGTTAACACCTGTGTTTGAAGTCCGAGGCGGAGAATCAAATCCGCAACAACTGAGACTTTATGATTAAGTTTATATCGATTTATGTCATTTCAGTTGTAGGATTTCGGTTGCTTCATGCATTTAAGGGTTACATTTAAAATTTTCATGGTATTTTACACACAATCTATAGATCTCTATTTGAAACAAATATTTCGAATTAAATTGAACAGATATACCTTAATTCCGACACCATTCCTCTTGATTGTGGTGATAGCGTACTGCACATCCTCATCATTGTCCACATTAGGATCAATGTCGACAACTTCGAAGTCTACTGGAGCTCCAATGTATCTGTAATGTTATTCAACTAATATTATAAAAGTGTACATCTGAGTGTGTATATTCATTACTTCTTTGCACTGAAACGGACAGACGGATTTGTATGAAATTTCAAGCATTGATAGTTTATACCCTTTATTGTTTAACTTAACACATAGGCTTGTAATCACAAAAAAAAATGGTTCCCGTAAGATAGATATTTCTTATAACGCAAGCGAAGCTGTAAGCAAAAGCCAATTGTTTCATATTTATCCAAAGTTTCCTTTAACTATATAGAAATGCCCTTATTTACCTTATTTATTATTTTTCCTGGTTTATTTAAAAATTTCAAGTTTAGGAAGTCTTTATGAAGCTAGCAACTGTTGATCGCATCTAAGATTACGGTAGAAAACATAATATACAAGTAATAGTACGTAAATGCGACACATGATATGAATAAACTGCGCAAACGGTTAATGTTTCATATTAGCTTTGAAAATGTAACATACTTAAAATATAAGTAAATTAGTTTTTATCTTCTAACAAACCTTTCGGAACTTCAAAAAATAATGATCCCTAATGGGATTAAGATCAAAATACATATATAGGTGCATCAGTATGGATAAATATAACCAAGACGGAATGCCTCTAGAAACTTACTTGAATATGTCTCTGACGTAACCCATAACTTCGGGGCCGATGCCACCACCAGGCAGCATGCTGACTGCGTGCCTTCCTCCATAGTGGGCCTTGGGAATGTGGTGCTGTTTTCTGATAACTGGTGTTTTGTGCTGGATATCGAAATCTGATAATGAAGGTGCGGCGGCCGAGCTAGAGTACGCCGCGCCTCCCAACTCCGGGACAAACTTCAGCTTAGTTAGCAGCCTTAATGCCATTTCGTATTTCCTTCAGACAAGGCCGTAGAACCTTTTTTAAACAGAAAATACTTTGGGCAGGCTGTTGAATAATCACAGGAAAAGGAAGGGAAGATGAAGGAAGTTGCGCAGATGTACGCATCAGATGGCGCTGAACTGTCAAAGTTTTGGTAGATGGCGCCACTGAAAGTAAAGACAACACACACGGATATAGTTAATAAAACAAATTCAAAAGTAATAATTTGCTACTTTGAACCTCCACTTCTGCTTAAATGTTTAAAAGGAAAAATAATACTTGTTTTTCGGAACACTAAATTACAAAACAAAGGCTTTCCCCCAAAATATCGCCTACAAGGTTATGTTTTTTTTTATAAATGTCAATCAAACATATATTTTTTTTAAATCAAGAAAAAACCTATGAATATAAATATTTTTTTTAAATACCTATTTTTGTACTTATAGAATGACAGTTGTGTTTTGTATTATAGCAACACCGGAAAACCATTTTTTCTGAAAGGATATCGTGTGTGTGAACTTTATCTTTTCGCCATTGCTCGGGCGGCGTCCATTTTGTTCGCCATATTGAATTTGGTCGGACATCTTTGACGCCATGTTTAGTCGGACATATTTTATAAACATTTTCGCGTAAATTTCAAATATTTTTAAGCCTAAATATCGAACTTTTTTTCACTGAAGTCTGGGGGATTGATAGGGGTGAAGATTACTCGGAAAAAATCTCTACCTACGCAGCAGTCCAAATTTGTCTCCAAGGGGCCGTGCAGCTTTTGTTATAAGATAAATAAAGGTAAATTATTTCCACCAAAAACGTCCATACGATTTGACACATTGTAACAAGTGCTTTGTATTTTCTATGATTTTACGGTGCAGGGTGTATTCTGAAGGTGAGTGAACGAAGGTCAAATTGTAGGGGTTTTGTCTGGTTAGCATTTGGCGTGGTCGTTTTATAGATATCTAAAAAAAACGGTCTTATTTTATGTCCGCCGACCGCCGCTGCCGGCGGCGGCTTTCGCCCCCGCTGTGACCGCTAGTTGTTTTCCTGCACCAATGCAGTAATTTATGCGGTATTCACTGTATATTACATTACGGTCACGCCAAGAAACTGTGACAACCCATTCCATTACGTAGGCAGACTTCTGTAATATGATATCACCTAGTTAATTGTTTTCGGAACCAGCCACTTTGCGTTGACGTGCATTTGCGCATTATATATGCGGTTTCGAGCATTTCACGTACTTGTTTACCATAACGAGCACTTACATATAATTAAATGACATTGGTTTATGCTTTATTTGTGTTGTTTAAACTACTTATAATTTTTATCTCGATGGGCTAAGGAATGCGATCAAACAGACGCACCTGTCAAACTTTTTTTTTTATCAATACAACAGATGCCAAACAAACAACTTTTTGTATTTATTTTTATTTAATCATGCTTGCTTATCTAATGGGTGATTACTGAAATGATCAACTAATGAGTACTCATTGGTTAAATTACACATAATCATCATTCTTACTAGAAAGTAACTCATATTAAAAACAATAAAAAGTAGATAGCCTTTGAACAACCACTTGTGTTAATGCTGTTTTCTTATTGTTGGGGCCTTTAGAACTTTTATTCTGCTAAGGAATGTTATTTTTCTACTAAATACTTTTCGGATATAATAATTGTGTGGCTATTTATGAAATGGTTGTAATTTAATTACTAATATAACTACTTGTGTTTACACAGCAGGAAAATACCAATCTATCCGTTTATAAATTAATTGCTTCATATCTACAATGTATGTATGGGTTGTATAGTGATATTTATTCACCTTCGTTGTTTGTTGCACCTTGCCGAAGTAAATTTAAATATGCAGTTTTTTGAACTATTGATACAAAAATCAGGGCATGAATGTTTTTTTTTTTTTTCATATTTATAATTTATGTATGTATGGGTTGTATAAAATATTTATTTATTTAAACTTTATTGCACAAAAGAAAAACTTAACGTACAAAAGGCGGACTTAATGCCATGAGGCATTCTCTACCAGTCAACCTTAGGGCAAAGCAGAGAAATTGTAGGCAGTGCATCAGACAACATAATTACATAATATAATTAAAATACTCATATTAGGTACATACATACATATAATATACATATATATAAATAGATACATACATAAATATATACGACGATGAAACAAACCAAGCAGATATACTATGAGACTTCAGTTCTGCCAGCAAAGAAACTTCGCACGGCCCTTTTAAATGCCAACTTACTCGGAGCCTGTTTGATTGTGAGAGGAAGACCGTTCCAGAGGCGAGCCACTTGCAAGGAGAAAGAATTAGACATGAAACCAGTACGGTGAAGAGGAATAGAAAGGGCAAGATTGCCGGAAGAGCGAAAATTACGGTTACGAGTGGATTCAACATAGCAGAAAAAGGTTTTCAGGTATTCAGGAGCTTGTGGATCATTGAGTATTGAAAAGAGAGTGTAGAGCATACGAATATTGCGTCGTTGACGGATGGGAAACCAGTCAAGCTGAGAGCGGTAAGAAGAAACGTGGTCATATTTACGGAGACAGAAAATAAAGCGAATACAATTATTAAGAAGTCGATCCAACTTATCAAGAAGATCCTCATTTAAGTCCGGATAGCAAACATCACCATAATCAATTATGGGTAGTAATAGTGCATTTACAAGCAATACCTTAGTTTTGATAGGCAAGAAATTTTTCAGTTTGTTGAGAGCATGAAGCGAGCCAATGACTTTCCGGCTAATTTCACCTACCTGCACCCTCCAGCTCAGTGTGCTATCTAAGTGAACACCTAAGTCCTTAACACTAGAACTAAAAGGAATAGGCGTTCCGTTGAAATTTACAGGAGTTACAGAATCCTGGTCAAGTTTAGCAAGCTGACGAGAGCTGCCAATGATAATAGCCTGACACTTTGAGGGGTTTACAAACAGACCAAATTTCTCAGACCATTGTTGGATGTGTAAGAGATCCAGGTTTAATTTGTTAATTGTGTCAGTAATATCAGACACTTTACATTGGTCGTAAAGTTGTAAATCGTCAGCATAAAGATGGTAAGAACAGCGAAGACCAGGGGTGATAAAGTTTACAAAAAGAGAAAATAATAAAGGAGAGAGAATTCCTCCTTGAGGTACACCAGTGGCAAGGTCGCACCAATCAGACAAAGCCCGATCTACACGGACTGCCTGCTCGCGCCCACAAAGATATGAAGCAAACCAGCCAAGAGCAGAAGAAGACACATTAAGATGGCTGAGCAAGGCAAGAAGGATCTCATGGTCAACAGTATTGAAAGCGTTAGAAAAGTCAATGAGAACAAGTACTGTCACCAATTGATCCTCCATGCCCCGCCTAACATCTTCAGTCACTTTGATAAGTGCAGTACAGGTACTATGGCTGGGACGAAAACCAGACTGAAAGGGGCTCAACAGTTTGAAAGAGTGTATAAAGCTAGAAAGTTGCTTGTGAGCCACCGCTTCAGCAATTTTTGATAAAAAAGGGAGAATTGAAATTGGCCTAAAGTTACTAAGTGATGTGGGGTTGCTAATTTGATAATGATAATGATATTTTTTAACCTTGTTCGATTCGTTGCACCTTACCCTGTTGCCGAAGTACATTTCAATATGCAGTTATTTGAACTATTGATACAAACATTAAAGCGCAAAGAGAAATTTAAATGTGTAACCCGGCAGCTGTGGCTGGAAATCAAACCTGGTCCAACATTTCAACCACTCAACCACCCCAATGCCATGAGACCTCTTGAATTTTGCATTAAACGCCTTACAACTTATGTGTTTATTGTTTACTTACATGTTTCACAAGCATATGCAGTTTTTATCCCGTCGAATGCCAAATGATGAAGCAATTCATCATGCCCCTTACACCACAGCAATATAATGTAGCAAAATATATGTAGCAGTTTCGAATTACGAAGCTTTTGATGGAAATTTGCATGTCATTTGACTATATTGTGTCTGGGGCACAACTATCATATAAATATGGATAACCTATGCAAAATGCATCACGTCAGCATTCGCGCGTGCAGCCCTCCGTGGCGCCACCATGCTCCCCCTGGAGGATCAGCGCCGACTCTCAAGCTAACCTTATGCTGAGGTGGAACCGAGGACCGAGACTAAATCAAAATTATAGTTCATAGTTTATTGTATCCATATCTTTGTCACTATTTATTTATGTAATTACAATTAGGTGCGTACTTTGTCCCTGTTGAAGAAAATGTCATAACCCTCTGTTTTGTTTCACCATAGTCGTGTAAAAAGTATCCTATTTACATCCAGGGATGCACAGCTAGTCGTACACCAAAAATTGGTGAACTCAATCCGTTAAGGCGTGATGAAAGACCAAAGATTCTTTATATATTTAATAATATTGTAATTATGTTTTGTCCCTAAATAAATTTACGCAGTTGAAGCGTACTGGGCCCATAACCTGTAGAAAGTATGCCGGTTTAGTAATAGATATTTATTAAACACGTGTCCTGTTTATGTGACATTTCAGCGTTGACAAGAGTCTTAATTTAAACACTGACAGAACATCCATAGACAAACAAATAAGGCTGGAGTTTGTATTCCAACAATTTTGTTTCTTTCTTTAAGATGCCTTATTCCTTTTAAAATTTATATTAACTCGTATTATGACAAATATATTGATAATTTCAACCAACTTTTTGAAATGACTAATAATACTTTCCCCGAGTAGGTAGTAACTAGTGACATAGTTATTTCATGCTTTCATTTCGTGTCGAAAATAAGTTGAAAAACGAATGTTCCGCGTGAATTTTGCCAATTTCGAGTAGTTTTTGAAACAAAAATTATCAATGAAAAAATTCAAACTGCAGGTTTCAAATATATATCAATAAATCCCAATAGCCCTGTTCTAGCTATTCACATCAATAATATGAACTAAGAAAAAAAAACAATATGTTTTCTCGGATTCGTTAAAAACAAATCTTCACTTGTGAAATACTTCAAAATAGCGAGTTTATTTTACGAAATCTGGCGGAAAAAAATACACGTGAGGTAGGTGAGGGGGGTTAGCAAAGAACCTCACCAAATATCACCAGGGGGGAGGGGGGGTCAAAAAGTAGCCGAAAAAACCTCGCGTGATTTGTGCACAAGTTCTAAGGCCTCTATTATGTTTTTTTAATTTTGTTTCTTTTTTTAAACTGGTGAGCATGTTTCAGGGTGTGGCGGCTCACGATGATGAACCAGGAGATCATGTGCGAGGTGGAGATCGGCACGCACGGCGGCATAGAGATAGACGACGACCAGGTCGGCGTCAAGGTAGTATGTCTTGTTCTTAACTTATCCCATGTGAAAGGAGTTTCTTAGAAATATTAAAAAAAAAAAGTCGTAATTACATGGAAACAAACTTCTATGTTTCTATGATATTTTTTATTTTGAAACCAATTGTTTATAGCCTGTTTCATATAGGTTAGAATAGAATAGAACATTTTTTGCATATCATATCACATTACAGACATAGGTGGATTTATAAATAAGTCAAGGGATACATATGACGCGCTGCAAGGTTTGCGTTTCCATTCTGCCATCTCAGTATATTTAAATAGAATGTGCTACATTTTTAGCAAGACACGACGTCACGGTCTCTTGTACGTTGATATGCTATATCTTAGTTACGGGGAGGGGGTCAAAAAGTAGCCGAAAATACCTCTCGTGATTTGTGCACAAGGCCCAAGTTTCTTGGGCACTCTAACATTAAAAGTTTGTGAATAATAACGCTCATGCGTCCAATCTCTGTTCATAATTAATGAGAGTCAGAGTGGCAACAACTATACCTGAGAAATGTTTTCGCAATGCTCTATTCTGTACCTACTTTAAAACAACATTGCCTCTCAACAATGTGAAGGTACACTCGCCATTATGACCGTCAGGACGGCTTGTGTATCCCAGTTTTCCATGAAGCTATTGATTATTAAAGTTAAAATATTAGCAATCTAATTTTTAGCCTGCGAATTATACTTTCGCCGCCAGGAGTCAGTGTATTAAATTAATAAATAAATATCAGACAACATCACACAAATAAACCTAGTCCCAAATTAAGCTCAAGAAGGCTTGTGTTATGGGTACTAGGCGACGATAACATACTTATATAGATAAATAATTACTTAAATACATAGAACATCCATGACCCACGCACAAATATTCGTGTTTTTCACAGAAATATTTGCCCTCGCCGGGATTCGAACACACGACCGTCGGCTCAGCTTTACCACTGCGCCATCCGCGTCGTGTATTTGTATTTAATATTTGATTTGAATTGTTTCCAGTATGAAGAGATAGAAGCCGGCCAGTACGAGGAGTACATAACCGATGACCAGTATGAGGAGGTTGAGGAGCAGGTCATCGGGATGCACCACCTTGAGGAAGGTCAGTTCAGTAGTGGGTAGTATTATCGTCAAACGTCGCAGGGGACATGTTGGCTCGTCACTTGTTAAGGTTGGCAAAGAAACATTCTAATTAACGAGTATTCATACTTAGTATTTCGACGCTTAAGAATCAATACCGTCTAACTAAATTTTTGGACGTTTTTCACCTTTTAATGCAGTTAGGTTCAGAAAAAAAAAACAAATAGAATGCCATAATCGTCAAAAAAAAATATTTTTTATTTTTAGACAATATTGATTCAATTCAAAGCGTCGAGTTGTAACCTAGTATTTATACCAGTAGTCATATCGTAATAATCTGACATTCAATTATTAACATTAATTTAATTCTGATACTATATTAATAATAATAACAGATAAATAATTTTAGTATTAGTACCTACTTAATATTTGTAGCTGGCCTTATATGAAATTAATACATATTAAGTTAATTTTGATGTTAGATTCTTATGAGTTATGACATGATAAGTTAACAACGTGAATAAATAGGTAAGTTTTAGATACTAAGCACGTATGAATGAGCGCAATTTAATTTTTCCTTGAGTGTTGATCTTTCTATGTAGCAATCAGCAATTTAATGTTATATCATTACGATATGACTACCTTCTAGTATAAATACTAGGTTACAAATACTAAGTACGAATACTTGTTAATTACAACGTTTACCTTGCCAACTGACGTGCCCACATGTCCCCTGCATGTCTAGCACAACTGGCCGTATTTATGCAAACTGGAACCACCCACAATAAGTGTTCGTACTTTATGTTACAGTGAGAGGGTTCAATACACAGACAACCCCCCACTAGACGGAGCATGTAAGGCGACCCGCGCGCACCAACGATATGGTACGGCAGAACATTAAAGTATCAACACGGCGGCCACCGGTTAGTTGCGTCCTTGTTTATGATCCATGGGTACGTCAACGAAAAAAGAAATTAAATAAATAACATGGTAAATTGTAATGTTAAGTGGTGTAGAGAGACCTCATAAACATGGCCGCAACTAAACGGTGGCCGCCGTTTTGGTACTTTAATGTTTTGCCGTACCATATCGTTGGTGCGCGCGGGTCGCCTTACATGTGCCTTAGATGCTCCGTCTAGTGGGGGTGGTCTGTGGTTCAATATAATAAAAAAAAAACTGTGTCGGTTGGTTCCCTTATGCATAAATACATCCTGCTACGCGACTCGTATCACGCGACATGGCACTATCCGTCACTTTCTCACAGTATCGCGTAGAAAAAGACATGTCACAGTTGTGCTAGAGGGGCCAGAGTGCGAAGTTTGGTCATCATACACCATCAGATCACCTTAGAATAGTGGGTTACCTTGTCAACTTATCAGTCACGATAGGGTGACAACTCGAAGTGTGACGGTCGGTCGTATTCGAGCGCTAATTCTGAATCGCTTGATAATTTTGTCATAATCCGAAAGGGTATGCTTATATTACTTTCCTTTTTCACTTATCATCACTATGAGCGATTGTCTCAAACGAATTAACCCTTTGAACGCCAAGCGGTGCTCCAAAATCTACCGGGATTGAACAATACTTGTAGTGGTTTGAATTACAAAGTGTCAGATGTTCATAATTTAAGAGGCCTTATTCCTTTTAAAATGCTGATTGTTTAGACATTTTTCTCTATGATCAAACATGTTTCTCAACATATTATTGATGTTACTTCCTAGAACAGGGCTATTGGGATTTATTGGTATATATTTGAAACCTACAGTTTGAATTTTTCATTGATAATTTTTGTTCGAAAAACTACTCGAAATTGACAAAATTCACGTGGAAAATTAGTTTTTTCAACTTATTTTCGACTGCACGCAATGAAAGCATGAAATAGCTACGTTACTACCTAGAACTCGGGAAAAAGTATTATTCACTTCAAAAAGTTGGTTGAAATTATCAATATATTCGTCATAATATGAAAAAAAAAATATTTAAAAGGAATAAGGCCTCTTAATGTTGGCGTCGGAGGCGCAGTTTTCCGCTGTCGGCTGTGACGTACAAAAGGTTAACCTAATCGGTTGAAACATTCAATTTTCACTACTTGTACGCCTATTAATACAATGACCCAACAATTTCTGCATTATATAAATTCTTTTTTGTTAATTATTGCATCAGCAGAATAACAATTATGCGAAACGAGGAGGAAATATTACGGTCGGCAAAACAATTTTCTAAGTTCTCAAGATCTTTTTAATTCTTATTTCGTTTTCCGCAATTGTCACGCAAATAAATAAAACCATTTAAACGAATTATATCGCGTATATTTCGCCTCAGTAAGCCTATAGTGAACCGCTGGTAGATATTTTTAAATTAAATAATTAATGCCCTTCTGGCACAGTAACTTTCTTTACACATTAAGCCCATCTGGCATGTATGTACACCTTTATTTTGAAATCATATTTATAAAATGGGTAGTTTGCTGAAATGTAACTTAGAAAAATTGTATTGTTCTCTGTTTAAATCTCATTTAAATCTCCTTTTTTATACTGTTTAAATCATGTTGGGTTCACTGTATTAAAAAGCCATCACTCACTATCACCGCACCATCATCATCACAATCCCATGTCAGCGCTGCTGACAGATTACAAACTTGCAGTCGGCAGCGAGGAGGTGATCTTGCCGGGCATGTCCGGGGAGGAGGTGCTCAGCGCCAGCGACTCCTACGACCCGGTCTACACTGCCCCGGCTTCCACCAGTAACACCAGGTATCACCCTTTCTGTTACTGTAGTTGGGTAAGAAGTATCTTATGTCTTTGGATGTCCGGCTCGTATGACCCGGTCTATACTGCCCCGGCTTCCACTAGTAACACCAGGTATTACCCTTTCTGTTACCATAGTTGGGTAAGAAGTATCCTATGTCTTTGGATGTCTGGCTCGTATGACCCAGTCTATACTGCCCCGGCTTCCACCAGTAACACCAGGTATTACCCTTTCTGTTACCGTAGTTGGGTAAGAAGTATCCTATGTCTTTGGATGTCCGGCTCGTATGACCCGGTCTATACTGCCCCGGCTTCCACCAGTAACACCAGGTATTACCCTTTCTGTTACCGTAGTTGGGTAAGAAGTATCCTATGTCTTTGGATGTCCGGCTCGTATGACCCGGTCTATACTGCCCTGGCTTCCACCAGTAACACCAGGTATTACCCTTTCTGTTACCGTAGTTGGGTAAGAAGTATCCTATGTCTTTGGATGTCCGGCTCGTATGACCCGGTCTATACTGCCCCGGCTTCCACCAGTAACACCAGGTATTACCCTTTCTGTTACCGTAGTTGGGTAAGAAGTATCCTATGTCTTTGGATGTCCGGCTCGTATGACCCGGTCTATACTGCCCTGGCTTCCACCAGTAACACCAGGTATTACCGTTTCTGTTAATGTAGTTGGGTAAGTATCCTATGTCTTTGGATGTCCGGCTCGTATGACCCGGTCTATACTGCCCCGGCTTCCACCAGTAACACCAGGTATTACCCTTTCTGTTACCGTAGTTGGGTAAGTATCCTATGTCTTTGGATGTCCGGCTCATATGACCCGGTCTATACTGCCCTGGCTTCCACCAGTAACACCAGGTATTACCCTTTCTGTTATCGTAGTTGGGTAAGAAGTATCCTATGTCTTTGGATGTCCGGCTCGTATGACCCGGTCTATACTGCCCCGGCTACCACCAGTAACACCAGGTATTACCCTTTCTGTTACCGTAGTTGGGTAAGTATCCTATGTCTTTGGATGTCCGGCTCGTATGACCCGGTCTATACTGCCCTGGCTTCCACCAGTAACACCAGGTATTACCGTTTCTGTTAACGTAGTTGGGTAAGTATCCTATGTCTTTGGATGTCCGGCTCGTATGACCCGGTCTATACTGCCCCGGCTTCCACCAGTAACACCAGGTATTACCCTTTCTGTTATCGTAGTTGGGTAAGAAGTATCCTATGTCTTTGGATGTCCGGCTCGTATGACCCGGTCTATACTGCCCCGGCTACCACCAGTAACACCAGGTATTACCCTTTCTGTTATCGTAGTTGGGTAAGTATCCTATGTCTTTGGATGTCCGGCTCGTATGACCCGGTCTATACTGCCCTGGCTTCCACCATTAACACCAGGTATTACCGTTTCTGTTAACGTAGTTGGGTAAGTGTCCTATGTCTTTGGATGTCCGGCTCGTATGACCCGGTCTATACTGCCCCGGCTTCCACCAGTAATAGGTATAACGCTTTTTTCTTTACCATGGTCAGGTAAAAAGTATCCTTTATGTCCGTGTGTATTGATGTCCGGCTATCCTTGTACCAAAATTGGTTAAAATCCGTTCAGCCGTTTCGGCGTGATCAGCGACTATAGAAAAATTTACCAACAGCTGGCGCCGTACGGCTAGCGACGCGTCATACACATGCTGGATCACGCTATTTATCCTAAAATAATGATAGGGGTCATCATCAAAACTGAATCGCATCCATTCAGCACATTATCGAAGAGTGTCCTCTAACTCGCTACACTGGAGGCTCCGCCGAAGACCTGATCAACCTCAACGACGACGCCATCAAATGGCTAATGAGTCTCAAACTTAATATATAAGTTAATCTGTATTCGACCTACAACCCTGCCATACGAATAAATAAATCAAAACTGAATTCAATACTTACTGCGCTGACTCGAATGATCCCAAGTGGCGGGTGCCATTCCGGTCGATGAAGTTAAATCAAGTCTTTAACCCTTAAGGCTGATTTAGACGAAGACAATTTTGAGACGCCTAAATTACGGCGCCTCGAAATGGCACCGTATAAACACTTTCCGCGCCATTTTTTCGCGGCATGCCAGCGCTGGCGCGGAATAGAACACGGGCCTATTTTTTGGCGCCAGTGACCCCCCTCCGCGTCTCTCGCTGCCACTAATGACTGGTACTGAAAAAAAGCACTGTGTAAACACGGCTTGCTGGTCACTGGCGGCGAGATTTAGGCGGCTGAAAATAGTCATTGTCTAAACGGTCGGAGGTGTGCTGTGCGGTAATCACTGGCGCCGTCATTTAGGCGTCTCAAAATTGGCATCGTATAAATCAGCCTTTAAATGCATGATGATGTGTATTTACACGTTACTGAAACGACACAAGTCAAAATCTGAATAATGTCAATAACGACTTTGTCAACGATTGTCTCGAAATCTCAAACGGACGTGGATTTTACTGCTAATTACGTCATTTCAGTAATAAAATTAGTGTAATAATATGCATTCGAGGGTTGATGAGTTGGTGACCCCACCGGTATCGGGGAAGTCGGACTGGACGGTTCCCGCGTAGCTGTCCGGTATTCGCACTCTTCACAACTCGATCCTCATCCATCCTCCACGTGTTCAGTCAGATTATCAATACAGTTATATAATAGTATAGATAACGCTATGTATCTTTCAACAGAGGGCGCGGCAGGTCCAAGGTGACGACAACAAACAACACAACTAACAACGTTCACCACCTCATGCCTATTGGTAAGTGAAGTGGTGTTGTTATCTTAGATAAGTGTAAAGTAAGTATGATAGATAACTTATCTATCATACTTAATTTACACTTATGTAGGGCAAATACTCAATCAACCAAATAGTATTTTGAGCACAAACGGGTCACAAACCTTTAAATGCCTTTTTATACTCGCGTACTTTAATCTGTCAATTATAATTTCACAGACAAAATCACAATAACGCACTTTTTAATCCTGTACCAAAATTCTATACTCTATGGTACCCGCTACAGAACTTTAATATTCATAAGACATCTCTCTACTCAACTCTAATAATTTCAAAAAGAGAACATCAGCATATTTGATTTTAAAAGAAGCACGCTACTGTCTACTGATTGGTTGAAATTACATGTCAAAAAAAATTACCAATCACGAGGCACTCGCCATAACCATCGCGATAATTTTTTTTAATAGGTCAGTTTTAGTTGAACGAAAAAGGTTACATCAAAAATAAAAATTTATAGTGCTTAAAAATTATTTTGCTCGTATAAAAAGTACTGCATGCAATAGTTACACAATTAGGTCTTAAAATCTCGTACAGTCGAGTTCATTTACATCTACACACTTACGAGAACAAAAATATCTGAACACGACCCTATTGTCAGGAGCATAAAATCGTGTTCAGATATTTTTGTTCTCTTAAGTGTGTAGATGTAAATGAACTCGACTGTACCTTACTTAGGCCACTCGGCAAGCCTCGTGACCTAAACGCGGAACTCAACTTTAAGAACCTTCATTGTGCAATGATTGCATAAAATACTATTAAATGTACACGGTTTACACTCACGAAAAATTTGATTCATCCTAGATCAAGTTCACTGCCCAAAGCGTATTTACGTCACCCAAAGCCGTAAGTGATATTTTCTGTTCGCTAAGCCGGGAGAAAATATCACTTCCCGGTCTAGGTAAGACGTACCACGACACCACGTACCAGTGTCAACTGACATGGCACCGTTGGTTTCTCTTCAGTTGCCATTGTGACTTGGGCTCCCCTTTTTGCTTACCATCAGGCGAAGTGGAGCCACTATGTTGTGCCGTTATAAAAAAAAAAGACAAAACATTGGCGGTAATTCGTGAGACCCCCGATCACATTTTTATGGCCCTGACCTGACCTATTTGGAACGTCCATGAATTCACTGCCATCTACTTAAAGAAAACAATACTATTGTGTGGTATTATTTGGTGTAGTACCTTATCATCGTTCGTCATAATAAAGAAGCGTGCTTCAAAGAGAAGGCTTTCGTGCATTGTCATTTTGGTGGATAAGCAACTTTAAGGCATTTGCCGAGAGTTAAAATTGCTGTCTGCTCTATACATGCCTTAACCGTGAAAAGAGCTTGCCGGCTTCGTACCACTATCCGTCTATACACCCGTCAAGCCCTTCTTTACCGGCGTGTGCAGTAAGGTACTATTTCTCAAACATGCAATGAAATATCGTCATAACGTGCGTTAAAACAGGCTTCGAAGTGTCATATTTCGGGCGGAACAATTCGAGAGAACTGTAAAGGAATTTGATACAAAATTGAAGGCCTAGGCTGGGAAGTAATTTCTTTTTAATTTTAATGTAAATGTAAACATGGCGTCGTGTTCATGAACAGGCTAAACAGCTGAATTATGTTTTTTTGAGTGGTGTATTTTTTTATTTCATGGCATATGTTTGAGAAAAGCACTATACATGCCTTAGTCGTGAAATGGGCTTGCCGGCTTCGTATAACTATTCGGCCTCCCTTACGGTCTATACCTCAGCCGGCAAGCCCTTCTATCCCGGCGTGTGCAGTAGTGTACTATTGTGGTGTGTGTGCCAGGCGAGGTGCCGATGGGGCTGATGGAGGGCGCTGGCGGGGCGCGCGGCGCGGCGCGGCGCTGGGAGCAGAAGCAGGTGCAGATCAAGACCATGGAGGGAGAGTTCAGCGTCACCATGTGGGCCACCGGGGAGGACGACGGTGAGTGACACACCGTATGTGTCTATAGAATATGTACTTCTATGCCGGTGACACACCGTATGTGACCATGGAGGGCGAGTTCAGCGTCACCATGTGGGCCACCGGGGAGGACGACGGTGAGTGACACACCGTATGTGTCTATAGAATATGTACTTCTATGCCGGTGACACACCGTATGTGAGCAAGGAGGGCGAGTTCAGCGTCACCATGTGGGCCACCGGGGAGGACGACGGTGAGTGACACACCGTATGTGTCTATAGAATATGTACTTCTATGCCGGTGACACACCGTATGTGAGCAAGGAGGGCGAGTTCAGCGTCACCATGTGGGCCACCGGGGAGGACGACGGTGAGTGACACACCGTATGTGTCTATAGAATATGTACTTCTATGCCGGTGACACACCGTATGTGACCATGGAGGGCGAGTTCAGCTTCACCATGTGGGCCACCGGGGAGGACGACGGTGAGTGACACACCGTATGTGTCTATAGAATATGTACTTCTATGCCGGTGACACACCGTATGTGAGCAAGGAGGGCGAGTTCAGCGTCACCATGTGGGCCACCGGGGAGGACGACGGTGAGTGACACACCGTATGTGTCTATAGAATATGTACTTCTATGCCGGTGACACACCGTATGTGAGCAAGGAGGGCGAGTTCAGCGTCACCATGTGGGCCACCGGGGAGGACGACGGTGAGTGACACACCGTATGTGTCTATAGAATATGTACTTCTATGCCGGTGACACACCGTATGTGACCATGGAGGACGATTTCAGCGTCACCATGTGGGCCACCGGGGAGGACGACGGTGAGTGACACACCGTATGTGTCTATAGAATATGTACTTCTATGCCGGTGACACACCGTATGTGACCATGGAGGGCGAGTTCAGCGTCACCATGTGGGCCACCGGGGAGGACGACGGTGAGTGACACACCGTATGTGTCTATAGAATATGTACTTCTATGCCGGTGACACACCGTATGTGACCAAGGAGGGCGAGTTCAGCGTCACCATGTGGGCCACCGGGGAGGACGACGGTGAGTGACACACCGTATGTGTCTATAGAATATGTACTTCTATGCCGGTGACACACCGTATGTGACCATGGAGGGCGATTTCAGCGTCACCATGTGGGCCACCGGGGAGGACGACGGTGAGTGACACACCGTATGTGTCTATAGAATATGTACTTCTATGCCGGTGACACACCGTATGTGACCATGGAGGGCGAGTTCAGCGTCACCATGTGGGCCACCGGGGAGGACGACGGTGAGTGACACACCGTATGTGTCTATAGAATATGTACTTCTATGCCGGTGACACACCGTATGTGAGCAAGGAGGGCGAGTTCAGCGTCACCATGTGGGCCACCGGGGAGGACGACGGTGAGTGACACACCGTATGTGTCTATAGAATATGTACTTCTATGCCGGTGACACACCGTATGTGACCATGGAGGGCGAGTTCAGCGTCACCATGTGGGCCACCGGGGAGGACGACGGTGAGTGACACACCGTATGTGTCTATAGAATATGTACTTCTATGCCGGTGACACACCGTATGTGAGCAAGGAGGGCGAGTTCAGCGTCACCATGTGGGCCACCGGGGAGGACGACGGTGAGTGACACACCGTATGTGTCTATAGAATATGTACTTCTATGCCGGTGACACACCGTATGTGAGCAAGGAGGGCGAGTTCAGCGTCACCATGTGGGCCACCGGGGAGGACGACGGTGAGTGACACACCGTATGTGTCTATAGAATATGTACTTCTATGCCGGTGACACACCGTATGTGACCATGGAGGGCGAGTTCAGCGTCACCATGTGGGCCACCGGGGAGGACGACGGTGAGTGACACACCGTATGTGGGTCGATTTCAGACGTAACGTTGAAAGTTGGTTTGTGAAATAATTGCTATAATATTGCAAAAACCGTAATAATTTGTACAAGAAATAATGATAATGATACTTCTTTATCTGTAACAACAATAAAGATTATGCGATTATGTTATATTGTTGAGTATTGGCAAAAATTGTGTCTATTTTTCATTCGTGGTAATGGTCACAAACCTGACTATTCATAAATAAACGTGAATTAAAAAAAATGCACTTGAAGAAACTGTAATCTTTTGTCTTTCGGTTTCTCGTACCGCTAAAAAGGAGATATTTACATGTTCATGTCCAGTGAAACAACATATGTGTTCAAAGAATTTTTATTTCTATGCCGGTGACACACATATGTGTCTACGAAATATGTATGTACTCCTATGCCAGTGACACACCATATGTGTCTACGGAATATGTATGTACTCCTATGCCAGTGACACACCATATGTGTCTACGGAATATGTACTCCTATATGCCGGGGACGTGGTTTTCCCAATTATATTTTTTCCAACAGTCCTTGCTATAAGGATCAGGCATCGGATATTCGGATCGATATTTACCTAAAGATGACAAAATCCTATTACTATCTCACTCATACGTCAAACAAAGCCGCCTATACCTACGACCGAATAACAAAGCCGCCGCCAAATTTTAGGTAAATAGCGACCCGAATATCCGATGCCTGTCTATAATATGCGGATCTTTAATCTTTTCTTACCATGGTTCTCCCAAAATCACTTAAAATTTTCAACACAACAGTTCATACTTTTATTGCCTAAAAAACAAAACAAATAACTATTTGGCAGATAAGTTTAGCATAGAAGATGAAACACTATTTAGGCAGAAATTTTCTAACTCTAGCTCTACACTATCGCCGTATGGTTTGCAGCGAAGTGCATCTCCACACATATCCGGTCAACTTCGCGAGTAGTGTGGAGCCAGGGTAACAAAGTTGCTTGTATTTCCCAGATGACGGCTCCAACCCCGAGCCCGACCCTGACTACACAGAGTACATGACCGGCAAGAAGAATATTCTGGGAAACGAGACTATGCCAGGTATTTATTTATTATTTATAAATTTGTGAAACATGTAACGTTTAACTAATTTTTTAACGTGGAAACACCACATTTTTTTATTGAACCATTTTAGTATACAAATGTGGACGAATCGCTTCATGGACAGCGGCAAATATATTGCCTTCTTATATCTCGGTAATCTCAAGGAAAATATAAAAAAATCTCTCTGTCAAAAATCATTAAAAAAATCAATTGAACCGTACACACTGATCAAACACGATATAAAATTTGGTACCTTACCGTATGAACAGATATCTTATGTCATGCCGTCAGTATGTGTGTGTTGTATTGATTATCCATCTGTATGTTTGCAGGTTTAGACTTGTCAGACCCGAAACAGCTGGCTGAGTTCGCGCGGCCCGGACACAAGATCAGGCTAAAGAAACCGTCGCCAGAGTCCTCCGACAGAACTATAGGTAAGCATTTTATGTATGGACATTTCTCATCTATCAATCAAAGGCCTTTCCTTTTATAGACTACTAGCTTTTGCCCGCGACTACGTCCGCATGGAACTTGGAAGTATGGAAGCAACCTCGTACAACACGATAGATATCCACCTAATCACGTAATGTCCTTCCTCGGATCTTAAACTATCTGCATGCCAAATTTCATCAAAATCGATTCAGCGGTTTAAGCGTGAAGAGGTAACAGACAGACAGACAGACTTTCGCATTTATAATATTAGTATTAGTATGGATACAAAACAGGCTATGCAAGCCAATACGAGAACGGCACACGCGATCACAGGCTTGTGATGTAAGACTGGCCTGCGCGCGAGCAAGGGCCGAGCTGATGTCTTTTAGCAGATCTACATAATATATTAATATAAGTAATTTAAAAATGTATGTACGGCTGAAAGGTAGGGTTTCGTGATTCTATATATTAAGCAATTGTGACTACAAATGTTGCCCGATTTCCCACATACACTTAAATAAATCATTTCATTTCATTTTTTTGGCACGCTTGGTTGCGAGAGTCCTAAACCATGCCTCATCTATGGTCTAACCTTATCCAACATCAGTTTCCGCCATTTATCCCTATCCACTGCGGACATCTCATCTATACTATTATAAAATTCTAGTCATGATTTCAGGAAAAATCTTAATAGCGTGATGTGGGATTGTCATTTGTTTTTGTATGAGCATGCGGCGCCGTGCCAGCCTGGCGCCATCTGTTTTCATAATTTCCTTCATCATGTGACGTATTTGATCTGTGACAGCTGTTAAAAAAAAGGGGAACACATAATTTATAATATCGATATTGTTCCAGCGTGTCCACACAAAGGCTGCACCAAAATGTTCAGAGACAACTCCGCGATGAGAAAACATCTTCACACGCACGGACCTCGGGTACACGTGTGTGCAGAGTGTGGTACGTATTGGTACTGAGCATTTCTTCATCCGACGTAATGTACTGAACTGTACTGACGTGCGCACACGGTCAAAGTGTCCAGAAAGGCTAGTTTGCAAAGTCCGTTACATGTGATTAAGCTGAATGACACATTGTCTATCCAAGTGTGCTGTGATAGTACAGTATGATATAAAATAGTAGAAATTAAAAGGTGGCAATACTGTAGTGTCGTCCCTTTCTAATCCACGCGGTTGGCGCAGTGGTAAAGCAGCTGCCTACTGAGCCGGCGGTCCTGGGTTCGAATCCCGGAAAGGGCAAATCTTTTCACAGATGATGTATTTCTGTAGCCATTAAAACTACAAACAGGAAAATAAATATATTAATTGGGGCTCCCATACAAGAAACGTGATCGGTTGCGTGAACTTTGCACCTCATTTGTATGCGGCGCCATATATACCAGGTGCAAACTTAACCGGGGCAGTTAAGATGGGAAGTGTTTATACGGAAACCTAGGTGCGCGAATCCGCCTCGCACTTGGCCGGCTTTTGTTTAGTGACAATAATTTCATTTTCTTTCACAGGTAAAGCATTTGTAGAGAGTTCAAAACTAAAAAGGCATCAGCTCGTCCACACTGGAGAGAAGCCGTTTCAATGTACCTTTGAGGGATGCGGGAAGAGGTTTTCACTAGACTTTAATCTAAGGTGAGCTTACAAACTTATTTAGCCCTTTGAGCGCCAAGCGGCAAAGCAATTCACCGTGCCGCTGACGCCAAACAAAAAAAAAGTTCTCCAAAATCAACAGAGATTGAAAAACACAGTGGTTTGAATTAGCATGTTTTTGACCATTGAAATTTTTGACATATTGATGTCAAATCGGTGCCACTGTCGCCAACGACGCCTATTGAGGCGTCGTTGGCGTCAGTGGCACGAATTCCCGATGACGTGATTTGCCGTCTTTGGCGGTCAAAGGGTTAGACGGTCATTATTACGATACCTTAGAGCACAATCGGTTTTCGGAAAATGTAGTTGTAATTAGTATGTTAGTGCCCAACTCTGTGGTTTAAATTTCATTGGTAAAAATATTGTAATTAGTACGAGTGTGTTTAGAAATCGCGTCATCAATGTTTGACGATATTTGATCCTGATCCCCCCTAAAATCATCCAACTATCATAATTCGAACGACCACCCAAAGTTAATTATGTAATTTACAAAAAATTGCGTTTTTAGCTTAGTGTTGCGCCTCAAATAGGTACATGTTACAATGCAATGTATAGTTATATATTGGTTAAAATGTAATTTATTATTAATTCTGGTTATAATAGTAGGATATTTTTATAGTATTTTAGTTTATAGAAACACGAATTTCATACTTCCTTTACTCGTTGAAGCAATTATTAAAGATGTGAGAGATGATGACTGTCATCTTCGGAAGGATCCGTCCCCACCCTAAGTCATGCTACCATGTCATATCATCAAGCAGTTTTCAAAGCAAAAACGAAATGTAATTAGTATTTTTTTAATATCTACTTTCTTTACAGAACACATGTAAGAATCCACACCGGTGACCGTCCTTATGTGTGTCCATTCGACGGCTGCAACAAGAAGTTCGCGCAGAGCACCAACCTCAAGTCGCACATACTGACACACGCGAAAGCCAAGTGAGTACAAGCATCTGGGTCAATCAACTTTTTTCTGTTGCTTGTTGCCATGGTGATGTCTCATCATCATCATCATCATCACCTCCACTCCACCATAGTCTACCACCGGTCCCAGACCACCATTATAATCATCACCAATACCACCATCATCGACATCAGTCATCACCACCGTCATCATCATCATCACCACTATCATCCATTAAAACTACGATTTTCGGCGGCAATATTCAACAAAAATGTTGTAATTGCTGTAGTCATAAACCTATTCTTATTTCCAATATCTCTTGAAAATAATTTACATTATAAATTGTCAACACCATTGTCTCCTGGGTGACGGGACAGAATAACAAGAAAAAGTTGATCCACCCATCTATGATGTATCAATGGTTCATCTAAGATGTGTTGTTTGTAATCCAAACCTAAGGGGGTGATTCTCCGAGCGTTCTAACCGCGCGGTTCTAACGTCTTTCCTTTATCACGATGATTACCGCAACGGAAAAACTGGACGTTTCGCGTTTTAATTAGGATCGCACTCGAGAGTGGCTTCGGGATACATAAAAAATATACTTCCAACAAGCCGCTATAACAACAGATACTAAAAACAGAATAAAATAAGAATATTTAGATCCCGTAGAACAAACGTGATCGGTTGCGATTACTTTGTACCACATTTGTATACATGGGTGGATCAACTTCTTCTTGCTGTTATTCTGTCCGTGACCCAGGGGAAAATAGTGATTAAATTTCTAAGAAAAGTGTTGATAGTTGATATTACTGGTATTGTCAGGAGATAGTCTACATAAGAATGGGCTTACTGCTTAAATTACAAAGCTTTTGCTAAATATAACCGTGGAAAATCGTAGTTTTAAAAAGTGACCCAGGGGCATCACCATAGCAACGAGTGGCAGAAAATAGTTGATTGACCCACATACCAGGTGCTTAACCTAACTTGACCCGGCCAGTTAACATGGGATAAGGGTTTGCACGGAACCCTCGCTTAATATATTTCTTTTCTACTGTCAACAGGTCAAGAAACTCGCTATCCCGCAATGGCGGCGGTTCCTACGAGTCTGCGCGGACGACGCCCCAGTTCGTCCAACTGGAGATGTCGCCCGACGACTCCAACCCGCAGCTTATCTTCTACACGCACGAATGAACTGTGAACTGTGGCGGACTAGTGAAATGTTAGTGATAGTGAAAAGTTTGCAAAGGATAGTGAAAAGTTGGCAAAGGATAGTGAAAAGTTGGCAAAGGATAGTGAAAAGTTGGCAAAGTATAGTGAAAAGTTGGGAAAGTATAGTGAAAAGTTGAAAAGGACAACAAACAGTTTGTATAGATAGTGAAATGGTGGCAAAGGACATTGAAAAGTTTGTACAGCTAGTGAAAAGTTTGCAAAGGACAGTGAAAATACTGAGAATTGTGAAGTTAGTTTGGCTAGTGAAATGTCCAACTACGTTGAAGTTGCGGGGATCTTTGAAGAGTTATGTTTATTAGAAAAACCTGCAAGTTTGTTGTGATTTGTTAAAAATTTGCATGGTAATGAAAAATTTCGAAACTCAAAAATAATGGCATATGAAACTTCAGAAATGGTTAAAGTAATCATGAATTTGAGCCAGAGGCAAGATTTTGCCAAATTTTCTAGTTTAAGTAAACTGTGAGAATATTTTGATACAATTATGGATCCCCGCAGCGCAAAACACATGATTTGTGAAACTATGGATGTGTGATAGAATGCAAAACTAAACTAACGTAGACTATGAGATCGTAATGCAACGTTTTACACTACATTTAGTTTTATATTGAGTCAAAACATTGGATTTAAAGTTTAAAACCAAAGTTTACGGAGGATTAAAATAATTTACACTTATTTCTATGTGGATTAAATTTTACTTATCTTTCTGTATTTTCTGTGGGGTTATAAGACGTTTTATCGTTGTCTTCACGATATTATCTAAGGAAATACACCTCATGAGAATTATATGATAATTCAAAACTGATGCTAATATTGGTGTGTTTTTTTATTCATAGTACAGTAATATTTGTTAAACTTCTACAAGGTATTTGTTTTGAGATCATCATATCATATAGACGTCCACTGGTGGACAAAAGCCTCCTCCAAAGTTCTCCACACCGATCGGTCTTGCGTTGCCCTCATCCAATTTCTGCACGCGATCCTAATCAGGTCGTCAGTACACCTTATTGGGGCTTTCTCACGCTGCGTCCTCCGGTTTTTTTTTTTCAATAGTATTCTGTTTTGATTTCGCAAAAACGAAGGATTGAACAGCATTCCGGTAAACAAGGTTTTAAATTTGATTGATGACAAATCGTTTAATAATGTAAATATATGACGCATGCACATTATTGCCAAATTTGAAAGCAGCACGGCTAGCATAACTTTGACACGCGACTCTTTCTCGCGCGAGATATACTACCTGTCTCTATCTGTACAGTACTATGAGATAGTGACGGATGATGCTATCTCGCGCGACATGAGTCGCGTGTCAAAGTTATGCTAGACGTGCTGTTTGTAGCGCGACTATCTCTGGGCCGGATCGCTCTTGTTAGGCTAAACATAAGTCATCCTTTTCACACTTATAAGAAAGAGAGGAATCTATATGTTCTGTATGTCATTTATTTAATCGTATGGCATACATGTCGCATAAAACAAAAATGTGAAACTATAATTTAATATTGTGAAGGAGCTAGCTTCACCCATCGGGCTGCGTTCACACTGTATGTCATAAACAGGGGTCGGACTTTCTTTCGCACGGTAGGACTAATGGAGAACTATGGAGCCGTTATTAACATCAAAATACAATTCATACTCATACTCATACTCATTCATCTATTTCATTCCAAACTGCCTTTGTAGTTATCATGGTTAACATTCCCAAGCATTAGATGACTAAAATTATGTTTTTTTTTTTACCATATTTCAATCTCCTAATTTAACTGAATTTATTGTCAATATCATGAACTTTCTAGTCATAAATGGATATTCGATCAATATAGAACCCAATTTACCCCAGAAAACATGGATAAAGTTGCAAATATGCACGTAGGTATTTTATGGTGGCGAAAAAAACAATGCCTACACAAATCAGGTCTTCGTATATTCTTCTGACTTTGTCCTTGACTATAAAATAAAATTGCGAATGAAATACACTTACGAGTATGAGTATGAATAGTATTTTAATGTTAATATCGGCTCCATAGCTCTCCATTAGTCCTACCGTGCGAAAGAAAGTCCGACCCCTGGTCATAAAAATACCAAACGTTCTAATAACCCTACAGAGAATAATCGAGGTCCTTGTCAAAAATTACAATAGAAATAAACTCGTTTTTAATCTATTAGAGCTACTTAATCTAATATAATTTGTAATATACTTGATTAATTGTTATCTAGCTCCCTAAGTTAACACTGTCATTGGTTTAACAATTCCTGTCATGTCTGAAAATGCCGATCGCCGATTGGTTGCTTATGGAGTAATGATTTAACACTCACAACCCAACAACCCGGCTGGTGGGCGCTCGATTCTCAGCTGCCGGCCAAGCTCGTGGCGGACTACTATACAAGCGCCCATCTGACGGGATCGGTCGGCTTCCGGGGTGGGGATGCGCCCACCTAGCGGGCGCTGTCGGTTTCTGGGGCAGTTTCAATTTTTACCTGGTCGTAAGTGTTAAAGGACTGCCAATGCCTATACAAGGCGTGTACCATCGATATTCTCTAGATGGCGCCACTTGACGTAATCTCTGTTTCATACTATTAATTGTATGGTATATGGAGTGTAGATGAGAGGGAGCAACATCTTTCATAGGAGAATATTTGTAAAAGTGTCCAGCGGTATGCAGTAAATAATAGTTCCAAAAGGCTCCACAAGTGGCGCTGGAGTAAGTAAAATTGTCTACTGTCCATAAACTAACTAACTATTGTGGCGCAGTGACCCAAAGAGGATCTTGGCCTCCGAAACAAGAGAACGCCACCGGTCCCGATCCTGTGCTACTTCTTGCCAGTCATCGATAAACTGCAGGATATATTTATTATTAGTAGAGCTATCTATTTCAACTCTGCTTTGCGTTGTTAAAACGCCAAAACGATGGACATATCGCTCCTCCCTTTTACCCTTCATACTGAGATGACTCATCGGTATTTTGTGACAAAATTATTTTCTTATCGTGTCTCTCGTTATCAACTTTAATGGACCTCGAGATATTAATAAGATAATTTTCGTCTTAATTTTCTATTTTTAACTAGAGATTTTGTGTAAAAATGTATCTGGAAAATTGAAACTTGTATTTTTTCCATCTACTGGCAGTTGAAAAGTTCTAAAATATCAAGTTTTTAAGTTTTCAAATCACATTTTTGCATGAATTACTACTTATAGTAATTAATAAAATAATGAACTGCCTGAAACTACGCTTGATAATAAAATGGAGTGGCTAATTCACTGTAAATTAGTCCAAATTACATATTACATAAAATATATATTCATAAACGATAAATTTTTTCCTAATCTATTTCTCATAAACGAATTCTCTTTTTTTTTGATAAATTACGTTACGGTATTTTTTAGCGAGAGTAATTTTTTTTGACGATTTGTATGTTTTAATTCCCTCGCTACGCTTTTTGAAATGATTATCCCGAATCTTGATGGTATTTTGGTAAAAAGTGAATGGCCACCTAAAACTTGTATATTTTGTACTATAGATATGCCAAATATAAGGGGAGTGTCTGTAATATAGATTTTAACTGTTTCTTTTAGTTTGAGAATGCATTCTGATATTTATCAATTAATCACTTACAAAGGATGTTTCAATAGGCTTAATTTTCGGATGATCATTTTTTTTTGTTAAAAAAAAAACATTTCGGAAAAAACATGTTAAAGAAAAATTAATGACCTGCATCCTTCCTGTTCATGGATCCTTACAGAAAGCACGGAAGTACAATATAATATAAAGGTTTTCCAAAAAATGTACCACGCCTATTGAGTGTATGGTCAAGCCTGAAACGCAGAGGTAATATGATTATGTATGGGTTGAGCGTGTAACTTGACAGAGTTTGATTAAAATCGCTCATTAGTATTGTGATTGTCGGTGTGCATTCTCAGAATTGCACATGTGACCATACGAGTGAGAAATGAGACAGATAGTTTAAAAAAAAACCAATGTACTGGGAACTTTTTTTGTAGTCGTTTAAAAAGTATACAATGGTAATCGAAGACAATGATAACTGTACATTTGTAAACGAATATAAACCTTATTGAAACATGTTAAGGTCTATGTGTGTAATAGTTACCTGTGTCTTCGTTTGTAGTTGTACTATAGGTTGAAGCTACTTTTTTGATTCGATAAAGTTGGCAAGCTCTATACAATATGAATGCATATGTAGTATCAAAAATGATATGACGTTTTATTTCCTTAACGAAATAACATTACCCGACCCTTTCTTGCACAGCCGGGTAGAAATTAAATCCATGACGATTCAGAATTTGTGACTGTATCATTTCCGTATAATGTCGTTTGGGATACTTAATGCTTTTGCGAGTTAAAAAAACAAAAATTCGTTGGTGACAAAAATGTTATAAGTATGCTTTATTACCAGAATAGTAGGTAAATAAAGATTCTACATCGTATGGTCACTAGTGTATTATTTTAAGTAATTTTCGGAATGGTGACTTCCTTAAAACTTAAGATTTTGTAATATGACTGATTGTATATATGACGTTTTGTTTCTTTTGCGGTCCAAAATTATTGACTATTATTGCTATATCTGAATGGTTCTAAGTAGGGTAAAATGCACATTGATTGGCACTAGTTTTCACCATTTATTGTCACCACTACTGCCTTAAAATAATGTGGATGGTGCCTATAATTGGAGGCTTGCCGACAATAGGGTAGTTTATGGTACATGTTTCGTTATTTTGTCTTATGAAAATCTAGAATTGTATGTGAATTCGACAAAAAACTACCATAGATTTATGGATTTGAATGTGAATCCATTTCTAGTCAGTTATATTGTGCGATCTGAACTGTTCAACCATTTTTACCACTTAAAAATGTTTACTAGCCTTTTATAGTTGTATTTGGCATGTAATTAACTGGGCACCTAAAAAAAATGTCTAATCAAACCCTAACCTACAATAAAAATTACTTAATAAGTTGTCATCTAATCCCTAGGCATCGATGCCAAGTTATTATTTTAGATGGAAAGTTAATTATTTTAGATATCAGGTTATTATTTGTAGTTACAAATGTAAAGAAAACTGCTGCGTTCAGATGTAGCAATAATGTCGTTTTAAATGTTCTCAACAGCAATGAGGAATGAACGAGAATAAAATGTAAATATTTATATAGATGTGGAGTTTTATTTCAATAACATTGATGGTATAAATAAGCCATTACTAACGTATTTTCAATATCAGTTCTTTTGAACTTTTTTTTTTAAATATCTTACAGTTACGGAATATAATCGGTTACACTTGATGATTACACCCTGTATATTATATCAACTGCGGTCTATTCTAGATTATTCTAAATTTAGATCAGGTTTATGTATTATTAATATACAGTACGTGAGCTCTCTAATTGCGATTCAGGGTCGGGTGAAAACTGAAAGGATCTTATCCCGATCGCGTAAGAGCGAGCGGGTGAGGTATAAAAAGCAAATCTCATTCTGACAGCCTCAAGCATTGTACATTACGCCTTTTTTTTATTGTCTGATATTTATATATTTTTTAGCATATCGTCGGGTATAGTGAAATACCGCGTAAGTAGCAAGTGTAGATACGAATCAATATTCAAACAAATGCTAAGTATTTTATTGAAATGAGAACTTTATCGACTGATGCTATTTACGTGGTATTGCACTATCCCCGACGATATAGCGTCGACATTTTAATAGCATGATTCGATAACAATCTAACGGGGACGAGTGAAACCAAATAAAAGACAAATCCTTGTTTCATTTTTTTTTATGAAATAAAATATTCTGGCCCACATATCACATTATTTTAATTAGTTTAGTATGATTTGTACAGTTCGAAAATAAAGCTTATGTATGAGGTACGGTCTAGGCATAAATAGGTATGCATATTTGGTCATTTGGACGTCCCAGGATACCTACTTACAGTATTTTCTACAACAGCGAGAAGCTTATTTTAACTATATACCGGGTGTTGCCTGTTAGGAGCAATAAATTAAAACTTAGATTCTACTCTTCAAACCGAACATTTTATTGTCAGTTTCAGAATTTCATTATTTCAAGCAATTAAATAGTATTTTCAATGTACGTCGTCCAACATTGACATTCCCTGGCCATTGTCATAGCTGTCACTCTACACATTTCGCAATCCATTGCTTCTTTTTCTAATCACTTTTTTTTATTTCTAGAAATTATAATTTAATACACGTTATTTTCAGAAGTTTCAAATATTGTTCAGTTTCAAGGGAAGAATTATGTTTTAAATTACTGCTCCTATTACAAGCAACACCCAGTATATAAAAAAAAACGCTCGAGCTGAGTAATAATTAGGGTTAGGATATATGGTAACACTAGCATACCGTGGCTCTAAAAACCAAGGAGTCGCTTAATGTTTTTTTTTCAAAGTCAAAGTCGAAGTCTAAAAATTGGTATGCGGCGATTAGATACGATTTATGCTATTACTTACATCATTACTAAACTCATTTTAATTGAGCATAATGCATTTTAGTACTTAGTATGAAATATATTATTAAACCCACCGTAAAGAGTAAGCCTATTTAAACAAATGGCTCTTAAACATCTTTTCACCTACCCGTAATATGTAGATGGAGAAAATTCAAGTCTTGACTTTACGGTGACTTCGAAATATATTGTTTTGTATTAAAATTAATTTAGTAATGATGTAATAGCATAGATCATGGTATCTAATATATCGTGTGCGTGTGGATTGAGTGAGCACCCTTCAAAAATGAGAAAAAATGTGCTGATCATTTAGTAAAAGTTCTAAAACAATTGTAAAACTAATTGATTAATTTGTAAAACGATAAATAAAAATAATACATTCATTAATGTGTGCTCACTCAGTTCTCACAAACTACCAACGAAATCTGTGAATGTGTTTATTTAACATATAATATTTATATACTAATTTTTAGTAAAACCACCACCCTAGTGAACATACCTGTTTACACAAAAAAAACAGTAAAACATAAAATGACCTCTTCTTTTCAAAGTCGGTTAAAAAAGACAAGGTAGACGTGATGCCTTATGGGACAGTCAAGGGATTGGCTAAGGAGAGAACTATATACATACATACTTCGTTAGCTACACCGACAAGAGTTTGACTCTTAAATTTATGATTATGAAGACTGAATGAGAAACAGGCTTATTGACAATTATTTATTTCACTAAAAATTAATATTTACACACTTACGTACTCATAAAAATATAACACGTTATTTGAACTGTGACCTCTACAGTTGTTCACGGAGAGTTTTTGTTCGCGTCTTTGACTTCTGGAGCTATATGTTTCGATAGCATTGGCAGAAGAAACACTCCTGCTCAAAGTTCAATCAAGCAGGCTTTGAAATAACCGGCCTGGCTGTAGCATCGGGATTCATCCACGCTGTTCTTCGCAACGGAACGATATTGAGGTGCGATTTGAACACACCCAACAGCTGCTGGGTTTTCGTCAGCTTGGAAACTAACAGACATGTTCGATCCTTAATGGCTTCCGGCGCATCCATCTACGCAGGTTCTGATAATGGACGAATCGACCGCTGTCCGAAACAGGCTGCCAGCTATATTGTGAAGCCACTGGCTCTGACATTACTGGCCTGGCAATGATCGCAGGCACCGTTTACGGTGTAAGAGAAGGTGGTTTCATTAACAGTGGTTCCCAGGGTTCTAAAAAGTGTAATCAATTTGAAATCAACGGCGGCGCATACAGGCATTTGACAGTCTACGGCAGGAAGTTATACGTGATACAACATCCAGGTGCCATATATGTTATCGATCAGAACACGCAGCAGAACGGCGTTCGTTCAACATCAAGACGTATTGAGTATTTCTTTCGCATACGGAACCTACGCGATGCAATAACATTACAAGAAGGAGCCGAAAAAATGTATTTGGAGAGGCGTTTTCGGGTGCCCACCGACTGTAGTCGGTGGTACGGCGGTAGGTGGTCTTAGATTGTATTTTAAGAAGTGGAGTGTGATCTAAAATGTGGACTGTATCTTAGATTGTATTTTAAAATTACAAGCAGACAACAAATATGACATATTAGATGGTGGATATTTAGTAAAAAAAAATACTTAAAGTTGAACTACTTTATAGTTTTCTAGATACTACAAATATTAAGATATTTACATTTTTAACTTACGAATAATGTGTGGACTGAGTGAGCACTTACAAAAATTTATCATCCAAAAATCTGCCACGTTAGCGGTTTGTTTTGTATTTTACAAATTCCCTTATAAGTTTTACTAAACTAAAATATAGAAGTTTCAATCTGCAGTTTTTCTATCAGAAATTGGGTTTTCGAAAGTGTGCGGATTGAGTGAACGAAATTATTTGTAAAACTTAAAATACGTAACCAGGTGATCTACAAATAATTACCTACCTTAAGCATAGGTTTTACTAAATTTAAATATACTAATTTGAAAAAAATTAGTATATAAGTATTATATGTTAAATAAACACATTCACAGATTTCGTTGGTAGTTTGTGAGAACTGAGTGAGCATTCATTAATGAATGTATTATTTTTATTTATAATTTTACAAATTAATCAATTAGTTTTACAATTGTTTTAGAACTTTTACTAAATGATCAGCACATTTTTTCTCATTTTTGAAGGTGCTCACTCAATCCACACGCACACGAATACATCGTCATTATATCTTAGACTTTGACTGAAAGAAATTACATTACAACACTGGAAGCACAAGCTTTTTCTACTTAATTTAGTAATTAATTATATACATCTTGATCTATCTACGTACCTACTACAGAGCTGTCTCAGATATTAAATTATCTTATTCATAAACGTATCTAAAATAGTCTAAGTACAACTTAAAATTATTGCGGTAAAATTGTCAGATCATATTATAAAGAAATATTTGAATAATGCCAGTAAATTTTATATGAAAGTGCTGTTTATTGTAGATCCTGCTACAATCATAAAAATATAATTTTGATAGGAAATAAACTCATGTATATGTCACGTAAAAAGAGCAAAGTCAACCTCATTGCACAGGTAAATGACTCGGGTCATCTGAGGCAATTGCATTAAATAATTAAAATAGTAAGAGTAGGTATAACAATAAATAAATATCATAGCAGTATAAATTATAGTAATATATAAAGAGTGCGGTCTTCGCCAACAAACTGCATTGCAGTTTGGCGAAACATGTAAAGTGTACCAGTTTTGTAATTTTTTTTTTTTTTTTTAAGATAATAAATTAAAAAAAAAAAAAAAAAAATTGCGACTATGGAGCTAATGCGTATTTTGATGATATCATAGACGCAGAACATTTTAAGAAAACATATACCCTTACTGGCTAGTTTGGGATTCTTAATAGGTGACGTGTGCGCCGCGCCCGTTTTGTACCGACGCCGCAGTGTACGCCGCGCGGCGTGTAATCGGCGTGGCCTTTGTGTACTTTGTATTTATGCGCATTCAAATAATGTTACCTGTAGGTACAGTCGAGTTCATTTACATCTACACACTTACGAGAACAAAAATATCTGAACACGACCCTATTGTCAGGAGCATAAAATCGTGTTCAGAATTTTTTTTACCTTATATACAGTAACCTGTACTTTATATAAAGTACAGGTTACATTATTTGTATGTGCATAAATCAAAGTACACAAGCCCACGCCGATTTCACGCCGATCGGCGCGGCGCACACGTCTAATACCTATGATAAAAAAAATGAGAAACCGATTAGGGTATCCTATCTCAACTACGAAACGTTGTTTCCCATCTGACCGAAAGTAATTTTTTTCTGAATCCCGTAATAATGTAAGGATTTTATAAACATCGTTTTATCTAATCGCACTGACCTCACTACCTGAGGCAATTGCAACTATGGGGCAAATGTGTATTTTGATGATATCATTACAGGTAGGTTAGGTTAGGTTTGTTTTGTAATTGTTCTGAAAAGTTAACAGTTCTGAATAAAAATGGCTTTCCGACAAATTAAAAAATTGGAACAATAAATAGTGTTTCAGATAGGTAACCAAAAAATAGATACCTCCTTTTTTAAAGTTGGGTGAAAAGGGAGTTGTAAGAGTAGTTTTAAAGTGTTTAGTTTCTTTGATATCATCAAAAAACGCATTTGCCCCATAGTTGCATTTTGCCTCAGGTAGTGAGGTTACTGCGATTAGGTATAAGTACATACCTACTGTAATCTGAGGTGTGTGTAGGTACTAAATTTATGTGATCAAAAATACCTGCACACGCCTCTATGCTCAAAGTTTCGATTTAAGACCCCTATATTTTTTTTGCGGGTGTTGATTTTTAAACCCCATAGATGATTGTGTGCAGCAAAATAAACAAAATAATAAGTAAATAAATAAAGAAAAACAATAGATAAATAAATTATTAGATAGGATGAGCTTTATTTATTATTGTACTAGTTGTGTCCCGCGGTGTTACCCGCGGTTTATCAGATAACCTATATGTTTTAATCCAGCTATCTCCATACCGATTTTTATCAAAATTCACAAAATTTTGCCTTTATAATATAATTAGTCTGATAATTATAACAAATGAAACTGTATCGTTTCAGTTTATATAATTGTAATTTTTTTGCCAAAACACAATTTTATTTAAAACTGGTGCTTTATTTCAAAATAGTTACGTATACCTACACTCGATTAGAACCCTGTATTTAAATAGTATATATAAATAGCTTTATAAATGTCCTATGTTCCATAATAATAATATCCTACTAGCAAACCCAACACAAAATAAAACTTATTTAAATCGAGACATTTTGTATGTTACACAATTTTAACTATTGGTATAGTTTTTATTTTTTGAACTGAGCTAACAAACAATACAATGGACAGTTAGAGGTTAACCTCAAACTAATTTGAGAAATACGACCTAAAAAAATACGAACTATCTCCAAAGGTTATGACATTATTATCAGTACATTAATTCTTTATAGGAACAAAATGTAGCCAAAATAGTTATGCGAACTATTGTTCCATTTGAATCCTAGAGACTCAAAAAGGGGTATAGTACCTAATTTATTGTACTAAAATATTAACATGCTTTGGCTACAAACACTATAAAAGATAAGACTATTGTTTAAAGGCTCCCCCTCCTTATACGTTCAAAATTCTGATGGTTTTAGATATTTTTCTCTATGTTCAAACATGTTTCTTAATTAGAAATTAAACGAACTTACCTGAAGAGAAGTTCTATTTTAATTGTATGAGCTGCACAGTCTCGAAATTTATTATCAATGTTACTACTTAGAACCAGCAATGTGCCGATGAGAACTTTCCAATGTTGCGAAACTTTCAACATGAGAAGTTACCGGTAACTTCTGAGAATGTTCTCGGGAACGAGAATTTATCCAAATACTACAAAGAGTCACATGATTTCTGGTATCTATGCTTATGGCTAGCTTTAATTTAGTTGTTATATTCTCATGGTATCTTTTCTCTTGTTATTTGCAGTGTATTTTACTTTAAAATGTGAAATTACGTGATACATTGACATTTGATACATTCATATCAAAATCACAAATTAAAGTCATAGCACTTAATTGGCAAATCATGATAATAAATGTATTCGATTCAATCAATAACGTTTATAAACTAACATATTATCAATCTTAAAGTAGTTTAACACACAAAAAAACGTATTTTTCTTGAAATTTACTTTAATGCCATCTCGCGGAATATTGAGACACCTGTATGACCCTAATGCTGTTCATCAAATTATATAACAGGTTACATTAAAAGTGCAGTTGTGCGAAACAATCGTTTATTGCTACCTTGATAGATGTCGTTATAATTTATGTTCCGGGCTATGATATATATATTTTTTATGTGCATCGTAGTTCTCTATGACAAGGTGAATAAATATGAGAACGATATGTTTTAAAAATAAACCTAGTATCAGTTTACTTAAACTATACCAATAGGTTAGAATCCCAGTAGAAAGTGAATACAGATCCTCGTATTATACGCAGACAAATAATACCATAACATTATCGGCTTGTATTTATTTTATTCTGACGACGACTGACAAATATAAAAATAAAAAATTATAATAAGTATTCTCAAATGTATAATAAAAACCATATAATACCACCTTGTGGGGTTCGAACTCTGAACCAAGCAAGCACCAGCAAAACCTAAATTTCACAGATTGCGCTACGAAATCGTTACATAAGTGTTCGAAAATATCAATGAACTTCTTGTGACAGAAAGCCGATACTAGAAATATTCCCATTGCAATGTTCTCGGCAATTTAATGACTTAATGAGAATTTAAAGAACTTACTGGAAACTTAACGCTAATTATTAATATTTTTACGTTTATTGTAGTGTAAAAGATCCGCAAATTATTACCACCTTCAAAAAAGTACAAATGTTGATCATGTTCACAAAAGTGTAGATTTTAGGAAATAAATTTCATGTTGCAAGAATGTTCTCAGAACATTCTCGAGAACGTTTCCACGTTTTGAGAATGTTCTACAACTTGCACATTGCTACTTAGAACAGGGCCATTGCAATTAAGTATATATTCGAGACCTACAGTTGGCATTTTTCCATTAATAATTTATGTTTCAAAAACCACTCGAAATTGAAAAAAAAATACGCAGAAAACTGTTTTTTTTACATACTTTCGACTCCACGCAACATAGGCGTATTTAGGGGGGTGGCCGGGTGGGCCGTGCCCACCCCAATATGGTCTCGTGCCCACCCCAGGATTTTGGGTTACCCATAGAAATTCATGACTTCAACTCATAGGCCATGGCCAGGCCCCTACTCAGGCCCCGCCTGAAAAATAATCTTAGATACGCCAATGACATTAACTGAATAGCATAAGTACGGTTTATTTGCGTTCTGACGCCCGAAATGGTTAAAGTATGTACTAGCGATGTTACTTTCTAGAACTCAGTGAAAAGTATTATTCACTTCAAAAAGTTGGTTGAATTTATTTATCAATAAATTTGTCATTATCATAATATGAAAAAAAAATAAAGGAATAAGGCCTCCTTACTCTATGCTATGATCAAACATGTTCCTTAACATATTATTAATGTTACTACTTAACATATTATTGATGTTACTACCTAGAACAGGGCTATTGAGACTTATTGGTATATATTTGGAACCTACAGTTTGAATTCCTCATTGATAATTTTTGTTTCAAAAACTACTCGAAATTGACAAAATTCACGCGGAAAATTCGTTTTTTCAACTTATTTTCGACTGCACGCAATGAAAACATGAAATAGCTATGTTACTACCTAGAACTCGGGAAAAGGTATTATTCACTTCAAAAAGTTGGTTCAAATTATCAATATATTTGTCATAATATGAAAAAAAAAAATTTAAAAGGAATAAGGCCTCTTAACATGCTTTGGCTACAAACACTATATAAAAACAAGACTATTGTTAAGAGGCCTTATGCCTTTAAAATTCTGATTGTTTTAGAAATGTTTCTCTATGATCAAACATATTATATAAACTAGAAAAGGGCTATTGGGATTTATTGGTATATATTTGGAACCTAGGTACAGTTTGAATTTTTCATTGTGAATTATTTGTTTCAAAAACTTATTTTCGACTGCACGCAATGAAAGCATGAAATAGCTATGTTACTACCTAGAACTCGGGGAAAAGTATTATTCACTTCAAAAAGTTGGTTTAAATTATCAATATATTCGTCATAATATGAAGAAAAGTACATTACATCAGAGGCCGGGAAAATGAGGATTTCCGGCCAAGTAGGTATATAGTGATATGAGGCCGGGAATCCGTTTTCACGACGAGGCATGTATAGTGCTTTTCTCAAACATACAATGAAATAAAAAAATATACTTCAAAGAACAACATTTTATTAATTGACAAATAGGACATTTTAGTCTAACAATCAACCTTTAAAAACAAAACCTGCTTT
The DNA here is from genome assembly GCA_905147355.2 of Apotomis turbidana. Lineage (NCBI taxonomy): Eukaryota > Metazoa > Arthropoda > Insecta > Lepidoptera > Tortricidae > Apotomis > Apotomis turbidana. The sequence goes on along the minus strand of LR990307.1, from coordinate 4,592,204 downwards.
TTGTCAAACTAGCCAGCTGTTGACCTTGTTGTTGAAACCAAAAAAAAGTTACATTGCAGGCCTAGGCCTGAAAAGCAGTATGAAAACTATGAAATCCCTTTACAGTCCTCTCGAGTTGTTGCGCCCAAAAAGCGATACTTCCGAGCCTATTATAAGGAACGTAAAGACAATATTTCATTGCATGTTTGAGAAAAGATTTTTTTTAAAGGAATAAGGTAATGCATTAGTAGGCGTTGTCTAGCTAGTCTGTAAATGGATTTAGCTCAGTTCAAAAACTATACCCATTACCCATACATTTCACCTTTCTTTTTATGTACAACGAGAATCAGCGCAATATTGTAAAAATACTAAGCTTATTGTTAAAGTTTTTTTATCTAATACCTATTAAAGAAACAATGGCTTTCAAGAAAATAAATCAATTAAACTAAAACTACACGCATTTTATATTGTGATAGCAATGAATAGATATGTGAGAGCATAATTACAGTTTTTGGCTTAGGTATGGTGGGTTCGTTCATTTCTTATACTTTAAATTAAAAAAAAACTCACATCTTCGATTTCCAGGTCATGATGACGTAACGTCGCGGTTATTCGTTTTTAATCTGAGCCAATTCACTTAAAGACCGCACATTGGTATTGTATCTTAATAATAACCGTACTATATGTTATTATTGGCTACTGTGTATTTAATTGTAATCAATGCAGTTAACTGTACGAACATTGCAACAAACCCTATTATTTAGTTACTAGGTTTCATATGAACCAATAGTGTATTTTTTCATACCCATTTTGTTGAACCATTATACCTGATGCAAGTTATTTTTGAACGAAATGCATACTAAGTTTTCATCACAATTTTCTACAAGTATTGTATGTGCATTAAATAGAATAATATTATAAGGTGGAAGTACTAGTACTCGACGCGGTACTAATACGCGTCACCATACTTTCAACTGCGATACATAAGATAAGATTACCGTTACTTTCATAGCAAATAGAATGAATATATGAGAAATGTTTGTAGCTATCGAATTTCACACGCAAAATAATAAAATATACAACCTGACTGCCTGCAAAAGCACGTTACATGTACTGGGACAATCCTATTGACTTACATTTCATTACATTACGAGATTTTTTTATATGATCATTATATGATATAAATACCATTTAATAAAGGTAAAAGTCATACCTCTCATAAGGGATGAACAAATTTGCGATAGACGTGTAAATTAACGTACTATTACGAAACATAAAATAAATATCCCTTGCAATGTCGAGTACTAGTACTTCCACCTTAATCCCCTTAAACTACATTCTGGTAATCCCAAATTGCGGTCACTATGGGTACTATCATGGTTTAAAAAAATTAAAAAATAAGGTATGGCACTCCGAAATGGCAGACGAGACTTTTGTTGATCTGATTTAAGCTGATGGCCTAGTTGCCAATGCTTGCAATAATAAAAAAAAAAAAACGAGACTTTTGACGTCATTGCGCTATGATTGGTTGGTTGGTTCTGTCAATCCGTTTCTGTGTTGCCAGTTCCCATGAACTTCATAAAATCGTGAGTGTTTTGAATCAATTATTACAACAAAATAAAAATTAGGTAAGTACATGACAATCGTAATGGATAAATGCATAATAATTATTTATGTGCCGCCACTGCAAATATTTTTTTCTTTACAATTATTTTGTTACCATAACGCGACAACTAAGCAGTGACGTAGAAAGTCCCACTAGCCGGAGTACCATACTTTATTTTCTGATACCACGGGTACTATATTTTTTAAGTGGATTGGCTCAATTAAAAAAATTAAAAAAATTAGTGCGTGGAGTCCCTCCGCGCGGAAGAAGTGAAACTTCGTAATGTGGAAATGAAAATAGGAAGAAGTAGAAATTGATTTTTAGTGAACTCATATTGTTTCTTTAAGACAAACTTCTTCACTCTCGCTCTGTCTCTTTCTATTCCCCCTCCCCAGGAGCGTTGAACGTTTAACGCAACAGTGCATTCATACCCCCTCCACGGTAGCGTTAAACGTTTAACGCAACCGTTAAACGTTTAACGCTACCTTGTTGGAGGTCGCATTAGAAGTTTCACTTCAAAAACTATTACAACGTTCCACGTCATGATGACGGAAGCTTTGTCCCGTATTCTAAAATATATCCTCGGCAAACCCAGTATTATGTAAGTACTTGAAATTATACCCAAAGACATTGACTTTGTCGAGAAAGATTACAAAGTGCTTGATCAGCTTGATGTATCGCTAATTGGTGAATTACGTTTCACAATTCAGATCATTTTCAAAACCTATCAATAAATAAGGTAAATATGAACTTAAAATAAATTTTAACACATTTTCAAGTATTAAATGCAAACAAACTTGGAACTCCCACTTTGGTATTTTTCTTACTCTCTAATTGTACGACAAACTTTTAAAGTATCTGGCGTCTGTCTTTTTAACAGAATGTTTATATTTTTCATATTAAGCTATTATTCAATGAATCAAGGTAGTTGGATCAGCCGTTGGAAGATCATCTTGACTATCGTATCGGTAATTATCTAACGTAATTTAACACGAAGATCACGTATACTCTTACCGTGAGGACCCTACTCGCTAGCGATTGCGTAACCGATTTGTATCAAGAATGTAGTTGTACTAATCCCCATACAATTCGTTTATGCTATCGCTAGCGAATACGGTCACCAATACCCTTACAATGAGTTGACATGACCGTATACTCGCTAGCGACAGCGTAAAACGATTTGTATGGAGAATCGTTCAGCGCCCCTAGCGGATACTTTGTACAACTACAATTCTCCGTTTACGCTGTCGCTAGTGAGTACGGTCATTGTAAACTCACAGAGTAACCATGGTATCCAATACTTACAATTACAATAAACGCACACCGAACAAAAGTCTGTCAAACTGGCAAAGCAAATACTACGACACTATTGGTGTAAGTCACTCGAATGTATACTAATTGCCACATTAACGTCTGACATTTCTGTGGCAAAGCGAGGACTACACTTTTGAACACACTTTAGTCACTGGAATGAAAACTACGGGGCGATTCATGTCGCATTCCTAGGTAGCAAACAACCTGTATAAGACCTTATACAGACATTATAACTATAATATAAGCTGTCACAGGCTGGTTTTGCTTTAATAATCTGTCTCCATCGGTCTCGGTCCATCGTTGCTCACCGCCTGGTGGACTTTGCTTGAGGTTGCTTCTTTGACTTGGTCAGACCATCTGGTGTTGCTTCTTTGACTTGGCCATCTGGTTGGTGAACGGTCTCGGGCTTGCCTTCAATGCCACCACCATGACCAGTTTTTCAAGGCTCTCGCTCGCTCTCTGCCGACCGAGAAATAGCGGTATAACCACAACTAGCTGGGCAACTGGTTGGAAAGGGTCTTAGTCGCCTTGGGATCTAAATAATCCCTAAAAGACTGGTGCAGAACGCAATGGGAAACCACGGCACTACCTTCTCATGAGAGTCACTATGGTTTAAGCTGTATAAAGGTGTATAAGTGATTATGCAGGCTATGTGCTACTTGGATAAATGTCGTAGTATACTCGTTGCTATCCTCACGATACCGCCTTCATCTCTGCCTCCGTAAGCACGACTTTCTTCAGGGTTATGCAGGGCCGCTGTCTCCGTCTCACAAACATGACAGAGAGGCAAACAGACGATATGATCAGTGCTATAACGCACATGATAGTCAGCGCTAACTGGGCTGCTGCGGTGGAGAAGGTGCCGTGATAGATCAGGGAGCGGAGGTTCTCCGGGAGCTCGTCGAGACTCTGCAATATAAAATAATATATAAACAAACCCGGCCAAACACAAAATATACAAAACACGTATCATCTTAACTGGCCGGATTAAGTTATGCACTTGGTATGTATGGCGCCGCATACAAACGAGGTGCAAAGTTAACGCAAGCGATTACGATCTCGATCTTATCGATCGAGATCTTAGAGGAACATTCGGGTTGGGGTGAAAGCTGAGAGGTTCTTATCTGGATCGCGCATGAGCGAGCGAGACAGGTATAAAACCCGAATGTTCTTCTAAGATGTCACGTATTGTATTTGTTGTTATAGCGGCCACAGAAATGTATCGTCTGCGTAAATTTAAACTGTCTAGCTATCACCGTTCTTGAGATACAGCCTGGTGACAGACGCACAGCGGAGTCTTAATAATCCCTGTTTTGTATCCTTTGGATACGGAACCCTTAATTTTTACAAGCTTTTATTTAACTTTCATTGTATGTATATATTAAGTATGTTTGTTCGGGTGGAATCTTGCAACTCAATTTTGAAGCAGATATCGTCAACCGATTGAGCTGAAATTTTGCATACTTACATAACTTTCATGACAATACAATAATATGGTACCATGGGGCTGATCTGATGATGGAGCCGGAAGGTGGCCATAGGAACTCTATAATAGAAAAAGCAATCCTACCGAGTTTGGGCTCTTTAGAATCGTCTCAGTGAGCATTTGATGGATATCTAAAGAAAAGTACAGTCGGCTATAAAGCTTGTCACTAAAATTATTTTTTTGACGGAAACTTATTTTTATTTTTAATAGGTATTGTTTTTTGTCCCTTCTGTTTTTCAATATGGTTACGTTACAGGTATTACGAAACATAGGCAGGTACTTATTACATAGGTATTATGAAACCCCGGCTCACCATGTCTATCCAGGCGACGGGCAGGATTGTCCCTTCCTCTAAGAAGTTCAGCGCTGAGATCAGAGTATTCTTTTTCACCTGAATGTTTATCTGCATACTGAAAGATAAACAATTGTGTAAGGTAATGTGAGGTAAGATTATTTTCGGGCGAAGACTGCCACAGTCCAACAACTAACAGCTGTTCGTCTTGCCCCATTAGGGCTTGTGCACAAATCACGTGAGGTTTTTTCGGCAACTTTTTGACCCCCTGGTGATATTTGGTGAGGTTCATTGCTAATCGGGTCGATTGCAAAAAAAAATTACATACTTAAAAGCTTAGTTAACAAAAAATCACGATCGCTTCCTTTGTGTGACGAAAGTTAGTAATACAAAATGTATGGATGAGTAACTTTCGTCACACAAAGGAATCAATTAAGTTTTGTTTAAATTAAAGCCCTTAACTGTCAATTTTTTTGCAATCGACCCAGCCCCCCCCCCTCCCCCCCTCACTAGCTCACGTGTATTTTCTTTCGGCTTGTGTTTAAACGCCTACCAAATATGTTGATAAATTACCTACTACCAATAAATTCTTAATGCTTGCCAAAACGGATGAATGCTCACCAAATAATGTATCCCAAACTATTCTATAAATAAAGCAAATAATTCATTTTCTTACATGCTATAAAAATCATACAAAAATATATGAACACCGTTAAAGTTAATTTCAGACCAAATAATCTATATTATTGTCAAATGGATGTCACCAATATTTTATATTATTACTTCCATTTTAGTCATTTTTGCTGAGGCAAAAAACTAAATGCTCACCAAAATGGCTTTTTTCATCAAAATTTCAAATTGGTGCTAGGCGGCTAAAACTCGGTATCGGGGAGTTCTCGGGGCTCAAAAATATGAATCTGAAATCTTGTCCGAAAATTCGGTCAAATTCGGAAAATAACGAAAAAAAAAAACGATTTGTATGGTGAAAATTTCAAATTGATATAGCATAGCTAATAATGACTACCGCACATTATGGAGCGTTTTTAGGGATATAAAAAAAAAACTAACCTAACCTAACCCGGCTGAGTCGGATCTGCTCTGAAAGGTGATCAGGATTAGATGGTTACCTAGCTGAAACACTAATTTATGAAACCAATATTTGGTGAGCAAAAAATCCATTTTGGGAAGCAAAAAGATATTTTTGGTAATAATTTTGATGTTTTATGAAAACAATATTTGGTGAGCAAAAAATCCATTTTGGGAAGCAAAAAGATATTTATGGTAATAATTTTGATGTTTTATGAAAACAATATTTGGTGAGCAAAAAATCCATTTTGGGTAGCAAAAAGATATACTGACTAAACATAAAATTATTCTGGTGTAATGTATAGTATATCGATTTTGGAATACAAAATGATTTAATTTGGGGAGCACTGTATAGAGTGGGTTTAATTTAAATGGAGGCAATTCATTTTATTTGGAATTTAGTTTTGGGGTATAAAAGCCATTTTGGTGAGTGTTTAAATTGTTCCCTTTTTTTCTGACAGAATTTCGTAAGAGACTCGCTATTTTGAAGTATTTAACAAGTGAAGATTTATTTTTAATGAAACCGAGAAAAGTTATCGTTTTTTTGTTAGTTCGTTCACTGTAGAAAAATACACGTGAGGTCTCCTTATGGCTTATACCCGTCTCTCCCCCGACGTGATATCGTGATTTTTTTCGTGACCCTATCATATATCATATCTTCTTTATTTCGTCTTTAAGCAATTTTGAATTCTTTATTTAAACCATTGACACAAAGACCAAAGCATAAAGAAAAATTGAAAAATAAGTTACGTGGTAGAAGAGACCGGGAATCGAACACGGTACCTCTGGATTGCCGGTCCAGCGTGTTAACCACTTCGCTACCCTAACTCCCAAGCAACCTAATCGAATTTTTCCTTATGCTTTGTGTGTCGATCTTTGCATTGTTTATTTGAAAGAGAGGCACGATCGGCCTAAGTGTTCGGCTAGTGACGCATCTATCTCTCTTCCACTCCATCAACCGGCATACGTTATCACGTAAAATTATCTTCCGTAAACCGACTTTACAGACAACCATTTTTTTTTTTTTTTATAATAGCTCGTTCAACTGATTTGTACCTGGATTTTCCATTTAGCGATATCCCCAGCGTGGGGTGGATATCGACGTATGAATCGTGCAGAATCGCGTCCGGTTTCATTCCGGTCACGTTTTCACGTAGCTCCGGGTCGCCCAGGTAGAAGTGAGGATGGGAAGCCAGGGCAGGGGCGCCTGTAAAAAAATGTATTGTAGTATAATTTATAGAAAATGTAGCACGGAGAATGTACGGCCGTTGGGGCAGCAAAGTCCTCAAGTGGTGACCACGTATAGGAAAGCAAAGGCATGTTGTATGCCAAATCTAACGATTATGATTTTTTTTAGAACCTGCATATATTTTTGTTTATTTTGTGTATAAATTTTTTTTGAGCTACGAGCCGATGGACTGAGCTGGACTCACTGGAGCTTTCCATGTACTCGTAAAATAGTAGTAGTAGTTTTATTGTTCTTTCTTCAGGTTAAAAATTTATCGATTTCATCGATTAATACTACCAATTTACAGAAATAACGCATGAATCGAAGCGCAAGATTTGGTTACAACCATAGAGTATATTGAATGTTTTACACAGCTTAAAAAAGCACGTTGTGCGTAGGTAATTGTTTATGTAATGATTCATTATCGTTGAATACTTCAACACCGTGATAAGAAAAAATCTAAACATGAACTCAATTGTATCAAAAAGAAAGTAGGTAAAAAACGTTTATAGATACTTGAAAAACCAGTAGTTTTTTTTTATAGGTCTTGCAGATTTACGTTATACGGGTACCGTCATGTGTCAGATGTGTTTAAAATCCGACTGTAGGCTATAAGCACAAAACAGATAGGTACAGAAATCAATCTACATACAAGCGCGCTCGAGCAAACGCACACGGACGCGATATCTCGGACCAGTTCAGACCAGTGCGAGCGCGAGTGCCATCCGCTTGACGTGTCCGTGAGCAATGTCTATGTGTGCGTTTGCTCGAGCGCGCTTTTATGTAGATCGATTTCTGTACCTATCTGTTTTGTGGTATAAGGATAAACTGGCTACCGCCGCTGCCGGGGCTCAATGTACCCATGGCACAGGCGGTGACGTTGATGACGCCGCGCGGGAGACACGCGCCGGATTCCATCTCGCAGTAGCCACACTAAGTATCAAAATAATACTAGTGCCGTAACGCTTCGGGACGGTCTATCGTCCTACACTACCAAAACGCAATATCTAGAATATCAGTGACATTAAATTTGAACCTTTCTATGACGATACCGTTTGTTTTTCAATATGAATGTTGTAGTGGCACGTGCTAACTCGGTAGCTAGCGGCTTTGCGATAATAGAGACAATGGCCTTTGTTTGAAAGATTAGGGCTCGAAGCGAAAAGTTCACCTGGGAAGAGCCGTACTACTTCGCAGTAGCACTGGCAACCGGCTCAACGTACCCATGGCACATGCGGTGACGTTGATGACGCCGCGCGGGGGACATGCGCCGGAGTCTATCTCGCAGTAACACTGGTTGGCGGGGTTGTGGACGTGGTCATCGAACACGTTGATCGGCATGCGGTAGCGCAGGAGCTGGATACCCTCTGGAGTCTGAAGGCAAGATAAGATCATTGATTTGCAATGAGGTGTACTCGGCTAATTCCGAATGTCGGGTAATTCAGTAAATTACTGATATCTAATAAACGTATATGTACATATCTTCTTACTGTAGAAGTGTATTGTATCTGAGGAAGTGTTGCTAGCGCAAAAAATGTTACCTACCCCGTTTATTAGATATCGATAATTATCGGAATTACCCGACATTCGGAATTACCCGATTACACTTAAACTAGTAGACATCTAGTAGACACAAATAAGTTTAAACTAGTATTATCAACGATCATATGGAATAGTCAAACCCGTTAACTCTTCCAAGCAAATTAACTGTCAAATGATACAATGTGAGTCAGTTTGGAAAAGTTGTGGTTTGACTTTACAGGTTATTGTTTCATTGTAACGAAATTATTTGATTTAATTAAATGGACAGGTTTGTTAATAGTTTATTATTAAGTTAAGATGTTAAATGTCCCGCGCCTAAATGAGGCAAAATTCAGCTCCCTATGCGTTCAAAATTCCCAATTGTTTTAGACATTTTGCTCCATGACCAAACAAGTTTCTTAACATAATTATCAATGTTACTAGTTAGAACGGCGTTATCGCAAAATGTCTAAAACAATCGGCATTTTTGAACGCATAGGGAGCTAAATTCTGCCTCATTTAGGCGCGGGACATTTAATATCTTAACTTAATAATAAACTATTAACAAACCTGTCCATTTATTGCGATTTATTGGTATATATTTCAAACCTATATATACAGTTTCAATTTTTCATCAATATTTTTTGTTGAAATTGACAAAATTCACGCAGAAAACTGTCTTTTCAACTTATTTTAGACTGCACGCAATGAAAGCATAAAATAGCTATGTTACTATCTAGAACTCAGTGAAAAGTATTATTCACTTTAAAAAGTTGGGTGAAATTATGAGATATATTGAGATTTTTAGATTTAGTTTATCTTTATTTTGTTATAGTTTAGTTTTATTTTTATTGCGTATAGTTTTACTATAAGTATTTTTGCGCCAATGGTAAAAATATGAATCTAAAACAAAGTCCATCCGTTTTTGCTTGTAATATTTAGTGAACATTAAGTACTCTTTTAACCATAACTTAAAAGTGGCGTTATTCCAACTTACCTCCACGTCTTTCTCATATATGAAGGGCAATCGTCGGCAGAGGTTGGGGAAGAAGATGTACAGAGTGGTCTTGCGGTCCAGGAGAGACGGAGGGAAGATCGAACCGTCTGATGCCTTGATACTGCGAATAGAAAGTGAAATCAGTTCGTAAAATTACAATCGAAAAAAATGATGATGATTTTTAAATAAAAAAAATCCTATAATTTTTTGTCACATATTTCAAAAAATAAGCATTTTTTGGATGGTTGTTCTTTATTCATTACATATTGAACTAATTAATTCTATTCATAAAACTAAAGTAAGCTATAGAATTTAAAATCAGTCCCTATGGAGTCGCAATGCACATAAACAACCAGTAAAATACAGGGTTTCGGCGGCTTAAAGGATGATCAAAAAGAAAACCTTCTATAGAATTTAATTCCGCGGTCAGGGACAGATAGGTACTTATAATAGCGCAATAGCTCATTCATTCAAGCAACCTTATCGCTTGGCGCCGACTTCCAGACAACCTTTGCAAGCCCTCATTAGTATCCAACATATCTCCGCCTTATCTGAGTTACACAACTATGTATATTATGATGTCTACAATCACAAATAAAAAAAACCGCTTTTATCACCAGGCGCTTACACCTTTTTTGACTGAATATCCATACGATTTGGTCGGTTTGTGTCGTAAGCGACAATAAAGTTTATTATGTATATGATATGTGTATTTTTTACACGTTCCACTCACTCCACATTATGTCGATACACTTTTGAACTTTGATAAGGACTTGCTAACGTTTTGCCGCGGTTTTGGCTGGTTGATTGACTTGTTTACTACCTATCCAATCGAATTGCATAAACGAGCATTATTATTTAAGAGGCCTTCTTCCTTTTAAAATGTTTATTATTTTAGACATTTTTCTTTATGATCAAACATGTTTCTTAACAAATTATTGATGTTACTACCTAGAAGTCCTAGAACAGGGCTATTGGGATTTATTGGTACCTATATATTTGAAACCTACAGATTGAAATTTTCATTGATAATTTTTGTTTAAAAACTACACGAAATTAAGTCATAAGTCATAAGTATTTATTCAATTAACAATTTACATTGCGTTTGAAATCACATTAATAAAAATAAAATAAAAAACACAATAACAATAGATTAAACAACCATAATTAATAATAACTCACTAAAATTAGATAATAAAATGAAATATGCAATAATTAAAATGTCAATATTTAAATAATTAATCAAATTTTAATAATTAATTATAATTAACTAACAGTTATTGATGATGTCCACCTTATCAAATAATTATTAACAGAACTACTATACATATGTTTCAGTTATTGTCATTTTTATGCTGATAAAACTCATCAACCGAATAAAAACACTTCATCAGCAAGAAAGACCTCAGTTTATTTTTAAATATGTTGACACTTGTCACTGTCTTTAATTCTATCGGTAACCTATTAAAGAGCGCAATGGACGGATAACCCGAAGAATGCTTAACCACCTTCTTCAGTCTGGCATCTATCGTTCGAGGCAAGTCTTTTCTCCTCGTGGCTAGGCGCACTTGTCTTTCTTCTGGCGTTTCTATGCAGCTAAGATATTTTACTAAATCGCAAAGAACCACGTGAATATATAAGCTGGGTACCGTAAGGATCTCTAACTCAGAAAAATAGGCCTTACACGACGTTGTCTGAGGTATCCGTACAATGGTTCTAATTGCCCTTTTCTGAGCAACAAAGGCGGAATTGATGTTGTACAGATAGCTGTTTCCCCAGAACTTGATGCTATATCGTAACTTGGACTCGACTAAAGCATAGTAAACCATCTTTAATTGGGACAACTTCACTTCATCCCGGAGGTTTCTGAGTGCATAACAAGCGGAACTAATGGAATGTACTATTGAGAACAACTCTTTTTTCCAATTCAAACTTGAGTCAATCCAAACACCCAGAAATTTGACTGAATCTACTTGTTCGATTGCTGTATCATTTGATGAAATTTGTAGACAGTCATTGTTCCTTGCTGTGGTTTTGAATAGCAATGCATTGCATTGAATTGCAATTGACAAAATTCACGCGGAAAATTTCTTTTTTCAACTTATTTTCGACTACACGCAATAAAAGTATGAAATAGTTATATGTTACTACCATTGACGTAATAATTACATGGACACACAATCAGACGGAAAAAATGGCACCCTCCCAACTAATGCAAAATCACAAATCGCATTAGTTGGGCGATCAGTCTCGTTTAGACCATGACACGTGACGGGTCTCAAAAGTGACTTAATTTTCAGTGAAAAATTACAGAAATAACAACTATAAAATAAAGGAACAGGACGGAATATTCTTTTTTACTTAAGTTCTTTTGATTAATTAACGAATCCTATGTAAAATCATAGCAATTTTTGTATTAGAATTATTAACTTTGTCCCTACAAAATGCACCTCATCACAGAACAAAAATCTAAGGAGTCGCTATATTTTTATATTTTATTAATAAATAAAGGAGTGCAATAAATAATTATCCTATATTTTTTATTAAAGATTCCCACGCAATCCTAAACAATGTGAAAAATTGAGCCAAATAATTCGGCTCTCGTATGTTCGGCATAATCATATATGTTTTTTTTTTTATGTTTAATCGAAAGAAGCGTAAAATGGTTACATTAATAAATTAATAAAAAATCTCTGTTGTCATTGTTTTATTTTGTCTCAGAGTCTAGACACTGTCAGTTTAAACATTTGAACGCCAGGAACACCTAAAGGTAACGTGTGCTGCCGTGCATACCACGCCACCGACAAATAAGATCAAACTTTAAAGGGTTAATAATGTCAATATTTTGCACTTGTCTTACTCTCATTTCACATACTGGAACAAGGAGAAATAATGTCATTATTACTGATCCCTTCTATCGGAAACATTTTATGCAGTTGTTAAGTAAAAACGTAACTAAATTTTTTATTAACAATTTACAATAAAAACGTAACTTAATTAGTTATTAACAATTTACGAGTTTATTTAGTTCAAACAAAAAAAATATTTAAATACCTAAATAAAATATTAGTGAAAATATTTTTAGTATGTAAAAATATTAAAATCTGATCCATTCGTGCCATGTTCCAAGTTTGACAAGAGACTTCAGTCAGAATACGCTAAAAAAGTTAATTTACACGTAAAATATTTGTGGTAATAAGTAATTAAGTCAATTTGACACTTAAACGTTTAAACAAAGAGTTCTTTTGTACGAAGTCAATATGTTGCTGCAAATTATAAATAAGCGTTATTGGCATCTACTTGAACATGACAACGGTGCCACTTTATTTGACACTTTTGTTCGGGTCTGTGGCTCTATAATAAATAATACCTCAATGGTTACTACCTAGAACTCGGGAAAAAGTATTATTCACTTCAAAAAGTTGGTTGAAATGATCAATATATTTGTCATAATATGAAAAAATGTTTTTTAAAAGGAAAGGAATTAATGACTTAATTTTCTTTGAAATGTTTATTATCGACTGACGACGTTGATATCGACTTCGTACGCATAATTTTGACGACGCGGTTGGCTCAGTTTTTCAGGGACCTGCCTACTGAGCCGGCGGTCCTGGGTTCGAATCCCGGCTGGGGCAAATATTTGTGTGATGAACTCGAGTATTTGTTCCTGGGTCATGGATGTTATATATATATATATGTATGTATATATTATGTATATCGTCGTCTAGTACCCATAGTACAAGCTTTGCTTGGTTTGGGACTACCTTTATCTTCGAAACGGCTGGACTTTTAACCACTTATGGTACAGGGATAGCTGAACATCCAAAGATGGTTATAAAATATTTGACGACGCGTTTGGCTCGGTTTGTAGACACCTGCCTACTGAGCCGGCGGTCCCGGGTTCGAATCCCGGCCAGGGCAAATATTTGTGTGATGAACTCGGATGATATTTGTGCTTGGGTCATGGTTGTTCTATGTATTTAAGTATATATTTATCTATATAAGTACGTATATCGTCGTCTAGTACCCATAACACAAGCCTTCTTGAGCTTAATTTGGGACTAGATCGATTTGTGTGAGGTTGTCCGATATTTATTTATTTATTTATTTATTTATTTATAAAATACTACATCGGTATAAAAAATCAAATAAATATATGAAATAAATTTTAAGGGACAATCTTACACAAATCGACCTAGTCGCAAACTAAGCAAAGCTTGTACTAGACGGCGACATACATAACAAATATAAATAGATAACATCCATGACCCAGGAACAAATATTCGAGTTCATCACACAAATATTTGCCCTGGCCGGGATTCGAACCGGCGCAGTAGGCAGGTGCTACAAACAGCGCCACCCACGTCGTGAAACTCAAATAAAATGGTCAAATTTTCGATGCAGCCGGCTGTTTTCTGTTCAATACTTATCCATCAGTGATTTATAGTTATTAAACAATAGCAAACTAGTTCACGAGCATAAACTATCGACGACAAAAAGCGGAAACGCTGTAAACGCCAAGGGAATTCATTGGCGTTTACTACGTTTCCGATTTTTGCCGTCAAATTATAACGATAACGATAGTGAAGAAAGTTACGAGCATAAATAGGGTTATACTATCGCTCACTGAATGACTGAATGACCAGCGATAGCCGCGGGTAAACATTATGTTATTCAAAATAACCATAAACAGGTTATCACTTTAATAACATAAAAAATGAAAATATTGAGGGACAATGTTGCAACAATATTGATTAAAAATATGAACAATACATGAAAATAAATAGGGGCAATTAAGCAACAATATTGATAAAATAATGATTTAAGGCCCCTCATTCCTAGAAAAAAAAAACTGTAGCTTGAGAATTTTTTTAAAAAATAAAAATGTTTTTTTTCCCGCCATTCATCCTCTCAAAGTATACCGGGGCCCTGGGCACTCCATAACTGACACAATTTCGTATTTTTATGACTACCATTTTAATACATTTCCGCTTACAAAGAGGAAATATACATCATGACAATACATTTATTAAAATTGACTCATTTAAAACGTAGTAACTCCAAAACTATGAGACAATGGATAGATTACTTTAGTCTGAGGTTTAATTTGAAAAAAAAAACGAATGACGTTCAACATGACATTGTTGACAGCTTATTTTTTTTACGGATAGGTCGAAGACTACAACTGATTTCGGTTATTTTACGTATTTTCTTATATCGCTTAATACAAATTCAATTTATTTTTTAGGGTGTAGACGACGCATGGCTTTCTCGATCTCTATATATAAATTTCCACCTGTTAGAAATATAAAATATTGTCAATTAGGGGCCTCAAAAAACGTCATCTAAGTAGGTTTTTTCACATGAGAAACTGGGGGTCCTGAACATATGCCCATATGCCTAATGATAGAGGGGCCTGCTCAAGCTCTATAGTCTCTACTTTTAGGTATTTAAAAAAATGTAAACAAACCAAAAGGGTTGTTTAGAAGATAACGTTTGGTTCCCGTTTTTTTTTATATTATTAAATAATTGACCTCACTACTGCAGTCCGTTCCATTTAAATAACAGGTGTTATCGCTTAATTTTATCGAATATATACAAATTCACGAATACTTATATCACATTAAATAAATATATTTTTTTTCTCAGTAAATTGTCTATAAAAGGTACCGTGAAATACGCCAACTTTGCCTCCACATGGAACTTTGCCCAAAACGCTACTTAGAAAAAGAAACGTTACTGTAGACAATTTCAAGATGATTCCATAATCATTTAATCAAGATGATTCCATAATCATCTTGAAATTGTCTAAGTAACGTTTCTTTTTGTAAGTAGCGTTTTGGGCAAAGTTCCATGTGGAGGCAAAGTTGGCGTATTTCACGGTAGGTACCCAAATTTGCAGAGGTTTAACACAAAAGGCTGCATTATACTGGAAGTACGAGTAACACAACTAAAATAGAAAGTACAGACTATAGACAAGGTTGTTTACCTATTGCACTCCGGGCTCCCCCAGAAGGAGAGATGGTCAGCCCCGTTCACCTTCTCGATGATGTTCATGCGGTCCTTGTCTTTGTCCCCCGTGTTGATCGTGAAGTGCTCGTCTACGGTGCCGTTTTTCTGTAAAATACATAATAAACATATATTATACAACTGATACATAATTAGAGGTCTTAAAAGAGGCCTTATTCCTTTTTAATTTTATTACAAATATATTGATCATTTCTACCAACTTTTTGAATACCTTTCCCTGAGTTCTAGAAAGTAACATAGCTATTTCATGCTTTCATTGCGTGCAGTCGAAAATAAGTTGAAAAAGACCGTTTTCTGCGTGAATTTTGACAATTTCGAGTAATTTTTAAAACAAAAAATATCAATGAAAAATTCAAATACCAATAAAACTCAAAACACGAGCCGATTATTTTGTAAGATGTCCGAATGGTCATACATAGCTTGTCTTGAAAACGTGACCCTGCAATGCCTTTTGTCTTATAGAGTCGCTCCGTTTAGGATAAATAGAAGCAAGTTATCTAAAATATCGAAAATGCCTTGAAGAGTTACTGGTCCATAAAAGAGTTCATGAAGGGAAGCCTTCCACTGTAGCTGAAATGGAAACTCATCGACATGTGTATTCTGCCCGTCTTAACCTACGGTGCCCAAACATGGTCCCCTACTGAGTACCAAAACTCCAAATTGAAGGTTTGCCAACGGGGCATGAAGCGCAACATTTTAGGGTTGAAAAGGACTGGGGCTGCCTGTCTTAAGCTACGGTGCCCAAAGATGGTCTCCTACTGAGTACCAAAAGTCTAAATTGAAGGTTTGCCAACGGGGCATGAAGCGCAACATTTTAGGGGTGAAAAGGACTGGGGCTCTGGGGATCTGGGGCTTTACGAATTACCGCCCGTGGTTTGTTTAACCCTCTGCCACTGAGGTGGGATTTTTGGAATCATTCCACTGAGGAGTAGTCTGTCAGACAGGCATTTCAATTGCCATTCATTTTATAGATGATAACCTTTTATAATTCTAAGTGTATTCATACTATTTTGTAGTATTATATTAAACTGGCAAAAGGTAATTCAATTGAATAAAACTCATGGATCAATAAAATATATATATTTTTTTATAATCATCACAATATAGGAACTTTTGACCGAGTCATCTTTAAAAATCTATATAAAAAACCTGAAACTTAAAATCAACAATTCTAATTAAAATTTGCATTCTTCTGGCATAAAATTGATACAAAAAAAAAATCAAAACAATCCTTAGAGTAGTTTTTTTATAAATCAGCCCTAAACTTCGCTCTTGCAGTCTTCACAAATTTGCGCCGCACACTGCAGACAAATCGGTTTTGCGCAAGCACAACATACAAATCTCGTTTGCCGCTTCTGTTTGCTTGGACAAATACGGCACAACTTTCTTGCAGATGATGATTCAGGCTCAGTCGGTGGTGGTAGAGGGGGTAAATCACTACCTAATACACAGCGTAAGGTCATCCCCTGGAAATTGCGTCTCATCATTTTGTCTCGGTAAAGAAATAATGTTATGAGCACTGAGCAGGTGTTCGCCACGTCCTTGAGAATTCGGTTTTAGACCAAACAAATCCGTTTTTGCCACGATAACTGTCTCTATTTGACGTTTGAGGTTCGCTCCGTCTCCCTCTCCTCTCGTTTATAGCTGTTAAATCGGGATCTCTAGTCTCATCCCGCAGATGCGCTCGCCCCCGCCCCCTGCTCTCATTCGTACGAGTTCTTGGCTCGACATCCATTCTGTGATTTTCCAAAATATCATCTTCGTCTGCTGATACTTTGTTCTCCTCGTGAATCTCCTCTTCAATAACAAAGTCTTTGTCTGCTACATCGTCGTCAAAATAACTAAATTCGCGTTCATCCTCTACTTCTAATCACTGTTGAATTTGCTGCTCGTTGGAGATATTAACTACTTGAGTGGTTTTTCTTTTCCTCGAAGGCCTAGCCTGACTTCCGCTCGCCATCTAGAAGAAATACCTAATAATATACTAAGCAGCACCTAGATATTATATTCAGTTCAATGTATTTTACTGAGGTAACAACTGACAGACACTATGAATATAATTAATTTACTGACTAGACGTATGTAAGACAGTAAGGGGTTATAATGATATTACTGACCACACGTCTACCAGATCGATCATTTATTACTGACCTTACGTCTCGTGGACACCGAACAGCTCTAACTCCACCCGTACGCACTCCACAGCCACCGCCGCTGCACTGGCGGGGAGCGTGCGTGCACGCAGACGTATTTTGAAATTTGGCGCCCCGGGCTTATAATAAGTTTCGCCGCCCCAGAATTCGAAGAAATATATAACGTTTTTTTTATATAATGGTAGTTGTGTCTATCAAGCACTTAGATATAGCAAGTGTAAGGGTTGGGTCATAGGAAAAAAAACATTATTGAGCATAGAGCATGAGATGAAAGCGCGAGCGCAGCGAGCGCCTTTCGGCGATGGGGTGCGTAGTAAACACAATCAGACACGAGCGCAGCGAGCTCGAAATTTTTCGGCGCGGGGGTACGTACGTACGTAGTATAGTATATATTGTAACAGAAATAGATAATAACGCGAGCGCAGCGAGGCCGAAATTTTTCGGCACGGGGGTGCGAAGTAATACGATCAGATGAAAACGCAAGCGCAGCGAGGGCGAAATTTTTCGGCGCGGGTGTACGTAGTAACAAAATCAGATAAAAACGCGAGCGTAGCGAGCGCCAAATTTTTCGGCTCCCCGCCGTACGTAGTAACACAATCAGAAAAAAACGTACGTAGACTACGTAGTAATAGTATATATTGTAACAGAAATAGATATTAACGCAAGCGCAGCGAGCCCGAAATTTTGCGGCGCGGGGGTACGTAAGTAACACAATCAGAAAAAAACGTACGTAGACTACGTAGTATAGTATATGTCTATTGTAACAGAAATAGATATTAACCCGAGAGCAGCGAGCCCGAAATTTATGGCCCGGGGGTGCGTAGTAACACGATCAGATGAAAACGCGAGCGCAGCGAGAGCGAAATTTTTCGGCGCCCCCGTACGTAGTAACAAAATTTACCAATATAGTGTAAAAAGATCCGATCTGGCAACGCTGTTATATGTATGGCCTATTGCCCCCCGCCCCTCTTGCCGCCCCGCGACCTCGCTCGGCGCCCGCGCCCTATAGTTGAAGCATGTTCTTACTTACAGACGCGCCCCGAAGATATTGACAAACTTACAAGCATGTTTTCCACCAAGACTAACTAGTTCTTGTTATTTTTCATGTTCATTTTAAATTGTGGATTGACAAAAAGAGGTGAGAAATAATAGTAGGTTGAAAGGCGCCAATACCAAAACAAAATGCAATCGGCCAGGGGCGCCTACGCCGCCCCTGTCGGTTTGGCGCCCCGGGCTATAGCCCGGATCGCCCTAGGGTAAATACGTCCCTGCGTGCACGCAGGAAGGTATAGAGAGAGACAGAACGATACGGCGCAAAATGGCGACGTGGCATCAACGCATAGGTATTGTGGTGTCTGTTATACGTAACATCAGTGGCAGAGGGTTAAAGTTCTACGTCATGCCTTGGCCAGGAGGTTTTATTCCACTTGCAGCCTAGGGTCACGTAAAAAAACTCACCGTAGCCAGTAGACCGAACTTCTCGAACTTCAGCTTGCCCTGCAGACTCAGGATTGGCTTCGCAGTGTCAATTATGCTGTCATCGTAGCCCCACAGGAACCTGCAACACAATTGTCATAAATATATGAGCTACTAGCTGTGCCCCGCGGTGTTACCCGCTCATCCCACGGGAACACTAAATTTATTCGGGATGAAAAGTCCCTATGTCCTTTCCCGGGTCTCAAACTATCTCCATACCAAATTTCATCTAAGTTGGTTCAGCGGTTTAAGCGTGAAGAGATAACAGACAAACAGACACACTTTCGCATTTATAATATTAGTATGGAAGTATGGATGTAACGTCTCATTATTTTTAATGTACCACAATTTTAATATTAAACCATTGGTACAAAGATCAAAGTACAAAGATTTTTTTAAAGCGGAAAAACCAAACAACATTTATCATAACTTCCTGAAGAAGGAACGAGGAAAATACAGCTTTGGTTGCCTAGGTTTAATAACCTTGTTTTTCACCGACTTCCAAAAAAGGAGGAGGATCTACGAGTATGTTCGACTGTATGTATTTTTTTTTATGTAGGTACTCGTATGTGCCCCGATTACTCCGCCAATTGTGGACTGATTTTAAAAATTCTTTTATTTGAAGAGTATACTCCTGAGGTGGTCCCATTATAACCGAATTGGGATATAAGGTTAAGGTTTAAGATCATTTAATCTCATAAGAATTAATTTACAATTCACTTATATGAGACATAAAATTATCCTAAGTTACAAACTAATGAGCGCAAGCTTATTAAATAACTAAAAATAAAGGGTACAATAACAATTTACAATGCGCTGCCCGAGCGCAGTACGCGCAGCGTTATCTTAAATTCTTAAATCTATTCAAAACTAAATAACACGGAACAGTTACATCTAGATACGGCATGCGTTGAGAATGAGCGTAGTTGTGTAAAATACAACCAATGCAATTTAGTTGCGCCTAAACTAATATTTCAATTACACATTTATAATATACATTTATATAAATGTTTAGTGGTAATTCCCTTTTTTTTTCGAATATATATATATATATATATAATATCTATATTGTGTGTGTGTTTGTGTTTGTATGTATTATTATCTTAATTATGTGACTATTATGTTTTTATAAAAAATATTAATTATTATTATTTGACGGATGTTCACGGACTATGTATGTTTTATATTTATTGGTGTTATCTTAATTTTAAAGTTTTTTTTTTTTTTTATGTTTTCAGGTTCATCAGGAGATGATTTTTTAGTAGGTATTTGTAACGAGAAATCGATTTTGTTTCTTTAATTGTCTTTGGCAGTTTATTGAACAATTGAGCACCTTCATAAAGGATACATTTTTTTCCATAGTTAGTTCGCGAGTGGCGTAAAATTAAGTCATTGGCATTTCGCAATTTTATTCTTTGTACATGATGTTTTCTAGTGAAATTAATTTGAGTCCTTATATCATTTTTTAGTATTTTTCGCACCAAAATACAAGTGTTATAAACGTATGTATGTGTTATATTTAATATTTTGGTCTCATTATATATATTTTTAGTAGGAGTCATATAATTATAGCTAAAAAGTATTTTTATTAGTTTATTTTGGGCGATTTGAAGACTTTCCAGGTGAGTTTTTGCAGCAGTGCCCCACACTTCAATAAGATAATCTATATGTGGTTTAACTAGCGAATTGTAGATAATATGCCGAACATGATGTGGGAGGTTACGGCTGTAGGTACGCAGAGCACCGGTTAATGACGTTAGTTTAGATTTTAACTTGTCTATGTGTGGTTTCCAATTTAAGTTTTTGTCGAGAATTAATCCGAGATATTTTTCTTTATCAACTTTTTGGATGCTAACATTGTTTATCTGTAAGGGTTGATAATCCGCTATTTTCTTATTTTTTGCAGCAAAAATTATGTAATTGGTTTTTAAGACATTAATTGTTAATAAGTTACACTGGAACCATCTGTTTAGTAAACTTAGATCATCCTGGGCATCGCTAATAACGTTATTGATCGAATTTCCAAAATAAAAGAGACTAGTGTCATCTGCATATAACGTAATATCCCCTTTTAGACCAATTTCTTTTATATTATTGATATAAATTAAGAATAATAATGGTCCTAAAATAGATCCTTGAGGGACACCACACGCTACGACTTTCGGATCGCTTTGAAGATGACCAATCTTAACTACTTGGTGACGATTATTAAGGTACGATTTGAGTATTTCTAATGCATTGCCGGTGATTCCTATCGCGCTTAGTTTCTGCAGAAGTAATTTATGGCTAACTGTGTCAAATGCTTTTTTTAGGTCTATAAAGATTCCTAAAGCTATTTGTTTTTTGTCTATATTTACTTTAATTTTCGTTACCAGATCTATTGTTGCCGAAAGTGTATTGGATTTGGGCCTAAAACCATACTGTTTTTCATAAATAAAGTTTGTTAAATTTAGATACGATTCAATGCGATTGTATAATACTTTCTCGAAAATTTTTGAAATAACCGGAAGAACTGAAATAGGACGGTAGTTACTTGGATCAGCTCGATTCCCTGATTTATAAACAGGAGACACTTTGGCTAATTTTAGACTATCAGGAAAAATGCAATTTTCTAGGGACCTATTAATGCATAATGTCAATTTCTCGAGAATTACTGGTTTGATATTCTTAATAACCTTCGCACTTAAACCATCTATGCCAGAGCTCGTATTCAATTTTAAATTATCAATTATTTTGGAGACCTCTATTAACGTTACAGGTTCGAAATCAGATAGTGTCGAGTGGTTTGCTGATGTAGTACAAGTGTATGTAGTGTTGTTACTATAGTTTTTGGGAATTTGATTTGCTAGTGTCAAGCCAATATTAGTAAAAAAGTCATTAAAAATATCACACATCTCTTGTTGATCTGTAGTGGTTCCATTTGGAGTCTGTATCTTGCTCGGTGTCTGATACTCTTTTGTTTTATTCGATGATAAGGTATTTATTAGTGTCCACATCTTCGAAGGGTTATTTTTACAATCCATGAAAGTTTTATGGTAGTACCTTTTTTTGGCATCTTGTATGGTTTTGGTTACTTCATTTCTTTTCGTCTTAAACTCTTGTTCTAATCTTTTGTCTAGTGGATTTTGCTTCAGTTTTTGCCACAGAGTATTCCTTGTGTTAATTTCGTTTATGATTTCTTTTTTAATCCAATCCTGCCTTGGTGGATTAAGTATTTTTGTTTTAGTAACTTTATTTTGGTTTAGACATGATAAAAGTCGTTTTTCTAAGACGTCGTAGTCATTTGCTTCATTATCATCATCCCCAAGGTCTAAGGTTTTGTATAGATTGTCGTAGTTTACTTTTTCGTATGTAATTTTCTGTAGTGATTTAGGGCAGTATTTTTTAATTTCAAAATATATTTGTTTATGATCAGACATAGCTGACTCTATAATAGCGAGATGATAATCGTGTTCTGTTAAATTCGTGGATACATGGTCTAGTATCGTTCGTGTAGAAGAGGTTTCTCGAGTACAATAGTTGATATCTATGTGGTTAATCACTCGGTGCGCATTTTCTTTTAGAACTTTTTTGTAGTCTTTTATCGGTTTTTTGGTACTTAACAAATCTAGATTAAAGTCACCAAACACTAGGGTTCTTCTCCGGTTATGTAATTGAGTGGAATACACATCTAGAAAGTCTTTGGTGGTTTCCTGGTTCGATCGATATATAGCGCCAATATTAACTGAGAATTTTTGCAGATAAACCCATAGGTAATGGTTTCCGTTTAGACATTGTTTCTCAATGAGGCTGTGTTTTAGAGAGTTGTGTGCGAATATTGACACTCCGCCGCCTCGTCCGCTAGTCCTTACGTTGTAATAATGTGTATAACTTGGCAGCTGATAGTTTATGGCTTCATTGTCTGACTTTAACCAAGTCTCAGTTAGTATTATAATGTGGATTGTGCTTTTTATGGCTTGCAATATACATTTTAGTTCATCGAATCTGCCAAGTTTTACTATACTACGAACATTCGCATAAAAACATTTTAGAGATCCCCCGCTAGTAGTTATATCAGAGTAATTGTTAATGACTTGATACGTTGTATTGTCCGTGGTTAAGCTGTGGATGTTGTTGCTGTTGCTAGAGGCAGGTTGGAGTTTTTTGGTAGCTGCTGGACAATTTTAGGGACACCTTTAATATATTTGATGCTTAAAGATGTTTCACCATTGTTAGTTCTCCGTTCGAGTTCCTGTTTTATTGTCTTGAAATAAGCCTGCTGTTGAGGTGTCTGGTCGCTAAATACTTTGATACCGTCAGTTTTTAGGTTTTTCCTGTTTTGCAATATAGCTGTTGCAGATGCTTGTGATGTGAAACATACCTTTATGTGTCTAGTTGTGCCTGGTGCGTATTTTCCCAATCTTATGATTTTTTGCGGATCAGAACAATCATTGCATATATTTTTCAGGACTTTCATCACTTCGAGTTTATCTTGTGTCTGTCTTTCCTTGGAGTTCACTGCGTTAGGTTCCGGTAAACCAGATAAAATAATATTTTTAATTCTTGTATTGCGTTCTAGAAACTCACCAAGAATGTCTTCAGTGTGTGCTGGCTCAGCGTAGGTTGATGGAGCTTGGTTATTAATTTTAAGCTGGTTTACCTCTGTGTCAAGAAACTCAATTTTTTTTTCCATATTTTCGTTCATTTTTGAAAACTGTAGCATATCCAATTTTATTTTATTTTGTTCGATAACAAGGCTATCTGTAACGCTTTTAATACTTTTTACTTGTTCGCTAATGCCGGAGACATCTTGGGATAATTTCGCGAAGTTTTCGCTTTGGGTCTTATTAACAGATTTTAGATAGGCCATCATTTCGCTCATTTGTTTGCGCATTTCTGTTATTTCCATTCTTATAGCATCACTGTCGTCAGTTTGTTTCCGCTTCTGTCGAACCGTCTTTTGTCCGGTGCCCACCGGTTCATTATATAAATTATTACTTGCCAATTCAGGGACTGAGCCACTTCGCTCAATAGCCGAGCCACTTCCAGTTGTCGAGGGCAGTAGGCTCATGTTTGTCTATGACGTACTCACGCGCTTCGGCAGGGATCGTGGCAGAGTTCGTATGCAGCAATGTGTAGGCGGGACAACAGTACAGAGCCCGTTCTTTTTACCCGAAGTGAGGAGGAGCGGTCGCGGTGTCCACAGCACAACTTGCATAGGATTGAGACGATGTAAAGAACACACACTCTTGCACTTGAGTTTCGATTTAGCACTTTGACATTAAAGTTAGAAATTGTTTGTACCTCAGTAAATATGTATTTAAAATAATTTGTGACACGTCTGCTCAGTGCGCTCATCAGCAATCATTGGATATGATGATGATATGATATGATGATGGGATCCCAGGGAAATCGAGGGCAATCCTCAAATTTTATAGGCACTCATAATGTTTTTCATATATTTTCGATAGCTATTTAAGTATTTGCATATGGTAGTCATTATCTTCCTATGCTGAGCTGATGATGGAAGGTATAACTCCTTAACGGTTAGGAGTTAGGGGATAATTCAAACGAGATGCATGCAAACAAGACCTCCCCGATCACCCCGCAAGTAAGTATTTATTTGAATCACTAAAAATAAAATAAAAAAATTAACAAAAAAATTACTGACTTCAATAAAACTGCAAAGCCAAAAATAACCCGTTTATGTACAGATTACATTTGAATCTGTTGTGAATCTCGAACGCACTTCTTTAGTCTATGCCAACATGGCAACACTAGCAATATTAAGATCTGTGGTTCCGGTCGAAGTCGTCGTTCGTTACTACTTACACGCAGCAACATGTAATAATTTTAGTAAATTGAAATCTCAGTGAATAAAACCTTAGTTCACCATGTAACTGGAGTTTACTTGAAGAAAAGTCCAAGGCGGATCCCTCTCCACCCACAACAGAATCACTTTTTGAACTTGGTGCCAAACCACTCAATTTATGACTATGAAAAAAGATACCGCACATTTTTGAAACAAAAATTATCAATGAAAAATTCAAACTGAGGGTTTCAAATATATTATCAATAGATCTCAATGGCCCTGGTCTAAGTAGTAACATTGATAATATAATATGTTAAGAAACATTTTTGATCATAGAGGAAAATGTCTAAAACAATCAGCATTTTTAAACGGTTAAAGAGCCTTGGATTGAATACCGCGGATCGGCAAGCGTAGTGTGGGACGCCCTCAGACTAGGTGGTAGGTGGTAGGTTGCAGGGTGGCTGGCAAGAGCTGGATGAGAGTAGCCGAGGATCGTTCACAATGGCGTGCAGTTGGAGAGGCCTATGTCCAGCAGTGGATAAGAATAGGCTGATGATGATGAATTGATGAACAAGCCTTAAGTACTTCATTATTTGTGACTTTTTATGTGCAACTAATCTACTGTATGAACTACCTGTGAACTGGCAGCTCGACGAACGCGTCAGGATGGTTGGCAAACGACAGTATCCCGTTCAGAGACATCAGCCCCAGTGTGTTCAGGTTCACCTGGATCGCTTTCGACACGACGCCCTGCGATAATAAATAGCATGTGAGTTAAAATACTACATATAAACTTATTTAGTTCCTTTTATACAATTATACGGGCATCGAACCCGTTACTCTGGATTACCGGTCCAACGAGTCAACCTTTCCACCAAACTGTATTTCGGTTTGGTGGAAAGGTCGTTAACCGAAATAACCTTTCGAATTTTTCCTTATGCTTTGTGTTTGTGTGTCGATCTTTGCATTGTTTATTTGAAAAGCTTTACAGCGACCTCTATGTGGATACGTTAATATTCACATCTTACCGCACTACTTTACAGCAGTGAACGATCAAGCGACAGAGGGTAGTACATGTCTCATAAGTTTATAAAATTATTCTGTTTACTACTAACAAGCAATGTACATAAAAGCTAAAAATAAAGCAAAGTAAATTTAAGAAATTGCGTTGCGAATATGCTGGCAGCATGGCCTCACTGAACAGCTGTGCTGATACGTTGTGCGAGGAAGCTGCCAGCTCTTCGGTCCCCAGTGGTCTCTGGTAACCTTTTGGTGAGTTACTTGTGAAGGTTGCGGGCGCTGGGACCCATGCGTCTCGACCCCAAACGGTACATAAATGACAACATTTCATATTTCTAACAGGCGGAAATTAATATAGAGATCGAGAGACGTTTGCGTCGTGTACATCCTAAAAAAATATTTGAATTTATTTTTCTGTATGTAAAGAAATATAAGAAAATACATAAAATAACCGAAATCTACTACAACTAAGTATGCCTGAATAGAGTTGTAGTCTTCGACCTATCCGCGAAAAAATAAGCTGTCAATAATGTCAAGCTCGACGTCATTCATTTTTTTTTAATTAGTCACCAGACTAAACTAAAGTAACCTTTCCAATTAGTAATCTTAGAAAAAATATAAAAACAGTGAAAACACGTCCTCTTCCTAAGCGCAAGAAAGATAAGTAATAAAATTCTAGTCTTCAAATTATGACATCTTGTCAATTTTATTCGGGGCCGAGAACCCTATGGTGGCTATTGGTGCTCTTTAGTTTTATGGCCGCTTCAGCAACCGCACCCGCTCTGCCAGATGTTTCGTAAAGGTAGGACAGCGCCAGTGTGTCTACACAGGTGACATCACCCACACAAGCACACGTCCCAGCCTCCACGGAACCATGGACATCCTTACGTACATTCATCATCATCAGCAAAAGCCGGCGCACAGTTTCGTGTGGGAGGCAAAGATCCACTTCGGTAAAAGCGCGAACACACCGTTCCTCAAAAAAATGTGACGGTGCGTTTACGCAGTGACGTGTCGTATCCGTGCCGTCTTTACCGCAAACGCCACACCGCTGTTCAAAATACGCTGACGCTCGTCAAATGTACGAGAAAACGTGACGCAAACGTCACGCGTCTATTGTTTTAACCCCCGACGAAGAAAGAGGGGTGATATAAGTTTAACATGTGTATCTGTGTGTCTGTCTGTGGCATCGTAGCGCCCGTACGGGTGGACCGTTTTGAATGCGGTTTTTTTAATCGAAAGCCTGGTTTGTCGAGATGGTTCTTAGCTATGCTTAGTGGAAATAGGACAAGCTATTTCTAAAATAGTCAGCTTTAATTGGAAAGTGACAGGATCTCACAACCTATATTGAAGCTAAGAATTCCAAATTTTGTAGTAATGTTCAGTTTTAGTAGCATTTTCTATGTCACTTATTGAATGGGGGGTTCTAATGTTCAGTTTTAGTAGCATTTTCTATATCACTTATTGAATGGGGGGTCTAATGATGATCAGCGACTTGTGTCGGGGGTGTTTTAAATGTTTTTCTACTCCAGTACTTTTTTCTGTCATTTATATAGTTACTAACTCTAATATAAAGACATAAATTATGAAAGTCTGTAAAAGTCTATACTCTATTTCCCAAAAAAACACTGCTAGACGATGTTATAATGTCGCCAAAAAAGCATCACTTAGTACCACAGATTACAAGATAAACAGCTGCATTTACACAATTTGCAATTTAAAAAAAAACTTATGGTACTAAACATTGCTGCCAACTTAAAAAAAAGTTTTATCTTCAGTGCATGGATGTTTCGTATAGTGATCGCATACCTTTATGTATAAGTTAGACTTCAATAAAAAAAAGTTTATCAGAGACTATTTTTTTTTTTTTTAATTTTGTTGATTCCGAGCGGGAACATGTAATTATTTTCTTTGTTGTTTATTTGCATTTTATTTATGAAATGTCGAGTCGTAGAAAAAGTATTGTATGCAACTTTGTATAAGTAGGTCAAAAAACGCTCGTGGCATCTTTCTTACGTAACCCATGCCACTCGCGTTTTTTGCCCCCTCTTATACAACGGTTGCATAAAATACTATTAATTCATGCCTTTGAATGCGTTTACGGTTAGTCCCCGTTTTTTGAGCGGTGTGAAGAGCTTACGCCACGTCGCTGCGTAAACGCTTCATTGCCGTTTTTAGAGCAGTGATGTGGTTGCACCTTAAGAAACAGTTTTTACATAGAAAAGTACCGTGAGTCTCAGACATATTAAAATACATATCATTCTATGAAACGGTTTTACTCACGTCGTAAAAGTCGAATATCGCTTGATATGCTTCGAATCGGTTCTGAACTGCGGGGTAAACGCCCAATCGACTTTTACGAAGAGATATTATAAAAAGTATACATTATTTACTAACCATAAGCGGCAGGTTGGGCACGATGATTCTGTCGAACTGGGTGCCGTGGGTCTTGTCGGGGCGGTACCGGAACACGTTCCGCTCCTGGTACGACAGCTTGTCCTTGTCGAACTTGATGTTTACTCGCTCTATTTGCTGTCTGTAACAAACATCATTCATTATTATAATAATAATAGAGACTCTCGCTAGATGGCTGGATCAAGGGCCAGATACAGAAGGCGGTACTCCTGGACACGGCGCGCATTGTCAGGAGGTTCCTCTCTCTGCAGCCTTAACCACACCGGTAGCCTGGGCCCTGCCCCGCTGCCGGCGGCACCCTAGGTTAGGTTTTTTATAATGTGTTTATATACTTTGTAATTTATTTATTGTATTTTACTTTTGATATAACTTTATTGTAAAAAACCAACTTAAGACTTGAAATGAATAAAGGAGATAATAATAATATCTGACAAGCTCACACAAATCGATCTAGTACCAAAAAGAAGAAGTACCAAGATGGCTTGGGTTATGGGCCCATCTAGTCTAGTAGTGTGACGACGATATACATACTTCTATACTATCCATACTGTGATATTATACATGCGGAAGTGTGTCTGTCTGTCTGTCTGTCTGTTACCTGTTCACGCTTAAACCGCTGAATAGATTTTGATGAAATTTGGCATGGAGATAGTTTAAGATCCTCCGAGGAAGGACATAGGATAGTTTTCATCCTGGAAATTATCCCTATAAAGATTGAAAAGTGAGTAAGTAATTCATGATGACATTGATGACCCTGTAGAAAATGTAATGATTAGACCAAAAGCACAATTGCTCTTACATTTGCTTAGGCGCTCTTTTATTAATTAAGGTCATTAGGTGGATATCTATCGTGTTGTACGAGGTTGCTTCCATACTTCCAAGTTCCACGCGGACGTAGTCGCGGGCAAAAGCTAGTAATATTATAAATGCGAAAGTATGTCTGTCTGTCTGTTACCTCTTCACGCTTAAACAGCTGAACCGACTTAGATGAAATTTGGTATGGAGATAGTTTGAGACCCGGGAAAGGTCATAGGATACTTTTCATCCCGAATAAATTTAGTGTTCCCGTGGGGTGAGCGGGTAACACCGCGGGGCACAGCTAGTTATAATATATATATTTTTTTATGTCATAGGGGGCAAACGAGATTTGTATTGAAAATCAGTTCTCTGTGGAGAGGGGTCATGATTTCAGGAAAATCTTAACAGCGTGATGCAGGATCGTCATTTGTTTTGTATGGGCGCGCGGCGCTATGCCAATCTGGCGCCATCTGTTGGTCATAATTTCCTTTGTCCTCGCATCACGCCGAAACGGCTGGACGGATTTTAACCAATATTGGTACAGGGATAGCTGGACATCCAAAGATGGTTATAGGGTATGGTATAAACAAATACGCGTACGAAATTGCGGGCGCCCTCTAGTATATAGATAAATATATACTTAAGTCTTACTATTGTTTTTGATAATTACGCGATATAATAGGTACTTTATAACAAAATATATAAATAGTCAATTAAATTCAAATTAAAACTAAAGAACTAAAATAAAGTACATTAAATTATGCTAAAATAAATCTACAAAACTGTGCCCCCGCGGCATAGTCCCGAAGAAGCTGGCAGCATTTCCTCGCTGAATCGCAATGCTGATGCGTTGTGCGAGGAAGCTGCCAGCTCTTCGATCACCAGTGGACTCAATGAGCCTTTTACTAATTTTATTTAGTAGTTTGTGGGCACTGGGACCCCACGGACCTAAGGTCTCGACCCCAAAAGGAACAAAATTATATTCGGGACCGAGACCCCTATATTTATTAATTTTTAATTTTTCGGCCGCCTCTGCTGCCGCCCCCGCCCTGCCCGATGTTCCGTGGAGGTGGGACGGGGCCAGTGTGTCTACGCAGGTGGCGTCCCACACCAGCACCCGGCCCAATTTCCACGGAATCAACGCCAAGTAAGTCTTAAATACATCGAACAACCATGACCCAAGCACATATACTTATTCGAGTTCATCACACAAATATTTGCCCTTGCCGGGATGCGAACCCGGACCGCTGATGCAGTGTATAGTGCGCCTGCCTACTGAGCCTGTGCTTCTAGGTTCAAATCCCGGCAGGGAAAAATATTTGTGTGATGAACTCGAATATGCTTCTGGGTTATAGATGTTATCTACATATACTCGTATATATATATATATATATTAATATATTATGTGTATCGTGTGTAGCACATACCGTGTGGATGTCATGCCCTCGCCAGACTTAGAATGAAGGAATTCGGTATTGGTTACCCAGAACCGAAGGAATACCAGGCACTACCAACTGGTTCCATCATCTGATATACCTATGAAGGTGGTGGAAGAATCCTTTGAGTAGGCGCGATAGGGGTAATTAATTACACAAAAGATCCCATTTGGTCGAAGTGTATCTGCATGGACCCCTTACTAATAAGATAAGATAAGATGTGTATCATCGTTGCTTAGTTTGGGACTAGGTCGATTTGTGTAAGATTGTCCCTTAATAGGGACATGTTTGTTTTCTGAGAATCTCAGATAGTTTACGGAAACAAATAAAAATGCTTTCTACATGAAACATTCGACAAAAAACAATAGGTTAGTAGACCCATTTTTGAAATATATTTGAAATGGGTAATAATGATCTCACCAGCTCTAAAAAAAAAATTTGTATTTTTGTGAAAGTTAGGAAGCTAAATTTTATCAATTGAAAATCAGAAATTTCATGAACAGTGAAAGACGCCGTCCGCCATTTTTGCCTTTTGCTAATCTGTGGCGTGACGTAGAATTACGTGTAAATATTCGAAATTCGACCGTCGTATAGTGCAATTCCGCTCACTCCAATATACTTTGACAGGAGATCGAGAGGGACGGCACTATTCGAAGTCGTCAAAGTAGACTTTCAGTTTTCTTTACAGGACTGATGACGTCACTATCATATATATATCATAAGCCAAAATGGCGGACATCGTTTTAAGCATTTCAAAATACAGATTAAAAACCATATTTTCAAATTCAATTTTTTCAGCCATCTTTCACTTAAGTATATGAATTGAAAAATATATATTTAGGTTAACATTAGTTTATTACAATTTGACATGAGTCAACTAGCCTATTCTGTGTAGAAATTAAAAGTGATTAATTATAACTCTTGTAATCAGAACTCCGGAAACGCAACTGGATTTGTTATTTAAATGTATATCAGTAGTATTCTCAGAATCTATCTCTGCCGGGTGCTCTGTCACCTACTCAATTCTAAAACGGCTCAACTGCATTAACCTCTATTGGTTCATACGTCATTTTATCTCAAGTTGTACTTGTTAGATAACATAGGTCAGAATAATTAGAGCGGAGCGATGTACGAAATACGTGTTGACACGGTTGCGGCCATTTCAGTTGGGCTCGTGAATTGGGATTGTCAACATTTCAATTCGTTTTTAGGGTTCCGTACCTCAATCGGAAAAGACGGAACCCTTATAGGATCACTTTGTTGTCTGTCTGTCTGTCTGTCAAGACCCTTTATCTCAAACACGTGGAGTTATCGAGTTGAAATTAACACCATATACACAGGTCTACGGTCCCGTGAAGGGGAACACCCAAATACTCCGAAATATTTTATTCCGATTTTGCTTATTCCGATTTTCAAAACTCCGAATTTCATAATTCCTAGGAACTAAAATTCCGATTACTAAAAAACACGAAATTTATTTAACCGAATTTCAAAATTGCGATTGTATATTATTCCGATTTTTATAACTCCGAATAATGAAAAGCCCGAAGTGTCATTGGCCTGAAAATGAAAATTCCGATTATTAATTTTCCGAAACTTCATTACTTATTCGGAAATTTGATATTCGGGATAATGACATTCGTGTATTCAATAATCGGAAATTTCTTTCTTAGGAATTATGAAATTCGGAGTTTTAAAAATCGGAATTAGTAAATTAGGTACCCGGATTTGGTTTTTCAGCCAAATATCGAATTGGCTGAACCCCGAAAACTGTAGGTTAGGTTAGGTTTGTATTGTGACCACGTATAGCGGAGCGAGCGAAGCGAGCGGAGCGTCAAAAGACTTGCTGTACCGATTTTTTACGTTAAAACAAATATAGAAAACCGGATTTGGACAAATATCGAATTGGCTGAACCCCGAAAACTGTAGGTTAGGTTAGGTTTGTATTGTGACCACGTATAGCGGAGCGAGCGAAGCGAGCGGAGCGTCAGACTTGCAAAACCGCGAAAACTATAGGTTAAGTTATTGGCTGAACCCCGAAAACTGTAGGTTAGGTTAGGTTTGTATTGTGACCACGTATAGCGGAGCGTCAAAAGACTTGCTGAACCCCGAAAACTATAGGTTTGGTTATTAGCTGGACCCCGAAAACTGTAGGTTAGGTTAGGTTTGTATTGTGACCACGTATAGCGGAGCGAGCGAAGCGAGCGGAGCGTCAGACTTGCTGAACCCCGAAAACTATAGGTTAGGTTACGTTTGTATAACAACCAAAATAAAAAAATTGACAAATTGTAAGTAAAATTGGCTTAGGTTAGGTACGACGGCGAGCGAAGCGAGAAGGAGTGTTAGGTTGAACTACGTTCCTAACGAGCGAGCGAAGCGAGCGAGCCGTGGAGATCTATATCGAGTGGTCGAAAAATCCTAACATTACCTATTTTAGCTTAAGGCAGGTCCGACTCAAATCGGCTTCACATAAGAATTAGCTTTGCAGGTTTATGTGAGTTTTAATTTCGGACTAATACATATTTATACTTATTATTAATATTAGAATTCCGTATTTTGATGTTTCGTTTTAATATTGACTCGGACTTTTCATTTTTCGGTGTATTAAAATTCGGAATTTTGAAAATCGGTTTTTTAGCAATCGGAATTCGTACTTGTGATAAATCGGAATATTAATAGTTCGGAATTTTTACACTTCGGTGTACAAAGATTCGGAATTTTGAAATTCGTTATTATAACCATTAGGATTTTTGTAATTTCGGGAATGTAAAAATCGGATTTATGAAATATCGGAATAATCATATTCGGAATGTTGATCCATTCGGAAATGTAAAAATCGGTATTTTGAAATTCGTGATTATAAATATCGGAATTAAGTTTTTCGTATTTATGTAGTGTACCCCCCGTGAAGCTGTGAATAAATCAAACTCCTACGTTAACGTGAAAAAAAGATACAGCCGTTTATGTCGCTAAAAACGCACATTTCGACACTTTCATGGAAATCAAAATGATAGGGTACTTTCCGATGTAGGTAACTTGCCAAATTTCATGGTTCTAGGTATCGTCTCATACTACAGATACTTATTAAAATCTGAAATCTATACATTTGTAATAAGAATAATTATAGTCCTTTTCAAACATCATATTTGGAGAATTAGGTTGCGTTAAGTTCGCACCGCGTTTGTATGCGGCGCCATTTAACTCAACCAGGCCAATTAAGATCGGATAATTGAAAATTTGTACGGAACCCTCGGTGCGCGAGTCAGACTCCCACTTGGCCGGTTTTTAATAGAATCTTTGTATAGATTTTGTTTTAATGAGGAAATAGCACATTTTATTTTTATAAATATTGACACAAAGGTACATTTTTTTAGGGTTCCGTAGTCAACTAGGAACCCTTATAGTTTCGCCATGTCCGTCCGTCTGTCCGTCTGTCCGTTCGCGGCTTAGCTCCGTGATCATTAGTACTAGAAAGCTGAAATTTGGTTAATAGGGGTCTCCAAACATTATTATTTGATAAAGTCAGCAGTTTTGTAAATATTCGCTCCGAAAATAAAAAAAATAGCGCCCCCCCCCCATCTAACTTTTCAACCACGGGTCAAAAAATTATGGGAAAATTCATGGACATGGGGCCTTATAAGTACTTTCAATGAAAACTATATTGAACAAAATCGGTCGAGCCGTTTTTGAGTTATCGCAAAATTTCATAATTTTCTTAATAGGACGTAAGTTGACTTCCAGAAGGTAATAAGTAATTACCGTTACTTTGGCGTTTACAACCTTTCTATAGAGCTTGAAATCTTTCTCGTAACTTAAGTCTATTGTGAAGGATGGCAGCTACGGAACCCTACACTGAGTGTGGCCCGACATGCTCTTGGCCGGTTTTGTTATTGACATGTTGACACAAAGGTATTATAGCACATTTTATTTTTATAAATATTGACGCTACTGGAGCGCCCTCTGCGTCATTTAAAATAGCGTAGCAGTAGCGTAAAATTATGGAATGGAAGATTTGGTGTGATTGACTTAACGATGTGATAGATCGGTTGGGAGAGCACTACGCCGGAAACGTAGGGTCGCAGGTTCGAGTCCTGTGCTTACATTGCAGTGGATCACATTACATTTTTCTTTCACAATTTACCTGTGATGATTTCTATGAAATGACACTTCTGCGGAATAAAACATTCGACGAAGAATAATTCGGCGAAAAGGCAGAGAACCACTTTGTAGATATTGTTTTCTTATATTGCTATTTCATGCTTTCATTACGTGCAGTTGATAATAAGTTGAAAGAACCAGATGTCTGCATGAATTTAGTCAATTTAGACTAGTTTATGAAACAAAAATTATTAATTATTTTTATTTACGTAACGTACAATGAAGCATAGTTATTTTAGGCTTTCATCTAAATGAAATGAAATATTTATTTGCTGAATATGTAGAAGTTGTACAGGCGTAAATCATACATTTCGAATAGTGGGTACATATTCAGCCGGAAATCCGGCATGCAAATTTTATAGTGTAAGTTACAGCATTAAAACTATTATTAAGTACTTAATTACGAACGCGTACATGTCACATTTTGACTTAATGTCTTGTTTAATAAAATGCCAGAATTAATTTAATAAATAATATGTCAACAATGAAATAATAATAGTAATCTAAATGTTCAATTAATTAGTACCTATTCAATCTACAAGGACTTTTTTCAAGGAAGTCGTGAGTCAAGTAAAAACATTGCTCAGTTAACCACCTTCGCAGAGCCCTACAAAACCTGTTCATTGGTAACATACTTATTTCCCATGGAATAGAATTAAATACTAAACATGCCATATAGTGGCTGTTGTCCCTATATAATTTTAACTTTGGGCCGGACATAGACAGAGGGAAATGTGTCAAGTTTCTTTTGTTGGTGTTGTCTCTTAATTTAAAAAGAGATAAATTATTTTTCACAAACTTACTTATTTCGTATATAAAGATAGATGGTAATGTCAACAATTTATGTTTAAGGAAAAGTGGGCGGCAGGATTGAGTGTTACGTAGACCCCAGATAGCTCTTATGATTTTTTTTGTGCTACAAAAGCTCTGTCAAAATCGGCTGAATTTCCTCATAGTATGATGCCATATCGAAGTATAGAACATACATAAGCGTGGTAAACGGTTACGGCAGTTTCAACTGAACTACTGTTCCTTATTGTTTTGAGAACATACACTAAAGAATGCAATTTTTTACATATGGTATGGACATGTTCCTTCCAAGACAGGTGTTGGTCAACATTTATTCCAAGAAACTTAACGCTATCGACTTGTTCTATATTTTCATCATTGTAATGGATGTTTAAAATTATTTTCTTTGCTCTCTAGTAGAAGAGAATTGAACAAATTTTGTCTTAAGAGTGTTAACTTGAAGCTTATTGCTATTTAACCATTTTATAACATCCCTCAAAGCATTATTAATATTTGTCTCATATACTTCAGTATTATTAGTATCGTCGCATTCAAACAGTATGCTGGCATGCATCGTCCGCAAAAAATATGCATTTTTGAATTGTCGCTTGTGGTAAATCATTAATATAAACTAAAAACAGCAGAGGGCCCAAAATACTCCCCTGGAGAACTCCTCTGTTGTTGTATTTAATGCTGGAATCATATTCTTTCATAGACTTTGTTACTTCGTCCATTTTTGCTATTCTAGTTAGTTGTTGTCTGTTGCATACAATTGCTCTTAACCAATTACTTGCTGTACCCCGTATGCCATATTTATTCAGCTTATGTAGCAGTATTTCGTGATCGACGGTATCAAACGCTTTGCTCAGGTCTAAAAATAGACATGAAGTAGGCTTTTTTGCATTTAGGTTACAAAGAACATATTTTAAAAGTACGACGCTAGCTAATATGGTAGATTTATTTTGCCTGAAACCATAATGTTCCGAGGTCGTGTTTTTCGAAAAACCCTAGCAGCCTGGTGTACATCGTACGTTCAAATACCTTGGATAAAATAGGGATTAACACGATGGGCCTGTAATTCCCGACGTCTGTTTTTGGGCCCTTTTTATGTAATGGCTTTATAATAGAGTTTAAGTCTATCTGGGAAGTCACCTTGTTCCAGGAATAGATTTATAATGTGCGAAAGAGGTTCTGCTACTTTCATGGAAATTGATTTCAGGCACATGATCGTAATATTGTCAAAACCAGTCGATTTCTTGTTTTTCAGAGACATTATAGTCTTGTAAATTTCTGTCGGAGTTTTAGATGCAAGAAAAATGCTTGACGAGACAGAATCCTGCAGACCATTAACATTACTTTTTGTACCTAAATTGTTAGATGCGCATGATATAAAAAAGTCAAATAAATAAAATAAATAAATAAATATACAAGTATTGTTTACGTCGACTGATTCTTTGAAATCGCAGTTTTTAACCGTAGTACCAAACCTTTGCTTTACAATATTCCATGATGCCTTTGTTATCTGAGTTTAAGATATATTGTTTATTATGTTGTTTTTGTAAACCATATAGACATTTCTTTAAAATCTTAGAATATAATTTTACCTTTTGTTTATTTTCCGCGGTTTTATTCAGATAATAACACTGCCGTAGAGACCTTTTAATTCTACAACTCTTTCGAATACCTGTAGTAATCCATTTGGGCTTCTTGATAAAGTGACATATTTTTATTCTTATTTTTGGGAAACATAGAGTATAAAATAGTGTTAAGATGTCATGAAAGCTGTTGAATGCTTCCTGTGCGCTTTTTATTTCATAAATTTCCATTGACGCAATCAGTAAATTTTGCGACATTTTCATCGCTGTGGTCGTACCTGATTCAAAATGGTGTGCCTTATTTGTTGTTTGACTTGTGCAAGTAAGACTTACCTCAATAGACTGAGCAGTGTTATGATCCGAAAGACATAAGTTGTGAGTTAGTGGCTTAACATTTTGGATAATACTTAGAATATTATCTATACAAGTCTTTTGACGTGTGGGATCAGAAATGTGATATCGTATACCAAATTCAGCAATAAGTTCACAAAAACTATTTTTGCGTATGCTACGTTTTAAGAGATCTATATTAAAATCACCACATATTATTATTTGTTTGTTCTTGAGATTCGATAACATTGTATTAAGCTTCTTGAAAAATATTTCGACATCGGAATTTGGAGTTCTATATATACATATTACTATAATATTATTATTGGGGGTTACCCTCATCTGGCAGAATAATATTGGTCAGAAATACACTTCGCATAACACGTTTCGCAGAAACACTTTCGGTCGAATGGTAAGATGGCATAAAGGTATAGTTGGCATTACTACTACCTCGCATACGACACATTTTGCAGCACATTGTTTTGTAGAATATCTTTTTGGCCGACTTTAGTTTAGCATAATTTTATATACCATAATAATCCTATAGCATACGATTACTATAGCATAATTATATTCTACTAGCAGAAAAGTGCGTTAAGTAAACTTTACGTAGTAGAATATAAGTACCGTTAGGTACGACGACGAGCGGTTCGAGGAGCAGTGTTAGGTATCTTGCCGCCGCAGGGTAACTGCCACTAAATTTTTAATCACAACAATTGTAATGCATAAATTAGGTTCTGATTCCACCTTAGGGCAGGTCCAACTTGGATTAGGTTAGGTACGACGACGAGCGAAGCGAGGAGGAGTGTTAGGTTGAACTGAGACCCTAACGAGCGAGCGAGCCGCGCGGCTTCGGCCGGCTATCATACCACTCCATGGACAAAATGTGTAATCACAACAATTTGTAATGCATAAATTAGGTATTGATTGCACCTTAGGGCAGGTCCGACTTGGATTAGGTTAGGTACGACGACGAGCGAAGCGAGGAGGAGTGTTAGGTTGAACTGAGTCCCTAACGAGCGAGCGAGCCGCGCGGCATCGGCCGGCTACCATACCACTCCATGGACAAAATGTGTAATCACAACAATTTGTAATGCATAAATTAGGTATTGATTGCACTTTAGGGCAGGTCCGACTTGGATTAGGTTAGGTACGACGACGAGCGAAGCGAGGAGGAGTGTTAGGTTGAACTGAGTCCCTAACGAGCGAGCGAGCCGCGCGGCATCGGCCGGCTACCACTCCATGGGCAAAATGTGTAATCACAACAATTTGTAATACATAAATTAGGTACTGATTGCACCTGATGGCAGGTCCGACTTGGATTAGGTTAGGTATTCCGCATATGTCCTGTACAACAAGATAAGACAACGAAGTCTATCTTGGAATCAAATTGTATTCGGCTTGACAACTTTATGCCGCCTAAAATATTATGCAAAAAAAAAATCTGCGAAAGTACTATTCGTTTAGAAGACTGTTATGCTCATCAACATTATGCCAATATAAGATTCGGTATTATAAAAATCTGCGAAATGATTTATGCCAAAGCATACTCTGCGTAAGATGTTTCTGCCAAACGTTACTTCTGCCAAGTATCGTTATGCAAAACAAATATATGTCAAAAAAAAATCTACAAGATAATATTCACCGCACAAACTTCAAGATGTTTATCAATACCATATACTTTATCAACATCTAGTTCGGTAGTATTTAGTGTATTCCGACATAAGATGCACGATCCGCCTCTTTTGTCTCTTCTCATTGCGTGCAGTCGAAAATAAGTTCAAAATAATTTCGAGTAGTTTTTGAAACAAAAAATATCAATGAAAAATTCAAACTGTATGTTTCAAATATACACCAATAAATCGCAATAGCCCTGTTCTAACTATAGTAACATTGATAATATGTTAAGAAACATGTTTAATCATAGAGAAAAATGTCTAAAACAATCAGCATTTTTGAACGCATAAGGAGCGTTAAGAGAAAAGTGCTTTCTATGAAATGACAATGATTTTTCTATGAAGAATAATTTGGTGAAAGACAGAGAACCAACCACTTTGTAGATATTATATGCATGTGGTCCGTCCACTGGAGTTGATTGGCCACCTACCGTTATTAACATTATATTGGTATCAGCTATCGCTTAATTTGGCCGGTATCATATCATTACACAAATTTCTCGTTATCTACGAGTGTTTTTACGATGTTGTGTTTACTTAGCTTCCTAAATATAGCCTATTGATGGTTAGTCGTCAACCTAGGAAGATTGACAGATGAGTAACGTTTAGATCCGTGGATTTGCTCTTGGGGATATTTCGCCTTTGATCCTATGGATTGTCCTTGTCCCGGTTATGTATGAGATTTGTAAGAACAATTCAATGTTGTTTAATTATTAAATCTAAAATCGTCATTTGTCCTGTCATCAATGGCCTTTCAGTCTTTTAGAGACTATACAAAACAGTGTCATGTAGGAAAACAACGCTTTTCATGGCTAAGCCCTGCTGTGCTGTCCAATTTGGATTAATCAGTACTTTCATCCCGTAGTTTCATTCCTTCAGTTCATTGAACATTTTAATGGTGTCATTGAAACCACTAAACACACATTCAAAAATACACAGAACCAAATAAAATACCACTAACTTTTGGACGATTTACTATTTTTAATTCGCCAAACGATTGACTACTGATTTTTTTGACGTCACAAGCAAGTATTTTCATAGAAACTTCATACTAACAGATTGTTTTTGACATTTCATTAAGAGTAGCTGATTTGATCTGTCATCAAATACCGTATTATCATTTATGCATTCGTTTTTTTTACAGGATTAGGCAAGTTGTCCTCAATTTAAACGACGCTAATACTGATCTAAATAACCGATAAAGCCGTGCAAAATACTGAATCACCCGTAATACATCCTTAATGTAATTCGTCTGGGTCAGTCATCAATTGAATCTGGTTTGAACCCACTACCCCTGGGCTGGGCCGTTGCCCTAAATATTGCTTGGGTGACTCTTCAGCGTTTCGTTTCTGTTTCGCCATTCTTACAGTCCGACCAAAAAGAGTAGAAATTAAAAAGTGGCAATACTGTAGTGTCCTCCCCGTTTTCTTATATTGATTATAAAGGGAGGACACTACAGTATTGCCACTTTTTAATTTCTACTCTTTTTGGTCGGACTGTATCTCATAACAATTTTCAGAAAGTCTAAAAGAGTATGTCTCAAAAAGTTTGTAGGTACACAATTAAGACTTTAATTAAAGCTATTTTATTTATATCAATGTTACAGCTATGTTTGATAATTAAGGTTCTGTTCTGATTATACTTTTTAAATTATATATAATCTGAAATCAATGTATAGTAATCACAAAGAAAATTGGTGACAAAATAGGAAACATATAATTTACCTAACATTAGTTAACGTCTTAATTGGATACAAATCTTTTTGAGAAATGATCATAAATATGTGAAGGTATCATGTTTTAATGCTGTTAAATGAAAATAATTTTAATAGTACCAAATAGTAAAAAAAATACACTAAGTTACCTACTCTTTACTTAGCTAAGTAATCACTAAGTATCGTATTATTAAATTTTAGCCTCTTGTCAAAAATCTACTATTTGGCTCCTTATCCATTCAAAAATGCAGATGATTTTAGACATTTTTCTCGATGATCAAACATGTTCCTTAACATTTATTATCAATGCTACTTCTTAAAACAGGGCTAATGCGATTTATTGGCATATATTTAAAACCTACAATTTGAAGTTTTCATTGATAAGTTTTGTTTCCAAAACTACTTGAATTTGACAAAATTTACTGTTTTTTTTTAAATTATTTTCGACTGCACGCAATGAAAGCATGAAACAGCTATATTCATTTCTAACACTCGGGGAAAAGTATTATTCACTTCAAAAACTTGGTTGAAATTATCAATATATTTGTCATATAAAGAAAAAATAAATTTAAAAGGAATAAGGCCTCTTAAAACTACTAACTACACTTCGGTAGGTAACCGTTATCGATCAGTAACAACTTGTTATTATTTACAATGAAATTAAATTGATTTCTCATCAAGTCATCACCTTCGGGCGCGTGAAATTTTAATTATCTTTAACTTTTAACTTGCCTAACTTTAACATTTTATTTTTACAAAGATAAAAGAATGTCACTTATATCGTAGTCTAAATAAGCCGACAGATATACTTATATGTATAAACATTTTAACATTTTAATTAGGTGTTAAAATATGTTTGACGATTGAGTCTGACCACTGAGATTATAAACGTGTAAACAATTCCAATTTAGGAATACGAATTATTAATAGGGTCCCGTACCTCAAAAGGAAAAAAAAACGGAAATCTTTTTGATGTCCAACTGTCCGTCAAGACCCTTTATCTCGTGAACGTGAGGAGGTATAGAGTTGAAATTAAAACCATAATATGATAAGGTGTACAGTCCCTTGAAGCTGAAAAATAAATACGTATATTTCGACACTCATAGGAATTCTAATTTATAGGGTATTTTCCGTTGACCTAGAACTATGAAATTAGTAATACCATCTTATACCACAAGTATAGAAAAAAAATATATACATACATTTTAATAAAATCATCAAATCATAGTCTTCATTTAAAATACGTAAAACGTTTTCCAACAGTAAAGTTAAGTTGGTCGCTCAGTACAGTGTATCTTCGTTAGGGCAATATACAATGCTTTAATAGTTCGTACGGAACCCTCATTGCACGGGTACGGCTCGCACTTGACCGGCTTTGTGTCCACAACATTATCGAACTCCGTATGATCTGGACTTCTAGCACAACTGTCAACTGCGGCTATTTCTCGCGCGATATAATTACCTGTCTCTTTTTGTGCAGTAATGTGAGAGAGTGACGGGTAGCGCTATGTCGTACGACAAGAGTCGCGATTCGCTGATGATATGAGGCGCCATATTCGCCTTGAAAAATTCGCTGATTTTTACAATTCTTATCAAAATGATGTTAATTGCTTTTATGAATTGGCCAATATTGTGGCCATATTAATGAGACGGTTAAAACGCTCAAATAATCACCAAAACATCGTCCTAGCCTCAACTGCGTGTCTGTCGCACAAATAATAATTCCAATCTTGCCAATCAATCTTAACAAACCATCACTTAGTCCATTTAAACGGCCTCTAATCTGGTTGCCAGATGGTCCAAAGTCCCTGGAAGAGATATCTGGGGCCTGTGGACATCTGCAAACTAAATAGGTGTCAACCCTGAGATTGAATATGTATAAGTATTGAGTAGTAAGACCAGCCGGGACTTATGTTGACATCTCTAAGACCTGCCAACCAGGACAAGAAACTTGAAACCCCCGGATTTTGGAGCTCAGACCCCGGACGGGCGGGCATGTCCATATTTTCTCTTGTACTCACTGAGTAAAAAATTAAAAATAAACCTTCATGCAAGGAAGGAAGGAGGTAAAGTCTTTCATCATCTTGAAATCTTGTCCAGCTGTAGACGGATTGGTAGTTTCATGAAGATAATAGTCACTGTCCATAAACGTCGTCCCGTATCACAAACGACCTAATTTACGTCTAGTTACTTTTTTTAATATCGCCTGATGTTAAGCAGTTACCGCCGCCAATGAGCGCTTGCAACGCCAGGAGCATCACGCGCGCGCTACCGACCCTTTAAGAACCTATTTACTCCCCTCTTGAAGACCCGCATACTGTACCCCCCGGGGAAAACCTCGGCAGGGAGCTCATTCCATGCGGAGCGTTCGCGGTAGGAAATTCCTCTGGAACCGGGCAGCTACTTGCACGTCTAGCATAACTTTAATATGCGACTCTTTGCCGCGCGACAAATACTACCTGTCACTTTCCTTTCAATACGGTGCGAGCAAGACAGGTGACGCTGAGTCACGCGATAAACAATGTCGCAAAATACTGGTCTTCTCACATCGGACACCTGAGAAGTTGGTTCCATTATCGCAATACAGGTGATTTTGGATACTCACGAATAAACAAATGGCCCAACATCTTCCACGTGAAGTTTGGTGGCTGTTCCATCCCTGACCTGCTGCCAGTTGGTGTAGTTGAAGATGTGGATCTTCATGAGCGGGTGTACTGTGGGGTTCCGCCACATTGAATATGCCATTGAGTTGTTTCTGATCACCATGCTCTGTGGAAATAAGGAACGTAGGTATTAAGACTTATAAGTAGGCTTAAGACTTTTGGTAGCATACGGTGGTTTTAAAATCCACGGAGTCGCTA
This sequence comes from Apotomis turbidana, assembly GCA_905147355.2. NCBI lineage: Eukaryota > Metazoa > Arthropoda > Insecta > Lepidoptera > Tortricidae > Apotomis > Apotomis turbidana. The sequence goes on along the minus strand of LR990307.1, from coordinate 4,548,453 downwards.
AATGCAATTTTTTTTCAGTCAAGTCAAAGTCTAAAAATATAAATGGCGATAATGTTAGAAATAATTGTTTATGCTGTTTCATCGTTGCTGCTGCAAATAAGTTTTTATTTGAAACTTGGTGAAACTAATGTTGTTCGGCTTGAAGAGTAAAATCTACGTTTTAAAATTCATTACTCCTTCTACAGGCGCCACCCCGCATATTTAGTAGTACTTAACGATTTACGAAATTCCCACTTATTCAAATATTTAAGAGAAAAAGGGATGGAAACTCGATATTTAGTATTTCAGAGTAGTGCCGGTTCGCAGTTTTTCTCACAATAAAAAAGAAATTTTGACGACACGGTCGGCGCAGTTTTAGTGAACCTGCGTACTGAGCCGGCTGTCCCGGTTCGATTCCTGGCCAGGTCAAATATTTGTGTGATGAACGGGAATATTTGTGCTTGGGTCATGGTTGTTCTATCTACTTAAGTATATATTTATCTATATAAGTAAGTATGTATATCGACGGTTCTCTAGTAGCTATAGTCGAACCTAGCTACCTCTTCTCTTCAAATGAACTGGTTTGACAGTTCATTAGAAGAGAAGAGGTAGTGTGGTTTCACTTTAACACAAGCCTTCTTAAGCTTAATTTGGGACTAGATCAGTGGTGGGCAAAGTTCGGCCCGCGGGCCAGCTCCGGCCCGCGAAAGGACTTTATCCAGCCCGACACCCGTCCTTCGAAATAATTAGTATGGCCCGCGTTAATTAAATTTAGAGTCAAAATCTAAATTTTTGATGGTCCAGCCGTATTAAAGCAAAATCATTTCATTATGATTAAACGATTTCACGAACGATAAAATGATACAAAATGTTTATAGGTACTTTTATATGATTCGTTGATTAGTAAACAATTTCAAATCAAAATACATTTTTACTGCAATTCTGGCCCCACAGAAATTTCCTTTTCCCATGTAGAAAGATTGCCCACCACTGGACTAGATCGATTCGTGTGAGGTTGTCTTATATTAAAGCATTGGTACAAAGATCATAGCTAACAGAAAAATTGAAATGCGTAACCTGGTGTAAGAGACCGGGAATCGAACCCGGTACCCCTGGATTACCGCTCCTGGTATGTCTTATATTTATTTATTTATCAACTTACAGATAATACAGCATTGTTGATGGTATTTGTGAAACAGAAGAACACTGTTCCGATGAGGCTCAATACGAACGTCGCTGACAGACACACCAACACTGCAACAAAGTACTTTATATACAGGATGTAAGTAGCAACGTAATCCATGCGTCATCACCCTCCCCAAATGACTCCTGTGGCGCGGAGATAATCCCATTAGCGGGTTATACTCCCACATAAAGTCCGACTACTGGTAGCGAGGGCTAAACAGCCCTATATGTCTTGAAAAAAAAAGAAAAAATAAACAAAAAAGATAATGAGTGTACGGGAGGAGTCCGCAGTGGATAGGGACTAATGGCGAAAAACTGGTGTTTGATGGTCGTAAGATCTTAGATGAGGCATGCTTTAGGACGCTCGCAACTCGTACATCACAAGCCTGTGGTCGCGTGTGCCGTTCTCGTATTGGCTTGCATAGCCATGAAAAGCGTTGTTTTCCTACATCCCAAATGAAATGTTTGTATATACCGGGTGATCAATCCAAATGGGTCAATAGGGGGAAGTCACAAACTATAAGAGATAGGGAAACCTGTTCTTAGGAACCATGGCGTCGATTTTAGATTTAATAAAAACAACATTTTTTTTTAGGGTTCCGTACCCAAAGGGTAAAAACGGGACCCTATTACTGAGACTTCGCTGTCCGTCCGTCCGTCCGTCTGTCACCAGGCTGTATCTCAACAACGGTGATAGCTAGACAGTTGAAATTTTCACAGATGATGTATTTCTATTGCCGCTATAACAACAAATACTAAAAATAAAATAAAATAAATATTTAAGGGGGGATCCCATACAACAAACTTACAGATAATGGTACGTAACCCTTTGTGTGCGAGTCCCACTCGCACTTGGTGTATTTTTTATAAATCTCATTCATAATTTCATACATTACCCGGTCAAAACCTGTAAAGAATATTACAATACGACATACGATTACTTAAATAATTTTAACCATATGCAATTCCCGGTTATGTATGAGATTTATAAAAAAAATACACCAAGTGCGAGTGGGACTCGCGCATGAAAGGTTCCGTATCATTATCTGTAAGTTTGTTGTACGGGAGCCCCCCCCCCCCCCTTAAATATTAATTTTATTTTATTTTAGTATTTGTTGTTATAGCGGCAATAGAATTACATCATCTGTGAAAATTTCAACTGTCTAGCTATGACCGTTGTTGAGATACAGCCTGGTGACAGACGGACGGACGGACGGACAGCGAAGTCTCAGTAATAGGGTCCCGTTTTTACCCTTTGGGTACGGAACCCTAAAAAAACGAGTGCAGTTTCTATTTAATCTAAAATTGATGCCATGGTTCCTAAGAACAGATTTCCCCATCTTCTATAGTTTTCGTTTTCTACTGACCCATTTGGATTGATCACCATGTATGCTCTGTAATAGTACATTATTTACATACCTAGGGCGGTGAATTCGTGAATGTCTCAGATCGCAGGTGTTCGTGGCACGAACCGAAGGTGAGGGTCACAAACATGCGATCTGAGACTTTGCGAATTACCGCCCGTGGTTTGTCTAAAGTTGTATGTCTTGTTTTGGCCAGGAAGTGAGAATATCTCCCGCGTAGCGAGGAAAAAACCCCAGTTATGGCCTAGAGTGACGTAAAAGACCTTCTGATAATGTAATAACAGTAAATATACCAGGTGGGCCCTGTAACAGGAGCAATAAATTAAAACAGAGATTCTACCCCTCAAACTAAATAACATTTATTAAACAACTTTTAAAAATAACTCATTTATAAGATAAACCTGTAAAATAAAGTTTATTCAAAGAAGCAACGTATTGCGAAACATTTGATATTTAGTAAAGTGACAGCTATGTCTATGTTGGACGGCGTACATTGAAAATGCTACTTACTTTGTTTGAAATAATGAACATATGAAAACAGTATTAAAAAAAAGTTTCTGAAAAGAAGTTGTTCAGTTAGGCGAGTAAAATCTAGGTTTTAATTTTTTGCTACTGTTACAGGAACCGCATGGTATGAAATATTCCCATCTCATACGATTCAAAGACAGTAAAGCCACGTGGTCGTATGCTTGACCTCTTATCACCAACGCCCCCAAAATTTGGTAACAAGTCACAACATCCATCATACGATGCGCTATCGGAGTAGATAGCCAATCACGTATTATTTTTTTAAATATTCACAAACAAGGTCAACCGCTGTGAAAATATAAGGAAAAATGAGATGAGATCTTTTATTTATTCAATGCTGGTCCGCTACTTTTGTCAAAAATACAAGGAAATTTAAGACTTTTCCGTATTCAAAACTTACTTTTTGAGGTTTTTTATTGGTATTAATTTATGTTACTGCATGGCAAGGAGTAATTTATGATAAAAGATGTTTAAAATTTTCAGAGTTAAATATTCAAATTCAAATTCTTTTATTGCAAGAACATAGTAATAAATTAGGTGATACAGGTATAAACAGTGTTGCTTATGTTCTACCAAAAAGGCATGCAAACAAAATAAAACAATATTCAAATACTTAATTGTTACATATTTCAATTTGTTATTCATGTCAAAAATAATTACTAAAACTCAGAATTTGCAGATTAAATTACATTGATTATTGAACTAAATTAAGTACAGAAATAAATGAAATAAAGACAAAACTATAATTATGAAAAGTATAAAAAGTAACATGAATATAGATGTCAAATCTTAACAACTAAATATTTAGGTATTTGGCTTGCCGGCAAAATAGTCCTTCACAGAATAAAAACATTTATCTAGCAGCCACCGTCAGTGTTCTCTTGAAACATTTTGAAGGGCATTCTATAATGAATTTTGGCAATTTGTTGTAGATTTGAATAGCCATGCAGTACGAGTTGTTTTTGTGAAGCTTGACTCTAGAGCGTGGCAAAAAAAGTTTGTCTTTACTCCTAGTTGATCTCGGATATATAATGCTCTGTTTTTCAAAAAAATCAGGGTATTCCCTGAATTTCAAATACTGTTGCATAGTAGAGCTGAACCTTTCCACACCCACACCATTGCAAATATATAAAATTATATACCTACAGAGCGATGAATTAGTGAATGTCCCAAATCGCAGGTTGTGCCATAAATATAGGATCTGGAGCTTTACTAATTACCGCCCGTGGTTTGTCTAAAGTTTTACGTCTAGCCTTGACTAGAAAGCGAGGTTTTCTTCCCGCGTGGCGGGCAGGAAATCCCACTTTACGGCTTAGGGCGAAGAGCCACAAATCAAGAAAAAGCCTAAAACGGAGAGTGTGAGTCTTGAGTCTTCCAATTACACCGATTTTGTTTCATATATACTAAAAAATAAAGACCAACTGCAATCTGGAACATTCACGTATTCTCCGCCCTAGGTAAGTAACGTACTATTTTTCTCCTTGGTAAGGATTTTGTGATGTCACTTGACTTGTACCTTGTACTGCAAAATGGCAAGAAAAATCGAAATTTTCACTTTGAACAATTTTTCGCAGGTGTATTGAAAAGAAAAGGTGTCATTTCTGAATTGACATAGGTCGTAAGCAATTGGTACTATCTCAAATTATGCATTCTAGTTAGATTTTGTGATAGTCTTTCTATACAATTTATGTTATTTTAGAAGATGTAGCGATAAATGTATAATACCATAAATGTGACAGGTGAATCACTAAAGCACAAAGAAAAATTGAAATGCGTATCCTGGACCTCTAGCCTGACATATACGACTATTTCTCGCGCGAGATAAATTACCCATCTCTTTCTGTGCAGTAATGTGAGAGGGTGACGGGTAGCGCTATGTCGCGCGACATGAGTCTGGATTATTATTATTATTATTAAAAATAATGAGATATTAAATAAATAAAATACATAAATATCGGACAACCTCACACAAATCGATCTAGTCCCAAATTAAGCTTAACAAGGCTTATGTTATGGGTACTAGACGACGATATACATACTTATATAGATAAATATATACTTAAATAACCGTGCCAAACGCTTCGTTACTACACGTTTCATACATTCATCAGTCATCCATCACCTTCAGTTGCCTATATTGTTTTGCGTCACATAGTTTAAAAGTATAAAAGTAGACATTACGACTGACTATAAAAGTAAAACCTGAGTATTTTTGCATGTTACAATGTGTTTCTGCAAATCTTTTCCCCCGCTTTGACTCTATGCGTGTGAGTGCAATAGCATCACATATGCCACCGTCTTAAGCCCATAATTATGAGAAACTGTTATTCGCTTGTGATTATAGGTAATGTGTCAATTAGTGCCACGAAAAAATACCGCCAAGTTCTTTATAAATCCCGACGGAAAAGTGGCGTAGGTCCGTTTGTAGTGGCATCGCAGATCCTAAAGAGATACTTACTTAAATTAAGATATCGTTATTTTTCGTCTTACAATTTCAATTGAAAGTAAAAAAAAAAAACAGTTTTTTAATATATTGTAGCTTTTAACTAAATCAAGAAAACCGGTCTAGAAGTTGAAGACCATCAGTTTTTTTTTATATATTTTTTTTTTTAATACGCATTTGAGAAAATCGTTATACTTAATTGAAAGAATTACTTATCCCTAATTATGTCATAATACATTACTTAAACATTCAAGTCTATCAAATCTTTTTAAATAATATATAAAAACAATAGATTTTATCTTCGAATCTGTTACATGGATCTTATAATAACATAATTACAAAATCATAGCCCTAATTCGTATAGACAAGGCGGTATGCCCCATTTGACAATATCTCGGCCAAATAACAAACTATCTTTTTGTAGCAAACTCAAAACATAATCAAAAAAACTGAGACATTTTTACGTGTTCTAGGACAAAATCAGACGGTGAAGCGAAAAAAAAGATAAATATTGTCAAAATAAGCAACACCCTAGCAACCACTCACTACTCAGCTATCTCTATATGTCTAATCACATCGCTATAGTAGACACTAGCGACCCGCCACGGCTTCGCACGGGTGCAATTAGAAACCTCTAAAATTATCAGTGTTTCTCTACTATATTATGCATGTATTATACATATAAACCTTCCTCTTGAAACACTATCTATTAAAAAAAACGCATCAAAATCCGTTGCGTAGTGTTAAGGATCTAAGCATACAGACAGACAGACAGCGGGAAGCGACTTTGTTTTATACTATGTAGTGATAAAGTGACGTGAATGGACTCGGACACATGTCGTTATAAACGTTGATTTTAGCCCCAGAGAATGATTCTTATCAACAAGCAATTTGTGGACTACGGTAATTACTACATACAAGATACAAGCATAATAGCGAGTATGACTTATTAAAAATGCCATCATGAACGAAACTAATAATTAAGTACTCGTAGAAGAATACAGAGGACCACATTTGTGTGAGAAAATGCAGCTTGGCCACGCTCTTAATCCTTCCCCGTACAAAATTGGTTCGCAATACAATTTTTAGACTGTAGATAGACTTGTATGGTAGTATACATGATCTTCATATCAATAACATATAAGTAAAGTAATTGTACATTATTGCAGACGCCGGGAAATAAGGGCTTGCCGGGTGAGAATGTGGGCTCCTAGACTGATTGTCGGTTATGATATTTTGCACTGGGTACAAGAATTAATGGGTACAAGAAATAATAAAATATCTAGGGATAACCTTAGATGACAAACTGATCTGGAACAAGCATCTTGAGAACAGATTAAACAAAGCCACAGTCGCCTTCTGGCAATGTCGAAGGATGATAGGCCAAAGGTGGGGTCTCGCCCCGCACATCATTCTGTGGCTATACAAAACGGTAATCGTACCTATGATCAGCTACGGAGCAGTGGTATGGTGGCCCAGAACGCAACTAGCGTGTGCGATTGCCGGCCTGCAGAAAACACAGACTAGCATGCACGGCCGCAACGGGTTGCATGAGGACCACTCCTACCGCGGCACTAGAGATGATCCTAGGTCTCACGCCACTGCACATACATATACAAAGAGAAGCAGCCGCTACGGCGATACGACTAAAAAGCCTAAACCTATGGACGAATAGCAATACCCAACACACAAAGATCTACAGTGAAATGATAACAAAATTTCCTACAGTAGAAGCACCAATTGACAAGATACCTAAGACATTAACCTGCAAGAAGGAATACGTCATACTCCTAACAGAAGACCCGAATGAGGGGCTCAACCTAGAAGACCTGAGAATCTTTACGGACGGGTCAAAAACTGAGAAAGGAACGGGATGTGGTGTATTCTCGGAGGATTTGAGTATTCACATCTCTAAACCCCTAGGTGAACACAACACGGTATTCCAAGCTGAATGCGTAGGAATAATAGAAGCCTGCAATGCCATAAAAAGACGCCAGGTTCAGAACACAAACATACGAATACTTTCAGACAGCAAATCCGTACTACAAGCACTAAACAGTGAAATGTGTACCTCTGCTCTAATATACGAATGTCATAACAGCATCACAGACGTGTGCGATGACAAAAATACGGTAACATTACAATGGATAAAGGGACACAGCGGCTCGAGAGGCAATGACGCAGCGGATGAATTGGCCCGTAAGGGATCGGAAACACCACCATGCGGGCCAGAGCCAATAATACCCCTACCACAATCTTATATATACAACATAATGAACCAACACATATTATACCAACACCAAAAATACTGGGAAGACATAGGAACGTGTAGACAAACAAAAGAAATACTTCCGAATAGGAACCACAAACTCACCACCATCTTACTGAGAATCAACAGGATCCAACTACGCAAGATAGTAGGATTAATAACGGGACATAATACTCTGAACAAACACCTTTTCAATTTAGGTATAACAGACAGCCCAATATGCAGAGCATGCATGGAGGCAGAAGAAACCACCAAACATATTCTACTAGATTGCAAACAGGTAGAAGGATACAGGATGAAATACCTAGGATCTCCAAGTACCGTACACGAAGCCATAAGCAACATCAAGGCTTTGCTTAGGTTCGTGGAGGAGCTGGGTCGGTTGGAGTAGCGCTAACCCCCTTTTCACGCAAAATAGGCACGTTGGATGTCGACTTGCGGAAAATGCCCAGCGCAACTAACTAACTAACTAACTAACAAGAATTAATGTTTATGTAAGTATATTGTATTGCATATTTGTGTATGTTTATTTATTGTTCATTATATTACTGATATATAATAAGTTTCTCTTTTGGTATAATGTTGATAGTTGACAGGCCCTGCACCATAAAATGTTTCTGTTTAGCCCAATGGTTGACTGGTAGAGAATGCCTTATGGCATTAAGTCCGCCATTTGTACACTTTTTGTTTTGTGCAATAAAGTTTAAATAAATAAATAAATATGTAAATAAATGTATAGGTACTCACGGATAGTGAAGCCCTTTTCACGGCTAAAGCATGTATTGTGCTTTTCTCAAAAACAATGTAATTAACAAAAAAGACCACCACCACCACTCAAAAAATATGATTTAGCTGTTCATCCTGTTCATGAACACAGACACCATGCTTAAAAAAATTACTTCCCGGCCTAGGCCTTAAATTTTGTATGAAATTCCTTTACAGTTCTCTCGAGTCGAGTTGCTCCGCCCGAAACGCGATACTTCGGAGCCTCTTATAACGCACATAATGCCGACATTTCATTGTATGTTTGAGAAAAGTACTTTACAATAACATGTTCCCGCAATGGGGGCAAAACTCAGCTGATATCGATAACGATAAGATTTTAATGACATTACTGTTTATAATATAATAAGCTAGGCTATCTATTACATTATAGTTACTGAAGTCATTATAGAGATGTTATGATATGAATATAGATATAGATGTTCATGCTAATATAAACAATAGATAGTTACAATGACGGCTAATTTAAACGACTACAAAAAATATATACAAAAAGACGCACTGCCGAAAATTTACATATCTTTCGTACCTATTTCGAAACTTGACTCTCAGCTCTACCGTATCAATCTACAATTAACGAGTTCGCTACGAGGAAGTCTTCTAATCACTGTGGCGGATACTTTATTACAAGATACGTGGTTACATATATACTTCATGCGTATTTGCGTATGTATATATACTATATAGGTGCTTACACATTAAGTACCGTAAGGTCGAGTAGAGGGGGCAACATTGCCCACCCGTTCATAATAATATTAAAAAATTAAATATCCTTTTCCTGTATCTGCATTTGCCCTATTCACCTAAGTCACCACCCGCCAGAGGTTTCAGTTAACAGTCGCATTGATGGTTACGGCGGGTGAAGTTTTTCTACTGCAATAGCTCAAATAAATAGTCCACCCAAACTCCATTTTTAACCGACTTCAAAAAAGGAGGAGGTTCTCAATTCGAACTATTTTTTTTTTTGTATGTATGTTACTCGATATCTCCGAGAACCGTGAACCGATTTTCAATTTTTTTTTTTTAGTCGAAAGGGTATAACTCCGAGTTGGTCCCATTGGCACTAAGTCGGGATCTGATGATGGAATCTTGGAGAAATCGAGGGAACTCTTCAAATGTTATAGGGACATGTACGGCGCTTTCGGTAATTTATTGATAAAGTCAAGAATTTACATTCAATAAATAGGATTTGGTGTAAGGAAACTGATGATGAACACCACAGATGGCCACTAGAACTTTTATATGAATCACTAAAAAGCAAAAAAAAAAAAAATCTCTACTGGAACGGGTTATTTTTGGCTTTTTAGTTTTACTGAAGTCGGTTCTTTTTTTTGTTAATTTTTTTTTTTTAATAGTCCGGTCTCTTTGTCCTATCAATGCAATAGTTCAACCACCTGCTGGGACCTGTTCATAGATGTATCATCTTATTGATTTGACCAGGAACGGGTTCCAGCAGCGCCACAGCCACAGCAAATATCTCCAAGGGGCCTCTACGTGTTGGATCCATGTGCCCACGCAAGCCTACCAAAAGACTGGGACATATGAGCCCGTGACTCAAAAAATGAGAAACAAATATAATAATAAATATCAGTCAACCTCACACAAATCAACCTAGTCCCAAATTGAGCTCAAGAAGCCTTGTGTTATGGGTAACGATGATATACATACTTATATAGATAAATATATGCTTAAATACATAGAACAACCATGACCCAAGCACAGATATTCGAGTTCATCACACAAATATTCGCCCTGGCCGGGATTCGAACCCGGGACCGCCGGCTCAGTAGGCAGGTCTCTACAAACTGAGCCAACCGCGTCGTCAATAATGATAATGTTAGCTATTTGGCACTTTGGTCTTGATATAATTGAGGGTATATCCTATTTAAATAGAAAAATAATAATTTGATATCAGGTTGGTATTTTGAGAGAAGGACGATGATGGCGACTGATTTTGTAACGTGCGTAGCTCGCAGAACATTGAAACTAAAACATTGTAATTAAAAAACCGGCCAAGAGCATGTCGGGCCACGCTCAGTGTAGGGTTCCATAGTAGCCCATCCTTCACGATAAGGACTTAAATTACGAGAAAGATTTCAAGGTCTACAAAAAGGTCGTAAACGCCAAAGGAACTGTAATTACTTATACCTTCTGGAAGTTATCGATGTTTTAATGCAGTATGGCACTTAACTCATATGTGTAACGTTCGAAGTTTAAGGACAACGCGCGGCAACTACGTAATTTAAAAAAAAACGTTTTTAGTCAATATAGTTTTCATATATATACATATATATTTATATTATGTATATATAATAAATATATGTATTTCTCTAAGTATTTATCTATTAAAACCTATTTAAGTTAGTTGCGCCGCCCACAAACTTATCTGCTTTGCCCGATGGTTGACTGGTAGAGAATGCCCTATGGCATTAAGTCCGCCTTTTGTACGATCTGTATTTCTTTTGTGCAATAAAGATTAAATAAATAAATAAATAAATGGCACTTGCAGGTAAGAACCCGCGAGTCATCGGTCCGACATACTATGAACGCCTACCCGCCGAATCTTCGGAATGAACCATCTGACATGGTATTCAAGTGTAAATTTGACTTCCGGTTTGTGACTTAAGATGGCCGCATGCGTTTAAGTTGCGTTGTTCATTATTTATTCATTTTTGTTGTTCAATGTGTAGTATTGATAGCGTATTGTGCAGTGATCTAACGTATGAGTGAATAGCTAATGAAGAATTCAACTTGAAGCGTTCATAGCCCTTCCTGGGTCAAGGCCCGATAGTCCGCGTGGTTTTTTGTAAATCGCTATCACTTTTGTGATGTTTTTTTAAAATATAGGGTAGATTGTTATGATTATTGTTTGCCTAGTTTAGAATATTTTAAATATTGTAATAGCAACACTGGTTTTTGGCGCCAATCCCTCTCTCTTGGAGTGGGGATGGGCGACAAAAACCAAGTGCCAGGACGGACGAGGGCGATTTTCTCGTCGAGCGTTCGTCCGGAAGGTTCAGTACAGTGATATGAGTGCTTATTGTGATTATTTGTAACTTGAACTATGAGAAAATAAAAGTGTGCTTGTCTTGAATACGGAGCTTTTATTATCTCCGAAGTGGTACGAATCAAAGACGCCCAAAAAGAAAACGTGAGTACAGAATAATTAGTTTTTATCTATTTCGTGGTTTTGAAGCTATTGGTTTAGAGATATTCCTATTGAATACAATATAGAATAAAAATGTAATAACTATAATAATTTTGCAAAGATGTTCCGTTTTGTTTGTCAACGTCGAGGTAACATTTGGTTAGGGTACTCCCTGATATTGTTTCTCGACGATTTAAACTATATGAAATACCCAGGGCACTGCCCAGTGATGTCTTATAGTGAAGTAACAAATAAAAACGGAATATTCTGTCCTGTAGATTTCCGTTCGTTTAAAAATTTCAAGATAACATTCGGTACCAAACCTCACGTAAACCTTAATATATAAATATAATAACAGTGGTTTGGGATCGACTTCAAAGGGTGAGTCAAATGTAATCTGTACTTGAACGGGTTATTTTTGGATTTTTAGTTTTACTGAAGTCGGTTCTTTTTTTTGTTAAAAATTTTTTTCAAATACCTACTTAATTATTTGAATTGTATTTTTGAGCCAATAGTTTCAACACTAAGTTATGATTAGGTATTACTTATGACAACGTATTCTGCAAGTATTTTGAACATGATTCAGCCAAGTGCGCTGCTGATTAAGTCAGCTAAGTATGTTGTTTAGGTTATGTACGCCTATTAGGTCAGCTATGTATGCGGTTTAGACTATAGACACCTATTAGACCAGCTAAGTATGCTGTTTAGGCTATGTACGCCTATTAGGTCAGCTATGTATGCTGTTTAGACTATAGACACCTACTAGATCAGCTAAGTATGCTGTTTAGGCTATGTACGCCTATTAGGTCAGCTAAGTATGCTGTACGGGCTATGTACGCCTCGTAGATCAGCTAAGTACGCTGTTTATATCATGAACGCCTCGTAGTACAGTCAAGTGTGCTGTTTTAGGTTAGTACGCCACTGAAGCCTGAATGAATTTTGATTTAGCAGTTTTTCATGCACAACAACAACTAACAAAGTAATACATACGAATGAATGATACAAGTGATCCAAATTTACATTAATTTCCAATTTACTATCACAAACTAGATAACTTTAATATTTTCGAGTAATCAAAATTAACTATACTTATTAATGATATATTATAACAATTTTCATATTCTATCGGATATCCTGGTTCATTAATATTCAAGTTCAAGTCAGTGTCTTTCCGTGCTTTCAAACAGTTTTCATTAGCACTACATAGTATAAAACAAAATCGCTTCCTGTTGTCTGTCTGTCAGTCCCTATGTATGCTTAGATCATTAAGACAATGCAACGGATTTTGATGCAAATATCCATAATTTATCGGCGTCGCACCTGTGCGAAGCCGGGGCGGGTTGATAGTAAATAAAACACTAACATCATACAAACATTTATCAATTAGTTATTACAATAACAATAGGTTTGTCTGCTATCTCTTACCATTGATATAAAATATTTTATTCTTAATTTTGATTTTATTTTGAAATTATTTTATTCGAGTCATTGATATAAACGCGATTTTATTCTGAAATGATAGCGCCACGTGTGCGTTGAGCGGCACAGTGTCAAATGAAATATGAGCAAAGTGACATACAAATGAATTACTCCTTACAGTTAGACCATGACATCAGACAATGAACAAACAGATGCTTCGTCGCATACACCACCGCGTAAGGGTAGGCGCCGTAGACGGAGATCTTCGACTTCATCCAGCGAGGACTCGACTCCAAGGAAGTCGAGCCGAATGTCAACGGAGGACGTGATTAAGCTACTAGCTTCGTGGAAGAATGAACCAAGTAAGAATTCATTGATCCACAGTAATAGCATGAACAATGTTATTCCTGAGTTTAATCCTGCCAATAGGGCACAAAGTATCGAAAACTGGATTAGGAAGGTTAATGAGTGTGCTCTTATATACGGATGGGAGGAGCGACAAACCATTCACTTTTCATTGCAGAAGCTAAGTGGGCTTGCAAAAAAATGGTATGAAGCTCTACCCTCTGTTGTGTATACGTGGGAGGAGTGGCAGCATAAACTCCGGAAGGCTTTTCCTAGTGAAGAAAATTACGGGCGCCTTCTGGAGGAAATGTTGGCACGCACCTCCCGAAATGATGAGAGTTTTCGTGAATATTTCTATGACAAACTAGGACTATTGAATAGATGTGAAATCACAGGGAAAAAGGCTGTTGACTGCGTTGTACACGGAATAAGTGATAGATCAGTTAGGAGTGGCGCCCAGGCACAAAACTGTGCGGAGCCAGAAGATTTACTCAATTTTCTCTGCTCTCAGCGCGCTGTATCGCAACCGCAATTCAATCATAATAGGACGCGAGATCGGAACATAGTCAGGAATGGTAATGCTAGTAATACTGGGAGTACACCAACCACTTCGAATGAGACTGCCATCATTTGCTTCAATTGTAAAACAAAAGGTCATCCATTTTTCAAATGTCCTAAGCCTTTAATTAAATGTAAAAAGTGTAACAGGGTTGGTCATGACAATGAAAACTGCAACCTTGAACCACTGAAGTCTGATAACTCTCAACGGTATAATAACATATCCGATAAAAAAACCCTAAAGATAGAAGCTGATTGCAATACAAATAATAAGTTTTTCAAGACGATTAATGCTAACAAATCAACAATGTCCGCATACATCGATTTTGGCAGTGAATGCAGTCTCATCCGAAACACTGATGCAGGACGTTTAAATCTATACAAAGTATATGACAACCTCCCCGTCGTCAAGGGTTTCGGGAACTCTACTATTACCCCGCTCTATAAATCTGTTGTTGATGTAAAGATTGATGAAGTAGAAGCATCCATCGAGGTACTGGTTATACATGACTCATATATGCAAACCTCTATGCTAGTTGGACAGAACTTTACAGAACTACCGTGTGTCACAGTGCTGAAAGACAGTACACGGTTAGTCTTTTACAGAACTCCTGTCAATGTCTCTTCCGATGATCATAGTAGAGCCCTAAAACTTTACGTTACCGGTACGACCTCTATTGCCCAGACTTGCACTGTACCCATTCACATGGAAGATCAGACTTTTACCGGTGATATTTTAATTGAAGGCTATAATAAAGTGGAGCCCGGGAAAGAGTATCGACTGCTTTCCGGAGCCTATCACATTACCCAAGGCAAAGGTTCTGTTGTAGTTACCAATCTGTCGCAACAACCCTTGGAGATTGAGGCGAATACCATGATTGCAAGATCTGTCCCTTTTGTAGAAACTGAATGTTGCCAAATTAACCGTATCAAGGTGTATGTGTCTACTCTAAAGCCACTTGATAAATCTGAAATTAAGGTTGGTCAGGAATTAAGTGAGTCTGAGACTGATAGGCTGTATGGGTTGCTTCAGAATTATCGTGACTGTTTCGCGGAAAACTTAAGTGAGATAGGATGTGCAGTAGATGTAGAAATGAAATTAGATGTCTTAGATGACAAACCTGTTGTATACCGTCCTTATCGCTTGTCCTTCTCAGAACGCGAAAAGGTTCGTGAAACCATCGAAGACCTAATGCATAACGATATCATCGAAGAGTCCAATTCTAATTATGCCAGTCCTATACTCATGGTGAAAAAGAAAACGGGCGACCAGAGGTTATGCGTGGATTTTAGAGCCCTGAACAATAAAACTATTAAAGACCGCTTTCCATTGCCTTTAATAGAAGATCAAATCACCAATCTCAGCGGCAACATGTTTTTTACCACGCTTGACCTCGCGTCAGGTTATTATCAAATCCCTTTGGCTCCTGAAAGCCGACACTTAACAGGTTTTGTAACTCCAGACGGTCATTACCAATTCAAAAGAATGCCTTTTGGGTTGGCAAATGCTCCGGCTGTATTTCAGCGGATGATTAATAAAATGCTCGGTAATAAACGATTTGAATATGCCTTAGCCTATCTAGACGATATCCTTATTCCCTCTAAGGATACAGATGAAATGTTTTCCCGCCTGGAGAGCATACTAAAGCTGTTGAGAGAGTTCGGATTGACGTTGAAACTTGCTAAATGTCGCTTCTTCGACACCTCGATAAGTTACTTGGGTTACGAAATATCATCCGCTGGTGTACGGCCTGGGGAGACAAAGATAGTGGCCGTCAAGGATTTTCCTAGACCTCAGACCATACACGATGTCCGGCAATTTCTCGGACTTACTGGTTATTTCCGTAAATTCATAAGAGGTTACGGAGAAATTGCTCATCCTTTGACGAACTTGCTGAAAAAAGACATTTCTTGGCATTGGACTGAACGGGAGGAAAAAGCCTTTTCGGAATTGAAAGATAGACTGATTAGTAGACCCGTACTAGCACTTTATGACCCAAATTAGAAACCGAGGTGCACACAGACGCCAGTGCTATGGGTATAGGTGGAATATTAATGCAATGGCAAAGCAATCCAAGAGTTTTAAAGCCAGTTGCCTATTTTAGCAGGCAGACTACACCTGAAGAAAAACATCTACACTCATATGAACTAGAGACGCTGGCGGTTGTGTGCTCCTTGAAGAAATTTAGGGTCTATCTTTTAGGACTGTACTTCAAAGTTTTTACTGATTGCGCTGCCCTGCGAACCACTCTAACAAAGCGGGACCTTCTCCCGAGGATAGCTAGATGGTGGCTTCAAATAAGTGAATACACATTTGAGATAGAATATCGTCCCGGGGTGCGAATGGCGCATGCAGATGCACTAAGCCGAAATACCACCTTATCAGCAGATCTCACTAGTGGTGATACGACGTTAGTAACAGTCTATACGCTAGAAAAGGAAAACTGGCTCTTGTCCCTTCAACTAGCAGATCCCGACATTTCTCGTATTATAAAAATTCTTAAACCCGATACAGACGAAGAATACAGGGACATACAAAAAAATTATATCGTTAAGAATCATTCACTGTATAGACGAGTAGACGATCGAACATGTCTTGTGGTCCCTCGTAGCGCGCGATGGCAGGTATGTAGGGCTAACCATGACGATATAGGTCACTTAGGTTATGCTAAAACGCTCGAAAGAATACAAGGCATGTTCTGGTTCCCTAAACTACGTAAATTTGTTAAAAAGTACGTCGCAGCATGTATAGAGTGCGCGTACAATAAGGACAATGCAAGTAGGCAAAAATCTGGCTATCTTTACCCTATTGAGAAAGTGGAGATACCTTTTCACACGGTCCATATCGACCATCTCGGTCCATTTGTAAAAAGTAGAAAAGGTAATACCCACATACTCACCATAGTTGACGGATTTTCCAAATACGTATTTGTTAGGGGGGTCAGGGACACTAAAACAAAGAATACCTTGAAGGCTCTTGAGGCTATTTTCTATGATTTTGGCGTCCCGAGTCGTATTGTGTCTGACCGTGGTACATCGTTCACATCAGCAGCCTTTAAATCATTTTGCGAGCGTCATGGTATAAAACACATCCTTAACGCAGTCGCTTGTCCCAGGGCAAATGGCCAAGCAGAGAGATTTAATCAGACTATATTACATTCCTTGGCAGCACAAAACTCTGGTGGCCATGAGCGGGACTGGGACAGGTGCCTGGGAAAGGTTCAATGGGGTATTAACAATACCATCAATGCCACTACTCGCAAAACAGCGACGGAAGCTTTGTTTGGGGTGAAGATGCGCGATGACTTGATTAATAAACTCGGTATTGACACTAGTCAATTTAGTAACGACTTAAAACAACTAAGGGATAATATACGCTCTACCATCGATCAGAATCAGGCAAAACAAAAGTCTAAACACGACTCTGATCGAGTACCAGCTACTAAATATCAGGTTGGTGATTTAGTTAAAGTTATGCGCAATAATTACTATAACGAAGGGAAAAGTACAAAGCTTCTATCAAAGTTTGTGGGCCCTTACAAAATAGAAGAAACCTTAGGTAATGATAGGTATCGAATCATAGATGTTCCAGGATTCAATAGAAAAGGTAATAAACCTTATGAAACTGTTATCTCAGCAGATAGAATAAGACCATGGATAAATATTAAAGCTCTGGAAGTCCATGACAGCGACAGCAGTTCTTGTGAACAAAGTGATGGTACTGACTGATTGTTATGATACATATAAACATAATGATATATAAATATATATAAATATGAATCATCTAAAAGGAAATATTGTGTTACTGATAATGAGCTTTAATAGTTATCCACTCCACATTTGGTAGGTATGATTAGGCAATGATATTTTATGGAAATTAGGATACTTACCCGAATGTGATGTGTTTGGAATTCCAGTTGAGATCAGTTATATCTGTTAGGTCTATTAATAATAACTTTTTACTCCTTTCATTTCATGTCTAAACTGATTGAATATATTATGTACATGATAGAGATTACGTGCGCCAGAGGCAGCACGATGTCTGATGGCCGAATGTGATGTTTTTTAAAATATAGGGTAGATTGTTATGATTATTGTTTGCCTAGTTTAGAATATTTTAAATATTGTAATAGCAACACTGGTTTTTGGCGCCAATCCCTCTCTCTTGGAGTGGGGATGGGCGACAAAAACCAAGTGCCAGGACGGACGAGGGCGATTTTCTCGTCGAGCGTTCGTCCGGAAGGTTCAGTACAGTGATATGAGTGCTTATTGTGATTATTTGTAACTTGAACTATGAGAAAATAAAAGTGTGCTTGTCTTGAATACGGAGTTTTTATTACTTTACAAAAAGCAAAACCTCACCGAACAACGGCATGCTCTACGAGCAAACTTGAAATTGGCGAAATCATCATTAACCTGATGGAAGCCATATTTTAAAATTAGAATTAGACAAGTGTAAATTGAGAAACCTTTTATTGGAAAATCCTTTGTACTCAGATTATCTTCACATATTTAGATAAAAATTTTTGTATTTTATTTTAGTGTAGGCGACGATCCTTTGTGGTGACTGTTGACATTTAATTTGTATAATTAAGTGAATTTATTGGCATATTTATTCGACATTATTTAAATTGTTATATTATTTGAAATTTTTTGACATTGTTTTTTCTTATTTATCTAATGAATTATGACTTGCTGAATTTGTTTATTATGTTGACGATCACCGTGTAGATTCGTGTAAATTGACTATGTATCCCTATATGTGTGAAATAAATATAATCTAATCTAATCTCTCAATTTTTCATTGGACTTTGATCTTGGTTTAATGGTTTAGTATAAAAATGTGGTATACCCACATTAAAAAAATGACATTACATGTTTCAGAAATTTTTGTTGGTATATTGTAGGTACGTAGTGTACAGCTCAAAATAGACTTTAGTTTACGATCTAAAATAGAACACAAGGACAAACCGACAAGAAACGCTGGCACTTGTTACATCGGCGAAAATATTTACATAGCATTTTTTAGAAAGTGCACAATAATATTCAAAACATCCTATGATAATCTCTTTTCAACAAAAGCCTATAAAACCCTTCGCACTAACAAAAAACGCAAGCGCCATGTTGTAATTTGTATCATGTCAGTAATTGTTTTATTTACAAAAGTTGTGTCCATTTTAAATGAAAAAAAAAATGAAAAATGAAAAATATTATTTCCAAAAGTACAACATCACTAATAAAAATAAGGTAGGGCCTTCCTTTTAAGTAAGTAATACCTGTATTTGGAAGTCCCGCTCCTCCACATCAGCACGTGTCTTATGACTTAAAAAATAAATCTTTATCTTACATATTAAATTAATGCCTTAATAGGCGCCTTGTTTACAGAATTCCAATTATGTACTTATTAGTTGCATCACGTATTCAAGACTCCATTGTTATCATCACATTATAATCAATCGTTTTGTTGAATTCCTAACCTTTCATGTCCATGAATTTGCCAAGATTTGTTTCTTAAGCAGTAAATGATCCCAGCTCAAGTTTTTATTAGGGTTCCGTACCCAATGGGTGAAAACGGGAACCAGCAAGTCTAGCACAACTATGCTTCGCGACTCTTGTCGCGCGACTTACCGTCATCCGTCACTCTCACACAGTACTGTACAAAAGGAGATGGGTAATATATCTCACGCGAGAAAGAGTTGCGTGTCACAGATATGCTAAAGGTGCTGATTACGGACAGACAGCGAAGTCTTAGTAACTTCGCTGTCTGTCCGTCTGTCACCAGGCTGTATCTCATGAACCGTGATAGTTAGACAGTGGAAATTTTCACAGATGATGTATTTCTGTTGCCGCTATAACAACATACACTAAAAAACAGAATAATATAAATATTTAAGGAAGCTCCCATGCAACAAAACGTGATCGGTTGCGTTAGCTTTGCACCTCATTTGTATCCGGCGCCATACATACCACGTGCTTAACTTAACCCGGCCAGTTAGGATGGGATGGATAAGGATAGGAGGATTAAGGGCAAGGGAATGATGATGAATGTGTCAATGTCGTGTAAGCTTAAATCAATGTATGTACAGCCTAGGGGTGTAACGAATATTCCATTCGCATTCGCATTCGCGAATATTCGCAAGTTTTTGAATATTCGCATTCGTTCGTATTCGCAAGAATATCTGCGAATATTATGCGAATATTGCTCATACATTTTCAGCCACTAAAATGAATAAACAGAAGATAAAGACTGCAGAAACGTGAGTCATATTTGTACGGGGTTGGGGTTAAATATGCCCACATATTACTACCTACATTATTTAATTTTATTGGCTACGTTTTTTTTTATTTAAGAGGGTTCGGTGTCCCACTGCTGATGTTGGGCAAAGTCCTCTCTCATTTTTTCAATTTTTCCACGTGTCCGGGTCTTGGGCTAGTTCTTATGGAAGACATTCGTGTCATCTCCGTCGAGGTCTGCCGGAACGCCGCACTCTATTTAGTGGGACTCACGTGGTCAGTAGTCACTTTAACCCCCAAAGTCTTCCGGCATGCAACAGATTTATCCGGCCCAGTTCTATTTCGGTTACAAGTATATATAAAATATAAGAAATGAATGATTTCTTTAGTTAATGTTTTATTTTTTATTTTTTTAGTTAATGTATTACTTAAAATGAGTTCATCTAAGACAATGTGTTTATGTTTTTAGCTCAAGAATATAAATTCCAAGCAAACTAACATATTTCAAGCAAGTTTTTCGTTTTTTGTTCCGTTTGGTTTTTTTACTGACAAAATAGGCAATATTCGCATTCGCATTCGCATTCGCGAATGTCAGAGTCAAATATTCGTATTCGCATTGGCATTCGCGAATGCCCAAAAATCAACATTCGTTACACCCATAGTACAGCCCCTTGGATGTTTTTCAGTCAGTATCTTTAATATAATAATGATACACGTGATGTTTTTAGTTGAAATTATCATGCAAGTGTTGATAAATTTGGCACGTCGTTTGAATGATATGACACTTGTATTGAAGTTTATGGTGATAATTAAATAAGTAAATAAATAAAATAAATATCGGGCAACCTCACACAAATCGATCTAGTCCCAAATGGAGGTCAAGAAGGCTTGTGTCACGAGTATTAGAAGATGTACATAAGTACTTATAAAACATAAATAAGTAAATATATACTAAAATACATAGAACAGCCATGACTCAGATACAAAATATACGAGTTCATCACACAAATATTTGGCCGTGCCGGGATTGGAACCACATTTCAATCACGTTTCTCAGATTTAAATACATGTTGCATGTATCTTCAGAAAAGATTAACTAAGGAGAGGAACAGCTGAAAGATGTCCTTTCTTTTTGCAGGAGAATAAGAAGATTCGAGGAAGAAGGCTGTACGGGAGCGCCGCCGGGACAGTAACCGTTGGCTTGGATTATTGGGCTGAATGAACGTAACCAAGCGATCGACAGCCCGCCTGTCCGGCCGGGCGTCCGTACAGTCGAGTTCATTTACATCTACACGCTTACGAGAACAAAAATATCGGAACACGATTTTATGCTCCTGACAATAGGGTCGTGTTCAAATATTTTTGTTCTCGTAAGTGTGTAGATGTAAATGAACTCGACTGTACATCAAATCATCATCCCCGGATTTTCGTCGCAGTCACGTGACAATAGGGTAGTTTGGGGAGTAAATGGGCCTGTGTTAATAAATAAGGAAAAACTAACAGTTTTTAACCCAATAAATTTTTACTTTTTTTTTTTTTCAAAAATGATAATCACTTATTTCATTAATGTAATACACTCCATTTGTTATTAAATTATAAATAATAAAAAATATAAATCTTAAATATTTTAGACGTTTTTGTCTTTGTATATGTTTATAAATTTAATTAATTTACGACAAAAATGTCATAATTAATTGAATTAATTGATCAATATTATTTTTTAACAAACCAAACATTTGATTTGTTACGGAGTCAGTTAACGAAATAACAACGTCGATAAATAAGTCAATTGACAATTGACCTACTTATAGGTAATATTAAATGAAGAATATTAATTTATTTTTATGTCATTTATTGTATTAATTAACACTACTCTATTGTGACGTCACCGCGACAAATGTCCAGGGTCTAATCATCATCAGATTTAAAAATCAATGCTCTTCTTTCAAAGACGCAGCTTGCTCTTCTAACACAACTAAGCTTCGCGACTCTTGTCGCGTGACATAGCCTTACTCGTCACTCTCACAGTACAGCGAAAAAAGAGATGTCGGTTTCAAGCTTCAACCCCCATATTTCCGTAATTTTGAAAAATTATAAAAACTGACTCGAAGAAAAAAAATACAATATGTCACGAGTCGATTGGGAAATGTGTCCCGTAGGTGAGAACAGCCGGAAATTCGAACATCCAAACATCTAGACATACGAAAGAAAGGGCCTGTCATTTCCACTTTAGTATGTTCGAATTTAGCCCCAATTTCATGCCCATGAAGCATGCTGATCGGCGGGTTTTAGTGTCACGCGGACCGTCGCGCGGATCGCTCCGCGCGGAGCAATATGTATGGCGCGTCCGCGGGGACCCGTCCGCATTACTCTATAACGCTCCCTTAGGGCCTTATCACACTTTCGATTTGCGAGCGTATTTTGTATGAAGGCGATCGCGCAGCGTGTTCGCCGCGTCGCTTATTTGTATAGAAAATACGCTCGCAAATCGCAAGTGTGATAAGGCCCTTAAGCTTAATACATCGTATTCGTGATCCGCGCGGACGGTCCGCGTGCGGTCCGCGTGACACTAAAACCAGCCTAGATGTGCATATTGTTGTTGTCAAGTTACAGCAGGGCCTCTGTAATCCGAACACCCAAAATGTATACCCAGTTCGGATGCACGGAGCGTTCGGATTACAGTATGTAGACGTTTTCAAAGAAAATTTTCTTCGACGTCGAAGCCATGATGAAAGAATCCTCTAATTCGCGACGCCAAACTTAACAAAATGGAGAATCGACGCGTATAGCGGACGATGAAACAATACGTTTAGCAGCTAAAACGTTCTTCGTGGCACTGCGAGACAGAAACTGAGCGAAACGGCGGTTACGTGGGTGGAGAAGGGGTCGTTCGGATTAGAGAGGTGTTCGTATTAGCGTGGGTAGGGATTATCGACGCCTTGCTGTATAATAAAATTATCATGAAAATTGAGCTTCGATTTTAACATAAACAACATCTAGTCACATTATGTCGATGTTGCTTATTTTTTCTGTGAAAAACAGTTTACTACGAGGAGAGTTAAATTGCGGGAAAAAAAATATTAACAGTAGTGACCTTACGATGGGGTGAGAGAATCTAAACATATCGGGGTAAGGGAAACACTCAAAATAAATCAGTGTGTGGGGTGAATCCGATTTTTCGAGACAGTTGTAGTTAAAAGAATAACTAAATGTCGCTGCAATTGATCGTTTTTTAGGGTTCCGTACCCAAAGGGTAAAAACGGGACCCTATTACTGAGACTTCGCTGTCCGTCCGTCCGTCCGTCCGTCTGTCACCAGGCTGTATCTCAAGAACGGTGATAGCTGGACAGTTGAAATTTTCACAGATGATGTATTTCTATTGCCGCTAGAACAACAACTACTAAAAATAAAATAAAATACATATTCAAGGGGGCTCCCATACAACAAACTTGTTATAGACCGTCCGTCCGTCTGTCACCAGGCTGTATCTCAAGAACGGTGATAACTAGACAGTTAAAATTTTCACAGATGATGTATTTCTATTGCCGCTATAACAACAAATACTAAAAATAAAAAAAAAAAATATTTAAGGGGGGCTCCGATACAACAAACTTGTTATAGATTATGTACGTACGTGTTTTACTTGGTACGGAATCCTTCATGCGCGAGTCGGACTCGCACTTGCTCAATTTTTTAGGGTTCCGTACCCAAAGGCTAAAAACGGGACCCTATTACTGAGACTTCGCTGTCCGTCCGTCTGTCACCAGGCTGTATCTCAAGAACGGTGATAGCTAGATAAATGAAATTTTCACAGATGATGTATTTCTATTGCCGCTATAACAACAAATACTAAAAATAAAATAAAATAAATATTTAAGGGGGGCTCCCATACAACAAACTTGTTATAGATTATGGTAAGGATACGGAACCCTTCATGCGCGAGTCGATATAGGAAATATTTCAGTGTTCCACTTCCCCCGTGTGTTTCCCTCACGCCACTTGACCTTACTTACAATTCTACTCGCGGCTTCTTTTGTTTTATTAGGAGTATTGGTTACAACGCCATCTCTTATCTTATCCATAGCCTAACTTAATACGTAAAGGAACTACTTTTAAGGGATATTCTTCTTTTATAGAAAAACAGTTCATCGAATCCTTCATTTCATAGAATTTCAATTTCACAAATGTTTCCCAGGAAGTCAGTATTTTTTTCAGAAATCGTGAAAATGTCAAAAAATATTTTATAGGTTTAGAAAAAACAATCTTTAGAAAATACGGTGAAACGTTTGCCTAAAATACGAGGGTAATAAACCTACTTTCTACCCTTAAAATAACATGGGTTCCGTAGTTAACATGGGTTAGCGTATATGTTATAACGCGAGCGAAGCCGCCGGCAAGAGCTAGTATCTTATACATTTTTGTATCGAAATTCACGCCTAAATTCTGTACGGAAACAGCTGGACATCCAAAGATGGTTATAGAATACTTTATATCCCATTTCGAAAAAAAACAAAAAGAAAATTATAACATTTCCTTAAACGCGGAAGTTCGCGCAAACTTTTTGTGAAAAACGTAAAACTTACTTACTTACTACTTTACTTTTGAGCCATTTTTTTATTTATTTAAGATTTTAGTAGTATATTTGAATTGAATATATTGTTCTGATTGATTAGAATATAAATAAATGTTTACTTACAGCAATAATACTTCTTTTCGCTCTGCTTTCCCCAGCACAGCGCTGACCACTGCTTGGTCACTCCGGCGCATGTGAAATGTGCTCTTCCACAACCAGCACAGCCTTGCAACCCTGCCAGGATCGTATCCTCTCTAATCAGTATCCTGGGTAGCTTCTCATCTTGCAGCATCGGCGCCGTGGATGACACTTTCTCCAGATTATGATGATTCCGTTCATCCTTTTCAAGCAACGCCGTAGGGCATGCTTTATCACAATTGCGATCCATATTTGAAACTGTTTAGTTTTAATTGTTGAGCAGAAACTGTATGTATTTTCGATTGTATGTTGTTACATATTAGTTAAACACGCGCGACCGAAGGCTACTGAGGACGAGTGGAGACTGAAGCGAGGTCGTGTGTTAGGTTATCGCAGTTGTTTTTAAATAGGTTATCATGTTAAGATGTCTTCATATTTTGACGTGTAAAACGATGCTTATAATTACGCTTCGCCAATGGCGGATCGGGGATAAAGTTTCGCTCAATCTTAATGGAAGGGACGGATTACATGAATGGGTTCTTCGAGCGTTTCAAGTTTCAACCGCCTCGTGGAGAAATGTTTGATCAAAGCGTTGTATTTAATCGAGTGTTCCAGCCGATAATTTGTAACTGATTTTTTTACCGTTATCAAAAAAAAAGGAAGTTTTTTAATTATTACTATTTTACGAATGTTTTTGTTCGATAAAGCAGTTTGCATGAGGTTTAGGATAGGACCGAATTTAAAAGGTGATTCAAATGTACATGAACTGGTTATTTTTGGCTTTTTTGTTTATTTTGAAGTTGGTTTCTTTTTTTGTTAAATAGCTTTTTTGTCGAAGAGATTGTTGGTTTTTATAGTCATTTCGAACTATTGATGTTCGAGACTTCTGAGAATTAAATACTTCTATATGTAAATTTAATCACAAATAAATTTATGTCTTTTTTATTTCGACGCAACATACTACATTAATAGCGTGGAGCGATTTTGCCGACTGTTTTAATATCATGACAGATATGCTGAGATATACAATGTAACTCGTGTCTTCTTTCTTATCAACCCATTAGCGGAGTTGGGTTCTCAGTTCGTTCCCCGTATGTTCCACGATATCTCTAAATTGGCTGGACCGATTTGGAAAATTATTTTTTTGTTTCAAAGAGCATGCTTTCTAGTTGATCCCGTTGTTATATAATATAACTTCATTTCGTTGTCGTCGCTTATTTTAATGTAGAATAGTGATTATTATACTAATACAATTTTGTGGTTATTATACTTCTTAAGACGTATCTCAATTATCTCTTATGTTATGTTATAGTATAAAAAAAACTGGGCAAATGCGAGTCCGACTCGCGCATGGAGGGTTCCGTACCATAATCTATAACAATTTTGTTATATGGGAGCCCCCCTTAAATATTTATTTTATTTTTAGCATTTGTTGTTATAGCGGCAATCTTATCTTATCTTATTAGGAAGGAGTCCTTGCGGATACACTTCGACCCAATGGGATCTTTTGTGTAGTTACCCCCATCGCGCCTACTCAAAGGATTGTTCCACTACCTTCATATATCGGATGATGGAACCAGTTGGTAGTGCCTGGACTTCCTTCGGTTCTGGGCAACCAATACCGAATTCCTTCATTCTGAGTCTGGCGAGGGCATGACATCCACACAGTATGTGCTTCATTGTCTCTGCCTCCTCGCCACACATTCTACAATCTGTATTGTCAGACAGTCCCAACTTGGCCAATAGTCCTTTGACCCCAAAGTGACCAGTAAACACCCCCGTTATGATTCGGAGTTGTCTTTTGCTGTATTCCCATAATTTCGTGGTCCAGCCTGATTCTATACATTCCATGAATAGCTTTGAGTGCTTCAAGCCTGCCATTTTCCTCCACTCTTGTAGGTGCTGGTTTTTGGCATAGTCCTTGAATGATGGCTGTTGCTATGGTTCCCTGCGAGAGACCCACACATGGTTCAGGTCCTATGAAACTTGTCGCAGACCCTTTTCTAGCAAGTTCATCTGCAATTTCATTACCGATGAAGCCTTCATGCCCTGGGATCCATACCAGTTGCACCTTATTGTGCCTTCCAAGCTTGTTCAAAGCTAGGACGCCATTATACATAAGTCTAGAATCCACTTTAGGCGCACCTAGCGCTTTAAGTGCCGCTTGACTGTCACTGAGTATGTAGATGTGCCCTCTGGTAAGTCTATCTATGTTCTCCTGGGCACAGGCGATTATAGCGTATGTCTCCGCTTGGAAGACAGTCGCATAACCTCCCATACTTGTACTTGCATTGAAGTCGTTTGCATGAATGCCTGCTCCCGTACCTGATCCCATTTTTGATCCATCAGTGTACCAAACAATGTCCTCACCATCTGCTGTAGGAGGCTCGCGACCCTCGGCCCATTCCGCCCTCGTTGGAACTTGTACCTTGAAGTTCCTATTGAATACAAACTTAGGCTGCATTTTATCGCAGCTCATGGTTGTTATTCCGTCAAGAAAATTTTTGCTTTCCATGTTAGTGTGCTTAGTCTTCGGCGTGCAGTAACTCCACAGGTCCATTGTTTTTAACCTGTGCAGTGATTTGCGCGCTTCGGACTGTATCACTATATGTAGCGGTGGTAGATCTAGCAATATTTCTAGCGCCGCGGTTGGCGTAGTTCTAAACGCCCCTGTTATAGCCATGCACGCCGTTCTTTGCACCTTCGTCAAGGCGTCTCTGCATGTGCTCCTCAACGTCCTTGGCCACCATACGAGGCTGCCATATAGGATGATCGGTCGTACCATCATGGTATAAATCCACTTTAGTACCTTTGGGCTTAATCCCCACGTCTTACCATACGCTGATCTACACATCCCAAATACTCTGAGAGCCTTTGTTATGGTGTGATCGAGATGCTTTTTCCAATTGAGTTCCTTATCTAGTATAACATTATATTATTTATTATTATTATTTCACCTCACTGGACATTTCGAGTACCTGTCCATACAGCTTTAGTTCCTGCATGTCCTTAAGAATCCTCTTCTCGTGAATGGTATTACCACTGTTTTGCCTGGGTTAATGGATAATTGGTGATTGTTACACCATTTCTCCACTTTCCTCAGTGCTTCACTCATAATTGCTGATACCGTACTGGGAAATTTCCCATTTACGAGAATCACCAGATCATCTGCATATCCTGCCGTATAGAAAGGACCACTGTTGAGTTCCTCCATTAGGGAGTTTACCACCAGACTCCATAGAGTAGGTGAGAGTACTCCTCCCTGGGGACACCCTTTTGTAGCCGTAGCTAGTATTTCATCTCCCATCAGTGACGACTTTATTAGCCTGGCGTTTAACATGTTGCCTATCCATTTGTAGCGGCAATAGAAATACATCATCTGTGAAAATTTCAACTGTCTAGCTATCACCGTTCTTGAGATACAGCCTGGTGACAGACGGACGGACAAGGAAGTCTCAGTAATAGGGTCCCGTTTTTACCCTTTGGGTATACGGAACCCTAAAAAGTCAGCATCACATGTCGGACTAAATGCCAAACGATATTTTCTACCAGCAAGCCAATACAGCCAATTAGAGATATCTGAAATTAGTTGCATGAACTTAATTTAAATTCCTCCCACACTATTGACTTTCAAAAGTTCTTGAACGTTTTTCATTATGAACAATTATAGAATTGCTAAATGTATATTTAGATGGGTAAGGCACCTTACATATTCAAATACAGAGCAGATTTAAATATATTACTGGTATCGTAATTTAGGTACATGAGCATATAACGGACTCTACATGAATACTTAATGAATGAATAGGCATCAGTACAATAAATTAAGTAGTTTTTTGGGGTTCCAAATGACTGCTAATGCGGCTCTATTACTAACCTCGCTGTCTGTCCGTCTGTCACGTGGCTGTATCTTTCCCACTGTATACCTATACAAATGGGGATTTGACATTTTCGTTTAATGTGGCCTGAATTAATATTCATAAAATAATGAGGATATGTTTACAAATGAAGCGAAAATTTAAAAATTTAATGATTCGGACAGGATTCGAACCTGCGTTTCCAAGGGCTAATAATGAGGATAGAAAAAAATCTGGCAGGATCTAGTCCCAAATTAAGCTCAAGAAGGCTTGTGTTATGGGTACTAGACGACGATATACATACTTATATAGATATACTTAAATACATAGAACAACCATGACCCAAACACAAATATTCGAGTTCATCACACAAATATTTGCCCTGGCCGGGATTCGAACCCGGGACCGCCGGCTCAGTAGGCAGGTGTTTACAAACCGAGCCAAACGCGTCGTCACGCAAGCGCATGCGTTACGCAAGGAGAACAGTACAGTGCCCCTAGTGGTTGCTTTGTAGAACTACAATTCTCCATACAAATCGTTTACGCAGGGGATAGCGAGTACGATCACTCTAACTCATGGAAACAGTGGCGGATTATCCCTAAGGCAAAGTAGGCACGTGCCTAGGGGCGCAAGCCCGCAAAGGAGCGCAAAGGAGCGCAAAGGGCCGCAAAGGGGCGCCGATGAGGTTTTTGCCTAAGGGCGCTCTCGACCCGTAATCCGCCACTGCATGGAAAGGGTAAAGATTCTTAACTTCACCTTTAAGACTTGTTAATTATGTTCTGATCTGACATCTGGTTTGCTTCTGGACATCTTCTATCGTTAATTTTATACTTTAAGAGGTCTTATTCCTTTTAATTTTTTTTTTTTCGTATTATGACAAATATATTGATAATTTCAACCAACTTTTTGAAGTGAATAATACTTTTCCGAGTTCTAGGTATTAACGTAGCTATTTCATGCTTTTATTGCGTGCTGTCGTGAAGTTGAAAAAACTAATTTTTCGCGTGAAATTTGTCAATTTCGAGTACTTTTTGAAACAAAAATTATCAATGAAAAATTCAAACTGTAGGTTTCAAATATATACTAATAGATCCCAATAGGCCTCTTCAAGGTAGTAACATCAATAATATGTTAGGAAACATGTTTGATAATAGAGAAAAATGTCTAAAATAATCAGCCCTTTAAAAGGAATAAGGCCTCTTAATATTATTCAGATTATTTATTTTATTTATCTTTCGTCTTAGGCTAGGTTTTAACAATAAATTTATATAAAAAGTAAAATACAAAAAAGTAATTACAAAATATAAATACATTATAAAAAACTAACCTAGGATGCCGCCGGCAGCGGGGCGGGGCCCAGGTGTTTAGGACTGCAGAGAGAGGAACCTCCTGACGATGCGCGCCGTGTCCAGGAGTACCGCCTTCTGTATTTGGCCCTTGATCCAGCCATCTAGCGAGACTCTCTTAAGATGTTATTCTTATTCAGATTATTTTTAGTTGTATTCAATTCATGATAATCAGTGCATTTTAATTTGTAGATAGTTAGTATAATTTCAAACACAATGTATGTTGTTGTTGAATAAATAAATCAATCCATGAAATCAAATCAAACCCATATATATGTTACAGTTACATAAACTAGTAGGTACATAATTTGTTATTAAACAAATGCGTCGTCTCGTAGCAAGAATTTCCATAGTAAGTACAATCGAGGTGCAAAGTGCGATGGAATTACTGGCTTATTTGACGCATCATATGATAAATTGTATGGCTATTTGGCTTGTTTTATAAGTGCCTTGTTGACGTAACTTCTGTTTTGATATTGAGGATATAGAGCCCTTGAGTGTCGAAATGTACGTTTTTTGCGACATAACCGTATCTTTTTTAGGGTTCCGTAGTCAACAAGGAACCCTTATAGTTTCGCCATGTCCGTCTGTCCGTCCGTCCGCGGCTTAGCTCCGTGATAATACTAGAAAGCTGAAATTTGGTACGAGTTGTGTATGTATCACGTCAACAAAACTACAATAAAAACTAAAAAAAAAATATTTTTGGGTACCTCTGGTACACCTAACTTAAAGTGGGGGTGATTTTTTTTTTTCCGTGACAACACTAATGTGTTGTGTGTCGTTGAATAAGTCTTTTAAAAATAGTAGGGGTCTCCAAATATTACTTTTTGATAAAGTCAGCAGTTTTGTAAATATTCGCTCCAGAAATCAAAAAAGTAGCGTCCTTCCGTCTACCTTTTCAAAAAAAAAAATTTTTAACAAAAAAAAGAACCGACTTCAGTAAAACTAAAAAGCCGAAAATAACCCGTTCAAGTACAGATTACATTTGACTCACCCTTTGAAATCGATCCCAAACCACTCAGTTATTATATTTATATATTAAAGTTTACGTGAGGTTTGGCACCGACTTCAAAGGGTGAGTCAAATGTAATCTGTACTTGAACGGGTTATTTTCGGCTTTTTAGTTTTACTGAAGTCGGTTCTTTTTTTTGTTAAAAATTTTTTTTTTTCGCTTTTTAGTGATTCATATAAAATACTTATGGCGGGTGATCAGGGAGGTCTTGAAGGCATGCATCTCGTTTGAAATATCTCCTAACTCCTAACTGTTAAGGAGTTGTACCTTCCATCATCAGTTCAGCATGAGAAGATGATGACTACCATATGCAAATACTTAAATAGTTTTAGAAAAAACATTAAAAATATTACGAGTGCCTATAAAATTTCAGGAATTCCTTCGATTCCTCATGGATCTCGTCATCCGATCTTCACCAAAATTTTATGGGACCAACCTTGAGATGTCTATTCATGAACCTAAAAAGAATTTTCCAAATCGACTCATAAATGACGGAGTTATGAGGTAACAAACATTAAAAAAAAAAAAAAAAAAAAAAGACAACCGAACTGAGAACCCCCTCCTTTTTTTGAAGTCGGTTAAAAATTATGGAAAATTTCAGGAAAATGAGGCCTTATAGGTACCTACTTTCAATGAAAACTATATTGAATAAAATCGGTTGTGCCGTTTTTAAGCTACCGCAACATTTCATAATTTTCTTTAAAATGACGTAAGTGCCGCGCGGTGTCCTTATACTTCGAACGTTACACATATTATTAGTTAAGTGCCATACTGTATTAAAACATTTCGCTCAACCTGGCGCGTATAATCCATAACTTCCAGAAGGTAATAAGTAATTACAGTTACTTAGGCGTTTAAAACCTTTTTCTAGAGCTTAAAATCTTTCTCGTAATATTACCTCGGACTCAAAACCGCTGTTTTAAGCCCGTCTATTGTGAAGGATGGGCAACTACGGAACACTACACTGAGCGTGGCCCGACATGCTCTTGGCCGGTTTTAAGCCCGTCTATTGTGAAGGATGTGCAACTACGGAACACTACACTGAGCGTGGCCCGACATGCTCTTGGCCGGTTTTAAGCCCGTCTATTGTGAAGGATGTGCAACTACGGAACACTACACTGAGCGTGGCCCGACATGCTCTTGGCCGGTTTTAAGCCCGTCTATTGTGAAGGATGGGCAACTACGGAACACTACACTGAGCGTGGCCCGACATGCTCTTGGCCGGTTTTAAGCCCGTCTATTGTGAAGGATGGGCAACTACGGAACACTACACTGAGCGTGGCCCGACATGCTCTTGGCCGGTTTTAAGCCCGTCTATTGTGAAGGATGGGCAACTACGGAACACTACACTGAGCGTGGCCCGACATGCTCTTGGCCGGTTTTCATTTCACGTTAACGTAGATGTTTGATTTTTTCACAGCTTCAAGGGCCCGTAGTCCTGAGTATATGGTATTGGTGTTCAACTCGATACCTTCACGCTTTCTCAAGATAAGGGGTCTTGCCAGACAGACGGACGGACGGACAACAAAGTTATCCTATAAGGGTTCCGTTATTTCCGATTGAGGTACGGAACCCTAAGTGATGAAAATAAAGAAACAGGCAATCGGGGTTTTTTTTTGAAAAAAAGTTAAGATATGCATGACGTACTTACCTACCTACGCTAGTTTTACGTATAATAAAATTGAATTAATTAATAATATCATCAATTCATCACGCAGTTAACGACGCTGTCGCGTATTCTACACGACGCTCCAAGTACCTAAGATTGCGACTGGGAATTTGCTAAGGAAAATGTTTATAGTCGTTTATAACGATTACTGCATGGTAGGTTCTACCATTCAGACATCTGGATATGATATAGGTACAGTCGAGTTCATTTACATCTACACACTTACGAGAACAAAAATATCTGAACACGACCCTATTGTCGGGAGCATAAAGTCGTGTTGTGCAGATGTAAATGAACTCGACTGTACATTGTGTTTGAAATCAACTAATATCTAATTTTATCTACACATTATACCTACACTGATGTATTTTTTTTTAATTTATAGAAATAGCTTTGTCACAGAGCGACCATATCGCCCCGTAAAAACAATACACAAACAATATACAAAAGGGTGACTATTAATACTACATATTTACTAAGGACGGTACTTAGCTAACAAGATATCCGATATTTATTATATATTTAATAATTTATTTAAACATTATTGCCCAAAACAAAAGTCAGTCCAAATGGCGGATATGATGTGGGCGAAGCTAAAATGCTATTGACAAGACCTCGTACAAATCGGCCTAGTCCCAAATTAAGCTCTATACCTAGTAGGTTTATGTAATAGTAATGGGCACTAAGTGTATAATAAATACCTAAATACATAGAATCATCCATGACCCAGGAATATTTGAGTTCATGACACAAATATTTGCCCTTGCCGGGATTCGAAGCTATTTGAACCTAGTAATGACATTTAACTGGTATAATAAAAATAATATATCGGGCAATCTCACACAAATCGATCTAGTCTCAAATTAAGCTCCAGAAGGCTTGTGTTATGCGTACTAGACGACGATATACATACTTATATAGATAAATAGATACTTAAATACATAGAACAACCATGACCCAAGCACAAATATTCGAGTTCATCGCACAAATATTTGCCCCGGCCGGGATTCGAACCCGGGACTGCCGGCTCAGTAGGCAGGTGTCTACAAACCAAGCCAAACGCGTCGCCAAATGCTGTTTTTGTTGACCGTTCCCAATTAGCCAAACCAATTCGACCGTGGCGTGGCCAGCGGGCTATGATGGTTGTTTTTATCACGCCAGAAATAGGTGATAAACAATCGTCTCGTTTTGACAAAATGCGAGTGTGAGTGACGGGATGCTTTGTCACTTATTTATCACGTTATACACGCATCCATCATAACAGCTGGTCATGGTCACCTCTGGTGATACAGCACATTCTTCTTTTTGACCACGTTGCGGGTCTGGAGGTCCCCCTCTGGTAACCCCACCCGCACCGCCAAGACAGCCACGCCCAGTCGAAAGACAATCACTTTTCAAAAAAACAATAAAAAAACATCCATCATCAGCAGACATAATCAATTTAAATCATTAATAAACCCAATAACTTACCTACCTATTGCATTGTTGTATAAGTATAACATGGTATCACGACACCATTTATTTATTCAGTTTGCCAAAACTATGTCACGTGTGGTTCAAAACAAAAAAGGTTTTATAATGTTGTTTATTTTTGCCACAATTTGCTCGTTTAATGCGGTTATTGGTTTTAAGAAAACTGTCGATTAAGTTCTTTCTTACATATGGATATTAAAAATCTCGTCTTTATTTGATTTGATCATATCCATAAAGTACCTAAAATAAGAAATGACGAACTAGAGTCAAGATAGACAAGAATAATATAATTATAATAAAAACGGTTTAAGCTCACGTAAAAAAAAATGTCAGGAACGGCCCGAAATTTGTGCCACAGTGGGCCGCGACGCGACGCGAGTCGCGTAGCTGCACGGATAGCTGTCCCTGATGTAGACCTCCATATGAGTTCGAAACATGTTGGCTTGGGCCGTTTTTGTTTTTTTTACGTGTGTTTTTAAAAACCGTTTTTATCATTGTTGAAGATGTCTCACGGTAGTTTTAATAATATTAAGATAGAAAAGCTTAGGTATAGTATTCTTTTTTGAGGCCGAATTAACTTTACTTTGTTCTAACAAATAATGCCAATGGGTCCGGGTATTGTGTGCATTATGAACTGCGGCCAAAATCTGCACTTATCAAGTTCACAAGTTCTTTATCGATACAATTTTTTTTGAGTAGGTACTAACTTAGTTTTTCTAATTTAAACATTGAAACGAAGATCAAAGCTTAAAGAAAAATTGACAAAGGAGCTACCTGGTGGAAGAGACCGGGAATCGAACCCGGTACCTCTAGATTGCCGGTCCAGCGCGTTAACCACTTCGCTACCCTAGCTCCAAGTGGAGTTATATTCCCGGTTTCTTCCACCAGTTAGCTCCTTTTTAAATTTTTCTCTAAGCTTTGATCTTTGTTTCAATGTTTTAATTAAATAAGGATTTTGGTGTGTACCTACCCACATTAAAAATGAGACATTACATGTTTCATAAATTTATAGTTTTTCTAAGTTTTTACTAACATCAATAGGACCGTATAGTACAATACCGTACAGTATATGTCTTAAATTGAATTGAATTAAAAATTTCAACATTAAAAAAGGAGATGTGAAGGTTGAAAACGTAAAAAAATTATAGCTGTCTCCCAGAATCATTCACAGCTTTTTACAAGCTTTTTTTTTATTTACTTTCACCTGTTCCGTTGTAATGGAATTTTGCAAGTTAAATTTGACCCACTTTCCGGCTTCTGATTGAGCTGAAATTTTGCTCGAATATGCAAATCGCGTGACAATACAATATTATGATGACGTGGAGCTGATCTGATGATGGAGCTGGAAGGTGGCCATAGGAGCTCCGTTATAAATAAAGCAATCATATCGAGTTTGGGCTCCTTACAGTCGTCTCTGTGAGCAATTGATGGATGTTCAAAGAAAAGTACAGTTGGCTATAAAAGCTTGTCACAAAAATGAAATTTTTGACAGAAACTTATTTTGTTTATCTATAAAAGATTAATTGTTATAATTAGCCCTCAGTGACCCGGGGCCAAGGGTCTGCTTAGATAACGCCATCGGAAGTGGGTTGTCGTAATTGTGACTCCATAAAAACAGTGCTCCCATAACAGCCATGAGTTTGGATTGTGATTTAAATAATCAAGAGGCCTTTTTCTTTTAATTTTTTTTTCCCATTAATATTGATAACTTCAACTAACTTTTTGAAGTAGGTACTTATAATAATAATACTTTCCCCTGAGTTCTGGATAAAAACATAGCTATTTCATGCTTATATAGCGTGCAGTCAAAAACAAGTTGAAAATAACAGTTTTCTGCGTAAATTTTGTCAACATCGAGTAGTTTTTGAAATAAAAGTTATAAATGAAAAATTCAAATTGTACCTAGATTTCAAATATATAGCAATAAATCGCAATAGCCCTGTTCTAACTAGTAACATTGATAATATGTTAAGAAAATTTGATCATAGAGAAAAATATCTAAAACAATCAGCATTTTTGAACGGATAAGGAACCTTAAATTAATAACAATTTAACTGATATACCAAAATAAATATTGTATGTCTTTCCCTGCGCTTTCGCTCACGCAGAAGTAACATTCAATTCGTTTAGCCCTCTTAATTTTTTTAATGAAAAAAAAACTTACTAGGTAACTTGTCTCTGTGAGCTCTAAACTTCACTAGCCACTATTATCAACTTGGCTTTTATATTATAACACACAATATATTTAAATTATTTCATTGGCACAATTGGTAAAAGTAAAGAAATGCAACAATTTACATACATACCGGTCATTGTTACAATTTGAAGCTGTTAGTCGAATAATATCGCATTTACATGTTTATTTATTTATTTAAAATGTATTGCATCAAACTAATACAAATGGCGCACTTCCATAAGCACGACGAAGAAAAAATAGGATAGGATATTATAGCTGTAGAATCCTACTCTATACCCGCACCTCCACCACAAGTGTAGCGGGAATCCCGCTGCGGGATTTAACTCAGTGGATGTGCAAATATGATTTGAAATGTCATTTTCAGTGCTTTTTAGAGGTGTGGCTGAAAACACCTCTAAAGCACTGAAAATGACGTTCAAAGTTTTTAACCTAACCAACCGGTGTAATCGTATTTTTTTTATAATTTAGCTTAAGATCAGATACGGCTCCCTTGGTGAGTGACAGAGGCGGCCATAATTCTAATATTTAAATCTTTTTAGAGGTGTGGCTGAAAACACCTCTAAAGCACTGAAAATGACGTTCAAAGTTTTTAACCTAACCAACCGGTGTAATCGTATTTTTTTTATAATTTAGCTTAAGATCAGATACGGCTCCCTTGGTGAGTGACAGAGGCGGCCATAATTCTAATATTTAAATATATGTATTTTTATAATATAAAATCTATCTGCGAGCCAGAGAAACAGGATTGCTGTCAACTACCAATGAAATCCTTACAATACCTGCTGTTTACTACGATAACGGTAAAAAAACCGGCCAAGTGCGAGTCGGACTCGCGCACCGAGGGTTCCGTACAAACAAACACCTACCTGTACCTACCCGGGTGTACAAATGTCAGTAGGCTGCCACGCCTCGCGGCGAGCGGACGGCGTACAGTTAACGTTTCCCGCGCAACCTGTGCTGTAAGATGTCGCAAAATTAAAGTCGCCCGACTTTGTTTTTGTGAAAATGATTTTATTTGTTCCAGTACACATTAAACTCTCCGGAATAAAAAAAATTGTTGAAAAATTAACGTTTACTGGGGCACTATTGACGCGTAACTATTAAATTCTGGGTATTTCTCTAAAATTCTTTATAGGGGGCGCCTAGCTTTTTTCGAAATAATTGCGTTGGTTTGATTCCATGCTGAGTCGTTATTACTTTAAAGATTTAGTTATACAATCAATACGTAAAATATTTAAGGATTCACTCTATTACGTATGTTTTAGAAACAGGATTATTTGTAGTTTTCTCGATAAGTAGTTTGTTTTTAAAGTTACCTTAAAAAAACAACACAAACCCCTTAGTATGTCATAAATACTGCAGGGAAAGTCATCATTCAGTTTTTTAATAATAACATAATAATAATAACGAGATGTTAGCTATAAAGTACGTCTTATATTTTCAAAAACTGTTTTTTTTTTATAATTAAACCGAAAAAACATGATTTCCGCGCTCCCAGACACGCACTTGCATGCCGCTCACGCTTACCTACACTCAGTGAGAGAGAAAGAGCTGACCAAAGCCCCGCGCCCTTCTTAATTTTCAATAAAAAACATATACACGATGATTTTTAATCGGTGATCAGGTACCAACTTTTCTAACTCAGTAAATGATGGCGGTCACGTTGAAGTCGTAATTACATGAAAACAAACTTTTATTTTTCTATGATAATTTTTATTTTGAAACCAATTTTGGCTTAAATTCCTTGTCACCCTACTAATCTGTATCTGTGAGTTTACAACCTTTTTAATAATTTAATGGCAATGACAATTTATGAGTAATAACTTGTCATTGTCATTGTTATTATTTCGTAAAATTTCCCGCCAAAGCGATGATACATGACGTAGGTACCGTATTCAATAATTTATGTAGGATGACCATGTATCTAGTGGTTATTAGTTTTAATTATGTTTCAACTTTTAATTATTTAAACAGTGAGGTAATTGCGTGAGACCTCGCCTATTAAGTTTAATTTTGGCTGGATATTAATACTTTTCTACTCCTGATCACCGATTAAAAATCATCGTGTATATTAACTTTCGTCTAAGACATATATAGCTGAAAATGTTCAAAAAAACCTCGGCTATCACCCCCTTTAAGCTTTGCACCTAGCCCCAAACACGCTGTATAAAATGCATGTACAATTGAAAGAATGTTTACAAAAAATATAACTGACTAGCAGTGGCGTGGCATCAAACAAATTTTCTAGGCAAGCGGGGACTTATTTTGGGCTACTTTTTCTTCAGAAGCAATAGAGAATGGTGTTCAATCGTCCTGAACTGGGCAAGCCAGTGGGAATCGAGTTGTATGGACGCCACGCATCTGCTGACTAGACTGGTAGACACCACAATTTTTTATTTACCTACATACCTAATTAAATCAGCCCACTTAAATTACCCAAATATGCATATACATACATACAAATTCAATCAGTTGTTTGTTTTATGGAATCACCTTGCTCCTGAAATACCTACCTAAAATACCAAACGAGCAAAGGCACGAGAAAAAGCTAGCGTTTACATAACGGAGGCAACCCTAGCGCACATTCCAATGACGTTGCGTCACCCGCGTTCAATAGGAGCGAGTCAATGGAGGGGGCATCGATAGCGGTGGCAACGCCCACCGTCCAAACAACTGGTGTATCTGTTACTTAACTTGTATATAATCTGTGACCACACTTAGATTATTATTTTATTCTGTTTTTAGCATTTGTTGTTACAGATTTCAAATTAATTGGTCTATTCCGACCTGATTTAAAATCAGTATCTCAGCTCCGCTTCACTTCACGCACCCTTACAACGCGACCCGATGCAGGATTTGTATTAAGCGCGCTGCTTTGGTTTGTAAAAATTTCTTTGTCGTCTCATCACTCCTAAACGGCTGGACAGATTTTAACCAATTTTGGTACAGGGATAGCTGAACATCCAAAGAATACAGAATACAGAATTTATTGGTAATAATCACAATTAACATTTTACACGTCATTAATTATACATTAGATGTTCATGATACAAATATATTTCATTATTACATTTATGTTTTATACTATTTGTTTAGGTGTTTACGTGATGCGCAGGTCAGTGATTTGTCATTATAGAGTTTCTTCGATGCTGTAATAAGCCCGGTCAAGAAGTAGCGATTTAATAAGTTTATTCTTAAAAATTGAGTCGGTTTCTGCGTCCGTAATACTGGGTGGTAACGCATTGTAAATAGTCACGCCAAGGATGCCAACTGATTTACGAGACTTGGCGAGTCGGCGTCGCGGGGCAAGCAGTAGTGGTCTCCTGCGGGCGGGGAGGTCGCGGGCTGTTGAAGTTGTCAGGAATGTATGTACTTTTGACCTTACATTATATGCATGCGGTCAATATATACACACACGGCAATGTCAAGATCTTTAAAAGATGGTTATAGTATTCTTTTACCTACACGGTCGAAGTTGCGGTCTCTTAGACACACTAATATTATAAAGGTGAAAGTTTGTGAGTGTGTTTATGTGTATATGTATGTATGTATGTATGTATGTAAACGCTTTATTGTACACAACAACTGGTTATAAATACATTGATAACAAATGAAATATGTACAAAGGCGAACTTATCCCTATTACGGATCTCTTCCAGTTAACCTTTGAGCAATTGAAGGAATGGGTATTCGAAGAAAATAGGCAAACTACACTGCGTACAACCAAGATATGTATATTATACTTAATAAAACTATAATAAGTACATAAACTAAGTAAGTAATAATACACATATATTTATACTATTTATAAGATATATATCTACATATAATACATATACATGCGTAAATAAATAAAGTATGTATGTTTGTTACTTCTTCACGTTCAAACGGCTGGACCAAATTTGATGAATTTTGGTATGAAGGTAGCTGACACCCTGGGTTAACACATGGGCTACGTTTTATCCCGGAAAAAATAGTGTTCTCGTGATAACACCGCGCGGCGCTGCTAATAAATAATAAAAGCTTATAAAAACATACCTAACCTAAAAAAACCTTAACGGGCATTCCGCGGCGACATACAAGGCAAAGGGCTAATGGTGATAATGTTTTAGTGAATGAACTCGCACTTCAAAACCGAAACGCTATAAGTCACAATCGATATCAATACATTTTCAATACAATAATAATTGTAACAAAGTCCATACAATGGTTTGAAGCAATATATAGCTAAACTAGTAAATAAACAAGGAAATAAAAATATTGATTGTTTACGATGTTATGCTAGTCAAAACATTCGTATTATACATATTTGTAAAGATTACAGAACACACATGTCGCAATTAGGGCGATTTTGCGATTATGGCGCCATCTAGTTTTTAGCTCTACGTTTTCTGTACTAGACTAGAACTATCGCTAGGGATATTTCCGGACCGATAAGAACCGGCTAAATGCGAGTCGGACTCCCGCACGAAGGGTTCCTATCCAATTAAAAAAAAGGCAAATAATTCATTTCTTGTATGGGAGCACCACCTAAATATTTATTTTATTCTGCTTTTAGTATTTTTAGGGTTCCGTAGTCAACTAGGAACCCTTATATTTTCGCCATGTCCGTCTGTCCCTCTGTCCGTCCGCGGCTTAGCTCCGTGATCATTAGTACTACAAAGCTGAAATTTGGTATGAGTATGTGTATGTATCACGCCGACAAAACGGTACAATAATAACAAAAAAAGAATATTTTGTCGGGTATAGTTAAAGTATTCCAAGCTGAGCTAATCCACTTAAGAACTGAATACCATTGAACAAACCACAACTGGTAAACCGCAAATTAAGATAACGAGCTCGTAGTAAAAGCAGATTGTAACCACCTTGGAAGGTTAATATAGATTATCGACTCTATTTCCTTGGACATTAGACTACAAAATGCACTAACAGAATAATGGTGATCATAACTTTTTGGAACTTTACAACCGTCTGACCCTGCTCAAAAACGTATTCTCTTGAAATAGGACTATGATCTC
This sequence comes from Apotomis turbidana, assembly GCA_905147355.2. Taxonomy (NCBI): domain Eukaryota; kingdom Metazoa; phylum Arthropoda; class Insecta; order Lepidoptera; family Tortricidae; genus Apotomis; species Apotomis turbidana. Next base: position 4,506,915 of record LR990307.1, on the reverse strand, counting down.
TCGTCAACAAACATTTTAAACCTATTCAACAAGGAATAAGGCTGAAAATTCAATATCCACGCAATGTAGTTCTAACCTTTTTTTGTAAGTAACTGGTTGGCGCCAGGTTCGCATTTTAGAGAACAAAAGCAGATAGGATTGTATTAGACACAATGCTATTGTGAATGCAGGTAAGAGGATTAGTTCAGCTTGTAATACTTTAACTATACCTCTCGAACACCTAAAGTGGGGTGATTTTTTTTTACGTTCCAACACTAGTGTGTGGGGTGTCGTTGAATAGGTCTTTTAAAAATAATAGGGGTCTCCAAACATTATTCTTTGATAAAGTTAGCAGTTATGTAAATATTCGCTCCGAAAATAAAATAAAATAGCGCAATGAGATGTATATCCGGCACGATCAAGTCTACACAGGGATCGATACCGTTATTTTGCTCCATACAAAATAGCACAAAATAACGTTATTATATTCCGGTTTTTCGCTCATTATCACACATGTTTATATTTTAGTGGGCTAATTTCAAGGATCTATATCTATAACGAAATTCTACATAACACAAGCCTTTCACATTCGAAAAAAAACGCGAAATTAGAGCGTTTTCATGAATACCGGTATTGATCCCTGAGTCTACACCATTTCACTGGCTGCCAGTGCTGAGCCATATCGCTCCACCCCATTTACGAAGAAAGCAAGCACTTGTGAGGGAAGCCCAAAAAATATCAGCCTGAACTGACCTGCCTGCCCACCACGATTTACTGATCCACCACCGCAGCGACTTAAATCACGCCGACCAACGAGTGTTGCAGCGAAAAATCTGAAGTGTGATGGTTTTATGCTAGAGCAGTCCTGGAGGACGGAATGGTTGGAAGCAACTGCTGGTCATGCGCGCAAAAGCCTGAGGGTTCCTATTTACCGAGGAAATACTGGAGCCGCCTTAACAGAATCCGCACAGGACACGGCAGGTGCAACTTTTTAAAGCACAAGTGGGGCTGGAGTCCGACCCAAATGTGTGACTGTGGTGTGGTATTGAGGATCAAACTGTGCAGCATATCGTGGAGCGCTGTCCAAAACGACGCTACTGGGGTGACCCAAAGGATCTCTATATTCATTTTGCTACCTGAAGCTACGGACTGGTTGCGTAACCTGGATATAAATTTATAATTTCCTACAACAAACTTTTCACCATACCACTAAATAAATTAAGTGCTTGATTGAATGTGAAACCAGTTTTGATTGGTTTTGATTAGCCACGGGCTTACTCGACCGTGTGCGCATCTGTCACAACGTCGATGTCACAAGCGAAAAGTCTCTATGATTGATTCGTACACACGCGCACATAAAACCAAAAGCGGCTTCATCTTTCGCAAATCTGTTGTATGAAGACTATCGTTCTAGGCGTATTTATTCTAAGTCTGCCTCCTACATCATTAAAAAAATAGTCTTACAATTACGACACACCTTTTCCTCGACAAAAAAGTCAAAGAATACTCTATGCCTGCACGTCAACTGTCTGCCAATTTTATATGAATATTCCGGCATGTTATTACGTATTTATATATTAAGTTTTATATTACAATTTACATTCAGCACAGTCAATAGGCATTTGAAGATATCGTGTGGCTTGGACGAGCCGACGCAAGGTTCTGTAGCCATGAGGTTCTTTATAAAACTTCGCAACACAGGTATGGTCATATAAAGGCTAATTTTAATATGAAAATAATAAAGTGCAGGGCTAAGTATTAAGCGGTTTACACTCACGCTAAATTATCAGGAACGGCCCGACATGTTTCGTCGTATGAAGCTCTTCCTCAGGGGCTGCTGCCCGTACACCGCGGCAACTTTGTCACAAAGCGAGTTCGAAACATGTCGGGCCGTTCCTGAGCATCTTACGTGAGTGTAAACCGCTTAATTCTTCTTCTTCGTCGTTCCCTCACTGATGAGGATCGCGACCACATAACTGTTTCCACTCAGTGCGGTTATATGCTGCGTGGACCGCCCGGTGCATGCTGCTGCCCACTGCCTTCTTCACTGTGTCAGACCATCTAGTGGGTGCCCTTCCCTGCGCACGTCTGCCATCAATTTGCCCTATGATAATCTGCTTCTCCAGACAATGCTTTGAAGACCGCATAATATGACCGAAGAAGTTCAGGGCTCGTTTCCGACATATCGCGGACCGCTTAATACAATAATTAAATATGTCGCACGAAAGTTTTAATTAAAGTGCATGGCGTTTAACACACCGAAAATTCTGAATTGCATATATTACTATGCTGTCTACGGACTTGTGGTGTAATTAGATTATTTGATGCCCAAGTCAGTATTTTTTTTCTGAACAGCCCCTAAGCCCCTTTTGTTGAAGGTCCATACTGATTTACTTGAAGGTACATTTTGAGAATGGGATACTTACGGAATCGTCGTTTTGGGAAAAGGAGACGTAGTAAAGAGACCTTTCATGAAAAATACAGAGGGACAATTTGACGTGTCGTGTGATATGATGAGAGGCAATTAATTTTACTTAGAAAAAGTAATATATCGCTACGCACTGAGAACCTCTTCCGTTTTTTCAGTCGGATAAACATTTATGACGAGAGCTTTCGTAAATATCGACGAAACTTAACAGAGCGATGGAGTAGAGCGCGCGGCGGCAGCCCTATAGCGCCATCGGTTGATAACATTACATTTTATTTGTCCTCTCATCATATTGAAGTAACGGATTTTAACCAACAGCTGAACATCCAAATATAGTTCTAGGATACTTTATACCCGACGACAAAGAAAAAAACGAGAAGACCTCCTGTTTTATTCAAAGGTTAGGAGGCGCCCGCAACTTCGTCCGCGTATTTTTAGGGTTCCGTACCTCAAAAGGAAAAAACGGAACCCTTATAGGATCACTTTGTTGTCCGTCTGTCCGTCCGTCCGTCCGTCTGTCAAGACCCTTTTTCTCAGGAACGCGTGGAGGTATGAAGCTGAAATTTATATCAATTACTCAGGTCTACTGTCCCTTGAAGCTGTGAAAAAATCAAACTTCTAAGCCAACGCAATCAAAAGATACAGCCGTTTATGCCGCAAATTTTCGACACTTGCAAGGGAATCAAAACCTACAGGGTGCTTCCCGTGAACTCAGAATCTTGAAATTTGGTACGAAGCAACGTCTTATAGCATAGATAAAGGAAAAATTACGAAAACCATAAAAAAAATTTTTAATACCTAACTTTGCACCTAATTTATATGGGGCGCTATACATACCAGGTGCAAACTTAACCACTTAGGGATGGAAAGTGTTTGTACGGAACCCTCGGTGCGCGAGTCCGACTCGCACTTGGCCGTTTTTTTCTTCTTTACCTTAGACGGGTAAAAAGTAGGTATCCTATAACCATCTTTGGATGTCCAGATATCCCTGTACCAATATTGGTTAAAATCTGTCCAGCCGTTTCCGTTCAATCCGTTTCGTCGCGAGAGAGCACAAAGGAAATTATAAAAAAAATGGGCAAGTGTGAGTCCGACTCGCCCATGAAGGGTTCCGTACCATAATCTATAATAAGTTTTTTGTATGGGAGCCCCCCTTAAATATTTATTTTATTTTTAGTATTTGTTGTTATAGCGGCAATAGAAATACATCATGTGTGAAAATTTCAACTGTCTAGCTATCTTGCGATACAGCGTTCTTGAGATACAACCTGGTGACAGACGGACGGACAGCGAGACAGCGAAGTCTCAGTAATAGGGTCCCGTTTTTACCCTTTCGGTACGGAACCTTAAAAAATGGCGCCAGGCTGACATGGCGCTGCGCGCCCATACACAACAAATGACGATCCTGCATCACGCTATTAAGTTTTTCCTGAAATCATGACCCCTCTCCATAGAAAGCTGATTATTAATACAAATCTAGAATTTTATAATAATGTCGATATTTTCTCGAACATGCAATGTTGTCTTAACGTGCGTTATAACAGGCTTCGATGTATCACGTTTCGGGCGGAACAGCTCGAGAGAACTGTAAAGGAATTTCATACAAAATTGAAGGCCTAAGCTGGGAAGTATTTTTTTAAACACGGCGTCCGTGTTCGTGAACGGGCTAAACAGCTGAATTATATGTTTTTAGTGTATTTTTTGTGACTGGTGTATTTTTATTCCATTGCATATCGTCGGGGATAGTGCAATACCGCGTAAGTAGCAAGTGTAGATACGAATCAATATTCAAACAAATGCTGAGTATTTTATTGAAATGAGAACTTTATCAACAGCTGTTATTTACGCGGTACAATACAAGTAGGTACTCTTTATTGCACACCTCACAAAACATACAGGAGAAATACAATGCAAGAAATGCGGTATTGCACTATCCCCGACGATATGTTCAAGTAAAAAGCACTATACATACAGGCCTAGCAGTGAAAAGGGCTTGCCGGCTTCGTATCACTATCCGGCCTATGCCTACTCACCCGGCAGGCCCTTCTTTCCCGGCGTCTGCTGTAATGTACTATTATTGAATTTGGAATTCTAGGTGAGAATTGTGAAGTAGAATGCATCCCCGACAAGTGCTGCCTGGAGCAAGGGGAGGAAGAAGATTGCGACACGCTACAAATGTTGGGGGGATGCTTTCTGAACGTGCCCGCAGGTAACACGTGCTGTAATACTAATATGGGCTTGTGCACAAATCACGCGAGGTTTTTTCAACTACTTTTTGACCCCCCTCCCCCCTGGTGATATTTAGTGAGGTTCTGTTTTACCCCCCCTCCCCCTGACAACCTCACGTGTCTTTTTTTCTTCACCAGTATTTCTTAAGTAGACTCGCTATTTTGAAGTATTTAACAAGTGAAGATTTATGTTTAACGAAACCGGGAAAGAGTATCTACTCTCCTTATACCCCTCTCCCCCCCAACGTGATCCGTCGTGATTTTCTCGTGACCCCCTATCTATCGAAACTCGCGTGATTTGTGCACAGGCCCTTACCACCATGGTAACATTGCGGCTCCACACTGCTCGCGAAGTTCACCGAAGTTGGGGGATAATGATAGTGTGGCGAATCCATACTTCGGCGAACTTCGCCTCGCCTGACTTCGGCTACTTCGGTCTAATTCGCGAGTAGTGTGGACCCGGGTAAGCTAGGGTCATTTTTTTTTTATTCAAAATAGCCATGCATTTAACCTCGATTGCACCTGATGTTAAGTGACAATAAGGCCTAAGATGGAGCATGCTTGGCTAGAAGATGCCTATTCACTCTCGACTTGAAGAGATCCAAGTTATATTTTTCAGGAAACAGGTGCGCAGGAAGAGAGTTCCATTCCTTAGCTGTCCTCATAAGAAAAGTAGACGCAAAGCGTTTCGTACGGATCAGTGGCATATCGACAACATAAGGGTGGAATCCAAGTCCGCGCCGAGTACTGTATTGTCTGAATGGAGACGGTGGAATTAATTCATGCAGTCCTAGTGCACACTCACCAAAGTGTATCCGGTAGAAAACCGATAAACAGGCGACTTTCCTGCGGTGTTCGAGGTTTTGCAGCTTTTCCTGAACTAAGGCAGGGTCGCCAATGAGCTTCTTCGCACGCTTGTCAATTGAATCCAAGGCGGCCAGTTGGTATTTGGCGGACCCATCCCAAAGATGGCGGCAGTACTCCATACTCATTGCCATGGTATAAGGAACTAATCAGCACACTAAATCTATCGTGTGGCTCGCTCACTCGATATGACACTCCGGCTAGTGAGACCTTCTACGTCACTGATTTGTTGCTGCTTTATGAATGTATGGATGAATGAGAAAATGGAAAATGTTTGCCGTAGCGGTGAAGTAGAATTCATCCCCGACAAGTGCTGCCTGTAGCAAGGGGAGGAAGGAGATTGCGACTCGCTACACATGTTGGGGGGATGCTTTCTGAACGTGCCCGCAGGTTACACGTGCCGTAATGTCTCATAATGAGATGGGCATTAATCGATTAATTTATTAATCGATTAAAAATAATAATCGTCAAAATTAATCGCGATTAATTTTGGAACACGCTCATTTGTGCATTTTTCAAAAATACAATATGTCTTGTCATGTGTAAACTAGAAAAAACATTCTAGTGTGCTGTGTGAAATAAACTTGTTACAGTAATACAAGGTGGTTTTTACAGTGCAGTACTCTAAGGTCTCCTAGGTATCCCTACCTACCTTACCTCACAAAAAAATATATTATTTCTTTCTGATATTAATCGAGAGAAAATTAATCTAATTAAGTAATCGATTAAAAATGTAATCGCTGGATATTAATCTACGATTAACTTAATCGGGATAAAATTAATCGGAACTCGTACGATTAGATTAACTAATCGTCATTTTTAATCGTTAATCGCGATTAAGTTAATCTTAATCGTTAATCGATCAACTTTTGCCCATCTCTGCTCATTACTCGCGAAGTTGACCGAGTGTGGGCGAATATGATAGTGTGGGAGGCACTTCGCTGTAGAAATTAAACGAACAAAATTAATAAAAATAATAAATAAATAACAAGCCATCAATGCAAAAAAAGATGTAAATAAATTCCTTAGTTACTGACTTAACTATCGGGAATAGTGCGCTCATACATTTGTTGACACTTCCGAACGATTTACATCTGTGTTTACCTGTTAATCAGCTACGCTCAAGCCGAGACGTGCACCGCGCTCTCCGGCCGGCAACTTGTTTTGCGCGCATTTTCAAATCTACCTCCTAATATTATGATAACTGATGATAGTGATGATTGTTAAAATATTTACTTTGTATATTCGCTCACTAGTTTATTGTTAATAATTATACCAACCATTTGTTTCTTTATCATGTGAGTGAATAATTGTAATTCTTATGAGAAATAAAGATCTTTAAACCGAAATTCATCCTTCGGCCAAGTTCGCACCGGTCAATTTCGCGAGTAGCGTGAAGCCGCAATACGGAAAACACTATACCCTAGCTCAACACTAAGAAGAAAAGAAAGAAAGAAAGAAAATTTATTTCCCCGCAAATTTTCTTTCTTTCTTTTTTTTCTTCTTAGTGTTGAGCTAGGGTATAGTGTTTTCCGTATTTCGGACACACTGCTTCTTTTTCAGGAGAGAGCAGGACGGTGAGACTGGCAGCGCCTCTTCTCGACCCTTTTGAGAGGCGAGGCTATTGTGTCGTGCATTTGCACTCGAAACTTAGAAGTATGTGTCAGTTCAATCCAGATAAGTCTTAGATTAGACCAAAAAGAAAATTAAATGTTTACAAAAAAGTGAAAATTTGAATGGTTCGGACAGGATTCGAACCTGCGTTTCCAACGGCTTTCCGGGCCAACATGGGCGTCCTACCAACTGGACCACGAACCAGATTGTAAACATTTGGTTTACGTTAGCATACGTTACTGCTTTAATAAATAAATAAAAGGAAGAAAATTAATTGAATTTTATTCCGGCTGCGTTAATAGGAATGTTGACAATATGGGAATATGGACGAAGTGTACCCATCACTTCGTCCATATTCCTATTTGGTCAACATTCCTATATCGTCCGCGATCCCATTTCATCCACATTAAATTCCCAAATCGTCACATTTCCAGGTCGTCCACATTCTGAAGTTATCCATTTTCCTAAAGAGGTAAAAACTTAAAAAAAGAAACTTACAAACCACCTCCTTTTATTAAGTCACAAGAAGTGGTTTAATTCAGTAAGATTAGCTGAAAATTTGGCAAAATGAAAGGACAACTTTTATCTATCAGGATATGTAGGTTATAGAGCCAAGTTTAATTTTATCTACTCTCCCCCCCTCTCAGGGGTGAGCGTCACCCCCCCGCGCCCTCGAATGTGTCCCGGAGCGCGGTGTTTTCCACTTTAGAAGAAAACCGTGTACGATACATACAAAGTGTATAAGAACGAAATAATCCTGACTAAATTTACTATAAACCTTTCATACATACAAAAGCGATAGCACTTATACAATCAGCGCAATCTGTTACCAAATACTAACGTTTTTAATTATTGATCTTTTTTTTCTGCTAAAAGGTTAGTTATCTCAAAAACTACACACTTCTCGGCCAAAATATGTACGACAAAAGTAAAGAATGGACAATGTTCTTTCTAAAAATGTATAATTTATTTCTGTTACTCTTTAATTTACCGTTGCAATGCTATTTTTAAAATTTAAGTCATTTGGCCATTATGCGAAATATACATATTCGTACTAGTTAAACGGTGTTACTTGCGATACCATAGACTTCTTATATATTTTTCTGTAACCTACAAATATTGAACTATATCCTGTATTTTTTTTTTTTTTTTAGACTTAGTATTTAAGGAAATAAGGGGTGTGTGGGGAAATCGTCAAGTTTTGCTCGTTTTCGTAAATAACTTCAAAACCGTTTAATTTTGAATTATTAAATATATATATTTGAGATATTCATAATAAACTCTTTCATTTGATATGTCACACGATACCTATACTTTGCTATTTTTTTTTTCTAACTTACCCCTCAAATCGGGCCCCCATGTTTCAAATTACTTGATTTACTTTACGTTACGTTACATTTCCATATTTGGGTCATCAATTTACATACGTGTACTAAATTTCAACTCAATCGGTCCAGTAGTTTCGGAGAAAATTCGCTATGATTATAGTAGGATCCCTCGTGTGTCTGTCTCAGACCGTGCGTCGGTCATAGCCAATTTGCTCCGAAACTACTGGACCGATTGAGTTGAAATTTTGTACACGTATGTAAATTGATGACCCAAACATGGACGTGTAACGTAACGTAACACAAATAAATAAATTTTGACATGAGGGCCAGTTTAGGGAGCAAAATAGAAAAAAAATGGCATAGTATATCGTGTGACATATCAAATGAAAGGGTACATTATGAACATCTCAAATATATGTATTATATAATTCTAAATTAAACGGTTTTGAAGTTATTTACGAAAATGAGCAAAACTTGACGATTTCCCCACACACCCCTTATTTCCTAAAATAGTGAGGCTAAGTAAAAAAAAAAAATATATAGAATATAGTTCAATACTTGTAGATTACAGATTACAGAAAAACATATAAGAAGTCTATGGTATTGCAAGTAACACCGTTTAACTAGTACGAATATTTGTATTTCGCATAATGGCCAAATGACATAAATTTTAAAAATAGCATTGCAACGGTAAATGAAAGAGAAACAGAAATAAATTATACATTTTTAGAAAGAACATTTTCCATTCTTTACTTTTGTCATACATGTTTTGGCCGAGAAGTGTGCAGTTTTTGAGATAACTAACCTTTTAGTAGAAAAAAAAGATCAATAATTAAAAACGTTAGTATTTGGTAACAGATTGCGCCGATTGTATAAGTGCTATCGCTTTTGTATGTATGAAAGGTTTATAGTAAATTTATTCAGGATTATTTCGTTCATATACTTTTTGTATGTATCGTACACGGTTTTCTTCTAAAGTGGAAAATACCGCGCTCCGGGACACATTCGAGGGCGCGGGGGGGTGACGCTCACCCCTGAGAGGGGGGGAGAGTAGATAAAATTAAACTTGGCTCTATAACCTACATATCCTGATAGATAAAAGTTGTCCTTTCATTTTGCCAAATTTTCCATATATTGCAATCTAATTTTCTTGGATTAGTTGTTGATAAATGGCTTGTCTATTTTAAAATCGAATAAGGGTGCTAGGGGAATGTAGAAGAGTTGGGAATGTGGACGATATGGGAAGATGGACGAGTTGGGAATGTGGAAAAGTTGGGAATGTATGCGTGGTGGAATGTGGATAAAATAGGAATGTTGACAAAATTGTAAAATGAACGAAGTGAACTGATCGTTTGGCATTATTTTCTCAGCAAATGTTGTCACAATTGTTGATTTTCTCTCTTTTAGATGTAATGTTCTTAGGTACCTTCTAATCTACTAATCTGTCCACAGGCCACGTCGTCTTTCGTGATAGGATCACCATCCCTTTCGATACCAGCAGCGAGTCCAACGCCACACCCTGCCCACAGGTCGACCAGGATCCCTTCAACGACTGCCACCCAGTCAACTGTGACACGCATTACAACGGCCAGAAACCACATTACAGCCGAAGACTTAAGCGATGTCTGACCATACCTCCCTGTCCGGAAGATGTCATGTATAACGCTGACACCAATAAGTGTGTTGAACCGATACGTACTAGAGATATTAGACGTATTAAATCCATCGTTAGAAAGAAAAGGAGACGTAAAGGTAGCACACACGCAATGAGATCACATAATAAAAAATCAAATATAACAAATATAACGGACAGCGTCCAAGAAACAGGAGTTACTAAAAAGATGAAGTGTTTTGCTTGGAATTCCGTTGGAGCATTAACTTTTATTATATTCGCACAATGCTGCCTGGTTGTTACGTTAATCATTTGGATCAGAAAACGCTGTAAACGTGCTAAGAAGAACAAGGATGTGGTGAATAAGTTCGTTAATAGAAACGATTCGATGACTACACCGTTGCTAAGCACAAACTGTACATTAACAACTTGCCAGTACAAGAGCGAATCGTCATCGCACATCGACAGCAAAATCAAGAGCTACAAAGCATTCCACAAAGATCAAACAAAATGTACAATGTCTGATGATATTTTGACAAGATGCCTGAAGAGGCGGGATTGGACGAGACCTAAATCCTCTGATGTAGTTCCAGAGATCAAAGAAGCTGAATATATCCACGACACGATGAACAAAATCGTCGAGAAGTGGACGAAGGATAGAGAGTTTAGCGAGTGTAATATTGAGAAGAGCGTTCCAGAACTTCCAGAAGACGTGCCTGTAGAGAGACAATCAGAGCGAGAAGTAAAGAGTTTCGACTATGAAGAGAAAGTACAAAATGTGTACACGAATATTGTAACAGTAAGCGCGCAAGCGAGTTTCTCAAGGGACTCAATAGACGATTTCCTTTCCGAGCACGGGTTAGATTATCTATTAGGCGAATCGAAGTATACATTCAGCAACACGTCTTCGGGTGCGTCGTCTAAGAAAGCGCATGTTATATCGATGCACAAGCTTGGGCCGGCTTCGGATCCTGGTGGAGGGGTCAGCGACGACTTGGAGATTCTGCATATGTCGCGAGCGTCGATGTTCTCCTCGTCGAATGCGTCGCTGCATACGACGATGAAAAGGCCTAAGGATTCCAGGAGCTCCATGTAATACAATAAACGCTTTGTTTCATAACTGTACATACTTATTCCCTTCCCTAATCTTATTAAAACTTTCGTGAGACATTTAGCGGTATTAAGCGGTTTACACTCATGAGTAAGTGTCAGGAACGGCTCGACGTGTTTCACACGTTTCACACGTGTACACCGCTTCATACAATTATACTTATTCCCTTTCCAACTGTATAGTCAGCGGAAAACATTGCTAAGCAGAATAACACATAGGTCTGTACAACAAACAATTATATTTTATTCAAGCAGTAACGTAATACCAAATGTTATGTTAAGAATGAAGCGACAAATTTAAAAATGTAATGGTTCAGGAAGGTTCGTACATAATTTGAGACGATGGTGCCGATCATGAAGTCTGAATCTTTACGGTAGATGGCGCTACGATGCCACCCTAAGGCATGCAAGAAAGAAGCAAGATCTGACCCTTTGTTATTCGTATTTTGAGTGCGTATCATCCGTGTGTACGTACCTAGATCATTTCATGCACATGGCGTGAGGTCTCAGGCTCGATCGGTCAGTTTCCTAAAATGTCAACTCGTCCACAATCCGAACTCGCCCACATTCCCAACTCGTCCACATGCCAATTGGTAGGTTCCGTTTTTTTTTAAACCGATAATTCGATTATGACTGACGAGCTGGGTTCTTTCTGAACCATTTCTAGTTTTAAAAGATTTTACAAAAAATTTTTTGTAAAAAAATTTACTACCATATTCCCATTTTGTCAACTTTGTGCTATGAAGCACGTCAACAATCCTATTCGTCCACATACAATTCCCAAATCGTCCTAATTCCTATCTCGTCCACATTCCCAACTCATCCACATTCCCATATCGTCCTAATTTCCATCTCGTCCACATTCCCAAATCGTCCACACACACATCCGTACTCGTTCGCTGTAGGAATGTACAAATTTCATCACAATATCGGATATATTGTTTAGTTTCACATTAAATTTGCTTTTTCAACCGAATTAATAAAAGGAGGTGGTTCTCAATTCAGTTGTTAAAATATAATGGCCGATATAAGAATGCGGACGAGTTGGGAACGTAGAAGAGATAGCAATTGGACGATTTGGGAATCGAATGTGGACGATTGTTGACGTGCTATGAACTTGACAAAATGGGAATATGCACGAAGTCAACCTAAACGATAAGTTGGGCTACTGTGATATTTGAGAAACGACTATCCAACGTCGCATTCACTCGGCAAAAAAAAAACAATATATTTCACATTTTCACTGTATTTTAATGCCATACAACAACGAGCAAATTCTGACAGACTTACACACAAGTAAGGAACGATCGTCGAGCACACTAATTATAATTTGAGCATTAAGCTGGTTCATTTATGCCATTGATAGGATTTGCTCTTAGAGCCGAGACAGAAAGAAACCATTTTGCTGCCGATTTGCAGTTAAAATGCTGTCAATTTGTACCGGCCATACCAATGTTCACATAACACTCACTATTCAAATCCAACTCTTAACCCTTTGACCGCCAAAGACGGCAAATCACGTCATCGGGAATTTGTGCCACTGACGCCAACGACGCCTATTGACGTCAAAAATTTCAATGGTCAAAACATGCTAATTCAAACCAGTATCTGTGTTTTCCAATCTCTGTTGATTTTAGAGCACTTTTTTTTTGGTTTGGCGTCAGTGGCACGGTGAATTGCTTTGCCGCTTGGCGCTCGAAAGGTCACGAGCAGGGACGTACATAATAATCTACATGCTTGATCACGAATCTTTTGGTTTCTTAACTTTCAAATTCAAAGGTTCAGAACGATTCCTGACCCGTACAATCTTTATACCTTTCTCACACATTTGCTTATGGCTTGCCAGCGCCTTGTCTGTTTTAAACTGTCGTATACACACCATACAGGCAAAAGGTTTCTCTCCGGCGTGAATACTGGTATGAGCGAGTAGATTCCTTTTATTCGTAAACGTCTTTGGACACAATGTGCAACAATACGGTTTAATACCCGAATGAGTTTGCATATGCTTGTTCAAATGTGTTTTTCTGGCGAATTTCTTTTGACACGTCTCACAGGTGAACGGTCGTTCTCCGGTATGGACTTTCATATGGTGTCCTAGGGCGTCTTTTCTCGTGAACTGCTTGTCGCAAAGGTCACATGGATAAGGTTTTTCTGTAGCGTGGTTGAGAAGATGCGCTGTCAGTTGTCCTTTTTGCACGAATTGTTTCTGGCAGATTTCGCACGCGTATCTTTTGTCGCCCGTGTGAATACGGACGTGGCTGTCGAGGTTGCGTTTGTCGGCGAAGGGTTTTGAGCAGAAATCACATTTGTAAGGCTTCTCGCCGGTGTGGATTCGGACGTGGTCTATTAAGTTGCGTTTGTTGGTGAATTGTTTGTGGCATATTTCGCATTCGTGCGGCTTGTCCCCTGGAAAGAAACAAATATTTATGTAAATGGGCGTAATATTGTAACAAATTAAATCTTAGTGTACTATTGATAAAAAAATTACAGCACAAAGAAAAATGTAAATGCGGGTTTATCATTAAATTGTCGACACTGAGATGGTTAAATCGACTATTATAAATTTTTTTGGTACTGTGAAAGCGAGACCACATTTGTGTAAGGGTCTGGGAATCGTAAATTCAAAATATAATAGACACTGCACTGCCCATAAATAACCCGATGTTATTTACAGACAAATAACAGAATACTAAAACAATTTCGCTGGAATTTTAAATTGTCACTAAAGACAAAGAGTGACGGGAAATTTATTACGCAATAAATTGTTCTTAACTGCCGAACTCTCTCACAGATTGTTAAATCTATTTCTAAGGAAGCAAGTTAGAAAAAAGAGTTAAATATAGGCAATTCTAGAAACAACACAACGGGGCGTCGTAAAATTATATTGCGCAACCTTTTCAGAGCGATGGGGAGAAATTTGAAGCTGCGCACATGTGCAAAGCATTAATCTTAATGTCGTCGAGACAAACAGACAAAGTAATTCTAATGAATCTAGGGGCGTGTCACTTGACGCTGAAACCAATGACCAATAACCAAGCATGACTAGTTCGGGGTGGGGTTCGGATCATTGTTCACATTGACTGGCGGGAGAAATTTTGGATTACAGGAGGTGTGGCATGGACCAGGAGGAAGGCCGCTCGACTCGGACCGGAGGAAGGCTTGGACAGTTACGTTTTGAACCGCGCTGCGAGCACTCGAGATCTCCTCGAGACTAGCGTCAACTGTGGTCATTCTTTTTTTTTCCTTTGTAAAAATAATAATAAGTTTTAAATAAAGTAAAGGAAATATAGTTTAAGTGATTAGTGATTAAGAGGACTCTGTGTCGGAACGAGTGAGACGAGAACTTCGTCTGAACGAGGCGGACGAGGTCTACAGCGAGGCGAGACGGCGAACGCAGGCGAGAGACGGATTAGCGTTTGACAAACGCTAGGAGCAGGGAAAGGCTTAGACATCTCGGTAAAGTACTCTAATACCATCATTGTCCGAAACAATTAGAGTGATTCATATTTTGCATCTCCCCTTCATATTAAAGTCAGTAGATCCTATTCACGCGAGTTTCCGTTATGGACGCGGAGGGTGCCCTAGATGTTTTGTACCGCCTAGGTCACAACAAGCAACCCCACCCCGGCCCTACGTCTTGGGAATTACCAGTCCTCTTAGGGGTACTGTTGGCTATTATAGTGATGATCATTTGCGCCTACTTTTGTGTGCGATTTAGTGATTGGTGGCGTCGGATCACACACACCGCGCTCCACGGGGAAAATAATACTATAGAAATCGAAATGGTCCGTTATTAATCAGAACCAAATTAGGAGTGCAAGTGTGAAATCACCCTAGCTGTAAATACGTGCTTTTGTGTTGAAGATTTAAGTAAAGTTTGAAGGTTAGCCTCTCTTACTGTTGTTCCTCCCGAATTTGATAGTTAGGGACAACTCTTAGCACTAAGACTGTAAACTTTTGTGTGCATGTGTGTATAACTAGGTTTAAGAGCCTAGAGGGTTTTTAATTTGAGTGTTATGTTTTCCCTCTAAATTAGTATGGCTGGTAGGAATATAACACTCGGCTATGTCATTGATGCAACCCATCAACCATAGTCTAATTAATCGAACAGTTTCTTTTGCAAAGTTACCTAAAAGTGAAATAAATTTAGATAAACAATTTTGATAAAATAAATCTAATTTTTGCACAACTCCATATTTTTATTTCATCCCATTGGTAGGCACCCTTCGGGATTGATAACGGAGGTTCCCCACTAAGGTCGTGGTCCATAAAACCTAAGTACATAGCTAGATTGTTTAATAATTGTTACAGCCAGAGCGACCTTTAGGACTGAACCTCCGATATCAAAAAAACCGTATCTTATACTCAATTACGATTTCCGTTCTAAAACGATATCAGTCGAATCATTTCTTTGAGACCTAGTTGGACCTAAAGACGAATATAGACTGTGTGGCAGTCAGTCGAGTAAATCAGAGGTAATGGAATATGGACCTTGGGTCAGGCATTCATTTACAAAGCCCATCTAGGACAATACTCACTAGGATATTCTTTGAATACCCGTTACTACCTATTGATCTGACGCGGAGACGTGGGGCGACACCTGAAGGCGAATACTTACACATTTACCTACTCATTCTACGTAAGTATATAACTATGGATCACACTTGGCTGCGGTTGACTACTGAGGGCGGCGAGCACCGGACCAGTTGGAGGCTAAGTGGGCGTATTAGCAGAGAAAGGTGATATCTTTCTAAGGTAGGCGTCGTAAGGCCTAACCTTTAAGTGTGGGACAATGCAGGCTGAATCTAGATAGCGAAACTGACTCGAAGCAGTCGGTAGCGTGACAACCATTCCGTTTCAAAGGCGTGACAGCGGCGATCGCCGGTCACTCTACTACACGCCATGTCTTGCAGATTGACCCTCGACCTTTGATTTGGCCAAATCAAAACATAACTTATCTGCATACCAACACTTAAATAAACTATGACCCGGGTCGAATGGGGCGGGCTCACAGCCCATTAACAAGACCTCATCTTCGGATACGAGGCAATAAACCGCTTCTCAGCGAAAGAGGGTCAACTGCGCCCCTATAACTCGAGTACGAGGCCAGGTATCTGGTCTACCTGTGCGTAGGCTTCCCCTGTGATTGCGGGCGATCGGTTGTTCACGACGGGAACAAAAACCCGTACAATGGAGGCTACTTCATTTGTCCTAATAACAGAATCGATGTCACTAACGCCGACCTCTAGAAGCCAGATAGCTATAACTGCTTCAGCCTGGATGTATGTAAAAGTAGTAACAAATTCTCTTAACCTTACAGTAAGCTATAATTCCCATTGAACTTTATTCAATTACATAAACAGCTATAACTTAGACGATCACTTCACGAGCCGTACCATCACAGAATTTGATGCCGCGTGACCAAGGATCCATGTACGTATTCGAAATAACGATACGACTGGATTTATATTAGCTTAAAAATAAACACAACGTAGGAATCGTAATTGAGTATGTAAGAGGAATTTCAGGAGAGAGGTTAAGAGACACATTGCGCATGTTATTATGTAAGAATTATATTACATTTACTTTAGGTCTGGGGGAGCGGGGGAGAGCAGAGACACATTGCGCATGTTATTATGTAAAAAAATATATTACATTTACTTTAGGTCTGGGGGAGCGGACGAGAGCTATATAATTACTAATATGGAAATTACAGGAATTTTAGAAGGAGACTGCGGGGGAGAGACACTAATCCTGTCCATTTCTTGGATTAATTTATCTTTGTGCTTTTGAAATTGCATACAATTGAATCATTTACTGTGTTATCTGCTTTCTATTATTGAGCTTGTGTATTGTTTGAATTTATCCCTATTGTATGGAAGGTTGCGCAAGACTTTGGTATCGGGAAATTGACGGGTGACGGGGATAGGACGGTACATAGTAGAAATAAATTAGCATCAATCGGAACATGCATACAAGGAAGGGAAACGCGAAATTTATACGTGGTACAACCGTCGGTTAGCAATCCAATTTTGACGGGAAGTCTTTTGACAACTCTTTTGCATTCTTAAAGCATAAATGGGTCGGATCGAGAGATAAATGATAGCGCTAGGGTGCATTACCGGGCACGCGAGTAAGGTAATGGACCTATACTCGAAAGATTGGACCACGTTCGCTGATTTTGAGGAATCAAAGAAGGTCGCTAATAGTCATACGCTATTTTTAGGTTGAAGACGTAGCTCAGTTAAAATAGTTACAACGGTTAGAGTAGAATGAGAGACAAGTTTAACGTAGTTTAATCATTTAAGTACATGGGTTCTATCACCATCATCATCATAAGTATATTTGCATATTTGGTTGAGGCATATTCAAATATAATAAGTGTTTACGGTTGTAAGAGTGGGTCCTACCGAAATATATAAGAATAAACCGTAATGGTTACTTGGTATAATGCGGACATTATTTAAGAAACTAGTATTTATGTGTCTCTGTCTTAGAATATTTAATATAATATTAATTAACGGAAAATAATTCATCACATATTGACGACTGAGAACGCATCCTACGTCTGTCTGTCTTAGGATATTTTGGTTGATGAAAATATTTTAGCATCATGTTTCATGCTGAAACCAAGGGAACTAGAGTCTGTCTGTCTGTCCACGATATATAAACGAAATATATTCGATACTACTAGTCATCACTGAAATAAAATTTATGCATATATTGTATGCAATAGCAAGTATGTATGTATTGGTTTTGCGTCGGAATTACTGGTAATTAGGCTTATTTAATAGGGTTAGCCATCTGAGTTATAAGAGAGGTAGGATACATTATTGAGGAGATTAGTTATAGTAAATAAATTGTGTTGTGGCTTGGGTGGGTTCGACTCCCAACAAATCTACATCAAAATGAATAAGCATTAAAATACAATTTATTGAAGAAAACCAGGTTCAATCCCTGTTGACATATTTTGCTGTATTTTATTATTGGTTTTGTTTTATAAACGTGAGGATATAAACTTAAGAACATGAGGATACTTAGTCGATGGCTGTGGGGCTGCAGGTTCGATTTCTGTGTGGATTAATTGTCTAGGTTTAAGTTTTAAGGTTGCGGGAATACAGGTTCGAACCCTGAGTGAATTTTATTGTCGGTTTACTGAGTGTTATATGACATTCAAGTTGTAGGACTGTGAAAGAGCAGGTTCAATCCCTGTGTTTTAAATAAATGTGCTATTTTTGATAACCGTTTAACGAGTTCTGATCACTGAGAGTGCGAGGGCGCAGGTTCTATTCTTACTTAAGGTTATAGAACGACGAAATGGGTTCGATTCCCATTTTCTTTTGAAATTGGCAAATTTTTGCTTCAGGTTTCGTTGACTTATAGGATCAAGTTCGACTCTTGTGTACCATTTTTTTTTTATGATTACTTAAGTAAGAATTTAAGGAATAAAGACGTTTAATTTCAGACAACCATGTCTATTGTAAGAGAGGATTTTCGCGGGCGATGGATTCGATATTGGCAGGGACACGGGAATTTTGCGTGACCTATCTAGACGACATTGTCATATTTACTACAGGGGATATAGAGTCGCATTTAGCGCATCTAGATCAAATACTAGACAGGTTAGAAGCCGCTGGACTTACGGGCCGATTAGGGAAATGTCGATTTTTATGTGTAGAGGTGAAATTATTAGGGCACATAGTAAACACCGACGGGGTGCGTATGGATCCCGAACGCGTAGAGGCTATAATGAGTTTTCCCATACCTAGGACGGCGAAACAATTACGGGGTTTTTGGGCTTAATAAATTATTTTCGAAAGTTTATCTCCAAGTATAGTGAGGAAGTTAGGCCATTGTGTAACTTATTGAAACAAAATACAAAATGGTCCTGGACATTGGAGATAAATAATTGTTTTGAAAGAGTTAAAAGGTTATTTGTAGACACGATACTTCTCGCACACCCGGATCCTAAACAAACTTATTATTTGCAGACCGATAGTAGCAATTTAGGAGTCTCGGGTTACGTTTATCAGTTAACAGGCGAGGGAGAAGAAAGGGTATTAGGGTTTTGCAGTAAATCACTATCAGAGACCGAGCGTAGATGGACTGTTACGGAACAAGAACTATGGGCGATCATATTCAGCTTGTCAAAATTCGAGACCTACCTGAGGGGCGCGCGATTAATCATTAGGACCGATCATAAAAGTTTGATATTCTTACAAACATGTAAATTATTGAGCGCGCGGATGATACGTTGGGTACATTATATAGGGCGGTTCGACTACACTGTTGAACACGTGAAAGGCCGACTCAATACGGTAGCAGACGTACTATCCCGGCATATAAAAGGGACCACCGATGTATTAACTAATAAGGCAGTAGGGCCTGAGATGAACCTATTCAAAGTACCGTTAGGACGGGTGGTACAGAGCAGGTGGAAGGAGATCAGGAATTATCAGGAGCGCGATGAGGCGGCTAGGAAAATAGTTAGTCGAATGGAGACTATAGGTACCTCCGAGTCAAAGTATTACGTACTCAAAGAGGGAATTCTTTATAGATCGGACATACATAAGGATACATTTAGGCTCTACGTCCCCGAGGAATTACAGCAAGATCTGATCATTAGCATACATGAGGAGATAGGTCATTTTGGACGTTACAAGGTATATGCACTAATGAAGCGTCGGTATTATTTTTCTGATATGTCTCGCATAATAGGTAAAATCGTAAGAGCTTGTGAGGCGTGCCAAAAGTCGAAGCACGCGAGGGAAACTCATACGGGACCGATTAAGACTGTGATAGCAAGGGAAATAGGGGAGAAAGTGTTTTGCGACATTTATGGACCATTACCAGCGGGACGTTTCGGGTTCAAATACATATTTGTGGTGCAGGACGCCTACAGCAAATGGATTAAACTATATCCGCTACGTCGAGCAAGTGGAAGGGCGACGCTAGCATGCATAAAGAAGTTTCATGTACAGATGAGGATAAGGACGCTATGTTCAGATAGGGGCACTAACTTCACTTCAAAGGATTTCGATTCAGGTGTGCGGCAGCTAGGTATCGAACTGACGCATACATCCGTCAGGAATCCGCGGCCGAACTCGACGGAGAGAGTGAATAAAGAGTTAGGAAGGCTATTTCGAACCTATTGCGACAAATCACACCGTTCTTGGGTAGATCTGTTACCGGAAATAGAGGATTGTTATAATCAGGTGGTACACACCACAACGGGTTATTCACCGAATGAGATAGTTTGGGGAAAAGGACCTTATTGTCTACGGACATCAAAAACGGCATTTTAGGCGGGGTAGAAGAACCACCGGAGGATCTCGAACATATTCGACAACAGGCCCGACAGAATATAATGAAAGCGGCAGAAAGTAGGGAACTCCAATATAACAAAAACCACAAATTGATACAATTCGAAATAGGCGATTTGGTGAAACTTAAAACTTTCGCTAAATCAGACGCGGACAAGAAATTAACGAAAAAGTTCATGCGATTGTATAAGGGACCTTTCACAATAGGGGCCGTGCCCTATAACAATGTATACACCTTAATAGACACGCGCACTAACAGGGTCGAGGGAAATTACAATGCAATCCACCTGTTTCGTTATTACAAAACCGCGTAGGGCCTACAGGTAGAATGTTGATTAGGACTTGACTAACAAAGAGGTTGCGAAGTGTAAGCGCCATCGAAAAAAAAAACTCACAATGGATAACTGACCCAGACAACAATGCGGAACTTAGAGTGTTTAGGGTTTTATTACCAAGAAGTAGTTTTATGATGAGTGTGGGAAAATAAGGGATAGTCGTGGGAACTAACGAATCAGGGACTTGCCGTTTCACACGAACGAGTTGGAAATATATTTTAATTTGGTCAGGACATGTGTGGGAACATAGAATTCCTGGCAAAATTCAAATCTATTTGGGGGAGTGTGAGATGGTTAAATCGACTATTATAAATTTTTTTGGTACTGTGAAAGCGAGACCACATTTGTGTAAGGGTCTGGGAATCGTAAATTCAAAATATAATAGACACTGCACTGCCCATAAATAACCCGATGTTATTTACAGACAAATAACAGAATACTAAAACAATTTCGCTGGAATTTTAAATTGTCACTAAAGACAAAGAGTGACGGGAAATTTATTACGCAATAAATTGTTCTTAACTGCCGAACTCTCTCACAGATTGTTAAATCTATTTCTAAGGAAGCAAGTTAGAAAAAAGAGTTAAATATAGGCAATTCTAGAAACAACACAACGGGGCGTCGTAAAATTATATTGCGCAACCTTTTCAGAGCGATGGGGAGAAATTTGAAGCTGCGCACATGTGCAAAGCATTAATCTTAATGTCGTCGAGACAAACAGACAAAGTAATTCTAATGAATCTAGGGGCGTGTCACTTGACGCTGAAACCAATGACCAATAACCAAGCATGACTAGTTCGGGGTGGGGTTCGGATCATTGTTCACATTGACTGGCGGGAGAAATTTTGGATTACAGGAGGTGTGGCATGGACCAGGAGGAAGGCCGCTCGACTCGGACCGGAGGAAGGCTTGGACAGTTACGTTTTGAACCGCGCTGCGAGCACTCGAGATCTCCTCGAGACTAGCGTCAACTGTGGTCATTCTTTTTTTTTCCTTTGTAAAAATAATAATAAGTTTTAAATAAAGTAAAGGAAATATAGTTTAAGTGATTAGTGATTAAGAGGACTCTGTGTCGGAACGAGTGAGACGAGAACTTCGTCTGAACGAGGCGGACGAGGTCTACAGCGAGGCGAGACGGCGAACGCAGGCGAGAGACGGATTAGCGTTTGACAAACGCTAGGAGCAGGGAAAGGCTTAGACATCTCGGTAAAGTACTCTAATACCATCATTGTCCGAAACAATTAGAGTGATTCATATTTTGCATCTCCCCTTCATATTAAAGTCAGTAGATCCTATTCACGCGAGTTTCCGTTATGGACGCGGAGGGTGCCCTAGATGTTTTGTACCGCCTAGGTCACAACAAGCAACCCCACCCCGGCCCTACGTCTTGGGAATTACCAGTCCTCTTAGGGGTACTGTTGGCTATTATAGTGATGATCATTTGCGCCTACTTTTGTGTGCGATTTAGTGATTGGTGGCGTCGGATCACACACACCGCGCTCCACGGGGAAAATAATACTATAGAAATCGAAATGGTCCGTTATTAATCAGAACCAAATTAGGAGTGCAAGTGTGAAATCACCCTAGCTGTAAATACGTGCTTTTGTGTTGAAGATTTAAGTAAAGTTTGAAGGTTAGCCTCTCTTACTGTTGTTCCTCCCGAATTTGATAGTTAGGGACAACTCTTAGCACTAAGACTGTAAACTTTTGTGTGCATGTGTGTATAACTAGGTTTAAGAGCCTAGAGGGTTTTTAATTTGAGTGTTATGTTTTCCCTCTAAATTAGTATGGCTGGTAGGAATATAACACTCGGCTATGTCATTGATGCAACCCATCAACCATAGTCTAATTAATCGAACAGTTTCTTTTGCAAAGTTACCTAAAAGTGAAATAAATTTAGATAAACAATTTTGATAAAATAAATCTAATTTTTGCACAACTCCATATTTTTATTTCATCCCATTGGTAGGCACCCTTCGGGATTGATAACGGAGGTTCCCCACTAAGGTCGTGGTCCATAAAACCTAAGTACATAGCTAGATTGTTTAATAATTGTTACAGCCAGAGCGACCTTTAGGACTGAACCTCCGATATCAAAAAAACCGTATCTTATACTCAATTACGATTTCCGTTCTAAAACGATATCAGTCGAATCATTTCTTTGAGACCTAGTTGGACCTAAAGACGAATATAGACTGTGTGGCAGTCAGTCGAGTAAATCAGAGGTAATGGAATATGGACCTTGGGTCAGGCATTCATTTACAAAGCCCATCTAGGACAATACTCACTAGGATATTCTTTGAATACCCGTTACTACCTATTGATCTGACGCGGAGACGTGGGGCGACACCTGAAGGCGAATACTTACACATTTACCTACTCATTCTACGTAAGTATATAACTATGGATCACACTTGGCTGCGGTTGACTACTGAGGGCGGCGAGCACCGGACCAGTTGGAGGCTAAGTGGGCGTATTAGCAGAGAAAGGTGATATCTTTCTAAGGTAGGCGTCGTAAGGCCTAACCTTTAAGTGTGGGACAATGCAGGCTGAATCTAGATAGCGAAACTGACTCGAAGCAGTCGGTAGCGTGACAACCATTCCGTTTCAAAGGCGTGACAGCGGCGATCGCCGGTCACTCTACTACACGCCATGTCTTGCAGATTGACCCTCGACCTTTGATTTGGCCAAATCAAAACATAACTTATCTGCATACCAACACTTAAATAAACTATGACCCGGGTCGAATGGGGCGGGCTCACAGCCCATTAACAAGACCTCATCTTCGGATACGAGGCAATAAACCGCTTCTCAGCGAAAGAGGGTCAACTGCGCCCCTATAACTCGAGTACGAGGCCAGGTATCTGGTCTACCTGTGCGTAGGCTTCCCCTGTGATTGCGGGCGATCGGTTGTTCACGACGGGAACAAAAACCCGTACAATGGAGGCTACTTCATTTGTCCTAATAACAGAATCGATGTCACTAACGCCGACCTCTAGAAGCCAGATAGCTATAACTGCTTCAGCCTGGATGTATGTAAAAGTAGTAACAAATTCTCTTAACCTTACAGTAAGCTATAATTCCCATTGAACTTTATTCAATTACATAAACAGCTATAACTTAGACGATCACTTCACGAGCCGTACCATCACAACACTCACTTCGTCGAATTTCAGTACAAAGTCAACGTTTGATATATTTTACATTTCGTCAACAATTCAGTTCGTTGAATGATCATTACAAGTATACAAGTAATTATAAATCGTGTATTTTTACTTGTCGGATGATTCATTACATAGTTGTATTATGTCATGGAAAACGTTTTGTCATTTATTGTTTCAAGTATTTTTAATTAAAATACGAATTATTACAAGGATTATTATAATTTTAATCGTCAAATGTATTGATCGAGCTACGCTCGCTCGTTAGGCTCGCAGTTCAACCTAACACTCCTTCTCGCTTCGCTCGTCGTCGTACCTAACCTAAGCCAAGTCGGACCGGCCCGGCCTTAAGGCGAAATAGGTAGTGGTAGGACTCGATATAGAAATATTTTGTTATGTTGTAATAAAATTTCTAACAAATTAAACTCGTTGTTTTGTTATTGTGCCATTTAAAATTCATACAATATGAATAATTTGCCAAATAGTATTCCCTGGACATTTATTCTATAAAATAATAAAAATTGGAATGAGCTGGTCATTAAATAAAATTATACCAATAGTAGAGTTGCTAAGCCGCGAAATTGTGCGCATCGGGTTACAAGCATGAAATTTCTACCACACATAGAGCGTTTTACGGTGATTACTTTAAGATGTGGAGGGAAGTCAGATTCGTCCCCTGTGTGGTGGGAGAGCGGGGTGAAGAGGACCAAGTAAGGTGCTTTGGGATAAATTCGACATATTTTTAGGCGAGTGTAGAGTATGTTAGGGTTTGGGCTCGTAAGTCAGAACCTAAGAAGTATTCCTTCCAAGTAATGAGATCTTTACGAAATTGGATATATTTATCAACGCTTTGTGAAAACAGCGTTTCAATACGTTGCTTGAATTTGGAAACAAATTAGAATAAAAATAAAAAATATTTTGAATACTATTTCTTAAGGAGTGGGTAATTTCGAAAGCAAGTGGGGTAATTTCGAAGCTGGTTTTTATGCAATATGAGTTTAAGAATCATATTTCTTTTTAGTTCTAATTTACCCCCGCAAAGATCCAAAAATCGCACTGCTTTTATTTAATCGACTGCAACACACGTGCCCTCACGACCAGCGATGCAAAGTGAACTGAAGCGGGGGAGGAGATAAACATAGCGTTTTGACATGCGTTGCAAGCGTAGAATTTGTTCCCAGTTTAGTAGAAATGTGTGATTTTCGACTTATCCCCATTTTCGACTTTACCCCAAAGCACCTTACTGTTCTTTTTCTTTTTTTTATCACTGATCAGTTAAGGCTATTAGGGCTTGCACGACATCGTTTTCGTGTAAAATAGATATCAGCTATTAATTTTTCATGTTATTTAAGAATAGTTTCATATAAAAATTTGGGTTTGTTGCCGAAAAGGTAAAAATCACAACAAGTTTTTTTTATTCAGAACGATAAATTAGTTATCTATCCTGAATATTTACAATTTAAAAAAATATTACTAAACAGCAAATTTAATCTTGTTTTTAAAAATGTATAGTGTAGCATAAGTAATTATATAGTTAACTAACCTAGTTTTAAGTTTACTAACTATCATGGACCACTGTTGTCTTGAATAAAGAAATTTTGAATTTTTTGAATTTTGTATACATATTGGGCACATCTGATACAAAAAGTACCTTGAAAAAAATGTTGATGTTAAGCTTAGCCTGCGTGTTCTAGTACATTTTGCTAAGTCACGAAATTGTGTACATCGGGATACAACCACGAAATTTCTACCACAGATAGAGTATTCTGCGGTGATTATTTTCAGATGTGGAGGGAAGTCAGATTCGTCGCCTGTGCGGTGGGAAAGTGGGGTGAATAGGACAAAGGAGTCCTCTTTTTCTTTTTATATTACTGATCAGGCAACGCTAGGTGGACTTGTGTCGTGTCGTTTTCGTGTAAAACAGATATCAGGAATTCATTTTTCATGTTATTTATTCATAGTACTAAATAAAAATATGGTTGTATTTCTGAAATTGTAAAAATCACAACAAGTTTTTTTTATTCAGGGAGATAAATTAGTTATGTTTCCTGAATATTTACAACTAAGAAAAATATTGCAAAATAGAAAATTTAATCTAGTTTCTAAAAATATATACATATTGGGCACTCTTCATACAAACAGTAACTTAAATAAATTGTTGATGTTGAGATTAGCCCGTGTGCTCGTGATACATTAGCAAAAAAATATTTTGTTTTAATTACATTAATTTGTTTTTCTAGGACGTATATAGTAAATATTATATGTAAAAGCATGTTAACAATCATTATTTAATGTATTTAATGAAGCGAAATAGGATGCGTTCGGAGATTTACGTTGGTTACGCCGAAGTAAAGATATATTTTAAGCTACTGTTTGTATGAGAAGTGCCCAACATGCATATATTTTTAGAAACCACATTAAATGAACTTTTTGAAATAATAATAATAATTTGAAAATCTTCACGAAATTGAACTAATTTACCTCACTGAATAAAAAAACTTGTTGTGATTTTTACCTTTTCGGCCATTACACCCATATTTTTATATAAAACTATACAAAAATAACCTAAAAAATGAATTTCTGATATTTGTTTTACACGGAAACGATACCAAACACGTCCTGGTAGACTTAACTGACCAGCAATAAAGAAAGAAAAGAGGGATACTTGGCCGTATTCACTCCGCTCTCCCGCCTGACAGGGGACGAACCTGACTTCCCTCCACATCTGAAAATAATCACCGTGGAACACTATATCTGTGGTAGAAATTTCATGCTTGTAACCCGATGCGCACAATTATGTTAGAAAACAGCGGACTAACAACTCTACTACTCGTACAAACAATAATTCGTGAAATAAATATTACTTCAAATGTTTTCGATGTAAAGTTTGTCGACAAGACAAGGGACACCCGAAAATGGGTGGATCAACTTTTTCTTGCTGTTATTTTGTCCGTGACCCAGGGGATAGTAGTGATTACATTCCTAAGTAAAGTGTTGATAATTGACAATACTGGTATTGTCAGGAGATACTCTACATAAGAATGGGCTTATAACTGCTTAAATTACAATGCTTTTGTAAATATAACCACAGAAAATCGTAGTTTTAAAAAGTGACCCAGGGGCATCACCATGGCAACGAGTGGGAGAAAATAGTTGATTGACCCAAATGCGTAAATTTTTCGTTATGCTTTGTGTGTCGATCTTTACATTGTTTATTTCAAAGGCTTTAATCCTTAGTGTACTAGGACACTAAGAAGTTAGAAAGTGAATTTTTGGTTGTTCAATATTTTATAAGTTTGCTTTGGTATTAATAGTCAATTCTTCGACTTTTTGTAATGTTTTTAACCAATCATAGCCCATCATGGGCCCACCAAAATAGACTCTGGTGGATCGCCCCTTCGCTTTGGTATACTGACCTGTATGTGTCCTCAAATGCCTCTTCAAATTAACTCGCTTTGCAAACTTTTTCTCACAAAAGTCACAGTTGTATGGTTTTTCTCCGGTATGCACCCGTCTATGTACCGTCAGACATGATGCACTCCGGAACTGCTTGTCACAAGTATCACAGGAATACGGTTTCACATCGAGATGTATCCGGATATGATCGGTAAGGACGGCCTTGCTTGCAAAATGTCGGTTGCAAGTGTGGCAGTAGTGTATCTTGGGTCGCTTGCCACTTTGAGGTGTAGGTGAAGCTTTGTTTGTAAGATGGCTGCTTTGGGTGTCTTCTGGTGATGGAGGATGGCTGGAATCTTTTGCCTCGGAGACTGAAAACACAAAAGGCATACACTATTAAATACTGGCAATAAAGGAACCAAGCATGAGACTTGGTATACAGGATATTGCTCATGAAGAATTTTATTATTTAACCTTAAAAAGTATTTTGAAATGTTCCCTTAATGTTACTTCGGTTTAAAGAATCTTTATTCTCATAAGAATTACAAAAAATTCGCTTACATGAGAATCATTACAAAATTTCAAATCTAT
Organism: Apotomis turbidana; assembly: GCA_905147355.2. Classification (NCBI taxonomy): domain Eukaryota; kingdom Metazoa; phylum Arthropoda; class Insecta; order Lepidoptera; family Tortricidae; genus Apotomis; species Apotomis turbidana. The sequence continues at coordinate 4,478,946 of LR990307.1, read as the reverse complement.
ACTTAGCGTGCAGTACCTATTTTACAATAACTTAGATAATTAAATTACAAATAATATACAAATGTGGGTAGTATTAAGTCAAACGAGTATACAAATTACTTTGTTTTGCGCTTGGCTCCACAGTATTACAAAGTTGCATCGTTACTTATTTACAGTTGTCCACTACTGAACATAGAGCTCCCCAACTCGCCACAAGGTGAGAGCAGAAGTCCGCATCTATTGCCTCCCTGAGACCCTCACAAGGTCATCCGATATCCATCCACCTAGTCCGGTTTTGTTTCTAATATGTGTTCACCACTCCAGGACTATACTGCTCCAATGGCCACCCTTTCTCCAGGCTACATGGCCTGCTCATTGCCACTTCAATTTTGTGCAATCCTACTACTATGTCTGTTATACAAATACAAATACAAATACAAGTACTCTTTAATGCACATTTCATAAAATATACACGAGAAATACAATGCAAGACATTACAATTAGAGGTAAACAACAGGCGGTCTTATCGCTAAAGAGCGATCTCTTCCAGACGACCTTTGGGTAGTGGAGAACGTGGTTGAAGTCGGAAAATAATAATAATAATATACACATAAAAAACAAATAAATACATTATATGAGTTATATGAGTTCTTCTATGAATATCTGTTTTCAGCAGTGTTGGAAACAGTGTTTAGAAGCCTCGAGTGGGAAAAGCTCGGTCTCAACATAAATGGTAACAGATTGTCACACCTCAGATTTGCTGATGACATTGTTTTGTTTGCGAATACACCAGAGGAACTGAGTGGGATGCTAGCAGAGCTAGCAAAAGAAAGTGCTAAAGCAGGCTTGACACTGAACCCAGACAAAACCAGACTGATGACCAATGGAGAAGAAAGTATTATCAAAGTAGGACCAACTCTAATCGAATATACACAGGAATATAGATATCTAGGTCAGTTGATGGCACCATGTAGTAATATAAAGAAGGAAATAGACAGAAGAATTGCAAATGGCTGGCATAGATATTGGAGTCAAAAGGAGGTAATGAAGGATGGAACGCTTCATATAGCTACAAAGAGCAAAGTTTTCAACACCTGCATACTACCTGTTCTCACATATGGTTGCCAAACCTGGTCCTTACCCCAAAGTAGCACGAACCAACTTGTTACCTGCCAAAGAGCTATGGAGAGGAGTATGTTGGGAGTTACGAAAGCAGATAAACTAAGATCAACCACAATCAGAACAAAATCAAAGGTCTATGACATCATACAAAAAGTTAGAAGATTAACCTTTTGACCGCCACAGTCGGCTGTGGCCGTCAACAAAAAATCGTGCCCCTGACGCCACGTCGGCCACAGCCGTCCAAATTTCAATGATCAAAAACTTTGTAATTCTAACCGCTACAAGTATTTTTCAATCCCTGTTGATTTTGGGGCACATCTTTTTTTTTTTACTCTGGCGTCAGTGGCACGGTAAATTGCTAGACCGCCTGGCGGTCAATAGGTTAAAGTGGTGCTGGGCAGGTCATGTCATAAGAGGGAAGGAAAAATGGTGCAAGCTAGTTACAGAGTGGTACCCAAGGGAAGGACAGAGAAAGAGAGGGAGACCACAGAAGAGATGTTAGGATGATATATGTCAGGTGGCAGGAAAAACATGGCACAGAGTCGCACGCGACAGGCACGAATGGAAGAGGCTGGAGGAGGCCTTTGCCGAGGGCCAACCAGATTTACAGCAAAAGAGCAAAAGACAAATAGCAAACTAAATAATAACAAAATCTGAATGTATAAGGCTAAAAATAAAATAAATAAATAAATAATGAATATCTAATTCTAATTCTATCATGCAGAGAAAATTGAAGCATAATTATAATTACATGTGCGACTCTAAGCCGCCTTAGAGTCCCATTGTGAACACTGAGTGTGAGTAATAGCTGTCCTGTTAATTTGATTACATAGCTAACTTACTATTACTTGATAACTTGTATGTTGAAATTTAATAGAATTTTTATAATGTATATTGACTTGTAAAATGTTGACATTTTATTAATAAATGAGTATGAGTATGAGTATAGAAAGTTGGAGAATATTGATCTCATTCACACACAGTTTCAGTCTTGCCATATTAAAATAACATCTAATATCCTTAAGTTTGAATATCTGTATAACAATATTTCTCAATGTTAACTGACTCACAGAGTCCTAAGATACACTATAGTTTTTTTTTGTTGTGTGTTGGATCGTTTTTGTTAGAAGGCATCTTAGTTAAGTTTTTAATGGTACTAATTTTAACAAAGTGAGTGCAATACCTACTCGCCAATAAACTTTGTGTTTGGCGAAATTTGTTATAAAATGAGTACCATGTTATTTTTTTAATAAAATAAATAAACTGCTGTGTTAAGGTAAAAGGCGACCTTTTTGTATGGAGCTCCATAGCAATAGATCGCATTTTACCTTAGCAAGGCAGTACAGGTTTTGACTAGTTTTAGGACTGCTGGATATCCTATGCTGTTTTATGGTTTTAGTCTCAATAAAAAAAAATGGTTGCCTGTAAAGTCGGTTTTACGGGCGAAGATTTTACGTGACAACGTCTTTTTCTCGGTAGAATATTTATTGATATGAATATTATTAAATTGCACAATAGGAACAAGGAATTGAATGAAAATAAGAATTGCACAAATTTTAACTATAGAAATATATTTTGTTTATTAAAACATTGTACATGTAAACTTAAACTTAACTAATTCCTATTTGAGTGATTTTGTTGAGGATAGGACGATGATAGGAGAAATATGAAATGAAAGGAAGTGTTTCTGCTGTAATGTGTCTTGCGAAAGTCAAGTCGATGGTTGTTCCTTTTAACGTAGTTGACTTAGAAACGTTTGATACGCAATCAAGATTATACGTATATTTCATGAAATTAAGAAACGAGTTGTCAGACTTTACGTTTTTGTTAAAATCACCACACAGAAGAATCGGTATACTAGAATCAACTTGCACGAACGGTGGCACGTACTGGCTGTTGTGAACGTACGGACCGAGTCCTTGCCATAGTAACATTCCAATGTCCTGCATACTAGCTCCTGGATGAATATATACAGCACCGAGTATAAACTTGAAGCTAGTATAAGCGGTGAAGCAAGTAACTTCAGTCATGCACATGTCAACCTTGGTTTTAATGACACGAGTTGCGTCTGTAATCGCAACTTGGACCACTTCCGCCGTAGATGTCGATGATAATTTACGATAGATCGCCACTCCACCAGCCGCGTTGGTATCTGAGTTAGTTCGATTATTTTCCCTGGATACGCACTCATAATCCTTGATTGGAGTTGGTTCACAAGTGTCGCGCATCCACGTTTCAGTCAATACTAAATAGTCGGATCGTGGTATCACTGTATCTATTTCAATGTCCGCGGCATAGGCACTTAAACTTTGACAGTTGATGTTCGTTACAATAAGTTGTCCAGCGTCGGTTGCGTCGTCACAGAATTTTACGGGTTGTTTGGTAGTTGTGTCTAGAGTGTGTCTACGAAGTCGTATGTATTCATTGCGAATATCTCGAGTAGTCTGTGAGTCGTTTCCATCTCGGCCATGTTTGAAAACCAATGGAGAGTCCTTTTCTGTTATGATGTACAATCCGTCGATACTTGTGACGCGGCTCATGGCTACATATACCAATTGCTGTGGTTGCTTTGAGGAGTACTTGTAAACAATTGTAGTAAACGTCCCAACCTGGGCCTTGTGGATCGTAATTGCACAAGCAGGCACGCAAGGAAATTGTTTTCGCTTGCACTTCACTGTTTTTGTCAACGAAATGTTTACCACTTTCTTGTGCACTGGCACCCAATCGACGGATAAGGTGTTTGGTTTGCTGTGCACATGTGGTCGACATTTGATTTTTGCTTTGGTACCCGTATTTTTGTCTTCAAATTGGAACCATAGAGTGGCGATTTCATCTTCAGCTGGCGGCAAACTTGTGCTGGTCGATGGTCCTCCTGGGGCAGAACGGTCATCTGCATTGGCTGGCTGACGTTCGATGTATCGCAAAATTCCAATAGCCCCATTTACCAATCCATCGGCGACGTCTATGTTAGATGTAATCATGTACGGATATCCTACTGCTAATGGCATCATGTATGGCAATCCGTCGGTTTCTGCAACCGACATCTTGTGAAGTTTCCCTTGCTCCCGGCTCTTTTCAGGATTGCTGGAATACCCGAGCATAATATCAGTGGCGATACAGTTGTGTGCGTTTCGATTGTATGAATCTACTTCATGGTTGCTGTAATACAATCTGACAGCGTCGGGTACGTTCTCTTTGCACCAGGCTTCAGATTTGTGCCTGGACTCAATAAGTGCGATCTTATTGACACTTAGTTTGAGTCCATCTCCAATTTTGGTGAGAATCGTCGAAAACAGCTCGTCAGTTTGTCGGACAACACGGACTAATGGGAAGTAGTTGATGCTTTGCCAGAGTACAGGTCCTCCGAGTTGGTTGTGTGGTACTGTGTAACACAGAGTAGCGCGCACAGGTGGCAGCTGTCTGAAATCGCCGCATAAGATCATGTGAATGCCTCCGAATGGTTGATCGTAAATACCGATAATCTGCTGTAGTCGATAATTGATTTTTCCAAGTATAGCTGCACTCAACATGCTGATTTCATCAATGAAAACAACTTTCACGCCGACAAACACGTTTCTGTAGGCTTGCAAGTTCTCAGCAGAAAGAAGTTTTGTCACTCGAGAAGTTGTGAGACGAAACGCTGAGTGAACTATCGTTCCGCCAATAGGGACAGCTGCTTTGCCTGTGCTTGCACAAGCAACGTATGCGTTGTTCAGTGAGTTGTGTTCCTGTGTGTAACGATTGTACGTCTCCATCAGGCACTTAACTGAATAAGTTTTCCCACAGCCGGCCGGTCCTGTGAAGAAAACTTGTAGTGTGACGACGACCTCATCTCCGCAGCCATGTAAACGATGTATGACCTCATGAATCAGCTCACGTTGTTCAGGGTTCGTCGTTCGTATCAGCTCACAAAATTGCTGTTTTGGCATCACGTTGCTACGTTTTGACGTGACAACGTCTTAAATTAGGTTGCGCTCGGAGTCACTCATGAAAAAGTGTAACGCCCGCTCACGTCTGTTACGATGAGTCACCGAACGAGAGAGAGGCCCGCTGGACCGGCGAATGCCTTGCGTCTCTCTCCCACTCAAACATGATCGGTCCGCCGCGCGTTGTCACGTAAAATCTTCGCCCGTAAAACCGACTTTACAGGCAACCAGTTTTTTTTACGACCGATAAGCCTTCTCGCGGGACGATTTGATTGACATCATCGTTGTTCTCGGAACCTTCTCCTCCTAACACCTGCTCGACAAACACTCTTATTTCCTCAATTTCTGGTGGTTCTCTGCTGTCTGAATTTTGTAGAATCATCATAGCTTCAAGCTCTTGCATCACACTGTCGATGTTGAGATTATTTTCGAACAGCTGGCGGCGTTCCATGATGTTATCCTTGTTATCATTGAACAGTTGTAGAAATTTATTAATTTATTTTGCTATCAACAATGTCAGCTATTTCATTGCGGAAAGGCAAGAACAGCAATACCATTTCACGTTGATAATTAACAGTTTCATCTATTTCGTAGCGTCTGTATCGTATTATTCGTCCAATTTTTCGTCTGCGGTGTTCATTTGATGTCGTCCTTCCCACAGTTGTCCTTTCCTCGGTCACCGGTTCTTCAATTTCGTCTTCTTGCACATCTACGTCATCGTCATTGTCGATGAAATCATGATAATCAGCGTAATACGAAGCAAACTCGGCCAAATATGAAGATTCCAGAGAGGGAGGTCGCTCTTCATATCGCTGAATGATGTTCTTTGTCCATACATCTGTACTGTCTGCTTCGATATTTTCGCGATCCATTTGTTTCCGACGTTTGCGACAGCGTTGTCTTTCCGATGGCCAAACTGTTGGTATGTACATAATTTGACGGCTCGTTTCGCTCATCGGTTGCCGTAGTAAATACCACGCTGCTTCTTGAGCTGACATTTCAACTGCATTAAGAAGTTTGACACTCAATGCTTTCAATTGGCCCGTGTAGTCCCGGTCAGGATGCTCTTCCATCATCTTAGTCAGCTCACGATTCAAGTTACCCATTCCACGAGCTGATTTGTTCACATATTCCACGACATACTGTGCGCAGCTGTATTCATCCAAGATAAACTGGATATCGATGTTGGATTTGATTTCACCAGCGAGGTAAGGGTTGAATGTGTTCGTCATAAGTTGGTCGAAGTTGCGTTTGAACAACATAGATGGCCTGCGCAAAGTTGAACGCACTACGTCAAGGTATGCATCGAATGTCAAACTATGCTCCCTAAGAAAGTCGTCCATGCTAGCGTATGTACGTTCGCTGAGACAGTTGCGTAGCTCCTTGGCCTTTTTTTGGAATGCTATGCGGCGCCCATCAGTTTGAGGCATCGGGATCAATACACGGGTAGTGAGCATTGGCCAGTACGGGATCCCAAATCTACAAGTCGTTTCGCCTCGCTTCGTGCAGGTGAAAGTGTGCTTGTGGATTTGATTGGCGTAGATGGTATCGTTGGGCACATCTTCTTTGGCGACGGAACTCAGCTTCTCCACGAGCTCGATGGTCTTCGGCATATTTTCTGACACAGTCTCATGTGGATCATCGTGTAACCACAGTAAAATGTGAGCGTGCGGACTTCCTCTATGTTGAAACTCAATGCGAAGGAAATAATCCTCCACGTAGTACTGGCCAAACGGATTGTATGACTGTTTTGATTTCAGCATTTTCATCAATGTACCAACGAGTTTGTGGAAATATATGCAGCATGTAATTGGATCGTCACTCACCAAGTTGCACCGCTCTGATGTGTTGAGATCTTCGGCGACTTTGCCAGGATATTTCTTGCTCAACTTGAGGAGTAAATTCAGCAATACTAACCAGCGTACCTCGTTTGCACTTAGAGTGAGAAAGATGGTCGGCTTACCAAGTTGACGGAGCATAGCGAAGAGATCTAGTTTACGAGAGGCCCAGTACTGGACAGAGTTTGGCACCGACTTCATAAAGGCGAGATTCTGCACAACGAATTCTTTGAGAAACTCCGGGTCCTCTAACATGCGTCGAGTTACGCTCTCTGTGATCGAAACACTTCGGAATGTGCTGTAAATACCATCGACCATTCGTAGACGTAGAATCTTCATTGCATCGTATAAGACTTTTTGGGGCGTGGCTCCGCGCCTGTCACTCCGTCGTATTTCACTGGTCGCCATCATGTACGGTGTCACTGAAATGTTCATGTTGAAACGGCGGGGCTCTCCGAAGTATATCGCAGGAAATGATAGTTCTTCTGCATGACGGTCATAAATGATGTTAAGAGGCGTTGCCCGATGTCCTGGTGCGATGTCAAGACAATCCTCTTCATTCCACAGTAGTGTGTGCTGTCTCGCAGCAAGAACTTCAGACTCGGGCGTATATTCGGCGGAGATTGCTTCGATCCGATTAGCAGGATCATCCTGAAGGCCTTCATCTGATGGCAATGCAGGCTGCAGTCTTGACAAATCTATTTTGATATCGTACAAACGATATAGACTTGAATTTTGAAGTACATCTAACCATTCTTTGACCGTACGCTTAGACATGTACCCGCTGATGTAATTTGTTTTGTGTGCAAGATTCCTTTTGATGTTAACGTTGATAACATCGTCCTCTTCTAGATGGCGAGGCAAGCATTTTACCATGTCTTGTACGTTGACTGGGACGTTTATCACTTGTCCAATAATTCCATAAGAGAAATCATGACGCAGTCGACGCACTTGCATAAATGGAAGGCGCGGTGAGACCAAACGTTCACTGATAGGATCCAGAGGCGGTAGACCTGGAGGTATGTCAGGATATGAGAAGCCGTTGACCTTTGCGAGAGTAGGAAGCTTACGTTTATTCAGCGATTGTCTACAGGTGTTGCAAGACTTTGTATAATCTTCCTTGCGTAGCTGCCGATTTTCCTTAACGTACCAATCCGAGATTACCTTCAGTTGTAGTGCAGTGATGGTTTTGAGGTCATTCTTGAACCACAATCTGTCACAAACCGAGCAAGCATGGCCAAAATCGTTGTCCAGGAAAGTAGATTGAAATCTCCTTATTGACGATGACCATTTGGTATACCAGGTGGATTGTTCCAGTTGTATTGCTGTTTGGCTTGAAGAAGTATTCGGTTGTACATCAGCCCGAGAAGATGCAGCTCTACGTTGTCGGAATGCACGTTGCCGTTGAGCGTTAGTTAGGGGAACGCTCGTTCTCTCCGCCACGACAGGAACGCTTGTTCTCTCCACCACAGAACAGGACGTTGAAGCAGGTGACTCTGACGTACCGCTGGTGAGGGCTATGTTAGCAGATTTACGTAGCTTGCACCTGCGTTGCCTCTCCGCGGCCGCTTTTGCAAAGGCTCTTGCTTGTTCAGGAGTTCTGGAGGCTGCTTGGCGTACTCTGGACTCACGTCGTTTCTCAGCGGCAGCTTTTGCGAAGGCCGCCACCTGCTCAGGAGTTCTGGTCAATGCTTGACGTTGTCTATACTCACGTTGTCGCTGAGCATTCGTTCTGGCGGTAGAGGTGGTGTGTGGAACAACGAAAGGTACTGCAGACGTTGACGGCACGATATCCTCCGTCTCCATTGATGTACTGGACGTTGAAGGCATTTGCTCGTCCGTTTCCATTGTTTTGAGAGTGGTGATTCCTGTTGAACATTTGAAAATATATAAATTTCTAAAACTTGTAAATTAAAATGATTAATTTTAAATTTATAATGATAATAATATCATTAATATTAATTTAATATTTTTTATTTTATTTAATATTTATTTTATATATTATTTTATTTTTTATATATTTTTTTATATATTATATATTATTATTTTATATATTATTTATATATTATTTATATATTATATTTTTATATATTATTTTATATATTATTGTATAAAGTTTATTTTAAAATAAACACATACAATATAATATTTACAATACTAAAAACTACAGATAAACATTAAAGAAAGGATAATTATTATGTACAATTTGTTAAAACTAATTAGAAAAAATAAGAATAAAATATATACATTTTCTATAAAAAGAATACCCCATCCAGAAGGTCTGCCTGCGGCATGGTTCCCATTACGCTGGCAGCGTTACCTCTTTGGATCGCAAGAGCGATCCTCTGTGAGAGGTACGCGCCAGCTCTGGGGTCCCCCGAGACACGTACCAACCGAGGCGACAGGGCCCTCATAAATGCCTTCATATCGGCCGACCAGGGTCCTAATGTCTCTACCGCAAGTGCCGCAAATTCATAATCTTTAGACAAAGATGAGTATTTGCGGCGCTTGAGGATTTGAGCCTGGTCGGCAGCTGCGCCGGCTTGTGAACGAGTCGCCTGGATGTGGGACGCGGCGAACGTGTCGACACATGTTGCGTCCCACACCAGGACTCGCCCCAGCTTCCACGGTACCAAAGTGGCGCCATCCGGACGCTTGCCATCGTCTCTGGCCATACCCACGGGTTTCAAAATTGCAGGTACATAGGCGGTAGCAAGCGAACGGCGGACCAAGTCGTTTATGGCGCCGTGACGGTATAGGCGACCGGCGCTTCTGGGACATGAGAGGCCGTGTCGACCCAGCTGATCCACGCCCTTGCCGCAGGAGCACGTGTGTGGGATGCATATTCTTGACCCAAGCCTCAGGCAAACTGCTATTCGCAGGCAGCCTGGGTCAAGAACTGTTCCCACGTTGTAGGAGGGCAGAGCGCGGAGCCAGTGACCTGATTCAGGCGCAGACACCGCCAAGATACGGGCACGATCTGAGTCGTCAGAACTATTGTCGATCAGGGCTGTATGGGATGCCTTGAGACGAGGAGCGTCCCAGGCCCTCTGACAAGATTTGGAGGATGGAATGTCAGCTCCCGGACAAGATTCACACCAAGCATTTCTTGCCTCCGCCAGGCTCGCTAGCTCTGTGTCGGAAATCTGTTGAAGGTCTAAAATAATACCGACAAGAGACAACGAGCTGTAGGCGGAGGACAAGAACGCCGGAAGTGCCACTCCAGTCGACGAGCGAACGCCCAGGCCCCCAAATCTTATTGGGAGAACCGCTTGAGTCCAGGTTCTGTCATCGAAATTAACGTTTAATATTTTTGAAATTGTCGACCGAAGGGAATTGTCTATGGCTGATAAAATAGATGGAAATTTCCATATCGGGCAACTGCGGATTAAATACATGAATTTTGGTGTGAATAAGCAGAATCTGATAATAAAAAGTGCCATGTGTGGGTTAATTTCAAATAAAAGGTCTGATGTGCTATTAAAGAGGTTTAGTTTGCAATTTATGATGGGTTTTACTGCTTCATCAAAAATTGGAGAGCCTAAAAGTGTGAGGGATGAATTTGATAGGACCGAAATGTTTGGTAAGACTGCGTTAAAATTTGTAATAATTTCAATTCTTTTTAAAGAAAGGTAAATTTCACATTTTGTTGAATTTAGGCAAAGTCCAATGTGAGAAAATTTTTCCACTATTTTTTGTAAATCCTGTAAAACGGTGGTGGCGTCTCCACCTAGGGAACCGTCGTCCAGGTACCACATATTAAATTTAGAATTTAGATTTGAGATCACCGGATGAATAGCCAAACTAAATAAAGTAGGTCGAAGCGGGTCTCCCTGTTGGCATCCCACACTTGATGGGATAGTGTTGTCACCAAAAAGTAATTTAGTGGGTGCCCCATAGCATTGCCAGAGATACTTATAAAGCTCTGGCAATTCTTTTCTGGCTTCGACTAAGAGGGCACCGCGATCGACCGAATTAAATGCATTTTTTACATCAATTTTTAAAAATACCTCGTAGTCCGGACGACTCAAAAAGGAACGCGCAGAGTGTACCGCTGCCTCGCAGCCGCCTTTTACTCCGACACCCAGTTGTCGCGGCTTGAATATTTTACCCAGCCTCTGGTGAAACTTTCGGCAACACAGCTTAGAAGTTAAGCGCCTGAGGGTACTCCCGACGGCAATCGGGCGAATACCACCGTCCTTTTTGGCGAGGGCTACTAGATTTGCACCATAAAGGACGGGGACTATCTCCGAGTTGACGCGGCCGGACAGCATGAAGTTCACCAGGGCGGTTATCTCCTTAAGAAAAGCCGTTCCAGCATCCCCAGAAGTCACAGTTGTCAGGTCCTTCAAGTGCTGAGGTGACGGCGCGTCTAGACCACCAGCTGACCCATTCGGGAACGAGAAAATAGCCTCTTGTACTGCCTCCTCGGTTATGGTGATGGTGTCATCATCTGGAGAAGGGGGATCTGGCAGCTGTATAGAAGCGGGGGGGGGTTGGGTGCTTGTCCCTAAGGGCGGCAAATGTTTCGGCTGAGTGTGTCGCCAATCCGTCGCTGGAGAAAAGTAGCCGGGCAGCTCCACTCACATTACCCTCCGATATTTTACTTTCTATGGTTTTAATTTTATAATATTGTTGAGAGTTAGGACGATTTCTTTTAACGTTTTGGGGGTTAATATGTGGTTCCGTAAAGCCTATGGTATTATTTTTTATTTGAGTAGTGAGAGAGTTCTTATTTTATTTATTATATTATTTAAATAAAAAATAAAAAAATAAATATTAAGGGACAATCATACACAAATCGACCTAGTCCCAAACTAAGCAAAGCTTGTACTATGGGTACTAGTCGACGATATACATAATATATAAATACATATATAGATAACATCCATGACCCAAGAACAAATATTTTGCACAAATATTTGCCCCGGCCGGGATTCGAACCCGGGACCGCCGACTCAGTAGGCAGGTGTCTACCAACCGAGCCAAACGCGTCGTCATTTTATATTATATTATTGATCTTATTCTTTTCTACAAAATTTATTTGAAAACTTTTTCGATATATCAATTAGTTGCGGAGATATCGATCATTGAAGTTATTGTATGCTACCAGTATTTTATATATTTATTTTTTTCAGTTATAAAAAATTACTATTTCCAATTGTGTCTACCAAGTATGGTCACATGTATTTGCCTACATATTAAATAATAATAAGTACAGATAATGTTATGTGACGTTCACTTCTGATTTTATATATTTTAATATTTTTAATTTTAAAGAATCAATTTGAAAATCAAAACACTTATTCAGATCGAAGGTTCAAATATTTGCTAAATAAATTTGAAATTAATTAAAATTTGTAATTGTAAATGATGAAGTTGAAAATTAAAACATTTACTTAAATTAGATGTTAAAATTCTTGCTCAACACAGTTTAAATCAAGTTTTCTTATATCTGCCACTTTTTCTTAATATTTGTAATTTTAAAGAATCAATTTGAAAATCAAAACATTTATTCAGATCGAAGGTTCAAATTTTTGCTAAATAAATTTGAAATTAATTAAAATTTGTAATTGTAAATGGTAAAGTTGAAAATTAAAAGATTTACTAAAATTGGAATTTGAAATTCTTGCTAAACACAGTTAAATTCTAACTCCGCGCGTGGTGATTGGTCGGTTTAGTTCGTTTGTTTGGTCGCACTGTTTTGACAGGTTAGAGGTTATAATTTATTATTATTATTATTATTTATAATGAGGCAGGCAGTTTAACAACTGATAGTGCCTATATCCAGCGATCTGTGTCTTGAGATCGTTGCTCAGTGGTATGCTTGTCTAATTTATTCTTAAAATTATTGACATTAGGTGCTGAAATTACATCCTCGGGGAGTTTGTTCCAAGCACTCACAACTCTATTGCCCAGAAAGTAATTTGTTATTTTAAATGTTTGACTAGCAATACGCGCTGTTTCTTCTCAATCGACTGAATTACGATTGATTGCAGAGTGATTTAAACTAATAATTTACTTAACACTATCAACATTTGTCAATAGTATGACATAACCTATAAACTCAGTTTCTCAACTTTTGTGTCAATCTAACAATTAATCAATCAATCATAGTTTACGATAATGAAATAATAATAATAATAATAATAATAATAGCCTTTTATTCCTAAACATAGGGTTACAAGAAGTCCCTAAGTTCGGTGTGTCTTTTGACATAGGCCTCCTCCAATTCCTTCCAATGGGTCCTGTCCCTTGCTACTCTCATCCAGAATGGTCCCGCTGCCTGTTTCAAGTCATCTTCCCATCTCCTCACTTGACGGCCCCTGCTTCTTTTACCGACTCTTGGTTGCCAGAGGGTGACTTGCTTGCTCCATTTGTTAATGGGGTGGCATAGCATATGTCCAGTCCATCTCCATTTTTGAACATCTATCCGGGTAAGAATGTCTGTGAGTTTTGTTCTGGTTCTTATGTCCGCGTTCCTGACTCTGTCTTTGATTTTTAACCCTAGCATGCTTCTTTCCATGGCACATTGGCATTTTGCTAGCCTTTCCCTGTGATGAAGTGTTGTTGACCAAGTTTCACAGCCATACGTTAGAACTGGTAGAATACAGGTCTCGAATGTTTTCTTTTTTATGTGATTGTCTAGATCCTTACTTTTCACTATTTCCTTCAGTGACCAGTATTTTCTCCATCCTTGGGCTATTCGCCTGTTTATTTCTTTTGTCGTTTCATCTGAAGGGGATATTATCTGTCCTAAGTAACTATATTCTTTGACATATTCGATCTTGTTGCCGTCTATCATAACGTCTGTGTCCCTTGAGTTTGTCATCAGTTTTGTTTTACTGGCATTGATTTCCAGACCAACTTCTCTACTTTTATTTGCTAGGCTCTGCATCATTTGTTCTATTACTGCTGGATCCTCTTCAAGAAGCACCAGATCATCGGCAAACTTTAGGTGGTTTAGGCGAGCTCCATTTATGCTCAGACCTAAGTGGTCCCAGTTTAGCTGTCTAAAGCACGGATCGATACCGTTATTTTGCTCCATACAAAATAGTACAAAATAACGTTATTATATTCCGGTTTTTCGCTCATTATCACACATGTTTATATTTTAGTGGGCTAATTTCAAGGATCTATATCTATAACGAAATTCTACATAACACAAGCCTTTCACATTCGAAAAAAAACACGAAATTAGAGCGTTTTCATGAATACCGGTATCGATCCCTGGTCTAAAGATGTGCTCGAGTACGGCGTTAAATAGCGTAGGGGAGAGAGGATCGCCTTGGCGTACGCCCTTTTTGATAGGAAATGATTCTCCAGTTGATTCTAGTTTAATACTGGCCTTACTAGATTTGTATATACTCTTAATTATTTCTATATAGTTGTTAGTTACGATAATTAAATATCAGTGTACAATTATTTACCTTTATTGTTGTAGTTGTTGTAAATGACGAATCTAAGCACTCCACATTTTCACTACAGACACAGCTGACGATACTTTAACCACACGTGTGAACTTGTATTATGACGCTTTCTTGTTTTTCCAATGCCAAGAACGCTTCAGAAAGACAGAGACACAAGCACGCACTGATTCAACGCGCCTAATTCTCTAGTGCTGTGCGCGCGGCGGACCGATCATGTTTGACTGGGAGAGAGACGCAAGGCATTTGCCGGTCCGGCGGGCCTCTCTCTCGTTCGGTGACTCATCGTAACAGACGTGAGCGGGCGTTACACTTTTTCATGAGTGACTCCGAGCCGCAACCTAATTTAAGACGTTGTCACGTCAATATTTCTTTTCATTCCATTTCATTCAATTATTAATAATAATTCATTCAGTTTTCGTCAAATCTTGGGCACCTTTTTCTTGGTGCTTAATTTTACCAGATGGATAGTTTTGAAGACTTATGCCGATAGGAACATACATAAACTTTTTGTTGTGTTAGATCTTTGTATGTTATATATTACTGGTAGGTGCTGGCTTATTACAGACAAAATGTAAAAAATATATATGAATTTCATATGTTTTTGTACATTACAGGCGAATGCTCAAGGTTAGGATACCCTTACAATAGTGGACAAAGTCAAATATCAGTCGTGGCATCAAAACACCATAAGTCCACAACCTAATTCATAACTTACCATGGTTCGTTTGAACATCACGCGACTGTTCCACCACAGGCCCGATCTCCAGTTCATATTTGACTTCCCTCTTCACGTTTACGTCTAACTCCTCACTTTCCTCATGGGTCCATTCCGGTTCCTCCTTCACTTCGACTTTCACAGTCACTGACATTCTTTACTTCGATTATTACGATGAAATTAAAATACTAACAGAACATTATTTACATCCTAGACAGGAATTATGCGTGATTGATAAGTATAGGCTGAAGAATAAATAAGTTGTTCTTTTTGTTTTTAGTCTAAATAATGCAATAATAACTAGTTTGTTATTAGGCAAATTAAAGACCCATTCGTGTAAAATAGCATAGTGGTAAAATTATCAATATAAGGTGTTATCACTATACTATATCTATGGTGTTATCTGATCTGAACTCTGAAGTGTCATCAAATCAAATCCGCCTTTATTATTTGACCGCTTTTTTTTTCACTAAGATGACAGTTAGCCGACTACAGTCTGAGAACATTGTGCCTTGACCCAAATAATATTGAGCATTATTCCATAATATTTTTTTATATTATAAAAAAATTATATTTATCGGAAATTAGTATATATCGATCATAGATATATCGATTGATAAAAAAATTGCATTTTAAAATAGAACTCATTCAGTCATCACAAGTCCTGTGGCAGGCACGTTTAATACTACTCACCAACAGATGGCACAAGTAGTTGTATTTAAGAAAAGTTACTAAATGTTTTCCGATTTTGATATAATATACTACAATGTCCCATAATAATATATAAGTGCCATATTTAGGCCATAGCTAGCCTTTAAAAAAACATTAAAATGCACGTGTAGCAAAATTAACTGTATGAAATATGATTTGTGCAATCACCCAGCCTCAGAAACGCCGGAACTCCTATCGGTCAAAATGTCTCCTATATGAAGGTTGTTAGCCGATCTGGTGGACCCAGATTTCGTTATTATGGCTGTATAAATGATTTGAGACAGATGCTTCAATCCCTGGTGACCTGACTTCATTAATTATTTTTTTCTGTAAATCCTTTCAAGTTCAGGCGCGTAATATAATTGTTTAACAACAAGTATGTTGACTTGGTAGTAATTACAGGTGTAATATGAAAAAAATGGCGTTTCACGAACATTCCATTACAGAACTTTGTAGACAAGTTTTACAAGGAGTTAAAATTCAATACATATACTTAAGGGAAAACTATAAAAAATAAAACTCCATATTATGTATTATGTAAAATATTTATGAGTCCTTTTTATCCTGAATATTCTCAGTGTAGCTCCTGACAAAGGCCTCCTCCAACCATAGCCTCCATAGCCTAACATTTTTATTCAGTTCATCAACCCATCTTATGTATTCCTTTACTCTATTCCTATATATATTTATCTATATAAGTACGTATATCGTCGTCTAGTACCCATAACACAAGCCTTCCTGAGCTTGATTTGGGACTAGATCGATTTGTGTGAGGTTGTCCGATATTTTATCATTTTTATTTTTTATTTTATTATTATTCCTGCACATCTATCATAATTCATAACATAACTGTGGCACACAAATTCTTGCCCTGCAACAAATAATGCCTGTCACTTTCCTTTGTCATACTGTGCAAGCAAGACGGGTGACACCGAGTCGCGACAAGTGAAGTTGGCAAGATATGCTATGCTAGCCCCGCTGATTCTGTTACCATCTCTAGGGTATCAGTGTGTCATAATGTTGCTTCATTTTTCTATTAATTTTTATGTCATAGTAACAGACCATTCTATATTCATTGCAGTAAGTTGCGTTTTTTTTACCATATATGAATATGATTCATCCCATGTCATCCCGGTTTTATTTTATTACCTGATTTGCTATTCCTAGCATGCACCTCTAGCACAACTGTCAGAAGAGACTATTTCTCGCGCGATATAATTGCCTGTCTCTCTCTGTGCAGTAATGTGAGAGGGTGACGGGTAGCGTTATGTCGCGCGACAAGACTCGCGAAACATAGTTGTGGTAGACGGCCTGGTGTATGACGTTGTTTCGCCCTTACAGTTCCTCAATGTGTTTTCATATGTCTAACCAAAAAACGTCTCCTTGAGAAAGTCTTGTCACATATATCGCAATCATATGAAACCCGTTCATTTATATGTGTATCCTTATGTCGAATCAACAGCCATTTCAAGGCAAATGTTTTTTCGCACACATCACAAGAGAATGGTTTTTCGCCAGAATGCTTTTTTCTATGACTGATCAAAGAGCTTAACTGCGTAAACTGGTTTTCGCATATTTCGCAATAAAACCTCTTTTCACCAGTATGAGTATGTTTATGGTTATTTAAATGCATTTTTAACGCAAATGTCTTTTCACATATATCACATTTAAAAGGTTTCTCACCACTATGAGTCCGTTTATGATAAACTAAATACTTTTTAACCGTAAACTCTTTACCGCATTCATTGCAGCTATAACTGCCATCTTTGTGAGTTTCTTTATGCCTTAATAAATACTTTTTAACCGCAAACTCTTTGTCACATTCCTTACATTTAAATAATTTGTCTCCGGTATGTATTTGTTTATGCATGATCAATTCCTCTTTCCGTAAATACTTTTTGTCGCATAAATCGCACGAGAAAGGTTTCTCCGTTGAATGA
This sequence comes from Apotomis turbidana, assembly GCA_905147355.2. Taxonomy (NCBI): domain Eukaryota; kingdom Metazoa; phylum Arthropoda; class Insecta; order Lepidoptera; family Tortricidae; genus Apotomis; species Apotomis turbidana. The sequence goes on along the minus strand of LR990307.1, from coordinate 4,461,285 downwards.
ACACGTCTATGCTTCTTCAATTCACTATTTCTCCTAAATCCTTTATTACAATCATCACATATAAACGGTTTTGCGTCTCTATGTATCCGTTTGTGAATTAATAATTGAGCTTGACTGGGGAATGCTTGCTCACAATATTCACATGAAATATTTTCCGTTTTAATTTCCACTTCCCAAGGTTTATGTTTATTTTCTTCATTTGAGGATTCAACTCTAGGTTCTGAGTTGCATGCATTGGTGCCTTCTAGTGGATCTGTGAAAATACATATTGATTAATAAATACAAATACCAATACTATATTGCACACTTCAAACATCAAGGAACAGACAACACAACATGAGATGTAATCATTTTGTTAATAAAATCATCATTGTATTCTCAAGTCCCGGCTAGCCATCTCAGCTTCGCCGGAGACTGGGAGGCTGGGGGCGACTGGGGCCCGTAAGTACGGAATCAGTTTCGCAGGCGCGCAACGGTGCACCTGGTTTTCAGGCCATAATTATGGGGATGGCTGTGTTAATAAAATAAAAAATTGCATAACTGTCAAAAGAATGAACAGCCCCCAATCTCACGTAAATGACTTAGTTTTGATATCCAAAAGGACCTCTAAATTATGGAGTCCCCAGGGGCCCCAGTGCTGAAATCCAACTTACCTCGGGCTAATTCATCGGCTGGCGTGCCCGGAACGATCTCAATCTCTACTTCATATTTTACATCCCGCGTCTCAACACGGCTCTCGTTTTCTTCTCCGTCAATCCATTCTGGCTCTGTTTTCACAAGAACTTCCGACATAATGCCAGTAACTTTACGCTTCGTTACAAAAATACGTTTTCAACTCGCCAACGAAATTATCGTTACAATTATTCATTTCAATTATTTTCAATATTTCATTGTTGCTAGTATAGAAAATTTCATACATTTTGATGAATTTGATACGATTTTAAAGACGCAATTGCAAGTTGCAAACAATACTGAGTATACTGACAATTTAATGATTTGACACTGATCAGTGATCAATGATTTGAGCATCTATTACACCTGTCAAGTCAAGCCAAATTTTGATGACGCGAACGGGCTGCGATTTTAAACCCTGATTAAACCCGATGCACATACTTAAAACTTAAATGGTAATTTTAATGAAAACTTACGTTTATCAATGAAATCCCTTATGAAATAAAATAGCCCTATACATTTATTTTATTGTAATTGTCTTTAAAATAAGCTGCGTGAAACAAAACGTGAACTAGAGGTCAATGACAAGTTAAGAGACAAGAGACGAAAAATATTTTTCTCGACTGGCAAAGACTGCTTAATAAATCCAGGCCCCATTTTTTACACTAAAGTAATATTTTAATAGTCAAATTTTAATAATTAGAAAATACCCACAATTAAATTAATGGATTCCTCCCACTAAGAATATTTTCTATTCATTCATTCAATTCACCTGCAATAGCGACAGAACGGAATGGAATTCATATCAATCATTCAATTCAAGTTCACTCAATCAATCAAATGGAATGTCGCTGATTGCCAATGCCAACCGATCAAACGATATAATTTTTAAACGCTGTGATATTTAGTTAAAATCGCTCAAATCCCGTCGCGAAGGTGTTTTACTAGTTTGCCGTGCTCCGTCGTTAATTACCACGACGCCGTGACATCGTTCTGTGAACCGTGTTCTTGTGTTGTGGAGAGAAGTGTCTTGAATAACACGTATTTACCATACATTCTTATCGTTTTAGCATAGTGTAAATGGATTACAACGTTTCATTTACTTTCGTAAACACGTAACGTCATCAGGTGAGTTGAATTGAATCATATTTTTTATATTTATTGGTTATTTCTGTTGTTGTTCTTACCGTGAAATTTTCGCATAATTCGGCCGTAAGCTATTTGCGAGATAAAATCAGACGTCGTCCCACAACCGGTGAAAGTATTTAATCGCGATTATTAGTTCTAATCGCTTTCAGCCCCATTGTGTAGGAGTTTTTCATTCACATTTTGGGTCTGTTGTATTATTACAGTTTTATCGTTTTTGTCTAAATAAAAAAAAAAGCAAAAAAAAAATTGACATTGTTTATGATATGATTTGATTCCGTTACCGCCAAATTCTATGTAATTCAGTTCTATGTCTTAAAGTTTAGTAGAAAATTATTTACCTGTTCAGGTTGTTAGCCACCATAAATCCATATTTCTTAACCCTAACTTTTGCATTACAACCAATTTATTAATATCATTTTACTTATTATTAGGCTGTGAATTGATAATATTAATTTTGTAGTGAATAAAAATAAGTGACCTTTTGTTATTTAAGAGCTTTGTCACAGTTAAGTTAGTGCATCAATTTAAATGTATCAATCAAATTACTTGAAGCGAAAAAAGGTGATGAAAATTTCAACTTATCAATGATTAAAATTCTTATTTTATTGCTAAATTTAGGACCTAATTCAATGAGGCTTTGAACTAGGTCCTCAATATCTGTAATCTGTCTGTAATTCTAAGAGAATGACAGTATTATGACAAAGATTTAAAATTCATGAATCTGCTAAGGAGCCTTGAATTTTAATAACCTTATCAAGTTTATCGATTAAAGATTTGCATTCAATTGTTGTTTGATTTAAATTACTTATCTATTTATGGTTGCGTTTTGCAATGATTTATACTCTAGCTGGTTGTTTGTAGGTGTTATATATATATATACATGAGAATTTTATGATTTATGTAAATTAAAAAGTACCCTGTCACTCTTCAACCCATTTTGGTATCTGTATTCTATTAATTCATGGCATGGAGCTTTGGATGCATTTTTTTAAGTAGGTACTTTTATTGGGAATAGCTAGGGTGTGCTTCCGGTACATATTTTCTATACAAATCCAGTACTGGAACTGGGAATTCCCGTTTCTTGCCATACAAAATAAAAAACTCAGTTTTATGCACACCAAAAAAAGTTTACAAATTAAACATATATACAATCATCTTTCGTCATTTGATCTTTGTATCAGTGGTTTATTATAGATACAATCATTTCAATAAGAGAATTAGCTGAATGAACATGAAAAGACCTGTCAAAATTTATTATTCAAGAAAACCTGCTAGGAAGTAGATATATTTATAACTAACTCAGCTAGCAAGTACCTGTAGGTTGAATAAATCTCTTAAGTTGCTCTCTAGCCAAATTTATTATATATTTCATCCATACTAATATTATAAATGCGAAAGTGTGTCTGTCTGTCTGTCGGTCTGTCTGTCTGTTACCTCTTCACGCCTAAACCGCTGAACCGATTTTGATGAAATTTGGCATGGAGATAGTTTAAGATCCGAGGAAGGACATAGGATAGTTTTCATCCTGGAAATTATACCTAAAAAGATTGAAAAGTCAGTGAACATTTCTGTTGGGATGCGGTGACCCTGTAAGAAAAGTAATTATTCGACCAAAAGCACAATTGCTCTTACATTTGCTTAGGCACTTTTAATAATCCCTTTTATCAAGTTTCACGCGTACGTAGTCGCGGGCAAAAGCATATATATTATATATATATATATATATATTGATATTATAAATGCGAAAGTGTGTCTGTCTGTCTGTCTGTCTGTCTGTTACCTCTTCACGCTTAAACCGCTGAATCGATTTTGATGAAATTTGGCATGGAGATAGTTTAAGATCCGAAGAAGGACATAGGATAGTTTTCATCCTGGAAATTGGAAGATTGGAAAGTGAGTAAGTAATTCATGATGACATTGATGACCCTGTCGGAAATGTAATGATTAGACCAAAAGCACAATTGCTCTTACATTTGCTTAGGCGCTTTAAATAATCCCTTTTATTAATTAAGGTGATTAGGTGGATATCTATCGTGTTGTACGAGGTTGCTTCCATACTTCCAAGTTCCACGCGGACGTAGTCGCGGGCAAAAGCTAGTATTTACATATATGGAGTCCATAATGTTTTACATATTTTTTTCATCTAATGTAATAGTTGGCCTACTTAATTTAATGTTTGATGTAACATGTTTTCTGTAACTATTAGTTTCTAACCTTTTTTTTTTTTTTTTTTGTTGACCCAGAGAAATGCATTGAATTGCATACCACTACGTAACATGAGACCCTCGGGGGTAGAGTCAAATATTACGCATTGGTGATGCTAGTCCGCGAGGGACTAGCCTACCCACTAAAACTCTGGGATGCTGCCAACCTGTGCCATAGTGGTGATGCCATGGGATCGCGAACATGCCACCACGACACCACCGGCACTTCGCCCTAGGGCGAACCCTCACCGAAAGACACACTGTAGCATAGCAGTGTGCCTTACCCTCACACACTTCCCCAAGCCCCCAGGAAGCGGGGACCGCCACCGACACACGGTGCTTCGGTCCCGCCCTCCTTGCTGAGGGAGAACAAACGCCCCTACCCCTCAGCCGGCCATGGGAGGACAAACGCCCCTACCCCACAACACACTCCCCACGCCAAGGGAGGACAAACGCCCCTACCCCTCGACCCGCCACGGGAGGACAGAAGCCCCTACCCCGTGGGTCCCTCAACGCTGACGGAGGTGAAATCCAACACAAACACCGAAGTGCCCACCCGAGTCATGCTCCGCCAGCCTCCTCCTCGGTCTCCTCCACCGGCGGAGGTGAAGTCCATCACAAACACCGAAGTGCCCACCCGAGTCATGCCCCGCCGGTCTCCTTCTCGGTCTCCCTCGCCCGCTGGCCCGTAGGCCCCCTCCCTGGTGTCTCTTGGCTTCCCCGCGGCGCCCAACCGCAGGTACTGAGCCCCCCCACCACGACAAGGTGGACACCCTCGGGGGGGATTAGTTTCTAACCTAACCTACCCCTACCTAACCTAACTCATGTGAGAATTTACAAGTTGATATATTTAAAAGGAAATAAAACAAAGGAAAAGCGCATTATATCTAACAATACAATATGCAAAATGTTACATCAAATGTCGGGCACTCATTTATGTTTCTACTACTTCAATTATGAAATATGAACTTGAGACTAGATGGATAGAGAAAAGGCTATACCAGCAGTTGGAATACAAAGGCCATATACCTATAGTGTGAAATGTAGTAATGGTGGGCCGATTCTTTTTTTTATTTTTAATGTACTAAATTATACTAAAATGGCTTTTACTTTGTTGTAATGTAATAGTTCAATACAAAGCTAGGGCGGTGAATTCGTGAATGCCCCAGATCTCAGATGTTTGTGGTAATATGCGATATGGGGCTTTATGAATTACTGCCCATAGTTTGTCTAAAGTTTTACATCTTGTCTTGGCCAGGAAGTGAAATTATCTCTCCGCGTGGCGCGCAGTAAATTCGACTTACGGCCTAGGGTGTCGTAATTAATAGTACATTAGGTAACAAGGGTGGTAAACGAGAAATTACAATCGAGTGTCTGTTAGAAGCCCAAAGCCGAAAGCGATGGCTTTAATGACACGAGTTTGGAATTCCTTTACCACCAGAGTCACGTACGACGTTTTTCATCACAGTTTGGAGGAAATAAAACAAAAGTAATGAATAGTAGTCAATATTGCTATTGACTTAATTTTGCAATTACTCACCGCCCTAGGGCGTAATATACGACTTACCGCCCGGTTTTCTAGTATGTAAACCCTTATTTACGAGCAAAAATAAATAACAAACTGAGTCTTGGATTTAATTCTTTATAAAGACATTTGATGATTTGAAGCCATAAATTGACGAACATCTGTATTTTTATAATTATAACTATACCGGACGGACGCGTCTCGCACCGCCGAGCGCGCACAATCGTATCGTTCATAATCGATTAATAGACATTATTCGATTATTAGCTATCTCTTATAGGTATAGGTTAGTTGGAACGTTGGTGGCCTGGCTTGAGGCCGGAATTTCTTCGATCTCGAGCCAAAAAGAGCCTACTACGAACCGCGAGTCACATCAAATAATGTAAATGTCTATTACGGGTTTCTGTAAATGGGATAAAATGCCTGATTATGAACAATATTCTAAATAGCTTATGCACCTGCTCGCATCAGGGTTCCTGCCATGTCCCTTTTTCCCACTAGGCACTTTGGGCATGTGCCCAGGGACCCAGTCTCAGGAGGACACCCAAATCTCACTTGGGGACCCTCAACCCAACAATCCCGAAAAACATACCTAGATCACGTTTTTTGAGGCCCCTAATTGTGGAATACCCTTGGCCCCCGCATGCCTTAAGTTAAGACGGCCTTGCCTGGCTCTGGCCCCCCGCTTTTGTTCGAGGTAAAATCGGCGCGCGTTCGTAGCAACAGCAACTCCTTGAGATGCGCAAGTCGCCATGCCTCTGGACCAGTTAGCCAAGATTTAAGAATTAATCTTCAGTGTGTTTAAATCTGTCATACTTGTGTCTTCATTAAAGGAAGGGCTTTTTTGCACAGACTTGCACAGACCACGCTAAGACTGAGACCCATTGGCTCATAATTGTTTGAATCATCATCATCATATCAGCCGATAGACGGCCACTCCTGGACAAAAGTCTCCCCCAAAGTTATCCATAACGTTCGGTCTTGCGCCGGCCTCATCCAATTTCTGCCCGCGATCCTAACCAGGAAGTTGGTCCACCATGTTGGGGGCCTTTCCACGCTCCGTCTTCCGGTCCGCGGTCGCCACTCAGGAACTTTTCTGCCTCAACGGCCATCGGTTCTACGAGCATGTGCCCCGGCCACTTAAGTTTGGTGACTGTCTGTAGCTTTATCTACACCCTTTCTTCTTTTGCGTATCTCATCATTTCGGATTAGATCCCGCAAGGATACTCCGAGCATAGTTCGCTTCGCGCTATTTCCCTTTGAGTAACTTTGATCCTTCTTATGAGGCCACAGACAACCCCCACTAGACGGAGCATGTAAGGCGACCCGCGCGCACCAACGATATGGTACGGCAGAACATTAAAGTATCAACACGGCGGCCACCGTTTAGTTGTGTCCTTGTTTATGATAAATGCGTACGTCAACGAAAAAATGAATTAAATAAATAACATGGTAAATTGTAGTGTTAAGTGGTGTAGAGAGACCTCATAAACAAAGACGCAACTAAACGGTGGCCGCGATGTAATTCTTCAGTCTCTATTTTGCAACTCAACTTTTTTTTCTATCACGCGTAACCTGTATTCTGAGCAATAAATAATTTTCTGAGTCCTAAAAGTTATTTTACCCCGCGAACGAAGGTACAGTCGCCATCAGATATAACGCAGCATATAGGCGTTCATATATATCTGAACACGACTCTTATTAACTGGGCGTTACAGTACATGTTCAGATATTTATGAACGCCTAACATACTGCGATATATCTGATGGCGACTGTACGTTGCGAAATCGCAATATCATTTCATAATATCTGTTCCAAAGGTTTCAATATCATTTTAAGGGAATTATTTTAATGTGTGGTCCACAAAATAGTTCATGTGCGAAACTCCATTTCTAATCTTGGAATAAACATCTCAATGCAACAGCTATCCGCCGGCAATTAAAACTGTATCGATTATTCGTCACAATCGATTATCGGTCTCGAATCGATCGCGCCGTGGCATTGTCTACGTCACGCTCTGGTTTGTCTGTGGCACGTAACGGGATAGGATCCTGAAGGACTATGACATTATATTTCTGCCAATTATTACCACTAGAGGCGCCACTGCTTGCCATGCAAGCAAAAAAGTACCTACACCTACCGTCAGTTCAATAAAAAACCTATTGAACTTACTGTATTCCATGGAATAAGAAAATAAACTTTTCACTTCTCATGCTCTTAAAATGTTACTTTAGTCTCTGCATATCTAGTAGAGTTGTTAGTCCGCTGTTTTCTAACATAATTGTGCGCATCGGGTTACAAGCATGAAATTTCTACCACAGATAAAGTGTTCCACGGTGATTATTTTCAGATGTGGAGGGAAGTCAGATTCGTTCCCTGTCAGGCGGGAGAGCGGAGTGAATACGGCCAAGTATCCCTCTTTTCTTTCTTTATTGCTGGTCAGTTAATTCTACCAGGACGTGTTTGGTATCGTTTCCGTGTAAAACAAATATCAGAAATTATTTTTTTATGTTATTTTTGTATAGTTTATATAAAAATATGGGTGTAATGGCTGAAAAGGTAAAAATCACAACAAGTTTTTTTATTCAGTAAGGTAAATTAGTTCAATTTCGTGAACATTTTCAAATTATTATTATTATTTCAAAAAGTTCATTTAATCTGGTTTCTAAAAACATATGCATGTTGGGCACTTCTCATACAAACAGTAGCTTAAAATATATCTTTACGTCGGCGTAACCAACGTAAATCTCCGAACGCATCCTATTTCGCTTCATTAAATACATTAAATAATGATTGTTAACATGCTTTTACATATTATATTTACTATATACGTCCCAGAAAAACAAATTAATGTAATTAAAACAAAATATTTTTTTGCTAATGTATCACGAGCACACGGGCTAATCTCAACATCAACAATTTATTTAAGTTACTGTTTGTATGAAGAGTGCCCAATATTTACATATTTTTAGAAACTAGATTAAATTTTCTATTTCGCAATATTTTTTTAGTTGTAAATATTCAGGAAATATAACTAATTTATCTCCCTGAATAAAAAAAACTTGTTGTGATTTTTACAATTTCGGAAATACAACCATATTTTTATATGGTACTATGAATAAATAACATGAAAAATTAATTCCTGATATCTGTTTTACACGAAAACGACACGACACAAGTCACAAAAGAAAAAGAGGACTCCTTTGTCCTATTCACCCCACTTTCCCGCCGCACAGGGGACGAATCTGACTTCCCTCCACATCTGAAAATAATCACCGCAAAATACTCTATCTGTGGTAGAAATTTCGTGGTTGTATCCCGATGAACACAATTTCGCGACTTAGCAAAATGTACTAGAACACGCAGGCTAAGCTTAACATCAACATTTTTTTCAAGGTACTTTTTGTATCAGATGTGTCCAATATGTATACATTTTTAAAAACAAGATTAAATTTACTGTTTAGTAATATTTTTTTAAATTGTAAATATTCAGGATAGATAACTAATTTATCGTTCTGAATAAAAAAAACTTGTTGTGATTTTTACCTTTTCGGCAATAACCCAAATTTTTATATGAAGCTATTCTTAAATAACATGCAAAATTAATAGCTGATATCTATTTTACACGAAAACGATGTCGCGCAAGCCCTAATAGCCTTAACTGATCAGTAATAAAAAAAAGAAAGAACAGTACTTGGTCCTCTTCACCCCGCTCTCCCACCACACAGGGGACGAATCAGACTTCCCTCCACATCTGAAAATAATCACCGTGGAACGCTCTATGTGTGGTAGAAATTTCATGCTTGTAACCCGATGCGCACAATTTCGCGGCTTAGCAACTCTACTAATCGGGACTAAAGCTCCTTATTAATCTCTAGGGACTAAAGTAAAATTGTTTTAATTTACTTTGGAAATCCCTAAACAGCCAATCACGACGTTTGTGAATGGAGGTTAATAGCCATTTTCAGTGATAGGTATACAAACTTTTTGGTGCGTGAAAATAACCTCAAAATTACAACTGCTCAAAAATATAATTTTTTTACATTTTATTTCATGAAACACAATTAAGGCGACTCCGTACGTGGAATGGTGATTTTTAAAGTCCTAAGGCTCGTAATCTAGCCAACGGAAAAATCTGAAAAAAATATATGTTATTTTTCACTATTTCAACTAAAAAATTATAGTTGGATTTTTTTTAAAGCAATTATTACTATGGAAAAAATAATGTTGAAATAGGGTCGTTTTCAATTTTCAATTCCCTAAGGTTTCTAAACTACAAGTGATATTTACACGGCTCTTTCGCAAGAACATTGACAATTCATTGATCTTTAATCGTATTGTTTAAAAGTTAGTAAAATGGAAATTCGGTCTAATAAAGCATCAAAAAAACTGAATTTCCGCTAGCGCGGCCGTGCCCGGGCTGCGAGCTCAGTGTAAATCTAACCGTCGAAGGGGAAGGCTGTGTCACTTGCTCTCGCGATCCATCTAGTTACGGAAAATTGTTATAGTACGGAATCCCGCGGAGGTTCGATCTGTCTTCGTGCGTTTGAAGTGTATTTTAAGAGAGTGTAGTTCGTTTTTTCACACGACTACGCTATGCGATATACAAAAAGCACTCATTTTCATATAGAATTAAATTCAACTGTTTTTTTCGTATTTAGGTATCTATTAATTTTAAGTACTTATAAAAAAAATTGTCATTGCTTAGCATTCCCGAACACATTTGAATACTTAGATATTCTTCAGTCATGGGCCCACACCAGACAGGATTCCCAGAAAATAACACTTTTGGTGTGGGTTTTTTTTTCTCTGTGTAATATTAGAGTACCTTAGGTATTTCGGTTAGTAAAAAAAATCTGATAATACAGATATTTAAGTATGATAACAACGTCTAATGATCTTTATGAATTCAACCCTAAGAGATATGAATATCGTAATGCAGAACAAGTATTGTTCGTTTGAATACCATTGTAATATTTGGTAAAACGCTAATTTACGAATACAAATGTTTATTGTAAGTATTCACATTCGTTGCGTCACTAGTACAGTACATGGCATATGATATAAAAATACATTATCAAAAATTACAATAATTTTCTAGTCCAAGAAGGCAAGTGACAATTTTGGCATGAAGGCTTATTTATGTACATATAGTCAGAATACATATTTGCATCAATAAATTTCCCACTTCATATTTAAATCTAAATGAGCGTCAGTAATTATTGACATATCCGCCGGGCCTAGCTAGACATACCTAGCCTGGCCATAAGTTCTGTTCCAATTGTTTACCGTTTATAAAATAAAAACCTGATTTTTATTACATATCGTTTAAAAGCCATATATTAATGATCGGATTACAGTTGAATTAATGAAAAAATATATAACTTTATTTAGACTCATCGTAACGCCCGGACTTGATTTTTGACTAATGATCAGAATTTCTCTCTAAGTTTGCCAGAGGGCAATGAAACGATCTTGGATCAAATTAATCGATCGTGGAAGGAACGCCAAAACCCAAATAGCTTACGTAACCCAGACAACCGCTAAACTAAAGTAGAGCTGACACGTTTACCGCATGTCAACCGATCTGCAGATCAAGAAATCTACACCCACCCAATAAAATTCGGCGTCACGGTAGATCACGATGTAGATGGTGGGACTTACCTGGATGTATTACAAAAGTGTTGGACATAACTGATCTAAATAAGGACGAGTGGAAAAAAGATAGAGGCCTTTACCCAACAAAGGGACGGCACAGGCTTATATGCATAATAATCTGAAAAAAGAAACTTTTGAGTCATGTATAAGTACATTCAGTTATCAAAAGCTTGTTATTTTATTAAATCTTTTATCTATCCAAATATCATAAGCCCTCCATGATGCGTTCAAGAACGGCACATTATTACCACCATAAAAATAGACTGTTTTTTAGCACAAATTTCTTATTTCGATAGTATTACTTATTCAAATTTCGAACATCTCTGAAAAACAAAGAAATTTGATTTGACCTCTATTCTAATATCAATCGAGATGACGTTTAGTTCGAAATGAATTGTCAATTTTCAATCAAATTTGACAAATATCACACGTAAGTAAGATATCGAACGATATGATAGTTAGGGCCGACTCTAGTTTGTCTCTGGATTAAAATAAAAACAATGACAGCTGCCAGAAAACTTCATTACCGCCATTACCGGGTAATATTTGTTATAATGTGCGACTTCTGAATGCATCATGGAGGCTAATGATATGTGGCTAGATAAAGTAGTATATGTAACTGTACATAATTAGGCATTAAAACACTCGTGTGATGTTGTTATGAAATTTGCCTTCGGCTCGTTTCATAAACCCACACTCGTGTTTAATACCCTTCATTATGTACAGTCACATGAAGTACTATTTATTGTATTCATATATCACATTACACCGTCAAAATATGTTATTACCTTCTTAAACTTCAAAACCTACCTTTGCTGTATAAAATGGTAAATATTTAAAACTAGCCTGGTTATGAATAACATTTTCCATCTTGAAATTTTATTTTTATCGGCTAAATTTCATATATACTGATTAAAAGTGATAAACCTCATTATTTATAGATTTAGGTATTTTTACCAGAAAAATCGGAACCCATAGGATCATTTTGCTGACCGTCCGTCTTTCTGTCACGACCCTTTATCTCGGTAACGCGTGTAGGTGTCGAGTTGAAATTAAAAGCGTCTACACGTCGTACTTTGGTCTACAGTCCCTTGAAGCTGTAAAAAATCGAACTTCTAAGTTAACGTAAAAAAAAGATACGGCTCTTTATGCCGCAAAAAAACGTATCTACGCTGGAAAGGAAAATTATCCAAGAGACACGGAGCTAACTTTACAGGAAATCTAAAAAACTACGAACTTTCAAAAAAATAAAAAGTTATTAAATATTCTGTGGACCTACTTTTTAAATGAAGCATTTTATAATTATAAACAACATCATGTTCTCTACATGTCGCTTTTGTTATTTTGTCTATTAATGGAATAATTTAAAATTTAGCATCGCTTACGCAAAATGGCTGTCAAAATAGAATTAGGTAAAATTATCTAAACGACACGTTTCCCGAGATATTAGTCAGGTAAAATAGTATAATCTACATTTTACACAACAATCAACACAGTAAACAATATCTATGTGCATACGATGCTCATTTTATATAAACAATATCATGTTTTTTACATGTTGCTTTTGTTATTTTGTCTATTAATGGAATATTTTAGGATTTAGCGTCGCTTACGCAAAATGGCCGTCAAAATAGAATAAGGTAAAATTATCTAAACGACACGTTTCCCGAGAAATTAGTCAGGTAAAATAGTATAATCTATTACACAACAATCAACACAGTTAACAACATATATGTGCATGCTCATTTTATAGTCAGGTAAATATATAAATGTGCATAAATCAGCATGAAATAAATCAAGAAAAATTATCTAATCGCCTTTGTAGGAAATATTTCAGACATGAAAAGCTATTTATCGTACAATAAAAACTCACGATTATTGTTTTAATTAGAGGAAAATATTTATTTTCAAACATTAAAATTAATGAAGTGACATTTAAAGTTCTCTAAGACAAAAACTCATGGTCCAACTACGCAAATAAAAAAAAACTGCTTTAGAAATGTTAAAGATTTATTCATCAGATATCACATGAAATTTCAATTTTATCAATTTTTATGTGTGATCTGCTGAAAGATTTCCAGTAGTTCTAGACCAATGTATGGTAGCAAACGATAGCTATGACTAATAAGAACAGCACAAGAGTTCTCAAGACTGCAGTCACTCGGTACTCATTAAGGAATTATAAATCACGAACTACGTGAAATTTCAAGTTTTACAATTGCAATGAGATAATATCATAGGATATCAACAATACCTAACAAGAATAACAAAACTACCTACAACTCTGTGTGGTATAAGTGGCGTCTTGTAAGACACTGTTTGAGTGAGATGGCGTTTGGGTCCATCAAGCGAGTCCAAAGTAATGCCTTAGCGCCACAGACACAGATTTACACCGCAGGTGGGCCTAACGGCCTTTATAAATATATTGAATTACTACTAAATGTGTGATATTTTATAAAACAGAACCGGTAAAGTTGTGTAACTACCAATTTAACGAAAATATTTGTTTTTTTTAGTACATTCTATGCGACAAATACGACTCAATTGTCATTCAAGCAATTCAAGATAAGCGACAGTAGTCGATCAAAGTAAAAAAGGATAGGCGACAATGGTTTCATAGTATCAAAGCAGGTAAATTTGGATAAACGCCAATAGTTAAGATACGACAATCAGGTAATTTAATCTAACTATGTTATTTTTTTTATAGAATCTTATATCGATTCTGTTTAATAATGTGGAAATACCACATTTTTACTTTTTGGCTAATGCGCATAAGCATTTTAAACACACATGACACAAAGGGCGCTCCAGTAGCGAAGAATTATGGAATCAAAGATTTAGTGTGATTGACGTAACGATATGATAGCTCAGTTGGTAGAGCACTACGCCGGAAACTTAGGGTCGCAGGTTCGAGTCGTGCTTACATTGCAGTGGATCACATTAAATTTTTCTTTCATAATTTACCTTTATGTTAATTTTATCATAAAGACATAGGTAAAATGCCTCAAACGACATTAAAATATATTTTACGATCAGTTAAAAACAGTTAACCAACAAGTGCAAGGTTAGTTGCAATAAAGAAAAATTATCCAAGTTGTTTGATCTGGTTTGACAAATAAGTAAAAAAGCTCTAAGGTTCATTATTATGCAAAAAACTTTTTATGTAATCTCCATTTTGCAAAAAAAACCTCAAAAATCAAGTCGTTTAGTAGAAAAAAAATGTAGAGATTCTCTAAATCACCGAAGGGATAAGCGACACAAAAGTCGTCAGACAGATATTATTATATACGAGACCCAACCCATTCGATGCAGAAAAATCTGCCGATCCCAACAGTGTGTAAACTCGATATCCCCAAAAATGTCGCTTAGATAATTTCTACTTTCCAGCATCGGTATATTTTGACACTCAAGTAAATTAACATTTATAGGGTATCCATTGACCTTGAACATAGAAAAAAAAAACAAAAAAAAATATCGTCTAGTAAAATATCAACAAGTATAGGGAAAAATCTGAGAACATTACTAATGTAGTCTTAAAAAACTATCACTGTTTATAAGTAAAGGACGTAAATCCGTTTTCCAACGGTAAAGTTGAGTTTGTCGCTCTATTATTTATAGTTTATCTTTTCATTAGAGCAACATGACCCGGGGGATAAAGCTGTGTCTCCACTACTATGTTAAAATATCGGTTCATCCGCTGGGTCACGATTAGATTTATTTATTAAAAAAACGGTATTTTTTTATTTCTGCATAATTTTACACATAATCAAGAATCTTGTCGGCATTTTAACTATTTTTGGTAGGTTCGATTCGAGACTTCCAAATGGCTAATTTCACTTGTTTTTTTGGAAAATAGCTTTAACGCATTTTATTTTTAATATTCTACTGTAGTGGGTAAATAGATATTTAGTAATCCGAAATAATTATATCATTGTTTAAATGATTTATTTTACTTCGAGATTTTTCAATGCCTTTAAATAAGGTATAAGGTTTGTTGATCTTCAACTCACGCTCGGACTATGCGAGTGTATGAAGCTGCTTGGACGCCACTCAACGAGATTATGAACGAAGTAATATTCCGGGGGCGCACGGTCGGCGGGGGGAATAACGTTAGGCTCCGCCGAGATCCTCAAGGACGTTGGGATTAGGAGTCGCCTTAATTATTACGAATACGAATGTAATTTTATCATGCATGGTCCATAAGCCCATATTAGTCTTAACTAAATAGTTTTCAAGTTTGAATCTGTTGGCTAAATATGCAAGCATTTAAAGTGTCACTTTACAATAAAAATAAAAAACCACGGAACATTTTTTTTCTATAAGAATTTTGAATGAGTAGATGTCCATTACTTGTATTAAGCTTGAATTGTAATCACCAATTAGACCAATTAATTGTGTCAGTTTATAAGTTACGGACAAAATATGTAATCATCATCTTCCAATGAAGAAGAATAAAGCTGAAGGCTATATAGAGGAGTCAATCCAAAATAAATAGAATATCTATCGAAGGCTATACTATATTGAAGGAATTAAAATATCCTCAAAGCAGAAATCACAACCAACATTTAACCCACGCCCATCAACATCGCGGGATCGCCCATCAGCATCGTGGTGACTTAGGTGAATAGGGCAAATGCAGATACAGGAAAAGGATAATTCATTTTAATATTATTATGAACGGGTGGGCAATGTTGCCCCCTCCAGGGCAGAAACTCGACCTTACGGTACTTAATGTGTAAGCACCTATATATATATATATAGATATATATAATTTTTTTTATGTCATAGGTGGCAAACGAGCAAACGTATCGCCTGATGGAAAGCGATTACCGTCGCCCATAAACACCTGCAATACCAGAGGAGTCACAAGTGTTTGCCTACCCGGAGGACGAAGATAGAATGCCTCTATGCTAGTAATTTCACCGGCTATCTTAATACCCCCACACCGGAACACAACAATGCGAACATTGCTGTTTGGCGGTGGGTTAGTAGGCAAGACGGTAGTAACAATCCGGACGGACCCTGCACGAGGCCCTACTACTCCAAAAACTTTTACTTCGACTTCGAGTGAAAATATTGAACATATTCTCAATTACAAACCACGCCGACCCAGCTTAATTTAAGGGGAAAACCACACATTTAAATGTAAAGAATTGTACAAATTGCCCTTTAAATTTTTCTGAGGTTAGATTAACGGCTGTACTACGTAATTGTAAGAAACTTTGTTAGGTATAATAAATATCGTAATTTTATATTGAACGTCGTTTATTTTCCTCGCATTCAAAGTGAAAAGTAGAGTGTTTAACGCGAGACTAAACAACCATAATGACACTCGAACTATTAGCCACCCTCGCTTAGCTCGGGTGGCTAAAACATCTCGTGTCATTATGGCTCGTTTTAGTCCCTTGTTGAACAATCTACTATTAGGCGAATGTCTATAGGGAAAAATTACGAGGTAAAAAAATGACAAAAACGCTTTATAAAAATTACGAACATGGAAAAATTACAAAGTATTATAGAGCGAGGAATAAAAATGTCGAAATAGAATTTAGTCGAAGTATTGAAATGACACATTTCACTTTGCCTTAAAGTCTATATATATAAAACTCAAAGGTGACTGACTGACTGACATAGTGATCTATCAACACACAGCCCAAACCACTGGACGGATCGGGCTGAAATTTGGCATACAGGTAGATGTTATGACGTAGGCATCCGCTAAGAAAGGATTTTTCAAAACTCACCCCTTAAAGGGGTGAAATGGGGTTCCAAAGTTTGTATGGGGAAACAAGATTAGTTAGACTATTTTATTCGAAACTTCACAGGAGTATTTCTAACAATAAATGAGTAAACACGTGTCTCAGGTTTTTTGAAAATTCAACCCCTAAAAGGGAGAAATCTGCAGGTGACAAAGTCTGAAAATCAGCATGGGTATTGTTTTTATAGTTTATCGGATCGCTGATTACGAAAACCACAACGATTTTAAAATCCAACGTAGCGGACGTGAGTTACCATCTCCCCTGTTGGGGTGAAATGGGGTTGAAATCTCTAAATACTAAACCGCTGGTTCGAGAGAGTTCAAATTTGGCACGTAGGTTCCTTATAAGGTGTAGGGGTGCACTAAGAAAGGATTTTTAAAACTCACCCCCTAAAGGGGTGAAATGGGGTTCCAAAGTTTGTATGGAGAAACAAGATTAATTAGACTATTTTATTCGAATCTTCACAGCAGTATTTCTAACGATAAATGAGTAAACACGTGTTTCAGGTTTTTTTTTTAATTCAACCCCTAAAAGGGAGAAATGTGGTGACAAAGTGAAAATCCATTGGTAATGCTTTTATGGTTTATCGGGTCGCTGATTACGTAAACCGCAACGATTTTAAAATCCAACGTGGCGGACGTGAATTAACATCTCCACTGTTGGGGTGAAATGGGGTTGAAATGTCTAAATACTAAACCGCTGGTTCTAGAGAGTCCATATTTGGAACCTACGTGTCCTTATAAAGTCTAGGGGTGCAATAAAAGAAGCCTTTGTCAAAAGTCACCCCGCAAAGGGGTGAAATGGGGGTCGTAAGTTTGTATGGGGAAAAAAGATTAGTTAGACTATTTTATTGAAAACTTCCAAGGAGTATTTCTAACGATAAATGAGTAAGCACGTGTTTCATGCATTTTGAGATTTCAACCCCTAAAGGAGGAGAATATGGTGAAAAAGTCTGAAAATCAACAAGGGTAATGTTTCTATGGTTTATCGGGTCGCTGATTACCAAAACAACAGCGATTTAAAAAACAAACGTAGCGTAGTGGACGTAAAATACCGTCTCGCCTGTTGGGGTGCGATGGGGTTGAAATTACTAAATATGAGTATGGGTGTAATTTTTATGGTTTCTTGGGACGTTAATTACGAAAATGCCACCGATTTTTGAAATTTTATATTGTGGACATGAAAATTCTTGAAAGCATTTGCGCCAAATTGCAATTTAATCGGTCCAGTAGTTTTGCAGCAAATCGGTTGTAACAGACGGACTGACAGACAGCTACACGTGATCCTATAAGGGGGTTCTATTTTTGCTTTTGAGGTATGGATAGAGACCCGCGTTATCCTAAAAGATTAAAAAAATAGTATTTGTTGGCATCTCGATCGTCGTCAATCGGTACCTAGGCGGGCGGTGCGTTGGGACGGGAGGAGTAATGATCGGGTAACTTCCTTCATCCGTAATAAATACATTCAAGTTTTTCAATAATTATGTTAAGTCATTTCAGATTTCTGAATTACGTTTATCTGGCTCAGAATAATTCATTTTTAATTCATCAACGAAGAGAACCTCAATATCTTACAATAGAACAAGACGTAACTTAGAACATGGCTTAGAATCATTAAACCAATCTCGAATATCCCAAGTCGATAAGCGGAGGCTCGGGACATTATAAAAGCTTTATACAAATAAAATGCACACATAACCCGGTGTCTTAGCTTCACTTCGAGTTAGGAATTTTGAAGTGAACTTTATTTGAATACAGTAAAAGCTGAGATCGCTTGATTTGAGTGCTTGAGTTTTCGGTTTGATTTGTTAAAGTGGAGTTGTGATAACATAAAAAGTATTTCCCAGTAATATTAGAAAAACGAAAGTCTTGTGTATGTTTGTTACTTCTTCACGCTAAAACGGCTGGACGGATATGCATGAGGGAAATGCAGATTACAGATTATACCCTAACTTAACAAATAGCCTACTTTTAAACCTGAAAAAGAGCATTGTTCCCGTAGGATGATGTATATTATATAGGCACGCGAGCGAAGCCGCGGGTTAATGCTAGTTGACTCATATTTCTGTGCTGTTTGCCCTTAGGGCATCTGAAGATAACTAACGATTCTGACCTACCTTAGACTCAAATTACAAGTCTCGGTATTTTTACTTTTAGACCATTATCAGTTAGTCTTTATTACTTACATCTAATTTTTATACTTCGTGATTTATACTTTCGGTAATTTTTATTTCTTGACAATAATAAGTACATATTTCAACATTTTTCTACCTCTTCATTTTTCCTTATATAGACAAACTAGCTTTTGCCCGCGACTACGTCCGCGTGGAACTTGGAAGTATGGAAGCAACCTCGTACAACACGATAGATATCCACCTAATCATCTTAATTAATAAAAGGGATTATGAAAAGCGCCTAAGCAAATGTAAGAGCAATTGGGCTTTTGGTCTAATCATTACATTTCCTACAGGGTCATCAATGTCATCATGAATTACTTACTCACTTTTCAATCTTTTTAGGGATAATTTCCAGGATAAAAACTAAACTATCCTATGTCCTTCATCGGATCTTAAACTATCTCCATGCCAAATTTCATCAAAATCGATTGAGCGGTTTAAGCGTGAAGTGGTAACAGACAGACACACTTTCGCATTTATAATATTAGTATGGATTACGACTATTTGGAGAAGGGATATTATTAAATGCACATCTGTATAATTTTTCAGCACACTAGGTAACTCCACTAATTAACTGAATGCATACCAGAAAAACGAAAGCTGTGCAAAAAAAACAATCGATTAACTGAACATGTCCTACAAAAAAACTTAAACATACAAAACGAGATAACCTTTTTAACCGAATTCACATCAAAAATATGGTTCGTACATCGGATATAATTATTTGAAAGTTTCACCAAAAATACTGACTTGCACACTAATTATCCTCGCACTGCACACTAAGTTCCGACTCGGCCGGGTTAGGTTAGGTTAGTTTTTATTTCCAGTTAATCAGTTTTGCAAATACCTTTAAATAGTATATTTAATTCGCATTATTTAGTGTGCAGTGCAAGTCAGTATTATTGGTGAAACTTTCAAATATTTTGATCGAAAAAAGAGAATATACAGATATCGATTTAAATACATATGCCTTTGGAGAATAAGGATTCGGTTCAATAGGCAGGTGCACACACAAACGTCAAACGCAAAGTAATATTGCCATTGCAAGAAAGTACCCTATTTGGTTACTTTCTGAATCCTAAAATACACGTACAGTCATGACTCGAGGGTTGACCTGGCGCACTGCCAGTACGTGAGTCATGCAAACAATGCCATAGCATTTGAAGGGTTAGTTCGAGATGTTATTATAGTCACTTGAGCGTACCTACCTTATGTAATGGGTTATGAGCAAATTCGATCTCGAAAACAACTTCGGTCTTAGATGAAAACAATATTTTAGGAGAAATTTACACGCAAGGTCAGCCAAGATGCTATTGGTCGGAGTGAACTGTTTCTGTCATTAATTTCTTTTTTTTGACAAGCTTTTATAGCCGTCTGTACTTTAAACATCCATCAATTGCTCACTGACGATTCTAAAGATCCCAAACTCGGTAGTCAACCAATTT
Source organism: Apotomis turbidana (assembly GCA_905147355.2). NCBI lineage: Eukaryota > Metazoa > Arthropoda > Insecta > Lepidoptera > Tortricidae > Apotomis > Apotomis turbidana. The sequence goes on along the minus strand of LR990307.1, from coordinate 4,440,697 downwards.
GATTCCTAGGCCATTTCGTACCTTGTTACAGTGAACGTCAATATGAAAACCACTTGAAATCTCATATCATTGTCACTGTGACAAGGTTCTATAGTGGCCTATAAACATTGACGTAATAATTACATGGACACACAATCAGACGGAAAAAAATGGCACCCTCCCAACTAATGCAAAATCACAAATCGCATTACTTGGGCGATCAGTCTAGTTTAGACCATGACACGTGACGGGTCTCAAAAGTGACTTAATTTTCAGTGAAAAATTACAGAAATAACAACTATAAAATAAAGGAACAGGACGGAATATTCTTTGTTACTTAAGTTCTATTGATTAATTAACGAATCCTATGTAAAATCATAGCATATTTTGTATTAAAATTATTAACTTTGTCCCTACAAAATGCACCTCATCACAGAACAAAAATCTAAGGAGTCGCTATAGTTTTATATTTTATTAATAAATAAAGGAGTGCAATAAATAATTATCCTATTTTTTTATTCAAGATTCCCATGCGATACTCAACAACGTAAAAATGGAGATCACATTTAGCAAGAGACATACGCGAAGAATAATTGAAGCCAAATAATTCGTCTCTCGTGTGTTCGGCATAATATTTTTTTTTTATGTTAATCAACAGAAGCGTAAAATGGTGACATTCATAAATTGCTAAAAAAATTGCTCTGTTGTTATTGTTTTATTTTGTCACAGAGTCTAGACACTGTCAGTTTAAACCTTTGAACGCCAAGAACACATAAAGGCGACGGCGACGTGTGCTGGCGTGCATACCACGCCACCGACAAATAAGATCAAACTTTAAACGGTTAATAATGTCAATATTTTGCACTTGTCTTACTCTCATTTCACACCCTGGAACAAGGAGAAATAATGTCATTATTACTGATCCCTTCTATCGGAAACTTTTTATGCATTTGTTAAATAAAAACGTAACTAAATTTGTTATTAACAATTTACGAGTTTGTTTAGTTCAAACAAAACATATATTTTAATGCCTAAATAAAATAATAATTGTAATATTTTTAGTGTGTAAAAATATTAAAATCTGCTCCATTCGTGCCATGTTCCAAGTTTGACAAGAGACATGAGTCAGAATACGCTAAAAAAGTTAATTTACACGAAAAATATTTGTGGTAATAAGTACGACAGCCAATTTGACACTTAAATGTTTGAGCAATGAGTTCTTTTGTACGAAGTAATTATGTTGTTGTAAATTATAAATAAGCGTTATTGGCATCTACTTGAACATGACAACGATGCTACTTATTTTGTAATTTTTGTTCGGGTCTGTGGCTCTATTATAAATAATACCTCAATGCCTAGAAATCAAATTGGTTGACTGTACGTGTCTCGCTCACTCGGATCTCAAAGATGAACAACGATTTGGTGGAGTACGTCCGCCGAAAAACTGGCTTCTCGCTGAGGGTGCACCAGCTGCAGTCCCGGCACTACGTGCACTTCAGCTCGTTTGCGGTGTGGTCGCACAAAGTCGTTGCATCTCTGTCACATAAGCACGATATTATCGGCGACTGTACCAATGTGGGACGATGTCCCGCGTCACTTGTTCTCACGAGACAACGGTACCTAGTTGACGTTGATAATCGCTCCTTACAGTGTAGTATCGTTGGATTACTCTGTAATTATGAATTGAACGACAATATACTTGTCTATGCGTCAATATACCTACTGGTACTGCTCAAAAAAATACAAGGGCCAAATAATGAATGGTGCCGATTTTAACTCCTTAAAATGGAGCATACGGCATAACCTTAAAAATACCGGCCAAGTGCGAGTCTGACTCGCGCACCGAGGGTTCCGTACAAATACTTATCCCATCTTAACTGGCCGGGTTAAGTTATGTTTGCACCTGGTATGTATGGCGCCGGATAAAAATGAGGTGCAAAGTTAACGCACCCGATCTCGTTTGTTGTATGGGAGCCACTTTAAATATATATTTTATTCATGGCGGCAACATAAATACATCATATGTGAAGATTTTAACCGTCTAACTATCACGGTTCATGAGATACGGGCTGGTGACAGACGGAGACTAGAAACGGACAGGTCTTAGTAATAAGGTCTTGTTTTTTACCCTTTAGGTACGGAACCCTAAAAATATTGCTTTGGAATTTGAAATTACATAATTTTAACTCACTATTGTCATGTTCCCTTTCACTGTTGTTTGTATACCTACAATACATATTTGTATTTGTATGATATGAAAAATGTTATTGTATATGAAAATGATAAATTGCTGAAGTGTAATAATTGAAATGGTCCTTATTTGCTTTTGGCCAGTGTACAATACAGTACAAATGAAGAATCATCAGCATGGCAGTGTCAACTGACATGGCACTTGCGACTTGGGCTCCCCTTTTTGCTTACCATCAGGCGAAGACCACTATGTCGTGTCGTTATAATAAAAAAAAAACTTTATAGCACACCTCAAATACACGGGGATTGGGTAAATGCGGGGATTATAACCACGCATTTGCTTAATCTGAATGGATAAGATAACAATGTTATGATTGAAATATTTATCTAATATGCTTTTAATGAAACGTAAGAGCTAATCTATAGTGACTTATTTAAATGGAAGTCCGCAAGGCAATGTATGGATCATAGATTCCTATGTAGGAGTAGAAACCGGTGGCGACTCAGTCAAATGAGATTCCCATTGGGTTGCATATTTTTAGATACGAGAATTAAAGGAATAAGGCCTCTTAAAAGTACGTACATTATCCCTAGTAAAAAAACTCATAAGCTCTATTCCAAATGTTTACAAATGATGCGAAAATTGAAAAATTTTATGATTCGAACAGGATTCGAACCTGCGTTTCCAACGGCTTTCCGGGCCAACACTGGCGTCCTCCCAATTGGACCACCGAATCAGATGTCAGAGCCATTGAATTTTTCAACCAGTTGCTTCAACATGCCTTAGGGTGGCATCGTAGCGCCATCTACCGTAAAGATTTAGACTTTATCGTCGGCACCATCGTCTCAAATTTGTTGAGAATCGATAGTATATTTGTAAACATTTAGTTTACGTTAGCAGACGTTACTGCTTAAATAAAAAATAAGGTCTATTCCAAACTAAGAACTTTTTGTACCTCGATGTTCATTGAAAAATACCTAAATAGAAAGGTAATTTTTAGTGTTCCTTTGCCCAAAGGGTAAAAACGGGACCGTCTGTCACCAGGCTGGCTAAGAGATCTTGAACCGTGAAAGCTAGACAGTTGAAATTTTCACTGATAATGTATTTCTGTTGCCGCTATAACAACAAATACTAAAAGCAATAAAATAAATATTTAAGTGGGGTTCTCATACAATACAACAAGCGTGATTGGTTGCGTTAACTTTGCATCTCATTTGTATCCGGCGCTCTAAATACCAGGTGCAAACTTAACTCAACCCGGCCAGTTAAGATAAGAAAAGTTATTGTACGGAACTGTCGCTGCGCGAGTCAGACTCGCACTTGGCCGTAATTTTTTTATTAATTATACTCACCTTATCGTCTTAGGCTAACTATAAATGTATATATAGATTAATGGCCAAGGCTACAAATACTACACAGTTTAAAAGGCTTCCAACGATAACACGCTTTAAATGACAATAATCTGTAATCCTCCTTTATTTTTACAAACTTATCTTTACCGCCGATAATGCCATACGATATCCTTAACCTTATGCACCTTAAACGTCGACCAACTACATAATTAATTTTGTATTAGTTACTATCCAAGAAAAAACACCGTATGTTGCGGTGAATCCGCCGTCGCTTAAGCCGTTTTCGATTTTGTATTAGCGTATAAGTCATAGTTCAAATAAAATAGTCTTATGTTGCCTTGAAATCGTTGTTGCTTAGGTTGTTTTGAGTTTCAAGTCATGCTAATCGGTTTATCCTTGGTATAACGCCTTATAGTATTAGTTGCATCACAGTTTTTCGCAAGTATGACCTCTGGTGGGCAGATAATGAATTCTGGTGCGCAGTGACAACTTTTGGCCAACCGAGAGAGAGCTACGCTAGTCGTGATTGATAGTTTTACTGTGCTCCATGGTGCGCTAGATAGGACTGCCAACTCTTAATTCGACGCACCCGGACAAAGACTACGGATATTTAGTGTAAACTTCATTTGTTCCCCGGACGTGTCCGAAAAAAATGTTATTACAAAAACAATCGCTTTACGCTGAATGAAACTTGTTTTTTTGTTAGCCTGTTTGTTTATCCCACTGCTGGGCAAAGGCCTCTCTGTTAGATCTCCACAACTCCCTATTGGCTGCTGCTTCCGGCCAGTTGCCTGTAAATGTAACTAAATCGTCCCGCCATCTCCGTCTCGGTCTGTGTTGACGTCGCCGTCCATCTTGCGGCACCCACTTGGATGAAACTACTCATCTTTAATTGGAACCAGTGACAAGATCTCAGCCAATATTGGAGCAAGGAATTCCAAATTTTGTAGTTATGTTCAGTTTTAGTAGCATTTTCTATATCACTCATCGAATGAGGGTCTCATGATGACTAGCAGTGTCGGGGGTGTTTTAAACTTTTAATTATATCAATTTTACTGTTCTTGTCGTGAAAGTAATATACAGTCTGTAATCTGCTGATTACCGTATTGACGTGTTCAAAATTTACATAGATTCTGGCAACGCTAGGTTCATCATATCAGTCGATCGACGTCCAATGCTGTACAAAAGCCTACTCCAAAGTTCCCCACAACGATCGCTCTTGCGCCGCCCTCATCCAAATTCTGCCCGCGATCCTAACCTGGTTGGGGGCCTTCCCACGCTGCGTCTTCCAGCCTGCGGTCGCCACTTAAGAAGCTTTCTGCCCCAATGGCCATCGGTTCTACGTGCAATGTGCCGTACCCACTGCTACAAGTTTAGCAACTATATCTATAGTTCGAATCACATTTGGTAAGCGAATCCCATTAGATTTGTACCCGATGAACAATACCATTATCTGTATTGTTAGCTGCGGCCACAACTGCCACTTCAAAATGTAAGGCGTTATAAGTGCAAATTACTTTTACACTAAATTAGTCTTTAAGTCAAATGAAATAAGGTTTACTCTTAAACAAAGAGAACAGAGATGTTGGTCACTTCATTGTCTTATAAGCATCGAAACGAGCTTCACTGCTCTTTCACTTACGAAGTGACCAACATCTGTGTTCTCTTTGTTTAAGAGTAAACCTTATTTCGTTCGACTAAAAGACTAATTTAGTGTAAAAGTAATTTGCACTTATAACGCCTTACATTTTGAAGTGGCAGTTGTGGCCACAGCTAACAATACAGATAATGGGTATTGTTCATCGGGTACAAAGCTAAGTGGATTCTCTCACCCAAAAGAATTACTTCTATACAACCTTGGCTCTCTTGCGTATCTCATCATTTCGGTTTAGATCCCGCAAGGAAACTCAGATCATAGCTCGCTCCATTGCCCTTTGAGTAACTTTGAGCCTTCTTATGAGCCCCATTGTGAGCGACCATGTTTCAGTGCCGTATGTCATCACTGGCAACACATTGGTTAAAAAGGTCGATTGCAATAAAATTGTACATAGTTAAAGCTTAGTTAACAAAAAATCACGATCGCTTCCTTTGTGTGACGAAAGTTAGTCATACAAAATGTATGGGTAACTTTCCTCACACAAAGGAATCGATTAAGTTTTGTTTTAATTAAAGCCCTTAACTATTATGTACAATTTTTTTGCAGTCGACCCAAAAACCTTCATCTTAAGACTGTGTATGTATGTATGTAAACACTTTATTGTACACAAAAAAAAAAATACATTAAAACAAAAAAAAAACATGAGCAATGGCGACCTTATCCCTTTAAAGGATCTCTTCCAGTTAACCTTTGAGTAAATGAGTGCTAAACACAAATGTAAACGGTAGACAACTAAAGCAACCTGTATAATACGAAGGAGGATAATTTAACAATAATAATTACAAAAACCAAAATAGAGAGAGATAGGCAAACAGTCAATATAATGTGTGGTATTTGGGACGAGACGATATTCCGCGGGTCCCATCCGAGTTGGATTCGACGAGTGACCTCTTTTTCGAAAGTGAATATCTAATCTGTTGTTTAGCGTACCTATAGGCGTGTTCAAAATTGACATAGAAAGCAAGGCTAGGTTATATAAAGGTATTCGCCCAATAGGTAATGTGGTCGTGACGGTGTTATGTAAGACAGTCACGATAACGTTAACCCTAAGTGAATGTTATATTTGCTATCATATGCGATACTAAAACTGCAATTTTAATTTTTTTGTTGAATATTGCCGCCGACAATCGTAGTTTTAAAAATTAACCCATTGGACATCGCCCTGGCAACAAGCAACAGAAAAAAAGTTGATTAAATTAGAAATAAAAGTAACAATTGAATAAAAATTGGGCAAGTGCGAGTCCGACTCGCGCATGAAGGGTTCCGTACCATAATCTATAAAAAGTTTGTTGTATGGGAGCCCCCCTTAAATATTTATTTTATTTTATTTTTAGTATTCGTTGTTATAGCGGCAATAGAAATACATCATCTGAGGAAAATTTCAACTGTCTAGCTATCACCGTTCTTGAGCAGCCTGGTGACAGACATACGGACGGACAGCGAAGTCTCAGTAATAGGGTCCCGTTTTTACCCTTTGGGTACGGAACCCTAAAAACCATGGTGGTAGAGAAAAATTAACGACCTGCAGCTTTATAAATCCCTACACCAAGCCCTATCGAAAAAAAATAGTCTATAGCCGATTCATAATCATAACATAACCATACCCCGTGGTTTTCGATACACGGATGATTTGACGCCTAGTGTTAAATCTATCTATCTATCAGCCACAGACGTCCACTGCTCCATAGGCCTCCCCCATGACTCGCCACAAAGTGCGATCCTGTGCAGACCGCATCCAATGATTCCCCGCTACCCTCACGAGGTCATCCGTCCATCTAGTCGGGGGCCGACCCACACTGCGCTTTCCTATACGTGGTCGCCACTCTAGGGCTTTGCTGCCCCAACGGCCGTCCATTCTCCGGGCTACATGGCCTGCCCATTGCCACTTCAACCGGGCAATCCTGTGCACTATGTCGGTTACCTTGATGGTTCTTCTGCGGATATCCTCATTTCTGATTCTATCGCGCAAAGAAACCCCGAGCATTGCCCTTTCCATTGCACGTTGCGTGACTCTTAGCCGCCTCATGAGTCCCATTGTGAACGACCATGTCTCAGTTCCGTAAATCATCACTGGCAACACGCACTGTTCGAAGACTTTCGTCTTCAGGCACTGGGGAATTTTTGGTGTTAAATAGAATAGAATAGAAAAGGTATTTATTTATAGTTTATACATTACATTACAATTAATTCCACATTTACATTTTATACACAAATATTTAAGTGTAAAATTTGAAGCCTTGGATTTTTAAACAACATTATTTTATTAATTAAGATTTATTTAATGAAATCGCCTCTCCTTCAGTGAAGAAGGGGGGACGGTATTACGACTCCTTGGGACACCTGCCCTGCTAGGAGAATAAATAAATTATAATTACAATTTTTCGATATATATTATATAACATATTTATACATAACATTATATAATATTTTTTAGGGTGCCGTACCCAAAGGGTAAAAACAGGACCCTATTACTGAGACTTCGCTGTCCGTCCGTCCGTCTGTCACCAGGCTGTATCTCAAGAACGGTGATAGCTAGACAGTTGAAATTTTCACAGATGATGTATTTCTATTGCCGCTATAACAACAAATACTAAAAATAAAATAAAATAAATATTTAAGGGGGGCTCTCATACAACCAACTTGTTATATATTATGGTACGGAACCCTTCATGCGCGAGTCGGACTCGCCCTTGTTTCTTTAATTAATATATGGTGTTAAATAATTAGTGTTAAATAATTGCACCAAAATCCCCGGGGTAGGTATAACTGTCGAGACTCGTGACATTGTTGCGTAAGAGTCACGACTTGGAGTTAGAACAAAGCTGGCTTTTCTTAAGGCGGATGCTGAACCATCGCTTTCATACAATATCCCTTTGTATGAAAGTGCGTAGACTAGTCAGCTTGCCAGTGAATGTACTGACTAAGGCTTCAGTAGCCATAGAGAGATGTATGAAATAGGCTAGTGTCACTTTTGGAGGACGCCTTAGAACATCATTTTATTGGTCGTTTGTGTAGAATGCGACGCGATTGGTCTGTCTCTTGAACCGTGGCGACTAGCCGTCGCATATTTGGTAACGTATGGGAATATTGGGAAAGGGCAATTGAAATGCTTCACTACCATACCGGCGGTGAATAGGCGTGCAGACAATTTTTTTGAGGATGACAATCTATTCTATTTTAAAAGCTGTTATTTAACTTGCAATGTATGTATGTATGTATGTAAGTATGTTTGTTCGGGTGGAATCTTGCCACTCAATTTTGAAGCAGATATCGTCAACCGATTGAGCCGAAATTTTGCATACTTACGTGGCCATAGGAACTCTATAATAGAAAAGGCAATCCTACCGAGTTTGGGCTCTTTAGAATCGTCTCATTGAGCATTTGAGGGATATCCAAAGAAAAGTACAGTCGGCTATAAAAGCTTGTCACTAAAATGAATTTTTTGACAGAAACTTATTTTATTGTGATCAAATGTCTATATACGGGACTAACTACCTTAGACTGCTCTAAAAGTCAGAAATGACCGTCAACGTTCAACATTCCTACGGAGCGCTAAAAACGCTTCATACAAATGGCCGCCTGCATTATGACGCCGTTTTGTATTTTGGGTACCAATAATTGTATGGAGACAATAAGTAATTTGCAATTTTCACCGTGAAAAAGTGCGTTTCAGTTCATAGCTGTTCTACAATTATTGTTTTGTTGAATTATGAGAATACTGAAAACAATTTCAATATTTCTTTTGGATAAAAAATACATTAATTTGCGTACCTTAAGTCACATATATATAAAAAAAAAAACTTTTTAGGGCGCCGTACCCAAAGGGTAAAAAACGGGACTAAGACGTCTGTCACCAGGCTGTATCTCTTGAACCGTGATAGCTAGACAGTTGAAATTTTCACTGATGACAATACCAACAAATACTAGAAACAGAATAAGATAAAAAAATATATTAAGTCAGGCAAACGTGACGCACATCATTTGTATGCTGCGCCATACATACTAGATGCAAACTTAACTTAACCGGCCAGTTATATGCACACATCGGTAACTCGTGGCATACAGGTAACACTTAAAAGATTAGTGATGAGACACGTTTTCTAAGTGTCTTTTCAGATAAGATAAAATAATAAATTAATATTACCTAGATCGTATTTAAAATTGAAAAGTCACTTTAATTACTGAGACAGCACCACAAAGGTTGTTTATCAAAAGCTGAAAATAGTGTTATCAAAAAATCCAGGATATCTTACAACAAAAAATATCAATAACTTATTACAAAATAAAGAAGTTGAAATCAAAGAGAATCATCAATAAAAATACGCTACAACTTTACAATAAAATGCTTTTTTACCCATTAGGTCAATGGAGGTTGAAAGATCATTTTCGTACACAAAGTGGATTTTCTCAAGTAGAAGACGTAGGCTAACTTGTGAAAATTTAGAACAAAATAAATTTTAATTGTTTATCACGATTGTCATATATTAAATGATAAAAATTCCTTTTTTTAGTGGTTTCTGTTTCTCGACTGGTATAGGAAGAACATTGTCACATCACTTCGATTCATTCACAGTCACATTGATTAATTTTATTGTTGACTTGGCTACTCTAAAACCAGGTATTGTTTCCTAAAACGAATACCTACTAAGCAAAATTGCGAACAAAAGCTTTTAGAAACTTATTGTAGCTCCCCTTAACAAAGTCAATAATGCGAGATTGCCAACAAAATAGCTTCTTTGTACTGTTTTATTGAACTTCGCCGTACTGGGGACTTAAAAGGTCTTATATTTATGCCTGTGTATTCGAAAGTAGACCCTATGCGAATACACTATTTATTACGCTTTTTAACCTTTTAAACGCCACAGTCGGCTGTGGCCGTCAATGGAGAATTGCTCCACTGACGCCAACGTCGGCCACAGCCGTCAAAATCTCAATCAAAAACGTATTCAAACCGCTACAAGTTTTCTGTCCCTGTTGATTTTGAAACGCTTCTCTATTTTTTACTGTGGCGTCGGGGACTCAAATTAGTCCATCAGTTTGGGAGCAACGATGCCACAGACACACAGATACACAAATACACATGTTAAACTTAGTAAAGTCAACCAATTTGATTTCTAGGCGACTATAGAACCTTGTCACAATGACAATGATATGAGATTTCAAGCGGCTTTCATATTGACGTTCACTGTGACAAGGTACGAAATGGCCTAGGAATCAAATTGGTTGACTGTACACTTCTCTTTTTTCATCGGTTAAAATTAAGTGTTAAAAGGTGATTTGGCGGAAAATAAATAGCAATAGCTTGGTAGGCGATTGTTCGCTGAACAAAGCTATTCGATTTTATTCGCAGGGCCAATTTTTTTTTTTTTTTTTTTTTATGTCTTAGGGGGCAAACGAGCAAACGTATCGCCTGATGGAAAGCGATTACCGTCGCCCATAAACACCTGCAACACCAGAGGAGTCACAAGTGTTTGCCTACCCGGAGGACGAAGATAGAATGCCTCTATGCTAGTAATTTCACCGGCTATCTTACCCCCACACCGGAACACAACAATGCCAATGTAAGAATAGTACATTACGTAACAAGGGTGGTAAACGAGGAATTACAAACGAGTGTCTATTAAAAGGTTTAATGACACGAGTTTGTAATTAATTCACTTTACCACCAGAGTCACGTACGACGTTTTTCATCACGCTTTGCCGTCCTAGGACGTAATATACGACTTACCACCCCAGGGCGTAATATACGATTTACCGCCCGGTTTACAAGCATGTAAACCCTTAAAGTGTGATAAAAATTACTTACCGCCCTAGGGCGTAATTTGTGACTTACCGCCAGTTCTTTTTAGTTTTTGTCCAATTAGATAATGCCTAGAACTTAGTGGGTGGCAGATTATTTGGTTCCGTGTATTTTTGAATGTGTGTCTAGTGGTTTCAATGATACATTTTGACACCGCATTCACCGCCCTATGTATGTAACTAGCGACCCGCCCCGACTTCGCACGGGTGCATGTATTATGAATAAATATTCCTCTTGAATCACTCTATTTGAAAAAACTGCATCAAAATCCGTTGCGTAGTTTTAAAGATCTAAGCATAGGGACCGACAGAAGGAAACGACTTTGTTTTATACTATGTAGTGATGTAATACAATACAATACAATACAACAATACTTTATTGCACACCAACAAGAAAAATATTACATGAGAAATCATAAATTAAACCATGTACCAATACAATCACTGTAATTGAGTAGTGACGATAGTATCGATTAAAATTCGTTAATAAATTACGTACCTGGGCCATTTTTTCTAAAGTTGTACACCCCACTTTTTTTTAATATTCGATATTTTTGGTATTTTCTATTCAGAATCACGAGCTCTTTCGATCTAATTAGAAGAAAAAGTGTCCCAATGTTTTTTCGTTCCATTTCGTTACCATTTCCATATAACCTACTACAGCGGTAACGGAATGGAAATACAAAAAAATGTATGAATATTTTGGGACAGTTTTTTTCTCCTAATTAGATCGAAAGAGCTCGTGATTCTGAGTAGAAAATACACAAAATATCGAAAATTAAAAAAAGTGGGGTGTACAACTTAGAAAAAATGGCCCACCTAGTAGCTAAGCTGACACAGATTACATATGTGTACTAGCAGTTGCGTAAAACCGTAGGTCGCCATTTGCATACAGACAAACAGCTGACGAAACCACGCCCACTCGGGAAAGCGAGATTCGGAGATAGGGCCAAGTGCATCTAGACCATGTTCAGAAACGTTTCTAAGAGTGCTGCCTCACACACTGGCAAGTTATATCGTCTTATATACTACGAGTATAGGGAATTTTTTTAAATCCATACGTTTGTAATTAAATCCTGTAATGTATATACTATATGTATTTTTACTATATGTTATCCACAATAGGTAATCAACAGGGATCGCAAAATGCGAGCAAAATCGATTGAAATTACGTATGACAACCAGTGACGACCCTAGCGCTTCAAAAATAATAATAATCAGTTACCATTTATTGTCAGGAATTCAGGGGGGGTATTCGAGCAATTTTAGAGATATAATGGAGGTCTCTCCTTTTCATCGCCATCCGTCACTTTTGACGTGTGCCTACTTGACAAGTGGCGATATCCCTAGAACATCGCAACTTCGTCAATTCGGACGCGCAAAATTTTCGCTTCCTTTGTATGTGACGGCATAAATAACAGGCGCATACTTTAAATTGACCGCGTAGTACGTGAAATTAGTCCGTTACGTTTCGTTCAAAACAGAAATTTATATACATGAATAACATTTTTGACAATCATTATCGCCTTCGTATTTCCAAAATTGAGATGAGATATGTCACTTTTAAGCTCATCGCATTTAAATGACAGTTCAATGGCGATATAACTGTTATCTAATAGAGATTTGACGTTTGGCGATCACTCAAATGTCAATCTCGAATTAGGTCCCAGGTCAATGAAAATTTTCTCTCATTTTACGCACCCTGGTAATCAATCATTGAGGTTAAGTAACGGTATGAATTTGTATGGAACCCTCGGTGAGCGAGTCCGACTCGCAATTGTCCGGTATTTCTTTACCGTATTTGGAGCTTTGGCTAAAACGGATCAGACAAAGACACTTTTCCGCTAGTTCTAGGTAGTAACATAGCTATTTCATGCTTTAATTTCGTGCAGTCGAAAATATGTTGAAATAACTAATTTTCTCCGTGAATTTTGCCAATTTCGAGTAGTTTTTGAAACAAAAATTATCAATGAAAAATTCAAACTGCAGGTTTCAAATGTGTTTGATCATAGAGAAAAATGTCTAAAACAATCAGCATTTTAAAAGGAATAAGGCCTCCTATTAGATCGCTCTGAATGGCAGGTGGTATTCTGCATCGCGCTATTAAGATTTTTCTTGAAATAGTGATGCATCTCCATAGTAAATGTATCGTCAATACAATTTTAGGGGTTGGTCTCAGAAAAATATTTGTAACGATTACAACTACCTATTCTAAAATAGGTAAAGTATGGCACGGGTAGCGAAATCGTCAAGCGTAAACAACAAACTATCTTAGCTTGACAAGACTGCGACATCAACCGGTCATACTGTCACAGTTAAATTATATTGACAGTATTGTGACTGGTTGAAGCGTTTCGAACGCTACATAAGTCTGGTACATCGGTTTTCAAATTACAGCCCTTATGTTAAAGTAGCTCTTGGGTTTGTCTACCGATAGACATCAAAATGGGAAATTCTAGCGTTTCAATCGTTGCATGAATGTTACATCCGTCTACGATTTATTACTTTCATATTCATGTTATAATTAAACTTTTATATCATATTGTAATCAAACAAATGCGTATAATCGTGAATTCGTGACAAACTATTAATTCATTTATTTTTATAAGTGCAAAAATGTGTATTATCCTTTCACGCGACAAGTATAAGCTGAATACGTGTATATCGCAGGTAAAAACTGTTGGGCAAATGACGTAGTTACAGCTGGCCCAAGACGGTCCTGTACCAAAAATCAAAATCTGGGGAGGGGGACCTGCGCAAAATACGTGATAGTAAAATCAGAAAAAATAACTTGGCTGGTGAGGCAGTCAAACTACTGCTTAGTTTACTTGTACTGCGATATTATCTTAACGATCATAACCCGTTCCATTCAACTCGGCCTGTTCTTTATTAGTATTAACATTAATTGGTCATCTCTCTCTTTCGCAGGCACATCGACGGAGTGAAACAAGAAGAATCGCGTTCAAAACAAGTGTATAAAACAATGTGAAATATCAAACAAGTGTTCCGTTCAATAATGCTCAATAATACAGCTCAAGTTCCTCACAATGGCTAGTGAATCGAATTCGTCCGTTTAAATTTAAAAAAATTGTAATTGATAACCGCGCTATCTGTCGTCGAGTAGCGGAAGTATGTGTGGATGATGGAGGCGGGGTTTATACGCGCGAGCGGGCCGGGGGGCGGGGCCCTCGCCGGCGCGGCTAGCGTGGTGCGCGCGCCGGGATTGAAGCGCGGGAAGACTGAGGAGGCGATATCGGATCGGGTAAGTTTTAGTACTAGTCCGGGTAGATGGCGGTAGTGACAAAGAAGTGTAGTACACTGGAGACTGCGAGCAAACCAATAAGGACAAGCGCACCGGATGATTATGAGAATCTTTACTTCACATTCACATCCGGTGTGCTCTGGTCTGGTTTAGATTATGCACATTTTAATTCATGCGAGATTTGCATGTGTCAGCAAAGGCCTTATGATTGACTCGAATATGTGGTGTACAGTGTACTATTTATGTTTAAGTGTTAAAATTAGTAATGAAGAACTAACTTGTAAATATTGTTATAATAGGGAGAGAATGTATTTCTGTAAAAAGAAGCTAAACATTTTTCCAAGAAATTCTTATAAATGACTAAAAACCTAAACATTTATTTAAGATAAAACCGACACCTACAAATAAAAATCCACCACATGCTTCGTCAATTTAAAAATAATGCATGCAATTCACAGTGTATATCTGCAACAAGCATCGTCAGAATCAAACGACATATAATAAATCCGCGACACGCCTCGTCAAGGAAAACTAAACCTATTAAATCCCCTCTCAAGGCCATAGTCGGTCCAAAAGTCCCCATTATGCTAGCAGCATTGCCCCGCTGAATGGCAATGGAGACTTGCTGAACCAACCATGACCCAGAGCGAGGATCGTTGCCCCTCTCACAATCGCCGCCCTAAATCCCTAAAAAGCTCGAGAGCCTCACTACCCCAAGGTCCAGCCGTTTCCACAGCGACGGGTACGAAATCCTACATCGACTCTAAGGCTGCGTACTTAGCGTGTTTCATCTTAGCGGCTGTTTCCTATAAATTAACTTTTTTTTTACTTGTTTTTTAACAGCCGACGTATGAATGACGAATATGGTTGATTTTTTATAATAATAACATGAAGCGACCAAACTAGATTTCATATTATTTTTCGTTTACATAGGGGATTATTCACAACATATTTATCCTCACAATCACAATGTCACACGAAAAAATATGTCTTAAATGTATGTATACAAGTATTTCTTAATAATCGCTTACGAAAGTGGCAAAGACTTCAATGAGCTACGTTAAAGGTATCTACGTTATAATTTACGTGAAAGGTATTGTCTATCTAAGTAGCGTAATTCTGCATTAGCGCTAGTACGCTTTAATATTGTTGCGCCACTCGTCAATAGGTGGCGCTAGCGTGCTTATAAAATCGTTTATATTAAGTAAATTATTCAAGCGCCCGTCGTATTCCTAGTGCGCATGTAAGGGTTCTTTGCGGTTTCGAGCGACACTCGCTTTGCCTTCTTGAGAGGGCTTTCGGCGTTGCATAAGCTTTTCAATATGTGTTTACGTGTTTTAAAGCTGCCATAAAATATATGTGGCTGAGTTATGTGACCTACCTAGTTATCCTCAGAACTCGTTTAGGTAACAGTAAAACTTTTCTTTATAATTAAAAAAAATCTTGGAAATTATTAACGAAAATACACCGTAAGACATTTAAGACAATACACCGTTTAACGCATTCACTGCAAGCGACGCGTATATGCGTTCACCGTCATACAAGTTTGTTCCTAGGCCACGCCCACTGGTAGTGAATGTGTTAATATGAGCTACTAGTCCATTGAATAAAAAGTTCTAGAGTGCGTGAGTTAGTAACGTAAGATGTTTCTTCGGAAACATGTCAAGAGTCCCTAGGTAATAAACATACTAAAACCCCGGGACACTAGGAGGAGCCCCGGAGTGGGGGGAGGGGGGGAAAGGGTCCATTTTTTCATTTTTCGCTTAAATCTCAAAAACGGTACATGTTAGAGAAAAACTTTCAAGGAAAAGTGGAAAGGCCATAAAATTATCTACAAGTTGTACCTAAATATTTTTTTCCTATATCCTACCGTTTCTGAGTTACACGCAGTAAAAAATGATTTTGGCTCAAACAATTTCCCCATACTACATACCCATGTTTATCACATCAATCGATCAAAAAATATTTCTTTCTTCCAAAAAACTCAAATGTGCAACTTGTGACCGGTACTGATAGATTGCTCTTAATTAGGTCTATAATTGGTAAAGTAAACACATTCCTCCATGGAAGCCTTTAGGAGGAATCGATTGTCAAAATATTATATTAGGGTAGTTTGAGTTACTGAACTTGATCTTTTTATTTTTTCTTCCAAAAAAACTCAAAAGTGCAACTTGTGACCGGTACAGATAGATTGCTCATAATTAGGTCTATCATTGATAAAAATACCAGATTCCACAACGGAGGCGTTTACGGGGAATTGAATTTTATTAGGGTAGTTACGATACTTGAACTTTTTATTTTTTTTCTTCCAAAAAGCTCAAAAGTGCAACTTGTGACCGGTACTGATAGATTGCTCTTAATTAGGTATATCATTGGTAAAAAAAACACATTCCTCCATAGAAGCCTTTAGGAGGAATTGACTGTCAAAATATTATATAAGTTGGTAAAATAAAAAGTTTTCGAATTTTTCACCTTTCATGGGATGTAGCTCGAAAACGGCTGCGAATAGAAAAAAAATATTTAGGTACAACTTGTAGATAATTTTATGGCCTTTCAACTTTTCCTTGAAAGTTTTTCTCTAACATGTACCTTTTTTGAGATTTAAGCGAAAAATGAAAAAATGGACCCTTTCCCCCCCTCCCCCCACTCCGGGGCTCCTCCTAGTGTCCCGGGGTTTTAGTATGTTTATTACCTAGGGACTCTTGACATGTTTTCGAAGAAACATCTTACGTTACTAACTCAAGCACTCTAGACCCCCCTTGGAGGGACTCATTCAATGGACTATACTTGCTGATAAGTATCACCCTACCATCTTTGTGAAGAATTGTCCTAGAGTATTTTTCAATTGTAAAAATTTTGTTGCGCTACTCCCCGCGTCTTCGTTTATTGACTTTATTGTCAACCTAATATTGTCACACTAGGCGCCGTTAGATGGCGCTAGTATCTCCATGAAACTGTTTAAAATATTAAATTATCCGTCGTATTTCTCGAGTATGCGTGTAAGGGCTAAGGGACCTTTGACGTTTCGAGCGACACTCGCTTTCCTGTCTTGAGGGCTCTCAGCGTTGCATAAGCTTTAGAAATTCAATTTATATGCGTTTACGTGTTTTAGAGCTGCCATAAAATATATGTGACCAAGTTATCCTCAGACTCGTTTAGGTAACAGTAAAACTTATTTTTTTTTCAGCCAAAAAGTCAAAAGTCTTCTTAGAAATAATTTACGGAAATAAACCATAAGACATAGTTTAATATGAACTACTTGCCGATAAGTAGCACTCTAGCATCTTGTGAAAAATTGGGCGAGTATTTTTCAATTGTACTATTTAATTTTGTTATGCTACTCCGCGATAGATGGCGCTAGCGCCTTTGTTTATTGTCAACTTATTATTGTTACACTAGTCGCCGTTAGATGGCGCTAGTCTCTCCATGAAACTGTTTAAAATATTAAATAATCTGTCGTATTTCTCGAGTGCGCGTGTAAGGGCTAAGGGCCCTTTGACGTTTCGAGCGACACTCGCTTTTCTGTCTGGCTCTCAGCGTTGCATAAGCGTTTCAATTTGGATTTAGACGTGTTTACTCTTTGTAGTGTTGCCATAGACGTTACGTGTGTGGCCGGATTGTGTGGTCTCTGCCATCGTTCTACGCGACAATTCTCATCCTCACAAAAAAAATAGCCAGTGAATCCTACTGACATTTTCAGTAAGCCTAACTGCAATAACAGCTTACTGAAATGTCAGTAGGATTCATGGCTATTCTTTGTGTACTTAGATAGTAGTCCACAACTGTGCGATTTCCTAGAAATTTCCTACCTCGCACGACTGCATTGTGGAATGAATTGTTGTTTGCGGTATTTGCGGACCGACACGACCTGATCCAAGTCAAAGTCAAAGTGGTTTATTCTTCAATTTAGGCATAATTACAATGCACTTATGAATGTCAGATGTTTTGCAAAACAGTAATATATTTTATACATAAAACCACAGAATAGATAATAGTATACAAGTACAGAAGGCACACTACTTTGATCTTTACAAAAGCCGCTTTTTTTAGCCGAAAAAATATGATTTATGGCCCTTCTAAAGTCGTCGTCCCCAGCGCAAGCCAAACGAAACGTTAAAGCTGCGTGCCAACGGTAAAAATGAATTGGCTCGCTTGCCGCGTCGCCGAGAGCGAGGGCTGTCAACGACTAAAAATAAAAATGTATTTCCCATTTATTTCTTGCATTCAATATAGAGAGTAATATGTTTATATTCTTCATACATTATACATATTTATTATTTCATTATTTAACTATAAAATAATCAATCACAGAATTTCGACGAATTGAATCCACCACCAGGCCGCAAAACATTTTAGCTTTATTTTTAAACATTTTAATACGTATAATATAATAAAATAATGCAACGAATGCGTTACCTTAACATGCAATTAAATTCTTGAGCTTCATTTTGTTTTTGCTTAGTTGTCCGATATTTATTTATTTGTTCATATATATTCATCACTATACACCTAGTATAAAACAAAGTCGTTTGCTGCTGTCTGTCTGTCTGCCCCTATGTAGGTATGCTTAGATCTTTAAAAATACGCACGGACGCACCGTGCGAAGCCGGGACGGGTCGCTAGTTACAAATAAAACATGTATAAAGGCGAACTTATCCCTATTAGGGATCTCTTCCAATACATTTCTTTTAACTCTTTATTTATATATTTTATATACTCACCTATCAAACTATCACTCAATCGTTTATTCATTACTTACAAGTAATTTTACAAACTTGATATCAAATATTATTATAAAAACCTCTATGATTGTTGATTTAGTAGTAGACATACTTATATATTTTACTAGAATTTAAATTGACAAATATCAGCAAATAATCAATTCAAAGTTACATAAGTACTTAACAATTAAAATTGATCTGA
The DNA here is from genome assembly GCA_905147355.2 of Apotomis turbidana. NCBI lineage: Eukaryota > Metazoa > Arthropoda > Insecta > Lepidoptera > Tortricidae > Apotomis > Apotomis turbidana. Next base: position 4,421,534 of record LR990307.1, on the reverse strand, counting down.
GTAACCAGTGTTAAATATGGAAGTAGATACACCTGCAATATGTTTTTTATTATTATTCAGTAACTACTTATTATATATTATGTTAATTTTCTTACCTATCGGCATCCTTCGGACGTGTTGGGAGAACGAAAAACGCGTGATTCCAATTTCGATCATTGTTCCTACAACCCGCTGCGATAAAATATCTTTTCGCTGTCTTTTTACTCATTTAAACACTTTATATTATAATATAACACTGGTATCAACAGATGAATGAGGAACGTTCACTTGCGACGTACATAAATCGGAAGAGCGTGCGCGCGAATTTCGTGTACGTGCGTTCCGAGACAGTGCGTGGCAGCCACTGAATAGGCACCATGCATGAGGCCACCGGCATGTACTTGTAGCGGGAAACGTTAATCGCGGAGTGCGCCCCGCCTGATAAAACTACGTTCATAGTTCATAGCATCGTAATCACTTACCTTATAATAATCTTTTGATTTGAGTTTTTGTTTGACCACTAGGGTAAATCGCCAATTACTGGCCACTGTTCAATAACTGGCCACCTCATACTAAAAATGAACTCTGTTTACCTGCAAACTGCATTCATTTTAGTATAACGTGGCCAGTTATTGAAGGATGGCCAGTAATTAAAACCTTATACTAAAATGAATTCTGTTTGCAGGTGAACAGAGTTCATTTTTAGTATGAGGTGGCCAGTTATTGAACAGTGGCCAGTAATTGGCAATTTACCCTAATTTAAATTGACGATCGGTAAGTTCAGTAATGTGTTTTGGAATTTTATTGTAGAATTTTATATGATATCCCAAGAACGACTTCTTTGCTAGTCTGTAATAAGTTACTTTGAGCTTCCCTGTATTTCTGGTAATTTTTGGCTTATCTGTGTTTGTTGGGAAATAGTATAAATTCTTCCTAACAAACATTATCAAGAAAAGAGCGTACTCCCTGAAAGGCCGGCAACGCACTTGTGACTCCTCTGGTGCAGGTGTCTATGTGCGACGGTAATCGCTTTCCATCAGGCGATCCGTTTGCTCGTTTGCCCCTATGACATAAAAATCTCTGACATACATGAAGATGAAATGCCACATGTTGAAAGATGCCACATTTAAAAATATCACAAATGGTTTTACGAAAAAATACGGGTGCGTCATTTAAAAATATACGCGTTTCTTATCATTTCATATTCAGTACTCTTTGTAAATTCCAAATATAATTATAATAGTAACTAATCTAAACAAAGCGGTGGTAGCCTAGTGGTTAGGGCATGCGACTTTCAATCCGGAGGTCGCGGGTTCGAACCCGGCCCGTATCAATGAGTTTTTCGGAACTTATGTACGGAATGTCATTGGATATTTACCACTCGCTTTTCGGTGAAGGAAAACATCGTGAGGAAACCACCTAAGCCCAATAAGGCCTAGTTTCCCCTCTGGGTTGGAAGGTCAGATGGCAGTCGCTTTCGTAAAAAACTAGTGCCTATGCCACATCTTGGGATTTAGGTAGCCGACCCCGATTGAGAATTCATTCTCAAAAAATGGGACAAAGGCTAGGAGGATGATGAGTAACTAATCTAAACATTTGTTTGTTTTTTTTTTATTTGCCATCTATTACAGCATTGACAATTTTCATTTAGATCCTATCGTTCGATCCTTACTATTGATGGTTAGTATTCGTTCACGTTGAAATCACACCATTATTATAAAGGCGAAAGTTTGTTAGTGTGTTTATGTGTATGTTCGTTACTTCTTCACGCTCAAACGACTGGACCAATTACGATAAATTTTGGTATAAATGTAGCTGACACCTTGGATTAACACATAGGCTACATGTTAACCCACAAGAATATTGTGTTCCCATTTGTAGAGCGGGTATCGCCGCGCAGCGCAGCTGTAATTAATATACGCGATATAATCCGTTTTAATTGTTTTATTTAAATGAAATAAAAGCGTGTTAACAACAAAGTTCTTAAAATTGGATGCTGTGGCACAGACAGATCTAATTTCTAGCCGAAAACAGCAAAGGGCGAATTTTTATTTTGTTGTCGATTTCTTTTTTTCTCAGATTTTAATAAAATTTGGTTAGTTGATAAAGTCGCTTATTCTGAACAAGGCTTAAAGGCAAGGAAATTTTTCCCACTGAGTTACAAAACATGTACGGATTTTTTTTAACTAAATTTCGTATTTTGTTCAAAAATTTAATACAACATGGAGAGCTCGAAATAAATAATTCGACAGCAAAATAAAAATTGGCTCATGGGCCAATTTCTCTGATAAATTTTTTGTAACTCAATGGTGAAAAAATTATAGGACATATCGTGAAATTGAGCTTACCATTGTCAGTAGAAGCAAATTTACCAGCTCATCAAAATTTATTGAAATATGAGAAAAAAACGAAATCGACATCAAAATGTTTAGATTTTTTTGGGATATCATATAACCCTATCCTAACCTAATTATAGTATGTAACATATAATACTTGGCGAAAATGACCCTTTCACGCTATTACACTTTCGGTATTTTGAAAATTCGGAATATTGGTGTCGGATAAATGAAACTTCGGAATTTTTGAGTGATCCCAAATTACATCTATCGCTCGCTGTCCGTCGAAATGTTAAAGCCTGACCAGAAATATATGAGGATTGTCAAGAGGGCGCTATTTATCAGATTTATATGGCAACAATTTCGCGACCAATCGCAACCCACTATGATGACATTAGTTAAAATATCTGTCAGTTCCACAATTTTAGGCTGGTTTTAGTGTCACGCGGACCGTCCGCGCGGATCACGTACGATGTATATAAGCTTACCTCATAATATAATTTAATGGAATGCACTCTTTTCCTGACTGTTGTTCGTGTAGTAACACGTGTACACTTTACTTATAATCTTACGTTCACGACTGCGAATGGTTTTCGGAATTTTCTTTAGATAATTTTAAATATTTGTCTTTTAAAGAAACCACCAGACATTGTTGACAAACCATCATAAAATCATCGCCAGTGTAAGAAATTAGTTCCAGTGAAATTCCTCAATATGGCGCATCCTCATATATTTCTGGTCAGGCTTTAAAATGGCAATGTCTAATCGAATCAGGCCTCAGCTTAAACTATGAACTTCCTACTAGTTCCTGTCTCCCCCGTCAGTTTGGCGGCTCACACCGCGCGCGCCGCACGTCCACGCAACCGCGTCGGTATAGTGCGAAGTGAAGTGTCACTATCACCAGTGTCAGAATCAAATAGTGTAGCGAAGGTGAAATTAGTGCACAGTTTGTACATTATGTTAACTAAATGAATTCTGCTTTTAGTATTGATGTAAATGTGATTCGGCTGTATGGATCACTTTAAAAGTGTATGTATTCTTGTTAAATGTATAAAACAAAGTCGATTCCGGCTGTCTGTCCCTATTTATGCTTAGATCTTTAAAACTACGGATTTTGTTTGCGGATGTGGTTTATTTAATAGATAGAGTGATTCAAGAGGAAGGTTTATATGTATAATACATGCATAATTGAATTTATCAGCATTGCACCCGTGCGAACCCGGGGCGGGTCGCTAGTTTGTTGTAATTACGTGTTTGATTTTCGAAGTATTTATTTAGATGGAAGCAAAAGGGCATGGTAGTTATAGAGCACTGTTTTTTTTTCTATCATTTTTTTTTATGTTAAACAATGTTAGGAACAAATAGAAGTTATTAAGCTAAATTACAACATACGGTTGTAAGCTTTTGAAAATGGCTCGTCCAATTTTCTTCATCGCGAAACAGTGATTATCCAATAACAGTGCTAACTAATTTACGCATGAAAGCAATGATGGAACATACACATTTAAACTTATAACCTAATGTTCCGTCACGATTAGAAAATGGTCACCTCTATATGTGAACTCTCCGTTTTGGCACATTGGTACAGTCAGGCACAAAATTGTGTACCACGTTTCGACTCTATTTCAAGAGTGTTACGATTCAAAAGTTTCATAGCAGACTGTAGGTATGTACATAATTTAAAATAGGCTCTGTCACCAATATTTTTTGGCTCTTTTATCTTCTTCGTTTTTGTTTTCATATATAGAACAGCAATATATATAAAACATATTGTTCAGTTGCACGAACGTTTATTATCAGTAATGTCTCGTTAGACTAGTTTTCACTCTCTGTAGTAAACGTAAAGTGCTCAAACTTTAATACATATAACGGATACGGGGAGCGAATTATTTTTAAATAATGTTCGAATTGAGTAAATTGTTAGTTGGTTTTAGTTTTAATGTAAATGCGATTCGGCTGTATGGATCATTTTGAAAGTTTATGTATTCTCGTTAAATGTTTAACTTATCTATCTACACTTCAATTAAGACTGTATATATTGTACAGTCGAGAATATAAAATTATTTATGAGCAAACATTGATTAAAATATGTGTACTCGGCTCTATTGTTAACGGCATAGAGGCGTGAACAGATATTTTTGATCGCTTTTTTTCTCATAAATTTAAGAACTCTACTCTACTACATGTCATCGTTGCACCGCTTGAACGATAGATAATTCAATAAGAATAGATAGATGTAGTTGTTAATATAAAATAAATAAATAAATATTAAGAGACAATCTTACACAAATCAACCTAGTCCAAAATTAAGCAAATACTACACATACATTATACATACATTTGGTTATAAGTACTGTCTTTTCGCAGAATTATTTTTGCTCGAAAGTTTCACTTCGCAGAATTTTTATTCCGTCATACATTGTTAATAATTCTTGCAATAATATCATCCTATTGATTAGGTTAGGTTAGGTTTGTTTTTTAACAATCCCAAATAGTTTATGGCTTCACAGAAAAATGTTTTTAACGAAATGACACTGAACGAACGAACACGACACGAACTGTGAAAAATTATTCGGTGAGAAGGCAGAGAACCATTTGACACACACAAAACGTTCTTCGCGTATTTCATAGGTATTGACGAAATCAAGTAACCTTGTATACCTTGCGGTTGCAAGTTATCTATCATCACGGGTCAGAGACGCCCATACTGTAACATTCCACGCAATCATTTGAACGAATCGGACGCTAAATGTTTCACACGTTGAGGTATTACAAAAAGAAATAATCGAATCAGGGCTATACTAGACGTTTTTAATGACATTGGTCGGAAATGGGTCATTGTCAGATTTAGGTGCGAGTCTTTCCGGTGGACGTTTGCGAAATTAAGAATTCCAGGGCCTAATTTTCTGATAAAATACCTGTGAGAATAAAGAACGTTTCCTCTTCTATAATCCGATGTAATAGCAACATAACCTAGATTCATACAAACTCTCAACTTTTGACCACCGGAGGGACGGATTATGTTTTTTGAACTGACAATGACACAAATATGACCAACTTATCCTTTCTGAAAAAATTGTGACGGCTGAGTTTCTTTGGGCGTTTCTTCTCAACAGTGGTCTCCTCTTGTGACATGCCGGTAGACACAGACATGTAAAAGTGCCCTTGTGGCCTACTTGCAGAATAAAGTTCTTAATACTATTTGCGCCCCGCGGTGTTACTCGTTGATCCCACGGGAACACTTCATTTTTCGGGATGAAAACTAGCCTACGTGTTAATCGAGGTTGCCAGCTAACTCTATACCAAATTATATCAAAATTGGTCCAGCCGTTTGAGCGTGAATAAGTAACAAACAGACACATAAACATTCACAAACTTTCGCCATTATATAATATTAGTGTGATGTAATTTATGAAACAGTTAATACTGTGGTTAAATAGCAGAATTCGATATATCGCTCAAATGGCTATGTATGGCAATCGAATTAGGCTTCCACTTTATCAGCTGTTTTATTGAAGTGTCAAAAGATTAATGTAAACATTAAGATTAACTAGTATAGTTTCATATTTATGAACAATAAGAACAATCTATAATTTCATCCATTTAATACGAGAACGGATCGACTCATTGTGACTTGTCGAGTTCTTGACAATGGACAAATTTAGGTTAGGTTTGTTTTAAATCAATCCCAAATGGTTTACGCTTTCGGAGTAAAATGCTTTCTACGTAATTAAATATTCCACGAAAAATAATTCGGAAAAAAGGCAGAGAACCAATATTGGTTATGTCTAGATCTATTTCTGCACTTAATTGGTGCTTTTAACACAGACGAACAATGTAGTCAAAATACTTACAGGATTACATACAGATTAGCAAATATTTTATTTGAATTGAATTAAAATAGTCAACCTTTGATGGAAAAAAGAAGGGGAGGCCTTTGCCCAGCAGTGGGACACCTAATTGGCTTAAAAAAAAACCTTTGATAAAAGCAATTGTAATTGTAACTGATACGTCAGGAAGGTGCAAATAATGAATACATTTAAATTGTTTTATTTAAATGTGATCTTCGATTGTGGAAACTAATGAAAAAAATATAGTTTTGAAATTAGGTCAATAGCGTAAGTAGTAAACGAAAAAACATGGTTCAATTCAACCGTTTAAGCGTGTCAAACACATAGACAAACATAGTATATATGTTGTATGTTTATGGTACATGTTGTCAAGGTCGAAAAACATTCCGACATATTAAGATTCAACACTAGTAGTTTTACATACTGTAAGGTATCGATTTTTCCTGACATCTTTAAGTAGATTTCCATGATTTTTATCCGACATCAAACAAGGATCTATCCTGTTGCATGTTTTTTGTTATATTATATTATTTAATATATCATGTGATATCCCATCTCAATCAATGTGGTTGTTGTATTTAAATGAATAAAAAACAGTTGAGGCCACCGAAATATTGGATATGCAAAATTATTATGAAGGAACCATACATTTGTTTGATATAGTTATGAATATGAGTATGTAGGTATGGATCACTAAGTGTACCAAAATCGACTCGACATCTTTTGTTCTCGTTTTTTCACAAGTATAGTTTATTCGAAACTCTACCACCAAAACGATGGCCAAGAAAATAATAAACCTCGTAATTGAAGTATAGTGAGGGCGTTTTCACTTGTGAGAGTTTGATGTAAACATAATTTGCTCTTAAAGTTTCAGCCCACTATACCTTATCGATTGGCTAGGCAATAAAAACTGTATAATTATTGACAAAAACTCATTATGTCTGACGGTTTCCACGCGAAAGTGATATTATAGTTTACTGAAAGTGTTATGATTATGGTAATCTTTACTCGGTACGATGGCGGGCAGGAAATTGCATTTTCCGCTCAATTGTACAAATTGTGACACGACAGTGTGGGTTTGATTCCCGTTCGTCGCTTAGTTTTATGAACTCGAATGACGTCAGCTTTGTGGATAGTGTAGCATTTTAAAACATTGAAAATCTTATCTACTTACACTAGTCTAACCCATAAGCCTACCCCCGAAACCTAATCTCTAAACTTTGAACTAGTTTTTCTTAAACTTTCATACAGTTCTTTACAGCTCTGATAAAGGCGTTTTGTGTATGCAGATATTTTATTTAAAATCATTTATTCAGCTTCATTATTAATGATAATAATAAAGCAGAAGTTCAAATATTAATGTCAATAAGTCGTCAGAAATTTATTAATACTAACAGAGGTCAGAAATGGCTGGCTACCCACGATTTATCAGATGGCGACTGTATCTACTCAGTTTATAACAACGTACATTACCTACTAATTAGAGTGTTAAGTATATCGCGTAGTGTCACATCTTTACGGCTTTTTAAAATAGCTCTGACATATTTATCTTATTATCACAGTTAAGAGTTAGCACTTTACGACTACTCCATAACGAGATGTTATCTCATACAGCTGACGTCACTGTTTGCTCTTAACTGTGTCATTTCCATACAAATACACTGTTGTAGTATTGTTTAGAAACACTGTTTCGTGTTACGCGGCATTCCGAGATTGTTACATTGTATGAAGTTTTTCAACAGTTGCTGGTTCATAAGTCAAGTACAGAGGCTTTTTTGCGAGTTGTGTGGCCATAATATCTACGGTTTTGAAAAACGGATCGTATGTATCAAAAAGGCAATCATAAATTTTGAAGACTTTTGAGCCTTTTTTACCCTTGCCATATATGTATAACATGCAGTTCCACCCCTGAACTGTATATCAAAATTAAGTTTGTAATATAACCTGCAAGACCTGTATTCTGCAAATGCATCTACATATTTTACATACCATACATGCACATCGATGTAAAGTAGTTTTCAAGATTTCCGACGCGGTATATCTGAAAATGACAGGACTGTACGAGTATAGAGTATTGGCTTTTGGGTTGAAAAACGCGACCGCGATTTTTCATTTCATATTTTCAGCTCAACCTTATTTTTGAAACTATCGACCTGTTGATTCCATCGAATCGAGTAAACCTCTTTAGACCACGGATCATAGATCGTCAATTTTTAAACGCAAATATTATTTGTTTTTTAAATGGTTAATGAAGTACTTAATTGAGATTGTCAACTTTAACAATGCATTAAGACAAAATATCGTCAATCGATGTTATTCCAAATATCAAAATAAATTCAGTCAACGGTAATACTTGGTTCAAACAAAATAAATCAGCTGATATCTTGTTCCGTGGTCTTTAAATAGACAATTGGTGTCTAGAAATCTTAAAACAGCCGTCGTGGGCAGTGAACTGCGCAGAATCCAAGCATACTCGATAAAAAGTCGTATGTTTCTTTGAAATGTATATAAAGATACGACGTTTACCGTATCACGGCATTAATTTACAAGTGATGTCATGCGCGTTAGCTCAAACAAATAAGATAAGTAAGCTTAGGCGTACTGAGAAAGATAGTAGTGGGCTACAGACGTTAAACTGTAGGCCTACAATGTCATTTGAATCTATACTATTATAAAATACTAAAACTGTAATGGAAATACAGTTTCCTATGGAGTGGGGTCATTATTTAAACGTGCGATGCCACACAGGGCCATCAGTAGATAAAACTGTATATAAACCATGAATACAATTCATAAAATTATAAAAAAATTGTGGTGTACCCACATTAAAAAATGAGACATTACATGTTTCATAAAATTATAAAACTGTATATGTCGACATCGCGTCGAAACGGCTGGATGAATTTTAACCAAATTTTAGTAAAGCCTGACCTGATATATGAGGATTGTCAAGGGACACCCGAAGGTTCTTATGGGATATTTTTTACCCAACTACGGTAAAGAAAAATGGTTCGCAGACGAAATTGCACCTCCTAGTATATTTATACAGTGTTTTTCCATCTTACCGTTTTACTTCCTACACTGCTTTATAGAAATATAAGTACGTGTCCTAGGCCCTTCTAAGGAATATCTGAAAATGAGAGGACTTTACGAGTATAGAGTATTAGCTTTTGGGTTGTAAAACGCGACAGCGATTTTTCATTTTTTTTTTTTAGCTAAACCTTACTCTAGAAACTGAGACCTGTTGATACCATCGACTCGAGTAAACCTCTTTGGCCCATGGGTACCTAATATAGATCAGTGGTAAGGATAAAAGTTTACATGATGGACGAAGTTGTATCTTCTAGTATATTTATACAGTAATCTTCCGTCTTACCGTTTTACTTCCTACACCGTTTTATAGAAGTGTAAATACGTTTCCTAGGCCCTTCTAAGGCAAGACTGCTCCGTATCTGGTTAAGCTATGCGGCTCGGTCCAGCATTACTGAGCAAGCGCGTAAATCTAAATACAATCCAAGGATTTCTAATGCTTTGTAATGCAACATCATAATTCTACTTGTTCTCCGTTTGCTAGGACTAACTTCCATTTTGATTTTAGTTCCCATAGGAGTAATTTTTTGGAAAATGCTTTTTTAGGGAACTGAAATCTCTAGTTTATCTAAGTCCGAATTACTCATGCTATTAACACATAAGCTCACATTGGTTCTCAATGTTCTCATAAGGCTCTGACCAAACACCGATGCCGTGGGCCGGAGTGAGGCCGATTCAAGGCCGGGGAACACAGTATGACGTAACATATTATGCGAGAAATGTAAACAAAAAGTGCTCATACACTAGTTTTTATAAAGTTATTATGTTATTAACCCACTCTGACGGTTGGCGCGTAGTACATCTGCATAATCAGCCGGCGGCCCTGGGTTCGAATCTCGGCAAGGCAAAATATTTGTGTGATGAACTCGAATATTTGTGCTTGGGTCATGGTTGTTCTATGTATTTAAGTATATATTTAAATTCAAATTCAAATATATTTATTTGCGAAAATACAGTCAGTATGATGTTGTTTATCACAAGCCTTCTTGAGCTTAATTTGGGACTAGATCGATTTGTGTGAGGTTGTCCGATATTTATTTATTTATTTCTGTGATGAACTCGAATATTTGAAACCTTTTCGATTTTCTTCAAACTGGCGGAGATTCGGAGATTGGAACTCTTTTTCTAGGTATTCTCATGAAATCGACAACGATATTGTTTGTCTGAGCTTGAGAGCTGTATTTTATTGGTTGTTAGTGTTAAATATGGCGCAATTGGGCGTGGCAGCGCGACCGGCTTGAGCGCACCGCTTCTACTGACTAAGAACGCGCGCCGATTGTCAAATTAAAAGCGGAAGGCAGAGCCAATCACGAGGTATGGTGCACGACGATGATGACTTTTTATAGCATATGACATTTTTCTACTTAATATTAATAATATTTATGATATGCATAACCTCGGCATAACAGTTAGCTGTAGGCAGATTCTGCATTCGAGAGATATTCAGTGGAATGCATAATTGTGATAAGTGGTAGTTATTATACAATTAACTATTCAGTCAATCGCCCGCGGAGACCCATAATCTATAGAAAACTGTATGTAATCGAAGATATTCAATGACAAGAAAACTTGGCTTAGCGATTCATCATCATGAGCTCCGATCAGTCGGCAGATCAGTGTTCGGCGAACTCCCGTGAGTCTCAGACATTAAAATTCATATGAACGGGTTCATTCACGTTCTCAAAGTCGAACATGTTTTGAATCGGTTCGCGATTCATCATCAGGAGCTCCGCTCAGTCGGCAGATCAGTGTTCGATTAGCAACTACTGATGATGAATCGCGAACCGATTCAAAACATGTCGAGCAATATTCGACTTTAACAACGTGAATTAACCTTTTCATGTGTATTTTTTTTAATATATCTGGGACTCACGGGGGTTACTAGTTCCAGTACAGGTTACAATTAAAATTTTCGTATGTCTGTGGGCATAGTTTTAGATAAAACCTAACTTAAAATACAAAAGACAATACAAATTCACTAAAAATACACTACAACATAAGCCCTTTTATCCAAACAGCATCCCTGACCTGTGTCACATTTACCAACTTACAACCTTTCATTATATTTCAAACTTTGTTCCCAATGAATAGAGTTCATGGAACAACTCATAACTATTTCAGAAGGTCGTGTTATCTATGCACATAGTAAACCTGTCCTACGATAATGTTGAAATATGTTCCGGGTAGTTTGAATTTGAACCTTAATTCTTAATGACTTAGTTCAGATTTACTAGACGTTGCGGAGTCGTGAAATATTTTGTACTAGAGAGTAGAGACTAGAGATGGACGTTATTTGGATGTCTTATTTGAATAAAATAATCTTTCGAATTAATATGGTGACTGATGTAGAATTGTACATCACGCTGTAGTTATATCAATGAAAATTGAAATAAAGAGAGGAAAACTAAATAAAAAAATTAAAGGGACTTTGAAATATGTGACTTGAAACTTCAAAGGTACGAAAATATGAAGAGAAAATTATAGCATTTTCTTTTTTAAAAAGCTATTTTGGAAATTGTGTTCAGAATCATCACAATTCAATACCGCAATAATTATATGGCAACCGTGTGAAATGCACCTTTTCACGGCCAAAATAGCAAATAAGCAAATTACTTATTTTCTCCAGACAAATATTGGTACCCAACACAGAAATTACGTCATTTCTGTGCAGCCATTTGCATGGAGCTTTGTCAGCGCTCCGTAGGAATGTCTGAATTTAACGGTAATTTCTGACTTTTTGAGCATATTTATAGAGATTGTTGTTAATATTTTGAAATTAATGTGACATTTTCATTTTTACTTACTTACCTACTACGATGGCTCAGCGACCCGAAGCGAATCTTGGCCTCCAACACGAGATCACGCCACTTTTCTCGATCTTGCGCCAGCTCTTTCCAGTTGGAGGCTTGGAGTCCGCGCAGATCCGCCTCGACCATGTCCTTCCAACGATATCTCGGGCGCCCAACCGGTCGTCTTCCTATTGGGTGCCCCAGGTATGCTCTCTTGACGCCACGACCCTCTTCCATTCTCTCCAGGTGGCCAAGCCAGCGGAGTCTGTGGGATTTTGTTTCTCCTAGTATATTGGGCTCAGCTACCATGTCCTCTATTTCCTGGTTCTTGAGTGCTCTCCAGCTCCCATCCGGTGTGCGTTTAGGACCGAGGATTTTGCGTAAAATTTTTCTTTCTGTAACCAGTAGCATGTTTTCTTCTTTGAGTGTTAGAGTCCATGCTTCACACCCGTACATAAGGATTGGCCGTATAATGGTCTTGTAGATCCTAATTTTGTTGTGTCTACTCAGAAGCTTGGACACCAACACTCTATGAAGGGCCGCGGTACACCGCAGTGTGTTTTGTACACGGATGCTGATTTCCTCGCTGCGGGTATTGGTATCCGTCACGGTACAGCCTAAGTACTTAAATTTTTCCACGCCTTTGTACACTATATCTCCAACATGTAGGTCCTGACGTGGTGCGCGCGAGTCTCTGTAGCGCCTCATGTGGAGATACTCTGTTTTTTCGTGGGAAATTCTCAGGCCGACCTTCAGGGCTTCAATTGCCAAAACGTTGACAGATTCCCGCACCATGTCCATGGAAGATCCCAACAAGGCCAAGTCGTCCGCGTACCCTATCACCTTATGGCTCCCATTCAGTTCCAGTCCACCTTCTAGTGAGAGCACTTTCCTCAGGACATATTCTAAAACTAAATTGAAGAGCATGGGCGATAGGGCATCACCCTGTTTTAGTCCCGTGTCTACTGGAAATTCGTCTGTGAGTTCCCCATCCACCCGGACCCTCATCTTGCTCTCTTTTGTGGCGACTTCTATTAATTTTACCAATTTGACGGGGATTTTAAAGCTCCTTAAGATCTGAAACATAGCATTCCAGTCGATGCTGTCATACGCCTTTGCGAAGTCAACGAATACCGAGTGGATACTCTGGCTGTACTCCCACTTTTTCTCCATTAATTGCTTCAGAAGAAAAATCTGGTCCACAGTACTGCGGTTCCGTCGGAAGCCACACTGATAGTCCCCTAAGACTTTTTCCGCGTACGGCTCCAACCTCCTCAGCAGTATATACGACAGGATCTTATAGGCCGTCGGTAGCAGAGCTATTCCACGGTAGTTTGTGCATCTCTTCCTGTTGCCTTTTTTTATGGACAGGGCAAATGACACCCACACTCCATTGCCCAGGTTGTTCTTCTCCGTCCCAGATCTTGCAAAGGAGTTCATACAGTTGATTCTGCACCGCGGCGCCACCATACTTCCACAGTTCTAATGGTAGCTCGTCCACTCCCGGGGCTTTGTTGTTTTTTAACGACATAATTGCCAAACGAGTCTCCTCGAAGGTCAGCTTTCCAACCTCTTCTGTCGCATCATGGATTTCCACGATGATGGGCACGGACACATCCAGTGGTGGGCAGTTAAGTAGCTGTTGGAAGTAATTGCGCCACGACCTTTTGATTTCTTCGCTTTTCGTTACTAGGTTTCCGTTACTAGGTAATAGGTTTTCATTTTTAATTGCTTAAATTTTTCGTGGACGTCTTTGAATGACTGTATTAATTTTAGGTAGCCTTTTATTTTCCTATTATTTTTGCCGTGCGGCATTACACCTCATTCTATAATTTTAGAATTATAAAAAAAATAGAATGTAGGCTTAATATTAAAGCAGAAAGTTGTTTATTCACTCTACAAATGAGTTTCGTGGGTTATTTGCTCGCGAATAAAGACCTGTCGAAAGAGTCGAGTAAATAATTTATCTTCTATACGACTGACAACAAATTGTCTGACGCATTTTTATGCCAATAAATCGTTAAATTTACAAGCTTTTTTTAACTTACAATGTATGTAATGTTTGTTCGCGTGGAATCTTGCAACTCGTCTTTGAAGCAGATATGTTGAAATTTGGCATACCTACTTCACTTTGATGACAAATACAAGAATGGGGTACCATGTAATAGATAAAGCAATCATACCGAGTTTGGGGTCTTTAGAATTGTCTCAGTGAGCAATTGACGGATGTCCAAAGAAAAGTACAGGCCTGTCACAAAAATGTTTTTATTTTATTCATTGCCCTAATAACATTTTCCCATCTCTTCGCGGTTCTAGTTCCGAACAATTTGAATTTAGAATGTCATTCTTCGCATTGTGCCGGCTAACCAGGTTATTCGTGGAGTTTATCAAAGGACAATAGATTTTATGCCAGCGGGTTAAGGTGTATTGCGCAAGCAAATCGGTTGGTTTGTAAAGGTTCAATGCATGGAGTGTTTTGCAGATAGTCGTATAATTTTTAGGGTTCCGTACCCAAAGGGTATACCCGGTTCCCGTTTTTATAAAAACGGGAACCTATTACTGAGACTTCGTTGTCCGTCCGTCTGTCACCAGGCTGTATCTCAAGAACGGTGATAGCTAGACAGTTGAAATTTTCACAGATGATGTATTTCTATTGCCGCTATAACAACAAATACTAAAAATAAAATAAAATAAATATTTAAGGGGGGCTCCCCTCCCATACAACAAACTTGTTATAGATTATGGTACGGAACCCTTCATGCGCGAGTCGGACTCGCACTTGCCCAATTTTTAAAAGGTTGTTTAAAACTTTACGTCACGTGGTTGTTTAAAACTTTAAAAGCAACTTTGATGACCACTTAGAAAATATATTTATAATTTGGGTGCCGTAATATTTTAAAGTTTGTGAGTGTGTTTGTGTGTATGTTTGTTACTTCTTCACGCTCAAACGGCTGAAACAATTTTGATAAAATTTGGTATGACAGTAGCGGACACCCTGGATTAACACATAACCATCTTTTTGTCTTATGAACCGCAGGAACAGTCAACCAATTTGATTTCTAGGCCACTATAGAACCTTGTCACAATGACAATGATATGAGATTTCAAGCGGCTTACATATTGACGTTCACTGTGACAAGGTACGAAATGGCCTAGGAATCATATTGGTTGACTGTACCGTCGCCGGGGCGCAGTCAGTTTTTACATACAAGGCCGAGATGTGCAAAATAAACTGAAACATTGTATAAATATTCTTATAAAATATTTTATTTAATGTCTGTAAGAATGTGTAATGTACTTTTGCACAATTTGTACCGATTGCAATATGCTAAGAAAGTGAATGTAAAATATACGAAAATGAAAACAGTAAGGTTAAGGAACAATAATTAAAACTTATCACACAATAAAAGATTACAGAAGGTTCACTCTTTTGATCTTTGCAAAAGCCGTCTCGAAAGCGCATTTTATTGGTTTTTTGTGTTGAAAATCTCTGACACTGATATTGCTGTGCCCTTGCAGAGTGTCACATGTCTCACTATTACTTATAATTCCATCTATATTATTATAATGTGATATGCAATAAATGATTCTATTCTATTCTAAAATGAAACGTAATTATAATGATCATTTGGGTATTTAAGATAGAATAGAAATAAAACGTAAAACTTATATTATTTAATTTAATTGCACAATATACCACGAGTAACTGTTTTTAGTACAAACTTCGTTTGGACACGAAACATCGCATGTTTTCATTTTAATAAGAAAGTGCGTTTTTCTAAACCATTATTAGGTTTAATTATAGATTTGCTTCTCACTAGCGGGAAGCATTTTGGCGGTTAAATGTTCATGGTTGAGTGGGTGATATAGTGATGTTGAATTGAATTGATAATTCATGCTTTTTATCAATATTATCAAATAAAGGATAAAACAAATATTACCACATTTTTAAATTTTCGAAAAAATCCCAATATTTGATTGAAAATTTCATTTGAAAAGTTCCTCATTCTGAAAGAGCGTAGGCGTCTAGTATTTGGTCACAGCGCAGAAAATCTTCATCATCATCGGTCGTTCACTCGTGGCAGAGTGGTCGTGGTTACGGCCGTTTAGGTTCACTTCGTCCACATTCCCATTTCGTTCACATTCCTACTTCGTCCAAAATCCCACTTAGGCAACATTGCCGTTTCGTCCATATTCCCACTTCGTCCTCTTCCCACTCCGTCCACATTCCCACTTCGTCCTCTTCCCACTTCGTCCACATTCCCACTTAGTCAACATTCCCATTTTGTCCACATTCCCAGTTCGTCCGCATTCCCATTGTGTGGAAGTGGAGGAATTGGATGCGGACGAAATGGGACTTTGGACGAAGTAGGAATATGGACGATATGGGAATGTTGACAATATGGGAAGTGGACGAATTGGGAATTGATTGCGGACGTAGTGGGATTTTGGACGAAGTAGGAATGTGAACGAAATGGGAATGTGGACGAAGTGAACCTAAACACATTTGGGTTCCCGTCCTCATCCTACCTCTGGCAGACAGCAGCTCTCGCGATGCGTCTCCATTTCACCCGGTTGCAGAAAAACATACAGTCGGACTATTACTACTAAGGCGGATTTAATAAATATACTCTAGAATGTGCCGTGAAATCTTTCATACGAGGTAGCATAGGCCAGGAAAACATAGCTAATCTATTATGATTGTACAACCATAATATTTCTCGAGAATGGTGTCGCAGAAAGTTGGTCCAACAATTTTATAATGTATCTAATGATATATTTACATGAAATTTGTGAAATATTCCAACCGCCACCAGATGCGACACGGCGCTGGCATTTCTAGGCGGTTGGGAAAGTGCATTGTTTTCACCTAGATACCAAACCGTCGGAGATATAGTACCTATGCGGCGTGATTTGAGCGAATACCGCATTTGGCAACATGGCGAATAAATAATAAATAAATACCGGACAACCTCACACAAATCGATCTAGTCCCAAATTAAGCTCAAGAAGGCTTGTGTTATGGGTACTAGACGACGATATACATATGTACATAGGATAAATATATACTTAAATACATAGAACAAATGACCCAAGCACAAATATTCGAGTTCATTACACAAATATTTGCCCTGGCCGGGATTCGAACCCGGGACCGCTGGCCTAGTAGGCAGGTGTCTGCACACTGCGCCACGCGTCGTCAAAACCTACGGAGCTCGTTAAGAAGAAACAAAAAAAAACACAAAATATGTTTTTCTCACAATGTTGACTTTAAACTATTGATACAGAGATGAAAGCTCAAAGAAAAATTTAAATGGGTTACCTGGTGGAAGAGACCGGGGATTGAACCCGGTACCTCTGAATTGCCGGTCTAGCGCGTTAACTTTCCGCCACCTTAACTCCCAAGCAACCTTCCGAATTTTTCCTTATGCTTTGTGTGTCGATCTTTGCATTGTTTATTTGAAAGGCTTTACACCTTAGCTTAGCTGTGGTTAACTTTATTGATAAAAAATCTATAAGTGTAGTAAATCTAATAGTGTAGGTTATAAGCCCGTTCCGTGGCTGTGAGTGATCGCGACTTGCTTTGAGAAGAAATCATAGATATAAATTATCGGTTAGGTACCTATAGCAAACCGGTGACTTTCTTCAATCCTTGACTCGCATATGTTGGTAAGAAGACAACACGATTGTGCCCAACACAATGCATATATACCATTCTGAACAGCTTAACTACATACTTATTTCAATGACTCTTAAGCCATTTTTAACCAATTTGTTGGTTGTGAGACATATTAGGACAGAGAGGCGTGATTATGTCATTTGGAATAATCATTGAGATGCATATTAATAGTAGACAATCATAGCGCCCGTGGCCTCCGTAGGGAGATAATTGTTAATGAAACAAGTTTCATATAATGCCCGAAACTTCGTTCAGGTAAAACTTTTCCTAGGCCCTTTTAAGGAATATCTGAAAATAACAGGCCTTTACGAGTATAAGATTTTTCTATGAATAATGTACCCCGTTCATAAATTTCAATACAATTTTAGAATAATAGTAAATATAGAATAGGTTTTGGTAACCTTACTTGCGACAGACATTTGATCTAACGGAACCCTAAAACAGTAAGTTACAGTGCAATTGACGCCATATAAGCTCGCACTTAAATACCTCTTTATGTCACACCTAATATGGCGGCGGTCGGAGCGGTATTTCCGGTCAAAATGGCCGCTTCCGCCGCCTTGCGAGTTGTAACTGTTTCGATCGGGGAATAATAGATGCGAGCTCAGAGTTGGGAATAACTTAGTTCAGTGGGTTAGGTATTTAGCATAGCTGTAGGCCGGGAGCTTAGTTTACAGAGATTCAGTAATTATCTTATTTCAATTTAACGCATTTATATTCGGGCATCAAATATACATATAATACATAAATCTCGCCACAAGTTGAGTTGAAATTTGAGTTATGATGTGAACCTCTAGACCCCTCAAACAAGACAATTACAGGGTTGGGTAGATTAAGACAGGGTTTTCGGAACCTTTTTTGGGTGAGTCTCTTCAGATTGCAAAAAAGCTTTTGTGTAATGTTTTGATGAGGTTTGGCTTGTATTTTTTATGATGTGGATTTCTATTAGTCACAACTATGCAAAATGTCAGCAACCCATACTTTATAAGTAGTTTTTTTTTATATTTATATTGCTCTACAAAAATTTCTTGTTTTTTAAATACTTTCACGTCAGTGACTCCTCCAAGTTTTTCACCAAAGCTAACCTCTTTAATAAGGTACAAAATAAATGTAGATACGTAACTTTCTCTGATGCACATTCCCTTAGCTTATCCTGGTAAGGCCTTTCAGCCATTTCGAAAAAAACTTCGCGCGAAAAATCTTATTTAATTACTTATTTTTGTATGTAACTATGCGCTTGAATACATTTCGGTTAGTTAAATGGGTCAATCAAGTATTATCTGCCACTCGTTGCCATGGTGATGCCCCTGGGTCACTTTTTAAAACTACGATTTTCCGTGGTTATATTTAGCAAAAGGTTAATTTAAGCTGTTATGTTGTAAGCCCATTCTTATGTAGACTATCTCCTGACTATACCAGTAATGTTAATTATCAACACTTTTCTTAGAAATGTAATCCCAATTATCCCCTGGGTCACGGACAGAATAACAGCAAGAAAAAGTTAATGTTAATTAACAGCCTTCCCGACTAGTTTGTTTTTCTCATTCGCATTTTCACAATTTATATTTAATAAATTTAATATAATTAGATTCGATAAAATCTTTAAATCTAAGATTAGAGTCTAAGCAGAAGTTTGTAGTAGACTTATACGTATAGTGAAATAAACAGATAAATTTTATTTTTTATTTTTTAGTTGATCCACCACCCAAATACCTACAATTGCAGCAAATCTAACGCTACAGACGTATCACAGCGAGCAATAGAAAGTCAATTACACGGGAGAAAGTGCAGGGCCCGCCCTGCGCCCGCGACTGCGAATCATGCGAGACCTGATCTCAAGTCAAACTATGATATATGAAGTTAGACAAAATAAATAACAGACAAACACACAAATCGATCTAGTACCATAATTTGGTCTCTAGTATACCAAATTAAGCTCAAGAAGGCTTGTGTTATGGGGACTAGACGACGATATACATACTTATGTGGGTCAATCAACTATTTTCTGCCACTCGTTGCCATAGTGATGTCCCCTGGGTCACTTTTTAAAACTACGATTTTCGGTGGTTATATTTAGTAAAAGCTTTGTAATTTAAGCAGTTATAAGCCCATTCTTATGTAGACGATCTCCTGACAATACCAGTAATATAAATTATCAACACTTCTTAGAAGTTTAATCACTATTGTCCCCTTGGGTCACGGGACCGAATAACAGCAAGAAAAAGTTGATCCACCCATGTAGATAAATACATACTGAAATACAAATAACATCCATTACCCAGGCACAAATATTCGAGTTTATCACACAAATATTTGCCCTTGCCGGGATTCGAACCCGGGACCTCCGGCTCAGTGAGCTCTACAAACTGCGCCAAACGCGTCGTTAAACTCATAACTAGTATATTGAAGACAATTTCATTATATTCTTTCTGATGGTCCTTGCTATGAGAATCTACAAACTGCAGATCTCTGAATCACTTCCTGTGGCGTGTGGATAATCCCATTAGCGGGTTATACCTACTCCCAAAACCCGACTTCTGGTAGTGAGGGCTAACCCTGATACAGTTAAAGTCATGTTTAAAAAAAAAAATATAATTTTAGTCTTCAAAAGCTTTACCTTCCTTAGTAATTCAGTGAATAAAGGATTTTGACCTTACAAACGGTCCGGTAGTTTTGAATTTTTGATATGTTGTCTAGGATGGTTAGTCAGTGTTTAAAATGCAAAATGCACAATAGACTATTTGACTGATGTTGAATTCTACAGCGTACTGTAGTTATATGAATAAAATTAGCTAAATATATCACGAAACAAAGAAAAAAAATCCAGAAACATATATCTTTTTTGGAAATATGTGACTTCAAAGGTACGCAAATTTTATGATTTTTTTTTTTAATCCAAAATAAATTTTGAAAATGTTTTCAGAATCCTCATAATTTTACGAAACAATAATTGTAAAACAACTATGAACTTAAACGCACTTTTTCACGGTGAAAATGCCAAATTTCTTAATTTTTCCATACAATTATTGGTACCTATACCGGCCTGTGACGTCACTAGCCTGACGCGTTTTGTATGGAGCATTTTTAGCTCTACGTAGAAATGTTGAACTTTGACGGTCATTTCTGACTTTTAGAGCAGTTTAAGTGTAGTCAGTCCCATATAGACATTTGATCACAATAAAAAATAAAATCGATTGACATCCTCAAAAAAAATTAGTCAACATGTCTATTCCCCCCCTCCGCGCCCGCCGCCATATTGAAAAAAACCGGCACTCTCATCATATTTTTGCTCATATCTTCCTTTAGGAGCATTTTAGCTAGAAGAAAGCTTCGACAATGTTATAGAGAGTTAAATTTACTACATTTTCCATTTTATATTTTGTTTCTAGGACAGATAGTTACGGAGATATGCACATTTAAAAAACTTAAAAAATTGCAAAACTCAAAAACAAACTTCTGGATTATATCTTCGTTTAGGAGCATTTTAGCTAGAACAGTGCTTGAGCAATTTTGTAGAGAATTAAATTAACTATAATTTACATTTCAAATTTTGTTTCTAGGACAGATAATTACGGAGATATGTAAAAAATAAAGTCACATTTTCCGAAAATGTATGTAAAAATGGACATGAGTTTTATAAGCAACTATATTTCCTACATGTTTTAATTTGTCCTAGACTAGTCCGTAACTGAATGACAGCGTTCTAAACCAAGAATTTTGAGAAATTTTCGGAAAATTTGACTTTTCCTGTTTTTTAAATGTGCATATCTCCGTAAATAACCGTCCTTGAAACAAAATTTGAAGTGTAAATTATAGTAAATTTAATTCTCTACAACATTGCCCAAGCTTAGTCGTAGCTAAAATGCTCCTAAACGAAGATATAATCCAGAAGTTTGTTTTTCAGTAGGAAATTGCGATTTTTTACGTTTTTTTAAATGTGGATATCTCCGTAACTATCTGTCCTAGAGAAAAAAAATGGAGAATGTAGTAAATTTAGTATTATAAATTTATGAAACATGTAATCTCTCATTTTGTTTATAATGTGGGTACACCACAATTTTTATTTAAACTATGAATACAAAGATCAAAGCTTAAAGAAAAATTGAAAAAGGAGCTACCTGGTGGAAGGGACCGGGAATCGAACCCGGTACCTCTGGATTACCGGTCCAGCGCGTTAGCCACTTCGCTACCCTCGCTCCACGTAGACCTGACGAATTTTTCCTTATGCTTTGTGTGTCGATCTTTGCATTGTTTATTTGAAAGGTTTTTACACCTTAGCGACCTCTATGTGAATACGTTAATATTGTTTTCTCTATAATATTGTCGAAGCTTTCTTCTAGCTAAAATGCTCCTAAAGGAAGATATGAGCAAAAATATGAAGAAAGTGCCGGTTTTTTCAATATGGCGGCGGGCGCGGAGGGGCGGGAATTGTGCATTTTGCATTTTAAGCACTGACTAACCATCCTAGACAACATATGAAAAATTCAAAACTACCGGACCGTTTGTAAGGTCACACATGGTACTTTAGTCTCTATTCACCGTATTATAGTATATGGCGTGTGGCATGTTACCATGATAGTTGCATTTTTATATTAAATTAATCACTATATCTTGTAATTACAATAAAAGATAGAAACGGTGTAAAACATTTTTCACTGTCTCTATCTGTATTTGTAATACAAAACACTAGCGACCCGCAACTGCTTCGCACGGGTGCAATGTTGATAAATTATAAATACAAATACTCTTTATTGCACACCTCCAACATCAAGGAATATACAACACGACATGAGATACATTCAAATAACAGGCAGAGAATTATGCATACATATAAACCTTCCTCTTGAACCACTCTACCTATTAAAAAAACCGCATCAAAATCCGTTGTGCAGTTTTAAAGATCTAATACATACTTTGTTTTATACTATGTAGTGATTCTGCTATTCAGAGAATGCAATCATTCATACAGGTCAAAAACTTAAAAGCCTCGTTCGGCGACAAAGCGAAACTGCACGAAACATGGCGGGTGCATTTCGATTCTTCCGAAACAATAGCTCTCGAGAGGTTTCAAACGTAGTCGTTGGAGCGTGAATTTCGCGTAATACGTTTACGGTGTTCGCTGAACAGTCTCCCTGCCTAGTGCTGCCATCTTTAAATTCGCCTAACCCGGACCAACTTAAAAAGACCCGGATTGGCGTAAATCGTTCTTTTTTCCCTGGACGTGTTCAAGAATTGCATTGTTAATTATTTTGATTAAAGCAGTAACGTCTGCTAACGTAAACCAAATGTTTACGTTAGCAGACGATGTCCGGCTTTTGTGTTGGCCCAGAAAGCCGTTAGAAATGCAGGTTCAATCCTGTCTGAACCATTGAATTTTTCAATTTTTCGCTTCATTGTAAACAATTGCATTGTTGCATTATATTGTCACTTCATTTTTTATTCACATAAAAAGTGTCCGGATTCAATAGGACAAATCCGGGAAAACCGGACGGATGGCAGCCATATCCCTGCCAGCCAAAGCGGTTCTACTTGAGCAGCCTAGCGTTCTCGGACGTAAGTTTGTAACTCCACGCTACGGCCTACCAAAATAAAATGTTTGGGGGTCGCGGGCGTTCCTCATGACACAGTATAATAAAGAGTACTAAAGTACAGTATGGACACTCCCTGCCTCCCGTTGAAAGTGCCGCCCTCCCGCGCTCAGTTACCTCACAGTTACCGGCTGGCAAGGACGCGACGACGACGCGGTGCGCAGAGATTCAGTTTTCCGTTGGCTTATACAACTCATAATACTTTCTGTTATTAAAACTGTTTTTTTTTCTAGCAACTAATTATAATAAGAGAAAGTTAAAGTCAAACCAAAGGTTTTTTTGGCCACTTTATTAGTCTTTTGCCTTAATAAATATTAAAATTTAGCAACGGGAAAATAAGAAAATCCATAATAAACGAATTCGTCTTTTTCTTACACATCTCCACGTACTCACAAAGTTTCACGTTTATAATATTAGTAGGAAAATAATTAGGTAAATAATGCTACTTATCAAAAATTTAATATTTTAATAAGTACCCTTATAATAAATAATAATCTCAGAAAATAGAGTTAAAAACGTTTTTGTTTATAATTAAATTAATTACAAGCACACAAAATTAATTCGACGCCGCTATTACAAGGTCATCTCATATTGCTGCACATTGCGTTCCCGATTCGTGAACGCACTACAAATAGGCAAAATGGCAGCAACCCTAGCATGTCTTATCTCACTCACACAAGCATGATACGCGTTCACCTACGCGAGCTTAGACTGTGTGCGTAGGTACGCGTTAGTTTCATACATTTGATCGCCATTGTCCGAGTTGTGCCCACTGCCCAATGTGCCCATCCATGGCCTCCTGATGGAAAACGTTGTGTGGGTCGCCAGCGGATTCCATGGCGCAGCCAGGGAGTGTTTAATATACGGCATTTGATGATCGGAGGAACGGATGAGAGGATGAACCTTCTGAATAAAATGATTAAATATCAGACAAACTCACACAAATCGATCTAGTCCCACAGTAAGCTCTAGTAGGCTTGTATTATGGGCAACAGACGACGATAAACATACTTATCTAGATAAATACACACTTAAATACAATCATCCAAAATTCGAGTGTATCACACAGATATTTGCCCCGGGATTCGAACGCAGGACCGTCAGATCAGTAGGCAGGTGTACAAACTGCACCAACCGCGTCTTATCTTATACTATGGTATATAGTTACACAACTTTCCTCGTCTACGGTTTCCGAGGAAGACATTTTCTCCGTAAGAGTCAATAATGGTGGCAATTGCCGGATATCAGCTGTGTAATTATGTTTTTTTTTGATACATTACGTCAATTCTGCGGTATTTATGAGGTTTTGATTGGCATTCGTGCCATAATAGCGTATTGTCTGTTGTTTTACGTGTTTTTTATGAAGATGTACGATGTGTTTATTTGTTTCTATGAAATATCGTATACGTCGTCGTACTTTGTAAAAAAGAGAACCGGGTAAATAAGAGTATTAAATAAAAAAAAAGTTTATTTGTACTTTTTTTTTTAAATTATATTTATGTTCATTATACTCAGAATCGTTTGTCAATTCGAGCTTCATACAAAAAAAAAGCATGTCCCAAAATTTTGCATGAAAACATGTGGTATATAGACATTATAAAAAAAAAACATTCAGACAAAAACGTAACGATCTGGAATAGAAATATTGTGACACGTTTTTTGTATGAGGTTTCATAAATATATGTATGAGCAAATATTTGATTAAAAATATGTGAGTTCGCCTCTATTGATAACGGCGTAGAGGCGTGGTTTAAGAACTCGACTGTACACACGATTCTGAGTACGATGAGCTTAGAATATAACAGCTTGTAAAAAAAAGTAGACTACACTAAAAAAAAAACGCATATGCGCGTACGATTCTAAGTACGATGAGCTTAGAAACCAGTAAAAAAAGTAGACTACACTTTTTTGAAAAAAAAAAAAAAAAAAAAAAACGCATATGCGCGGAAATCCCGCATTAAGAGTTCCTTGCCAGGGTCACTATACTCAAACAACCACAAGAAAATAGCAGCATTGCTAATTAGGCAGACAAGTGAATAACCTAAAAATAGTCTTAAACTGAATACCTACCTAATACTGCGAATTGGCTTAGACAACATAATTAAACAATTCTCACATTATTACCGTAGTTAAGTAACTTACAAGGTCGAATTATCATTATTGGGGATACTTTATCTGAGTTTATAAAGTTGCTTCTCGCCCAAGTGATGTAATTACTTTTTACTTGACAGTAACTTTATCGGCGGGGGTAAAATAAAACTTTCTTGACCTTTTATATCGGGTTTTTTAGGCAATTAACAAACCATCCAAATAGAACGCTGGAGTGTTTTAAAAATGTTGTAAGTTATCCGCTTATCCCATGGGAACACTAAATTTTTCGGGATAAAAAGTAGCCTATGTGTTATCCAGGATGTCACCTTCCTCTTTATCAAATTTTATCAGAATTGGTCCAGCCGTTTGAGTAAAACTAACAATTTACTTTCACACAGACTTACAAGCGCGCAATGATAGATATGCGTTTTAGAAAGAATATATTTTTCTACCTAATTCTACTCCTTATCCCAACTTAAAGTATAGGTCATTTTTTTATGTCGAAAGAGCACTACGCTGGTAACGTAGGGTCGCAGGTTCGAGTCCTGCTCACATTACAGTGGATCACATTACATTTCTATTTCATAATTTACCTTTGTGTTTTAATATTTATAAAAATACGACAATCATGTTTAGTTAAATAGCCGAATCAGAATCGAAATAAGATGTTTAGGAAAGTGACTCTACAAAAAATCTGCGATTTTAAAACGTTGTAAGAATGTATGCTTTTATGATTGAGTCGGAATAATCCCACGGTTAAAATAATACGTACTCATTAAGTCTATTCATAATAGTAACTGTCAAAATTTACTTAGTGACGTGTGCGACTAAGCTGTGACCACACGGTGAGAGAAACGGCAATTTGAATATCCCAAACTTTTCAAGGTTTTTACAGTTTTTACGTCACCAAGGCAAGACGTCAAACTTTAACTTCGCTGAATTCGTAAAGCCTTATCACTACATAGTATAAAACAAGTCTGTCCCTGCTGTCTGTCTGTCTGTCTGTCACATAATAGATAGAGTGATTCAAGAGGAAGGTTTACAATACAATACAATACAAGTACGCTTTATTGCACACCAAAAACATTTACACAAGAAATTACAAATAAACAAATTAAAAACGGTAGACAACAGGCGGTCTTATCGCTAAAGAGCGATCTCTTCCAGACAACCTTTGGGTAGTGGAGTTTATCCTAAAAAACGAAGGTTTATGTATAATTCATGCATAATTTATCAGCATTGCTCCTGTGCGAAGCTGGGCGGGTCGCTAGGGTAGCATGTTTATGGCCCTCACCTTCGCTTCGGGCCACAAACACCTGCGATCTATCACATTCACGAATTCACCGCCCCAGCTATGTGATGTTATGTTAAAACGCTCATACAATACAATAATACTTTATTGCATACTAAGAACAGTTTACAAAACAAAAGAAAAACGTCAGTTACGCGCATTCTGGCGTCAGTTTACTGTCATTCATTAAGATTGAATTTGAATTGAATTACAGCAGACAACGGGTGATTTTATCGCTAGATAGCGATTTCTTGCAGACAATTTTTGAGTTTATCAATACCTACCACTGTACCTATTGATAAAAACATTAACTTAATATAGGTGAAGCTGATGCCATGGGCGAACGGATACTTTCGATATATTTTTTTAAAGTTCGGAATTACACCAATTTTGAATTACCCCAAAAGTGATTAATTCTGTAGTTATGCTCCCCCAATTGTAAATATTTACCAAGAAGGTGTAAAGATATCAAATATTAATTAAGTGATTTAGTAACAATAGTCAAAAGACGACCGATACGACCTCCAAACCTTCAAGCAAAGAGCGTACTCCCACCTGAAAGGCCGGCAACGCACTTGTGACTCCTCTGGTTGCAGGTGTCTATGGGCGACGGTAATGGCGCACCATCAGACGATCAGTTCGCTCGTTAGCGCCCTTTGACATAAAAAAGAAAAAAAAATGCCAACTGTATACAAATACACAAATACAAAATGCTTTATTGCACACCAAAAAAGTTTATGTATGTCTGTATGTGTGCACCTTTATATTATTTCGTCGCGGTGCGATGTTATAGATCGAAATCTCGCGTATAGCGACAAAAAAGCGTGAGACAGTTGCTACCTAATCTCAGTAGAAAGCTCGCGTTGTCGGATGCCATGTGGATGTGGAGATTCTAAGGCTGAGATCAGCCTTTCGAAAATTGTGTTAAGGCTCGATATCTGTCGAAATGGTGGTTATTTGAGCGTTTCAACCGGCTATGTTCTATATGTCCGCAATATCGACGACCGTATGATCCGAGGCGCCATATTCGGTTGTCTTGTAGAAGTCGCGGATTTTATGAATTGGCCAATATTGTGGTCATATTAATGAGACGGTTAAAACGTTCTGATAAGCGACCCGCCTCGGCATCGCACGTATGCAATGGTGATAAATTATGCATGTATTATACATATAAACCTTCCTCTTGAATAACTCTATCTATGAAAAAAGCCGCATCAAAATCCGTTGCGTAGTTTTAAAGATGTAAGCAAACATAGGGACAGACAGACAGACAGTCAGACAGCAGGAAGCGACTTTGTTTTATAGATAAATAAGATAATATAAAAAAAAGGAATGAGTCCTTTTATGATGGCGACGAAATAGGATTGTGGATGAAGTTATCTTGAGCCATCTTTAATAACTGTTTTTTCCTAAGGTTAAAATCATCAGGCTTTAAAAAGCAGTGACGAAACGCTTACTATAATAAAAAAGTAATCACTGAGAATCTCCTTTTTTGAAGTCGGTTAAATATATAAGCTAACGGTTAATCAGTGACAAATCTATAGTGAAGTGAACTTAAATGTTCAATAAGTGACAAATGCAGTGAAGCGATCAATTAGTGATAGTCAAATAGTGTAGTGTGGTGTTCTGGATGCAGTGAATAAGATGCCATCATGGCGTATATTGGACCGAGGAACAGCGCACCAGTGTTGCGTGACAGCCTTATCACTCCCGCATATGAGGTAAGACAGACGTCTCGAATAAAATAAACGGATATTTAAAAGAAAATTTAAAAAGCATTTACTAGATACACTACCGTAATCTTTAAAAATTGTTACTGATTTTTATAAATTGTACTTTTAGTTAGTTAGGTATTGAAAAGTCTTCCTGTAGACAAACTGTCATAACAGTTTCGCAGGGCTTTAGATTATATGTAATCTTTGTTGTAAAATTAATAAAGAAATAAATAAATAATAATCGAAAGGCACAATGTTTTAGAACATCGTTAATCCGAATGCCTTAACTACATGATCAGTCGCCGGGACAAATGCGCGAGTGGGAGAAGCACACCTACCATATTGAAATATCGAAAAGAACATATATGTTATTATAGCATGTACAGATTGTACAGCAGCAATATCGCCCGAGTATTTAAGTATGCGATTTGACATAGGCCAGTAGTGAAATGACAGCTACAGGTCCGTTAGTAGTGTAACATGTACAGGCGAGTTCATTTACATCTACACACTTACGAGAACAAAAATATCTGAACACGATTTTATGCTTCTGACAATATGTTCAGATATTTTTGTTCTCGTGTGTGTTTAGGTGTAAATGAACTCGACTGTACCTTTCGATATTTTGAATATGGCAGGTGCTCTTACCCCGCTGACGCACTAGTCCTGACTGACCTCATGTGGAAGCTTTACAGATTTTCATTTATTCTGTGTATCGATTATATGGGTGTTCAATTGACACTGTCAATAGAGCTTCAGAACTTAAATAAAATGATAGTTTCTGTAAAATGTGACACGATCAGGGTTACCTATCGTAAGTCCGAATATTTCCCATTTGTAACGTTTCGCGAAATTGAATTTGTCCGAAAGCAATTGCAATATTCATATTTCATAATAACTATAAAACAAGCCTACCCCAAAACCTAATGAGTTATTTAAAGCGATGATTATAAAACCCTGAAAATATTCTGGGTTTCTGGAAAAAAATACTTTCAGACCAATGAAAATATGGCGGAACGTTACAGATGGGAAACAATGTTCCGGAATCCGCAGTTGTGATAGGATACCCAGAATCAGTCTTGGAACAGCCTGGTGTGCGTTAGTGTTGTAGGCTATTAGACCGGCTTACGATGCGTAATGAGCGTCTTACTATATTGTGTTTTAATAGTCTGTGACAGAACAGGATCTGTCAAACCCAACCCCATTTGGTCTGTGTCTGTATTATTATCCCTAGAGTGTACATATATTGAAAGCCGAAGGCAGCCCTCGCCCGCTGTAAGAAACGAGAAAATGTAGATAATAAGAGAGCCGTAGAGCTGCTGAGGTTCATCATTATCATATCACCCGATATACGTCCACTGCTGGACTAAGGCCTCCCCCAAAATTCTCCACAACGATTGGTCTTGTCCCTCATCCAATCGCAACTACGCTGAGGGTAATAGGATTTTAATGTTGAGTATACTATATGTGGTGAAGCGGTGGTAGCCTAGTGGTTAGGGCATGCGACTTTCAATCCGGAGGTCGCGGGTTCTAACCCGGCCCGTACCAATGAGTTTTTCGGAACTTATGTACGGAATGTCATTTGATATTTACCACTCGCTTTTCGGTGAAGGAAAACATCGTGAGGAAACCACCTAAGCCCAATAAGGCCTAGTTCCCCCTCTGGGTTGGAAGGTCAGATGGCCAGTCGCTTTCGTAAAAACTAGTGCCTACGCCACATCTTGGGATTTAGCTAGCCGACCCCGATTGAGAATTCATTCTCAAAAAATGGGATAAAGGCTAGGAGGATGATGATGAGTATACTATATGTGAATGAATCATGGTGAGTGTGAATCAAACCAGGGTCGCCATGATCTTTCCTACTTACGGTTATGGTACTAATGAGATCACCTTGGCACATTGTTTAACTACTTAGCTTTGCCTCTGGTCTGGTGTTATAACACCGTAATATAGTATAACCCAACAGGGGGTCTTACAACCCACGCCATATTAACGCCTTATAAACTCGCTCTTAGAATCGGCACCACACTGTGATGTGTTTGCAGGTGGATGGTTGGACGTGTGCGATGAATGTTTGAGGTTCTGTGAGAGGATGGATTCATTTATTTATTTATTTATTTATTCAATTATAATTACACAGTATTACAGTGGATGGATGAACGGCCTTCGTCAGTATATTTCTAATTGCTTATTGTTTGTTTGTATAAATTCTGTGTGAGTTTAGTCTTAATTTCACAGTGATTTGGTTCTACTGTTATGCTGTGAAATATGGAATTAAATAAATAAAGATTGCGGATTTTTAGTGGTACTAATCAATATAACTGGCAACGACAATTTTCTTGTAACATACTTCTAAAGTCGGTGAACTGATGTAAACAAAGAGGAAACAGGACTAAATATTCCGCAAATTTCAAATAATTTTAGCATAATGACGCCAAAACTATCCACAGTGATGAAAGTACAGTTTTTTTTCGATACGATTTAGTATTTATTTCGCAAGAAGAACGAAGGATTGAGCAGCATTTCGGTAAATAATCTTTTGAATTAGGTTAATGACAAATTGCTTGTTTTAAATTACATAAACCTGTATATATGTTAGATAGAACATAACCTATGTTGTCCGGAGGAGGACGTTACTGACTGCGACACAGTTTATATTAACTACTGCAGTGCTTACGTGCATTTGTTTTATGTACTGTTTTGTTATTATGTTCAATAAAAATCTTTAAATCTTTAAGTCCCGGTTCAGACACGGCGGGAACCGCGCGATTATAGAATCGCGCGGAAATCGCGCGGGTCTTATTTATATGAGTTAGTTAGTAATCGTTCAGACATTAACCGCGCGATTATTGAATCGCGCGGAAATCGCGCGGGTCTTATTTATATGAGTTAGTAATCGTTCAGACATTAACCGCGCGGTTATGTCTGAACGATTACTAACTAACTCATATAAATAAGACCCGCGCGATTTCCGCGCGATTCTATAATCGCGCGGTTCCCGCCGTATCTGAACACGGCCTAAATCCTTGACAAATCGGTATTGACGTTCAATAATGTAAATATATGACGTATGCACATTATTGCCATATGAAAGCTGTTTGTAGCGCCACTATCCCTGGGCCGGACCGACACTTGCTAGGCTATAGTTATAAAAATCACTTGAAAAATGACGAAATAAATGATATTTTGTAATTTATTGTTACATTACTCGCGGTGAACAAGCACCCTAAGAAAGAAGGGACATCCAGGCTTATATCTGACTAGCTGTGCCCCGCGGTGTTACCCGCTCATCCCACGGGAACGCTACATTTATTCGGGATGAAAATTATCCTATGTCCTTTCCCGGGTCTCAAACTATCTCCGTACCAAATTTCATCTAAGTTGGTTCAGCGGTTTAAGCGTGAAGAGGTAACAGACAGACAGACACACTTTCGGATTTATAATATTAGTATAGATAGATTGAAAATTTACAAAATACTAAACACCTTTGGTCGTAGCGACAGTATTATACAAAAGCTGTAACATATATATTTACCGCAAAAAAAAAACGTTAATACGACGCCGACTTACCCAAAAAATGTATTATTCACAGGATACAATTATGTATATCTTTCAACCGCTCCAGTTTCGTCAAAGTAACTTATTTCCTGCATATACAGCGTTATATGCAAATATCTTGGCTCTGAATACGGCGCAATATGGTTCATATAAAGCGGATTATTAACCGACGACGAGAAAAGAGGGGTGTTAAAGTTTAATGTGTAGCATCATAGTTCCCAAACGGATAGATCAATTCGAGTGCAGTTTTTTTTATCGAAAGGATTGTCCGTCGAGATGGTTCTTAGCTATAGCTATTATGTGTAGAGCCAACATCAATACTGGAAGATATGTTACCATATTCCCAAATGACTAACACTATGCCGACAGTAGGCCTGAAATCATTCATACATCGAAAACCCCGGTATTAATATGGTTAAGATCGCCTTTAATGCAGTGTCCAAATGTCCGACAATGCTAAAGCAATTGTCCTGAGACACACATGTGTGTCATCGGGTTAGGATGGAGAGCCGGTGTTATTTCAATCGAGTGAGATCATGCGGTGCAGTCATGACGCCGAATTAGTGTGGGAGGCTCGATTTCGAGTTATAGTATTATGAGCTCGAGGGCGGGGCGACGGAACACATTGAATGAGACCCTCATTCAATGAGTGATATTGAAAATGCTACTAAAACTGAACATAACTACAAAATTTGGAATTCTTACCGTCAATGTTGGTTGAGATATTTTCACTTGTTCCGATTAAAGCTGCATATCTTTAGAAACTATGGTCCTATTTCACCAACCGTAGCTAAGAACCATCTCGACGGACATGTCTTTCGAGTAAAAACAATGCACTCACATTGGTCCACATGCCGCAGATAGATACCGATACACATGTTAAACTTATAACACCCCTTTTTTCGTCGTTCATAAACACATAAATATATAGATAATCTAAAATGCAGTTTCAGAGTTTACAAATCTTTATTAATAAATATAGAACTCCAGTCTTTATGGCTTTACTTGAATATCAGTTGAAGTATTATGATGATATAACGTGACCTTAATGATGGCAGAAGTGCAAATCATAGTGTACTCCATTAATGATCCAATAATGAGTTCGTGATGTAATAGGTATCTATCTATAGATCATAAGATGTTGAATAATAGGATTATGCTTATAGTTGCGTTACTACATAGAAGTAAGGCCCAGGTTTTATACTTATGGTTTCTTATTATTTTATAAACCCTCCGCTACCTAAATGCTGTCTGGAAGAGATCGCTATTTAGCGATAAGACCTCCTGTTGTTTACCTCTGCCTGTTATTTGAATGTATCTCATGTTGTGTTGTATATTCCTTGATGTTGGAGGTGTGCAATAAAGAGTATTTGTATTTGTAAACCCCCGAGGATTCAATGAAGATTTTTTTATTAAAATACATAAACGGGTTTTCTCAAATACTCACGCCGTAGAAGTCGAATAACGCTCGACATGTTTCGAATCGGTACGCGATTCACCATTAGGAGAGCCGATCAGTCGCGGCGGCGGCCAACCGTTCAGTGTTCGGTTGGCGTTATTCGTCTTCTGCGACGTGAGTAAAACCCATTTGTGTATTTTTACATGTCTAAGACACACGGCACTTTTTTATGTAAAATAAGATTTTCTTACCCAAATATCTGTAAAGGATCGTAGTTATTGATTAAGGCATTAAATTGAGGTCGTATATGATAATAAAAATGCCAGGTCACGTTTCACGTTCTGCTTCTGCATCAAAACATTTTTTATGACGGAGCTTTACGGACGCGGCATTTTACATCACAAGTAATGTGAATACACGTATCCCAGCAAAAACATATTCATGTATAAACATAATATAAATTCAAAATGTATACAGGGTGAAACATTTCTAAATAGGGGGGGGGGGGGGGATTGCAGGACGGAGAGGAAGGCCGAGGATTAGCTATTTGGACCAGATCAAGAAAAAGGCAGACGTCGGGTCGTATCGGAGATATATTCATATATTCATATTTTTATTTGGTAAAGATAAAAATTCATTACACGTCATTCATTTTACACACATTCATATTATAATAAACCATTTTAGGTAGCATTGATAGCAAGTTTAAACATTATTTCTACAACAATAAGGTAATTGGGTCATCGATTTCTGAACTGCACCGACAAGAGTGAAACTCTTAAATAGAAATAATAATATAGAAAACACGTTGTTTTCTATAATAATATCTGCAGTTGCGGCGAACTCGCCGTGTGATCGCCTTCATTCAAAATTAGCTCGCAAATCGCAAGTGGATAAAGGACAATCTTCCTAGTCCCAAACTAAACAGCTTGTACTATGGGTACCAGACGACGTTATACATAATATGTAACATCCATGACCCAGGAACAAATATTCGAGTTGATCCCACTGGCCGGGAGTCGAACGCAGGACCGCCAGTTCGGTAGGCAGTGCACTACAAACTGTGCCAACCGTGTCGTAACATAAAATAGTTTATTACACGAGACCAATCCACTTGAACGAAACAAACGTTAATTTAAATACGGAATGAGAATCGTTCGTCTTGCAACAACTGATTTAAGTAACATTATTCACTAAGTGCTATTACTCCACCGTTACATAAACCGAATAATTAAGCAAATGCATGCTTCGGGCACAATGGTAATTAGCTCGCCGTTTATTTGTTTAAATAGTCGACCGACACGACTTCCCAAGTAGTTCAATAAAATTAGCTGAAAATTTGGTGAAATTAAAGGACAACTTTTATCTATCAGGATATATAGAGCAAAGTTAAATTTTATCTATTAGCTAGCTATGTTACTTTCTAGAACTCAGGGAAAATTATTATTTAATTTCAAAACTTGGTTGAAATTAGCAATATATTTGTCATAATATGAAAAAAATAAATAAGGCCTCTTAAGAAATATTCCCAACTTTAAATAGGTATATCATTTTACCCATTTTTCATACAAACTTTCAACCCGAATATAATCCCTCAAATTACATTTGAAGCATTTGAATCACCTTTTGAATTCGGTGGCAAACCTCACGTATAAACTTGCGAGGCATCTGTTTTCATAGTAATAAATGAGTGGTTTGGCACCGACTTCACAAGGTGATTCAAATGTAATCTGTACATGATCGGGTTAATTTTGGCTTTCCAGATTTTTTGAAGTCGGTTCTTTTTTTTTTGTTAAAAATTATTTTTTTCCTTCCCTACGTCATATACTTGACCTATTTTAGAATTTTCAAAGTTCTAAGTTCAGTAGTTTCGGCTCTGCGTTGATATGTCAGTCAGTCAAGACTTTTCCGTTTATATCTAATATGTATAGATTAACACAATACAACAATAGTATATTCTAGAATCGATTTGTATTCCTTGCATAACCGTAGCGTCACGACGCCTACGCAGATTCCTTTACCATATCGGTGGTGCATTTGTATTATATCTACGGCGGCCACCTTTTTATATATGAAGGTCAATTGTTGTGACGTTAATTTTCATTAGTGGGTCATATGTCATAACTAAATAAAAATAAAATAAATATTAGGGACAATCTTACACAAATCGACCTAGTCCCAAACAAAGCAAAGCTTGTACTATGGATACTAGACGAAGATATACATAATATATAAATACATATATAGATAACATCCATGACCCAAGCACAAATATTTGAGTTCATCACACAAATATTTGCCCTGGCCGGGAATCGAACCCAGGACCGCCGGTTCAGTAGCCAGTTGCACTACAAACTGAGCCAACTTTATAAGAACTATTAAATATACTCACGGCCGGCTTAAGAGCACGACACTGTTTTTGAAGTCGGTTAAAATGACAGACTGAATCGGATGGGCAACTGTGCATGGAACTCATCCAACTAAACGTTTACGGGATATAAAGATTACCATAGGGAACATGCATGAAGTTGGATTTCCTGATTCTTTTAGTTGTCCCAGTTAATTATTTTTTTTAATTTATATCTTCTTAACTACCTCCCCAGTTTTTTAGTCTCTATTCACCGAAAGTTATTAAGTTATACTTAGATGAAATTAACGACGTCAAATAATTGAATTTGTGGTGTACTGCCGTTTGGCAAATAATGTTTCCCAAATATGACTTCCCAAATAACTTATCGCAACAGTTTTATTTCCCAAATGCATCTCTAGCCAAGTTACATTTCCCATTGTATTCATTTGGTCAAATCATCTTTTCCCAAAATTTCACTTTGTCAAGATTTTATTTAGCAAATGCTTATAAAGCAAATGTTTGATTTTGTCATAAATTATTTTCCAAACAAAATGTTCCAAAAGTGACTAATTTGCAAGCTGAACTTATAGCAAAAGTCTGGTAAATTGTAAGCCCATTCCTAAATATTACCTAATAGTAGTACGTAAGGCAGGTCCGACTTGGCTTAGGTTAGGTACGACGACGAGCGTAGCGAGGAGGAGTGTTAGGTTGAGTTGCGACCCTAACGAGCGAGCGTAGCGAGCGAGCCACGCGGCCCTATAGTGATAGCGAGTGGGCGAGTGGGCCAAACATCATAGTATTACTTATTTCACCTTATACTGGGATATAAATCGTATGCCATGCAATATTTTGGGATAAGAATGTCATGCCAAACGATATATTTGCAAAAAAAAAAATTGGGAAAGTAAAACTTGACAAGTAATTATTTGCTAAGCAACCACTTGCCAAACAAAATGTTTGCAAACTGTAAAAATGCGATACGTAGTTTTGCTAATTGCACTTTTTGCCAAATGAACATTTGGGAAACAAAGTTTGCGATGTGATACTTTGGGGAACGTTTTCTGCCAAACATTAGTAATCCCTAAGCTGGGAAGTAATGTTTTTAAACATGGCGTCTGTTTATGAACATGCTAAACAGCTGATTTTTTTTTTAGTGGTATTTTTTTAATTTCATTGCATAATTTGAGAAAATACGTGCCTTAGCCGTGAAAAGGGCTTTCCGGCTTCGTATGGCTATCCGTCTATACCTACCCTTTCTTTCTCGGCGTCCGCAGTAATGTGCTATTCAAACTCGTACATGTGCCCTATCATGTACGCGTAAAACGGCGCGCCGGAAAACTTCCGTAGCCCCATGAAGCCCGACAAACAGGTGGGTGTCCTTGCTCGACCTTGCCAAGGTCGAGGACGCCCGCACCGCGCGACCATCCTTGCGTGAGCCTGAGCCCTCACACCGGTGATTCACGAGGAGACTTCACTAGATAAGCCCGTCCCCAAAATATAGTAATCCAGTGAATAAAGGGGTTTGACCTTACAAACGGTCCGGTAGTTTTGAATTTTTTTATGTTGTC
This sequence comes from Apotomis turbidana, assembly GCA_905147355.2. Taxonomy (NCBI): domain Eukaryota; kingdom Metazoa; phylum Arthropoda; class Insecta; order Lepidoptera; family Tortricidae; genus Apotomis; species Apotomis turbidana. Next base: position 4,384,249 of record LR990307.1, on the reverse strand, counting down.
TAGGATGGTTAGTGAGTGTTTAAAATGCAAAAAGCAAATTCCTCCTCCTCGCCGCCATATTAAAAAAAACGACAATTTCTTCAGATTTTTGCTTATACCTTCGTTTAGGAGCATTTTAGTTAGTAAAGAGCTTAGACAAGGTTGTAGACTTAGAATAATAACGCCTAATAGAACCCAGGTCACGCGCAACGGTGAGGCCACTAAAAGTTAGCCAGAAATGGCTAAAAGCGTCGATGTAAAGAGCTCCCGCATTTTCAATTATTATGACGGTTTGTGCAGTGATAGGGTGTCACAATGCATCTGATAAAAAGGATAAACATGCTAAGACAACATTTCACTCGTAAATATTATTCTTTAACTCGTATTTTTACGTAAAACAGTAATCAAAGTGTAACAGACGTTTTTTACCCATAATTCTGTCCTGATAATATACTGACCTATGTTTGGGAGCCTATAATTTAAAATACAAATATGAAAAAATTAAGAAGATTAATCACTTGATTTTTATTACCCTTTAATTTGACTTGCCGTGTATGTTAGAGTATGTCTGGGTCAAATATTGCAAATCAAATTTGAATCGAATTTAAATTTTGTACCTACACCTGTTAAAATCATGTGAGAATGCATTATTATGGTACTACTAAGCTGGTCTGATGATGAGGACGGAAGGAGGCCATAGTTAGCTCCTAAATTACACAAAAACACAACGTGTTAGGACTCGTCACAAATGTCTTGATGATGAGTTGACGACTGTGCAAATAAAAGTGTTACGCCGGTGGATTAGGTCAAAAACTTCGAACATCAATTTCAGTGCTTTAGAAGCGTTTTCAGCTGGCTGAAAAGTCATTTCAAGATTTGACCCTACCTACTATTTACGATTTTATTTATTTTCAAGTGACATTTCCGCCGAAGACCTGATCAACCTCAAAGACGATGCCATCAAATGGCTAATGAGTCTCAAACTTAATATATAAGCTAAGCTGTATTCGACCTACAACCCTGCCATACGAATAAATAAATAATAATAATAAATAAAAGAAACCTTTGTTTAATGTATTTAATAGTGTTTGAAGTCAACAACGGGTCTATGATTCAATTAAAATTTAGAATGTAACCAATCACCACTGGCATGAGTATACCCCCAATTACAGGGGAAAAGTGATTGCGCTAGCAACATTATTGCTGTGTTTGTGTGCGTATCGGCGCGTGTAAATACGAGTTGTTCACAACTACATGAATCCATTTTATGCCTCACGTGTGGCGCCTCGGCCGGTTGAAACTATCCTTCTAGGCGTTATTATTCTAAGGTTGTAGACAATTAAATTTACTATAATTCACATTTGAAATTTTGTTTCAAATACAGATATTTTTTTGCATTTTGCATTTTAAACACTCACTAACCATTTTAGACGACATATCAAAAATTCAAAACTACGTACCGGACCGTTTGTAAGGTCACCCATAGTACTTTAGTCTCCATTCACCGAACTATAGCAGGTACATAGTTGATTGAGCGACCGAAGCGACTCGGTTTCAGCTTGGCCAAAAAAATGTTTGGTCAGTCCGGATGTCCAGGCTTTTCTCGCCTACGGGTTATCAACTGATTCTCACGTGTTTTGGTGAGTAGGTTCAACAGCTTTTATTCAAGTTATCGCAACCTGTTCTTCCATTTTTGTAATCGTGGGACAATAAAGACTTTTACGGCCCGGCCATGACTTCGGTCTTAGCGGCAGCGGTGCGCGGTACGTGTGTCTCGCTCACTCGTATGGCCGCCGCGCTCGGATCTCTCGCTCAACCGCTCGCCGTGCCGCTTGCTGCCGAAAGTCGTGGCATGTCCGCTAAACCGAGTCAAACAAAACGCGCGAAAATTCGTTCCGCATTGAATCATTCTTAATTAAACACTAGTAACTATTTAAAACTAGAGACGGCTCGACTAGTCGGGAAAGCCGACTATTCGGTATCATTTCTAGTCGGCCGATTAGTCGGCGACTAGTCGGCATAAAGTTCCCAATAGTCGGCAAAAAGTGCCGAATAGTGGGCACTTTATTACCTACTGGAAAATGAGAACAGAATTAAAGCGTCATAAAAACCGTTGAATCGTTGCGTCTATATTTAACACCATTATAATATGCAAACAACCAAGGACAATCGGCATATTATGTACGACAAGACCATATAAATGTCGAAATGGATTCCATTCATACAACCTACATTCAATTCCAAAAAGCATTAACTTACGAGAATCTCCTGTAAGCTTACGATCTTTTGCGACTGATGTCTTGGCAGTAGAAAAACGACGTATGTGTCATTGGAAGTTGTATAAAGTGAGGATGTTTTGTTGGTAAGTTCTTTGGCCTGGTTCACCCACGTGTGGTCTCAGCTGATCGAAATCTCGGTCGAGTGTTACTCTAACCTTAACAACATTAGAAGCAAGTACGACAATTTTGACGACGCGGTTGGCGCAGTGGTTAAGCAACTGCCTACTGAGCCGACGGTCCCGGGTTCGAATCTCGGCAAGGGCAATTTGTGTGATGAACACGAATATTTGTGCCTGGGTCATGGATGTTATCTGAGCATTTCTCAAAAAGTTTGTACACAATTAAAACAGAAAATTAAAGTCAAATATAATTTTCCTATTTTGTTACCATTTTTTATTGTGATTTTCCAATACATTGATATCAGATTATGTATAATTAAAAAAGTATAAGCATAACAGAGCCTTAATTACCGAACATAACCATAACATTGATATAAAATTACTAAAATAATTGGTAACAAAATAGGAAAATTATATTTGACTTTAATTTTCTATCTTAATTGTGTACAAACTTTTTGAGAAATGCTCATCTATAAAAGTACGTTTGTCGTCGTCTAGTGTCCATAACACAAGCCTACTAGAGCTTACTGTTGGATTAGATTGATTTGTGTGAGGTTGTCCGATATTTATTTAAGCATTTTCGTTTGCGTAAAGCAATTTTTTCCACCGTAGTCGGGTTAAACGTATCCTATAATCTTTGGATGTCCAGCTATCCCTGTACCAAATTTGGTTGAAATCCGTCCAGCCGTTTCGGCGTGATTAGCAGACAGACATTTTTAACAACAGATGGCACTGTACACAATCCCAATCTTGGATCGCGCTGTTAATTGGCGCTGTTTATTTTAATTTACCTACCTAACATTGATTTGGAAAATCTAATCTCCTTTACGTGTAGGTACCAATGTAATTAAATAAAATAAATAAATAAATAAACATTATGGGACAATCTTACACAAATCGACCTAGTCCCAAACTAAGCAAAGCTTTTTCTATGGGTACTACACGACGATATACATAATATATATATATATATATATATATATATATATATATATATATATATATATATATATATATATATATATATATATATAACATCCATGACCCAAGAACAAATATTCACTTTCATCACACAAATATTTGCCCCGGTCGGGATTCGAACCCGGGACCGCCGGCTCAGTAGGCAGGTAGGTGTCTGCAAACTGCGCCAACCGTGTCGTCAAAATTTGTTATAACAGAAATGTAATTGATTGTTTTAAGTATTATTTACGAAAAAATTACTTACTGTTGAGTTTCATTCGGCTTTTTTCTCAACAGCGGTCTCCTCTTGCGAAATGCCGCTAGATTCACAATCTGACTTGTACAAGTGCCATTGGGGCCTACTTACTAAATAAATTATAAATATAATTTATTCAATACAAGAAAAAAGGAAAAATAAATAAAAAGCTTAAACACTACTAACAATTTTGTACAAAAAAGCTAAAACTAAAACAAATTCAAAAAATAAATAAATAAATTATTTCATTGCATTATGATTTCCAGATTTCCTGAGATAATGACCTCTCTTCATCGAAAACTGTTTTTCAATACAAATCTATAATATAATTTTATAATAGTATAGATACGTAACTTTGTTTTTACACCAAATTTACTTTCATTTCTACTTTTTTATTTATAAATCCGATGTTGTCAAACACCTAATAACGTATAAATTTCCATAAAAAATGAACACATTAATATCATATCCAATAACTTACGCAAACTGCTATCAAACTTTTTCGATACACGAAATTTACTTTAAACTCAATGGGAATTGGTCCAAATTGTGATCTTAAAGATAACGTGACTACTTTAAACACACAATCTCTTATCTCATTTCACTCCAACGAAAAAGGTGGTTACTTCATAATAATAATGCTGGTAGGCACTTACGTCTTCTCCCCAAGGTTAGATTCAGATACGAGATATTTAAGGTTCCGTACCCAATTATTAAAGACGGGACCCTATGACTAAGCCTCTGCTTTCCTTCCGTCTGTCTGTCTGCCTGGCACCAGGTTGTATCTCATGAACCGTGATAGCTAGACAGTTGAAATTTTCACAGATGATGCTATTTCTGCTGCCGCTATAACAACAAATACTAAGAACGGAATAAAATAATTATATATAAGTGGGGCTCCCGTACAGCAAACGTGACTCTATTGCCGTTTTTTGCTCGATACTGTCACCACAGGCTGTATCATCTCATTCATGAACAGACAGTTAAAATTTTCACAGATGATATATTTCCGTTGCCGCTATATACAAATACAGAAAACAAAAAAAAAAAAAAAAATACTTGTACGGAACCCTCGGTGCACGAGTCCGACTTGCACTTGACCGGTTTTTTTAATACTGACACCGAATGTTGCTGGTGATAAAAAATAACTTTCTAACGGTCAAAATTAATAATCAAAACGATACCGTATCGATAATTCGGCTTCGCTTTCTCTCGTGTGATCGAGTGGTCTGAATAACGAGTAATTAGAATTGGCGGCTGTTGTTTTCGCTATCTACGGGCAGATAGGAAGTTCTGCCACAGTTACTTATACTGCTAATTTAAGCTGAATAAAGGCTGAATAAGCGCTTCTGCAGCTTTTTTTGCTACTTGGTATTAATTTGAGCAAATAAGTTTCCTTCAAAATGTCAAAAATATCGGCCAAGTGCGCGCACGAAGGGTTCCGTACCATTATCTGTAAGTTTGTTGTATGGGAGCCCCCCTTAAATATTTATTTTATTTTATTTTTAGTAAGTATTTGTTGTTATAGCGGCATGTAATAGAAATAAATCATCTGTGAAAATTTCAACTGTCTTGCTATCACCGTTTTTGAGATACAGCCTGGTGACAGACGGACGGACGGACGGACGGACAGCGAAGTCTCAGTAATAGGGTCCCGTTTTTACCCTTTGGGTACGGAACCTTAAAAATGAACATGACAAGCTTTTACAGCCGACTGTTTCCATCCATCAAAGATCAAACTCGGCAGGATTGCTGTATCTATTATATACCTATATATAGTCCTCCTCGCCGTGTCCAGCGACTCCGTCAATTATTCTTGTCAGAGTTATGAAAGGCTGATGTGACTCGCTAAACCAAACTTTGTCTTGAAGATGCGATTACAAGGTGCGCAATTAAGTTGTCCAGCAGGGTCGTAAGTGTAAGTGTAGGAGGGCTTCGGTTGAGTCTTGCGGATATGTCTCTTGGCATCCAGGTCTTTGTGGTTGTATCTATTACAGAATTTACAGAGTACCTAGGGCCACCTTCCGGCTCGATAATCAGACCAGCCCCATGGTACCATATTATTGTACTATCATCAAAGGGCAGTAGCTATGCAAAATTTCGGCTGTATCTGTTGAAGATATCTGCTTCAAAATTGAGGTACAAGATTCCACCCGAACAAACATAGTTCCATACATACATTGCAATTTAAATAAAAAAAAAGTAGATATGGAGGTGTAGCCCAAATTTGATAACTCAGGTATAAAGCATATAAATATAACTCAAAAAAGTCAAGGGGATAGCTGTTTTTGAAGAAAATATCCGCAGCCATTTCCGCTTTGATTGAAACTAGTGACAAAATCTCAGGCAATGTTAAAGCTAAGAATTCCTATCTTTGTGGTTATGTTCAGGTTTAAATGAGGGTCTCATGATCATGATGACCAACTACTTGGATCAGAGGTTTTTTAAATTTTGAATTTTGGTTAGACCGAATTGTAATACTTACTTTTTTATAACGTAAATTAGAAATTTAAAAACCCGCAACATTAGTAGCTGGTCATCATGCAACGATTATATAATATTATATTATGTATAACAAGATTGATTGTTAATTCGCAAAAATGCATAAACTTATCACATTTCCATATGATTCCGTTCATACATAACTAGTCAGGTTTGAAACGCTTTCCATGTCAATCTTCTAGCTCATTTAATATTAATGACTAGGCAACAGAGAGGGTGTGAAATTAAACTTATAACTATTATTAAACTAGCGATCGACCCGGCTTCGCACGGGTGCAAATAAATTATCCATGTATTATACATATAAACTTCTCTCTCTCTTCTCTCATTTCTAATAAAATAAATAAAAATAAAAAATATAAACCTTTCTCTTGAATCACTTTCTCTTGAATATCTATAAAAAAAAAAACACATGTAGTTTTAAAGATCTAAGCATATATATAGGGACAGACAGACAGACAGACAGCCGGAAGCGACTCTGTTTTATACTATGTAGTGATTGTAATATAGAAATGTCTGTACATGAAAGATATTTTTCCTTATGCTTTGTGTGTCGATCTTTACATTGTCGATTTGAAAGGCTTTACCCCTAGCGACCTCTATGGTTACGCTTATCAATTTTTCTTTGTGATTTGATCTTTGTATCAATGGTTGAATATAATAAGTTCTGGTGTACCCTCATTATCATTACTAATAATGAGATATTACATGTTTCACCAATTTAATAGAATAATAATGTAAACTATTTCAACATTAAATAAACTTATCACGAAACATCATATTCACGGCCATTTTAACTTCATAATCGAAAGAAAACACCTGATCATTCTGTCTTGTGTGGTCTTCGCATTAACATTGAATATAAACATCCCATTATCACATAATTTTGGACTATACAAGACCTTAACTAAACTAGTTTTTAAACAAAGTAAACATTACTATAGATAGCCACAAGGCCTCCCTATTTCAATATTTACTAGGTTAACTAATGATAAGTTTGGAGCTAGGAGGCTCAAGGCAACAGATACATTTAAAGGTTATGTGAACAACCTAATTTCGAATACTTCCGACTCCTATGAATAGAAATGTTAGGTAGCTGAATTCAATTCTGAGATCCATTTTTCCGTTTCTTGAATAGCGAGTTCGAAAAAAAGTTATTGGGAAAATCTCGATCCAAGCCAGGGAAAAGTTCTGAAACTTTAGGAAATCTCAAAGTTACCGATCGATTTTAAGAATTCAAATTGCACTTTGAAGCCCTACGGTAGACGCACATTTTGATATATGGCCCATCCGCGTACCTTTCATATATGCGAAACTACAGGCCAATGTCACAATTTCATAAATAATACTCGATCAGGTAAACGTAAACATTTTCAGTGTTAATAAATAACTTCGTATAGTCGCCATCAGATATATCGCAGCATATAAGGCGTTCATAAATATCTGAACACGACTCTTATTGACTGGGCGTTACAGTGCATGTTCAGATTTTTATGAACGCCTTATATGCTGCTATATATCTGATGGCGACTGTACAAACTTCACCTACTAAATTTCGAGATAATGAACCGTATATCCATCCCTAGAGTGCCCAGCGGTCCAATAGTTCAGTCGTAAAACGGTTAAAGTCATCAAAGTTACTTTCGTATTTATGGTATTAGGGACTATTGATTCCCGAAAAGAAATAAAACTGCTCAGTCCTCGAGCCGAAAGCGACGTCTGAATTGAGTCAATAAATATTATGGCCTTTGAAAGATAGGTAACTCGCCCTCTTGGGAAAACAAAAGTTTAGTCATGGACCATCGTTGAAGCCGACCAATAGCCTACATAAAGTTGTGTTCCACCTACTAGGCGTCTAGAGGAAATACGTTGTTGATAATCTGCCTTTTTTTAAACTCCGAGAAAAAAGAGGGCTATAATATGTTTTACGTCACCACATTCATCATATCAGCCGATAGACGTCCGACGGACAAAAGCCTCCCCCAAAGTTCTCCACAACGATCGATCTTGCGCCGCCCTCAGCCAATTTCTACCCGCGATCTTAACCAGGTCGTCGGTCCACCTTGTTGGAGGCCTTACAACGCTGCGTCTTCCGGTCCGCGGTCGCCACTCAAGAACTTTTCTGCCCCAACGGCCATCGATTTTACGAGCAATGTGCCCCGCCCACTGCCACTTAAGTTTGGCGACTGTGTGAGCTATATCTACAACCTTGGTTCTCTTGCGTATCTCATCATTTCGGATTCGATCCCGCAAGGAAAGTCCGAGCATAGCTCGCTCCATTGCCCTTTGAGTAACTGTGAGCCTTCTTATGAGGCCCATTGTAAGCGACCACGTTTCAGTACCGTATGTCATCACTGGCAACACACATTGGTTAAAAACCTTCGTCTTAATACACTGCGGTATTTGGGACGAGAAGACATTTGGAGAAGCAGACATTTTAGGAAACAGTATAGTATAAGAAGAGACGGACCGAACAAACCTGAGCCGTATTCTTGTATTTGGTTTATTTTTAAACGTCCATAAGAGGTGGTTCTATGTTTCACTGTATGTATTTTTTTTATTAATCATTGTTATTTCTAACAGTGTTGTTATCTTTGTCCACAGATCAAGTTGGAGAGTGTGCTGGGGCTGACAGTAGGCTCCAACGCTGCGCTCGACCAACGCTGCGCTCGACTGCGACCCGAACACCGAGCTCGTCGCCTATCCTGCAGGGTTAGTATAACACAGTATTTTAACAGACTATACAGAGGGTGATCAATCCAAATGGGTTAGTAGGAAGAAAACTAAAACTATAAGAGATAGGGAAATCTGTTCTTAGGAACCATGGCGTCGATTTTAGATTTAATAGAAACTGCATTCATTTTTTTTTTATAAATCTCACACATAACCGGGAATTGAACCTAGTTAAAATTCTGTAAGTAATGAGATTTATAAAAAAAATATTAATGCAGTTTTAATTAAATCTAAAATCGACGCCATGGTTCCTAAGAACAGATTTCCCGATCTCTTATAGTTTGTGACTTCTCCCTACTCACCCATTTGGATTGATCACCCTGTATATAGGTTATCGCGGGCTAGTTTTCCGCAACTCGGCGTCTCACAATGCGCCTATTTTGCGTGAAGGGTTGCTGGCACTACTCTTGCCAACCTAACTCTACCAGAAAACCTAGCAGTCCCTTGATGTTGCCGACGACTTCTGGGAGTGAACTCGGAGACCCGACAGGCTATAGGTTAAACTGATAATGTTCGGCTCGGCCACCAGCTCCTCAATCTTGGCGTCAGTACTGATCCGCCACGTACTATCATTCCTCTTGGTAGTACATAACCAAACAGGTTGTAAACGATTTCCATGTCAATTTTCTAGCTCATTTAATATTATTATTAATGACTAGGCAACAGAGAAGTGAAATTAAACGTATCACTACATAGTATAAAATAAAGTCGCTTCCTGTCCCTATGTATGCTTAGATCTTTAAAACTTTGCAACGTATTTTGATGCGGGTTTTATTATAGATAGAGTGATTCAAGAGGAAGGTTTATATGTATAATACATCCATAATTCATTGCACCCGCGTGCGAAGCCGGGGAGGGTTGCTAGTATTATCATATATGGCAAATCGTCGCCTGTCGATGACCGCCGAGCCGCGTGCGCATGATATAATGTTCGCAATGTGACATAATGGTCGTTTAGTATGCACGGCGGACAGCTATGTAGCCAATAGCGCTTCGTACTGTTACCGAAGTGACCGAACGACGCAGATATACATGTATGGGTACACGGAAAATACTGTCCCCGCAATCTGCCTATTTATTTATTTAAACTTTAATGCACAAAACAAAAGCCAGTATAAATGGCGGACTTAATGCCAAATGGCATTCTCTACCAGTCAAACACAAGGTCAAACAGAGACATTATTGGTGCGGGAAGGGCGTACAACAATACGTGTATGCACACGATGCAAATGTCGAAACAAAATACACGAGTTAAAGCCTGACCAGAAATATATGAGGATGCGCCATATTGCGGAATATCACTGTAACTAATTTCTTACACTGGCTATGGTTTTATGATGGTTTGTCAAAAATTACAATGCCATCCGTGGTGATTTCTTTAAAAAACAAATATTGAAAATTATCGAAAGAAAATACTGAAAACTATTCACAGCCATGAATGTAAGATTATAAATAAAGTGTATATGTGTTTACTACACGAAAAGCAGCCAGGAAAAGAGTGCATCCCATTAAATGATATTATGAGGTTAACATAGTTCAACTGACAGGTATTTAAACTAATGTCATTATAGTCTTTCTGCTTTTTCTGGAGAGAGCCCAGCGTGCAGTGATAAAGGTGATGCTTCATAAACCCATTATTTTCCCAACAGATGCTCTTTACCGGGAAGCAAACCTTCTAAGCGTAAGGCAATTATATATATTTAAAGCAGCAGCTCGAGCACATTTAATAGCCTTAAAGTCACCTACCTTCGCGCAACTTTTGACTAAACGTGTATTTAGAATCCCCCTACCTAATTACAGAACAGTTTTTGCCAGGCGCTCCCCTGACTATACGAGGGGCGTCTGAAAAGTTCTAAGCCTAAGATAGAAAAAAACAATTTACACAAATGAACTCGTGTTTATTTTTCAATATAGTCTCCTCCTAAATCAATGCATTTTTTTCATTTTTTATACAGTGCTTTTAGGCCATTAAAAAAATAATCTTCATTTTGCCCTTCAAAATGCTCCTGTACAGCCGCCTTCATCTCTTCGTCACTTCTAAATCGCTTTCCCCTCAACTCTTTCTTCAAATTATTGAATAGAAAATAATCGCTTGGGGCTAGATCTGGGCTGTAGGGTGGGTGGTCAATTTCGTCAAAACCAACTTCCTTCAGAGCACGCCTCGCAACATTAGCGGTGTGAACGGGTGCGTTGTCTTGCAAAAACAAAATGCCTTTCCTTAGTTTACCCCGCCTTTTCTCAACTATGGCTTGTCGCACCTGTCTTATTAGATTTGCATAATAAGTTCCGTTTATCGTAGAGCCTTTTTCTAAATAATCGATTAAAAGAATGCCATCACAATCCCAAAATACCGTAGCCATTAACTTAGAGGCCGAATTTTGCACTTTAAATTTCTTCGGCGGCCTTTCACCCTTTTCAATCCACTGCATCGACTCAGACTTACACTCCGGATCATACTGTCTGATCCATGTTTCATCAACAGTTACTATTCGGGAACAAACTTCATCTAAATCATCTTCGCACAATTCTAAAAACGCCCGAGAAGTTTCCACACGACGTACTTTATCGAAGGCCGTTAGCATTTTCGGTACCCAACGAGCACTGACTTTACTCATGTACAAATGTTCATGTAAAATTTCTCCGACTCTTTCTTTACTAATACCTAAGACCTCAGCTATTTGCCAAACCTTAATTCTTCTATCTTCTAATACCAGCTTTTTGACTTTTGCTACGTTTTCTTCGGTCACTACCGATATTGGCCGCCCTGAGCGGGGGTCGTCTTCGATCGATTCCCGTCCGAGTTTAAATAAGCGACTCCACTTTTTGACTGTGGCATAAGAAGGCCCAGAATCACCGTAAATAATAGCCATTTCCTCAAAAATACACTGCGGTGATTTGTCACTTTTTGTAAGGAATTTAATTACAGCACGGTGCTCAATTTTCGTAATATTCGTTGGTAATTCACACATGATGTACTTTTCCGTTGAATATCTCGAAACAGAATAATAAAAACGTGACATGTTATTTTTTAATAATTTGTTTTTAAATGGCCTTTCTAGTGGCCAGTATCATAAACGCATATATAACCTCGAAATACCTTAGGCTTAGAACTTTTCAGACGCCCCTCGTATGCACTTCCTTATTTATAACAATATATGCAAAGTGCATAAAATTCAACATTGTTCCAGTGGCAAGATGCAAGTGATTGTGAAGAAGTGGCTTCTGTCATTATCGTATCACGAAACTGAGGCCATACTTCTCGCTGGCTAGTCTAGTGGCACACCTCTGTCTCTCAAGACACACACACACACACACACACACACACACACACACACACACACACGCACGCACGCACGCACGCACGCACGCACGCACGCACGCACGCACGCACGCACGCACGCACGCACGCACGCACGCACGCACGCACGCACGCACGCACGCACGCACGCACGCACGCACGCACGCACGCACGCACGCACGCACGCACGCACGCACGCACGCACGCACGCACGCACGCACGCACGCACGCACGCACGCACGCACGCACGCACGCACACACACACACACACACACACACACACACACACACACACACACACACACACACACACACACACACACACACACACACACACACACACACACACACACACACACACACACACGCACGCATCTGACGCTTTCGCATCTGACGCATATTGTAACGTCGTATCGTTTATAGTTTTAAATCAAATCATTTGCAAACTGTTTCGCACTCCAGGGTCCCAAGATACAGGCTCAGCCTAGTTTGGGGTCCGCCAGGTATCTCACTGTATATAATGCAAACCTGTGTAAAAGCAAATAAATGATTTTTTAAATGATTTTTTAGTAGTTTATGCAACTGATACATAATGAGAGGCCTTAAAACACGAGTGTGGTTATATGAAACGAGCGTCAGCGAGTTTCATAATAGGATCACACGAGTGTTTTAAGGCCTAATTATGTACAGTTGCATACACTACTTTATCTACACACATATCATAAGTACTCTAAGATGGATTCAGAAGCCATAAGGAAATGACCGGCACCACTAGTGCTACCTGTAAAATATCTAACACATATACTAATGCAGTAAGAAATAAATCTGAACAAATACATAAACAGATTATTTATTGTAATAGTTGTAATTTACATTGAAACAATATTTTCAACTAAAATGTGAATAACAATAAACTTTTCACAATTCTACTTTCGTAACAGCAAAGAACCAACAAAAAAATGACAACAATAATGGCGGCAATTCGAACCTCCGTCAAGACGAATGTTTTTTTTCTCTAAATCATATAATTGATTTTGTAGTTCACAGTGCCTTAGTTTAATTACTGTAATGCTGTGCAACTAATTTGAATAAATAAATAAAGAAATAAATATACAAACGAATGTATCCATATTCTCATGTCACTCGAGATCAAATGTCGTGCGAATTGACGTTTCGTATCGATAACAATATTAATATCTATGGATACTAGAATAGAGACCAACTTGTGTTTTTACAGCTGTTCCTAATTTAAACTCGTAACCTTACAAAAATCGGTACTGTAATAACATTACAGTACAGATTTTACCTACTACCACAGACAAAAAAAATCATATAGTAAAATTTGTTGTAATAATGCTGGTCATTTCCTACGATTTCTGAACGCATTTTAGAGCACTAATGATATGTGCGTAGATAAAATATATATTATATTATATTATATTATAGTGGCATTATATTATAGTGGTTTGCGATTGGTTGCAAAATTGTTGCCATATAAATCCGATAAATAGCGCCCTCTTGACAATCCTCATATATTTCTGGTCAGGCTTTACGTTACGTCTATCTATCTATCAGCCACAGACCAAATTCTTATACTAGATGTAAGTAGGTATTGGAAAAATTTGAGAACTATACATTTGTGATTGAATCATAAATGGGTTAGGATTAGGACCAAAAAGTTGGGTGAAATTTAGGCGTCGTTTGCGAGGAAATAAATGCGATTGGAATAAGTTCCGTATTGCGACAAAAATTAACGATACAATAAGGAATCTTAAAATAGAACGTTAAGGTACGTTATTGGAAGGTTAACTGTCGTCGCACAACGGAGACTTTGATACAAATATTAATTGAGTTTATTAATTACGGGTGAGTTAAGGTGGTAACTTTTTGGTCTTCACACAAATAGGAGGCAATAAATAGGTAGGTTTCTACAAACTGCGCCAACATCTAAGCTAACGTTATCACTATCACTACATAGTATAAAACAGAGCCGCTTCCTTGTGTCTGTCCCTATGTAAGTATGCTTAGATCTTTAAAACTACGCAACGGATTTTGATGCGGTTTTAATAGATAGAGTTATTCAAGAGGAAGGTTTATATGTATAATACATGCATAATATAGCATTGCACCCGTGCGAAGAGGGGGCGGGTCGCTAATAGAGAATAATTAGTTACAGTAACCCTTTTTGTTACATGTTACACATTTGAATAATAGGTATAAGCATCCCGTGAGTCATGGTTGCCGCAGGTGAATGACCTATTAAGGTGCAGCACCGGCGTGCCCTAGGGCGCGGTGTGGCGCACCCTTAGATCGATTGAGTAAATTGTAGGGGAATGTTTTAAATTAGGGCTTGTTAAAGGAATAAACAGTTTGAGGAATGGCCTTTGTTATGAATCACTAGGTTTTTCCGGGGCTTGGCTCCTACATCCGCATATTATATTCATATTATATTATGGGACAATCTCACTCAAATCGACCTAGTTACATACAAATCAATGCTTGTAGAGTCGCCATCAGATATATCGCAGCATATAAGACGTTCATAAATATCTGAACATGTACTGTAACGCCCAGTCAATAAGAGTCGTGTTCAGATATTTATGATCGCCTTATATGCTGCGATATATCTGATGGCGACTGTAATATGGGTACTAGACGGCGAAAACGTAAGAAAGAAAAAAAAAATTGCCAAAAATAACATAACTCAGGTAGATAAAAAAAAATACAAAAAAAGAAACACAAAATAAAGTGATAAAATAATTAAACAATGGCAAAAGGACAAAATTAACCCTATAAAAACATACGTGTTGACTTAAAAACCTCCTATTTTATAAAGTCGGTTGAAATCGCTGGTATCGCCGGTAGCAATGCTGTTGACACAAAAAAGTCCAATCAAAGGTCTCTAAACCCGGTTAAAACAACGGAAGATCGACTTCAAGTGCTAGCGGGGGCGGGCCTGTATGTAGAAGACATCGAAGTGCGATTGACAGAGACATGTTAACACGTCGCGTGTATGCTTGTTTGTATGACCGTGAGAGAGGATGGCGCGTCCGTCATACATACGTTGTTAAGGCGAGGGCTTTGGCATGAGCGGGGCGGGGTGATATACGCTATTTTTATAAATATTGACATAAAGGCAAATTGTGAAAGAAAAATGTAATGTGATCCACTGCGATGTTAGCAGGCAAAAAGATTCTATAAATAAAACCGGCCAAGTGCGAGTCTCACTCGCGCACCGAGGGTTCCGTGCAAATACTTATCCCATCTTATTTGGCTGGATTATAGGTTATAGCGGGCTAGTTTTCCGCAACTCGACGTCTTACGAATTACAATGCGCCTATTTTGATGTTAAGTTTGCGCATGGTGCCAGATACAAATGAGGTGCAAAGTTAACGCAATCGTTTACTTTTGTTGTATGAGAGTCCCTTATAAATGCTGTTTTTAGTAGGTATTTGTTGTTCTAGCGGCAACAGAAATCTGTGAAATTGCAACTCTATCTATCACGGTTCATGAGTTACAGCCTGGTGACAGGCGAACAGACAAACGGACGGATTAGGCTTAGTAATAGCGTTCCATTTTTACCCTTTGGGCACGGAACCCTAAAAATGAATATTATAGCAAGTGATACATACATATGGCATACCTACCAAATTCGGACAGACAATAGAAAACCGTTGTGTAAATACATTCACAAAGTTTAGTCTTAAAAAACCGCTTCTTCTATCACTATGGTCTCCCCGCTCCATACCGACACGGCGGAATCATTGATAACTATTCCCGATGCGTGCGCGCCGATGGGAAACCTATACTTGTACCGCTTGAACGAACAAACCTCTAGCTGACGGTGACAAGTTGCCCATGATTAGATTGTTTTTTAACCCCCGATGAAAAAAGAGAAGTGCTATTTTAATAGTAGATTGTACAACAAGTGCATAAAACGCACCATTTTACACGAGACGTTTATCCATCCGAGCGAGCTTGCGAGCGAGGATGAATATAAAGTCGAGTGTAAAATGCGTTTTATGGACGAGTTGTACACTCTACTTTTCACTTCGATTGCGAGAAAATTAAACTACATCATGTAAATATTATACCTACTTAAAAACAAATTTAATTAAAATTTAAAATCATTTAGTTTTTTATATCTACGATTAATTATTTTTGTAGTTTAAATATTAAATTTAAAATGTAATAAATGATGGTAACTAAAAATTACAAATTTATTTCAAGAAGTTTTATTGTGTACTTTGGCTGTTGGTATTTTTGCCTTGGTCTTAGAATACTAACGAAACGAAAAAAAAAAAATACTTTATTCTATAAAGTTTTATGTTGTTCATGTGGCTGTTGGACCGATCGCCTTGGTCTTCGACGACGATTTTACTTTATGCTCTAGAGCATAAAAAGCTACTTTATGTCGCCTACGCACAGCATAAAGTCGAACTTTTAGAGCATGAGAAGTGAAAAAGCTTTTATTTAACTTGCAATGTATGTATCTAAGTATGTTCGTTCGGGTGAAATCTTGCAACTCAATTTTGAAGCAGATAAAGTCAACCGATTGAGCTGAAATTTTGTATACTTACTTAACTTTGATGACAATACAATAATATGGTACCATGGGGCTGATCTGATGATGGAGCCGGAAGGTGGCCATAGGAACTCTGTAATAGAAAAAGCAATCCTACCGAGCTTGGGCTCTTTAGAATCGTCTCGGTGAGCATTTGATGGATATCCAAAGAAAAAAAAAGTCGGCTATAAAAGCTTGCCACTAAAATGTAATTTTTGACAGAAACTTATTTTTTTATTAGGAATGGCTTTCACTTCTAGATGTTTTTAGCCAGAGGTATTTTGCCAATGTCAACGTTTAGACATATCTCACATGAGGAGAATGGTCGGTGAGGAGTGTAATATTTGTTTTATGAAACATGTAATGTCTATTTTTTTTAATGGGACCACAATTGTTATATTAAAACATTGATACAAAGATCAAAGTTCAAAGAAAAATTTAAATGCGTAACGTGGTGGAAAGACCGGGACACGAACCCGTTACCTCTGGATTACCGGTCCAACTTGTTAACCTTTCGACCACCCTAACGCCCAGATAAGGGTTCGATTCCCGGTCTCTTCCACCGAGTTACATGAATGATTTAGGAGTGTTATAAGTTTAACATGTGTATCTGGGTCTTTGTGTACCTGTCTGTGGCATCATAGCTTTGAAACGGGTGGACCAATTTGAGTGCGGTTTATTCTACGATTTTGATGCAAAAATGGGGCCATTCCTTTTTTAGGTACATCCGAATTCGGGACCATATCCTTAGGTACAGTCGCCATCAGATATATCGCAGCATATAAGGCGTTCATAAATATCGCAACAAGACTCTTATTGACTGAGCGTTACAGTACATGTTCAGATATTTATGAACGCCTTATATGCTGCGATATATCTGATGGCGACTGTACTTACTCTATACATAATAAATATGAATTTTCACTCAGTTTGAAGACAAGGAATCGACATCAAAATATGATTTATGCCTTTCTTCCGCCTCTCAGGAAAAGTTACTACATTCTGGCATTATTAGTGGATACGACGATAAGCGAAGCGAAAATTTTTTATGCAACTGTAGCTCGAAAGCCGAGTACTTGGCACAGCGTCAAAACCAAACTTTAACATCTAGTTATCAAATAGCATTGAAAAATATATTCCCATTTTGTGATCGCGTTTCAAGCATCTTGTTGACCCACATCAAATACAGTTTACGTAACATCCGCATCGCAGGTAGCTCATTTCATTCCATTTGGCTAGGAAATGGTGTAGACCAGGAGCCGATTGCTGGTATCACCACATTGTCTAAATTAAATGTTTAGAATGAACCGAAAAATTTAAATATTTAATGGTTCAGGCAGGGTTGTCGTCATCCAAATTACTCGTATTAATCGTATCGTCGAAATTACTCATCAAAATCAAAAATATAAAATGTTTACTTGGTAAACTATACTTAATTGGTACATACTTAATATAGTGACCGGTCCCTCCTGGTAAGTATGACAATACTTGTGTTAGGAGGTTCCGCTCCTCCCCGGAACTCTAGGAACCAATAAGCCACGACTTCACATTACAATGGTTTCGGTTGGGCATTGTGTACAATAATCTACGAACAAATGATAAACAAGTAAAAACAACAATAACCAACTTAACCTAAGTACCTGATTAAGTCCGATGTCCCCAAGATAGTGCCCTGCAGCAGCGTACCCATGATGCCGGCTACATCCCCCGCTGAATAGCCAAGCTAATCCTTATCCTTGGCTATTTAAGTACCTATTCTAGAATAATGTAAGACGTTTGTTTGGCATTTCTAATAATAATTTATACGAGATTTTGCTGTAACCATCTCTATCTCTCTGCTCTATTTATAAATATCAGACAACCTCACACAAATCGATCTAGTCCCACAGTAAGCTCTAATAGGCTGTGTTATGGGCAAAAGGAATTAGAATAAGAATAGAAAAGATCTCTGACCCACGAGCAAATATTCGAGTTCATCACACAGATATTTACCCTTGCCGGATTCATCATTCATCGGCTCCGTACCTAGGCAGTTCATCGCATTCGAAAGGAATTATCCAATATATAGCAACAGCAACGTACGTGAATAATCTGTCGGATGCTGGACTACCCCGTGCCAGAGAATTTGATAGGGATTACGCGAAATTGAAATACAAATTGTGCGACGAGCGCCCGACTGGCTTGAGGCGGTCTTGGAAATAAACGTGGCGCCAGTGAAGGGGCTTAAGTCAGATCTAACCTAGGAGCAAAAGAGCTTAAGTCTTACAGTAGAGTTATGACCTTTTGTTCCTGGGTAAAATGTGAATTATACTTCTTTTCACTAGACCCACAGTAATCTTGAGTTTATCCGATATAGCCAAACGTGGATAAATAGGCGTATATATTATAAAGCTATGACAACATTTTATATTTCTAACAGGGCCTTCCGGCTGTTCTCGCCTAGAGACCACATTTCTCTACCGATTCTCATGTTTTGTCAATAGGTTTAATAAGAATAGGTATATCAATTTGTTCGAAAATTTCTAAACATGGCAGAAATGTATAAAATGTCAAATTTCAGACATTTCAAAACAAACTCGTGAGGCCCACAGCTCACAGAGACAATAGTTTACTCGTAACCATCTTGAAATGACCGCACAAGATACATAGCGCCATGTCTGTGACGTCATGCTGGGATTTAGATTTCTTTCCTCCTGCAACAACGCAACACCAAACAATATATGTACTACTAACGTAAAAAGAAACGACAGCGACACTTGTGTGCAGTAACAAAACTCGCGGCTATGTGTGCGTGTCGAGGGACGCGCGAGGTGGGGAAAGGCGTTCACGTCAATGCCTTGTCAAAGGATTCGGCATTACAAGGTCACCGGCGCCCGAGTTACACTGATAGGCCGCTGTCGCGCCTGTGGCAACACCGCATATACGCTTTTGTTCGAAAGCTATCAAGATTTCGATATTAATCTCGCCCCTTTCCTCGTTCCAGATGTACCGTGGTCCTCTACAACGTGCGAAAGAACCGACAGACTCACGTACTCAACGCTTCGAGGAAAAGTGTGACATGCGTCGCGTTCAGTCCAGATGGGAGGTACCTCGCCACGGGGGAGTGCGGTCACGCGCCCGCGGTGCGGGTTTGGGACCTACAGGTGATGAGAAATATAGTATATTCAATAATTATTCATGTGGCGCCATCTGTTGACGGATAGTGGGAACTAAGCCGGCTGCAATAGAAATACTGGTGGCGCCATTTATCGTCGAATAGCAAAAATTAACGCTACAAACAATAGGGACGGTGTCAGATACAGGTCGCGCTATCTAATGGCGAATAGCAAAAACGCGACAGAATGGTGTCAGATACAGGTGGAGGCCTCGAATCCAATCGTTGGTCAGTCAACCTTATGGCTTATTTGAACCATCTGCCGGCGAATAGCAGTACGTGATGTAAATCTCTTCGTATGTGATGTAAAAATATTGCTAATCATCAAAAAGAAACTGATATTTTAACGGAGGTTTTAAATGTCTCGCACAGATCTGTGCCTAAGCATGTTTTTTTTTTTGAGGAAATAAATGTCATTCGTTCTAACGGACAGTAGCAGAACTGAGTAACATAGTAAAAATAATTAAATTAATAAATGAGTCGCCTTACCTTTATTTTTGCATATCGTGTTTACTTTATTTTTACCATTATTAATCTGTGACATTACAATTTCAGGACCCAACAGCGTCAGGCGCGGTACAGATAGGGGAGTTTCCCGGACATACGCATGGAGTCAACTGTGTTGTAAGTATAATAATCTCCTTCATAATCAATCCACGCTTCGTAGGTTAAGGCCACGGGGAAAAAAAATGTGAGTCTAGTCAGCACCATGCCTCAGGACAGAGATCCTTGGATCATGGGGGCCCTAACCTTTGAGTAGATGCCTTTTTTTTATTCGGGACTTGATATTAGATCAATTTAATCATAACCCAATCTACTCCAGATAACATTGAAAAAGTCGTAATGATTTACGTATTTTACAGTGAAAATAATAAAAAACTATGCCTTACCAAATTAGGACTAAATATGATAATGTTATTGCCGGCTCTTTGACGTGCTGTCTTGTTTTAAACGTAGAGATATGTCATAAGATAGAGTAATGTTGAATTCCATCATGTTCTGTTTGTTATTGACGAAATTAGCCGTTAGCAGTAATAGTGCATTGTGAAATTACATCTAAGTGTGTATCACACCAAAATTATCGCTACATATACTTGCATGTATTTTACCCACTTGTATTTTCTACTCAACAACAGATGGCGCTAACGTAACTCTCATTTCAGGCGTTCTCGACGTCGTCGAAGTACCTCGTCTCGGTCGGCTCGCAGCACGATATGATCGTTAACGTGTGGGACTGGCGAGCCAACCTGAAACTAGCGAGTAACAAGGTATTTATATTAAACCTTTGATACAAAGATCAAAGCTTAAAGAAAAAATTAAAATGCATAACCTGATGGGTAGTTAAGGTATTTATAGTGTTAAATAACCTAAATTAAAGATTTAAAACATCCCCTACGCAGGTAGCTGGCCATCATGAGAACCTCATTCAATGAGAGATATAGAAAATGCTACTAAAACTGAACGTAACTACAAAATTTGGAATTCTTAGCTTCAATATTGGCTGAGATCTTATCACTTGTTCCGATTAACCCTGAATATCTTGGAAACTACTGGTCTTATTTCCACCAAGAATAGCTAACAATAAGAACCATCTCGACGAGCAAGTCTTTCGTTAAAATTAAATTTCACTCAAATTGGTCCAGCCCTTAGGGAGCTATGATGCTACAGACAGACACATAGATACACATATTTAACTTATAACACCCCTCTTTTTTCGTCGGGGGTTAAAAAGAAGAGTCCAATGTGTAAAAGGTATACTTTCAAAGTCAATCACCGAAAATTTGTCTTTAATTTTTTCAGACTGTATTCTTATACTATAGTTCTGTTATCTCCCGACAGGTGTCGTCACGCGTAAAGGCAGTGAGCTTCGCGGAAAATGGGAACTACTTCGTGACCGTCGGCTTCAGACACGTCAAGTTCTGGTACCTCGAATATTCTAGGAATGCTAAGGTGAGTTGTTTTTCTATATATAATAATTATAATAGAATCATAAACATTAAGAAACAATCTTACACGAATTGACCTACTCCCAAGCTAAGCAAAGCTTGTACTATGGGTACTAGATGACGATATACATAATATATAAATACATATTATATCGATCATGACTCACTAAAAAATATTTGAGTTTATCACAACATGTACAGTCGAGTTCATTCACATCTACACACTTACGAGAACAAAAATATCTGAACATGACTTTATGCTCCTGACAATAGGGTCGTGTTCAGATATTTTGTTCTCGCAAGTGTGTAGATTTAAATGAACTCGACTGTAATAAAAATCGCTTAGTCAAAAAAAAGTCATGACGACATGAGTCAAATTTCGCCTCACAGAAGGAATTAGACAATTGACTCAATTTCAAGCTCTTTCTCAATTTATTCTTATTATTTTTCAAACGTCGGTTAAGGAAACTGTTCCGTGTGTAATTCGATAATGTATTCCTTTGTGAGATATATATTTTGGGGAAGTGTCTTTATATTTATTTATATTGTATATTATTTATCTTTCCAGATAAAAGAGCCGGTACCCCTAATGGGGCGTTCAGCGATACTGGGAGAGCAGAAGGACAACGAGTTCTGCGACGTGGTGTGCGGGCGGGGAGAGGCCGCCGACAGCACGTACGCCATCACCAGGAGCGGGCTGCTGTGCGAGTTCAACAGCCGGAGGCTGCTGGACAAGTGGGTCGAGTTGAGGGTGAGTGCTGCCATCTTGTGGGATGTCAACAAAGATTAAGGACTTTATCTTTATACAGACAGGCTCTGTTGAGTTCAAAATCGACTTAAATGACTAACCGCGATCCTTTTTTTGGCCTGCTGGTATAATAATCTAAATTCACTATTTAAACAACCCCGGAGCTAAGTGCTTGCTCATCATAAGACACTCATTTAATGAGTGGCATAAAAATGCCTTAACATAACCACTAAATAGGAAAAGGAATATGAATTATTACGTTCAGTATTCCTTGTGATACTCTTACTTGTTGAAACCAATTATCTCGGAAACGTGTGCGGTGATCTTCACCAAACATAGCTATTAAGAATCATAGACAGAGGGGGCTTTTGAAAAAAAAAAACGTGTTCAAATTGGACCATCCATTTGGGAGCTATGACAATGCCACACCAGACACACAGATACATTTGAAACTTACAACACTCCTCTTTTTTAACGGGGGTAATTCTTCTTCTGGGTATTCTGGGTCTGGGTCTTTCTGGGTACATTACTGCAGACGTCGGGAAAGAAGAGCTTGCAGGGTGAGAAGGTATAGACGCCATGTTTGAAAAAAAAAAATACTTCGTGGCGTAGCCCTTCAATTCTGTACGAAATTCCTTTACAGTTCTGTCGTGTTGTTCCGCCCGAAACGCGATACCTCGAAGCCTGTTATAACGCACGTTATGACAAAATTTCATGGCATGTTTGAGAAACAAATATTAACGTATGATTGTGTTGTTTCCAGACGACGTCAGCGAACTGCATGTCCATCGGCGCCGGCTACATCTTCGTGGGCTGCGCGGAGGGGCTGGTGCGCTGCTTCGCGCCCGACTCGCTGCGCTACGTCACCACCCTGCCCCGGACACACTATCTGGGGGTGGATGTGGCGCAGGGGCTCAATATAAGGTGAGCGACATCTATCGGTCGACAGCTGGAACTATATAATCGTGCGCTGTGCGGAGGGGCTGGTGCGCTGCTTCGCGCCCGACTCGCTGCGCTACGTCACCACCCTGCCCCGGACACACTATCTGGGGGTGGATGTGGCGCAGGGGCTCAATATAAGGTGAGCGACATCTATCGGTCGACAGCTGGAACTATATAATCGTGCGCTGTGCGGAGGGGCTGGTGCGCTGCTTCGCGCCCGACTCGCTGCACTACGTCACCACCCTGCCCCGGACACACTATCTGGGGGTGGATGTGGCGCAGGGGCTCAATATAAGGTGAGCGACATCTATCGGTCGACAGCTGGAACTATATAATCGTGCGCTGTGCGGAGGGGCTGGTGCGCTGCTTCGCGCCCGACTCGCTGCGCTACGTCACCACCCTGCCCCGGACACACTATCTGGGGGTGGATGTGGCGCAGGGGCTCAATATAAGGTGAGCGACATCTATCGGTCGACAGCTGGAACTATATAATCGTGCGCTGTGCGGAGGGGCTGGTGCGCTGCTTCGCGCCCGACTCGCTGCACTACGTCACCACCCTGCCCCGGACACACTATCTGGGGGTGGATGTGGCGCAGGGGCTCAATATAAGGTGAGCGACATCTATCGGTCGACAGCTGGAACTATATAATCGTGCGCTGTGCGGAGGGGCTGGTGCGCTGCTTCGCGCCCGACTCGCTGCACTACGTCACCACTTTTTTTTCGCGCGTGGGTAGGCAAACAAGAAACATCAAAATAGTAGAGCTGTTATTTAATTTTCGGAAAAAATAATTATACAAGTGTATTTTATGTAAATTTCACTTACATGTGACATTTAAAACCTCCTTGCCACCTTTAGCTAATTTTCACCTTTTGCACTCACTGTTTTCACCAACTCTCTTTGTGATACAAAAGAGTCCAAAGTTCAACAGCAGTTAATCTGCAATGGATCAATTAATGCAACTTCAGAAGAGCATGGAGGACATGAAGACCATGTTCTCAACACAAATGGCCAGCTTTGAAAGCTCTGTGGCCACCCGGGGATCTGACACTGTTGTAGCTGAATATTCAACGTTCAAGAATTTGGTGTGGAGAGCTGTCAAAAGTCTGCAGGAGCAAATGGGCTGTGTTTTGGCCACCCTTGAGGAGATGGAGACCAGGTCGCGCGCTGGCATCTTGCTGCTGCATGGAGTTCCTGAAGCCGAGGACGAAGATGCTACAGTGACAGCGGTTAATCTCTTGCAGCAAAGGCTGAAACTGGAAGAAGTCTCGGTGCTATCTTTTATTGCCGTCTACCGCCTTGGTAAGAACCTTGTGCCATCTAAGCCGAGACCTCTACTTCTGAAGTTCGCCTGTCTAAGGACTCGGAATGCAGTTTGGACCTCTAAAAAGCGGCTTAAAGGTTCAGGTCAGACTCTATCAGAGTTCCTGACAGGCAGCCGGCATGCCGTATTCCTGGAGGCCCGCAGCCAGTATGGCATTAAGGGTAGCTGGACAAGCGAAGGGCGTATTGTGGTGCAGTGCCACGATGGAGTGCGGCGGAAGGTAACGACGTTGGCAGAACTGCGGGCGTTGCCTGCACCGGCTGCTGTTGCTGCATCCTCAACGCCGGAGGCAATGGCGGATATTTTGGATCCTAGCATCGCACCGCTTCCAGAATCATCACGTCGGGCCAAGTCCACCCGTTCTGCCACATCTGGTGGAGGCAAAAACCCGAAAACGAAGACGTAGTCGACGCCGACTGCATAACTTTTGTCGTTGTGACTGTGATGATGTAATTGTGCAGTTTTCTAACCCAAAAGGTACATCGTTTACTTTCTTTTCCTCCGTCCATTATTTATGTCATATTAACAGCGGTAATCCAACATTATTGCAAGTACGTCACATCACATACATTCTGTCACTACTTGTCATGTCATGATATCTGAGTTGACGTTTGACGTACGCTGCGTTTAGTTTTTGCTGTGTTTGAGTTGTATTTTCCTGTCTAATTTTAGCTAAAAACAGTTTTAAGTTTATTTTTGATATTTTCGTGTGTCATTTAAATGATAATTGTCTCCAATTTTATAAATTCATGTTTTCTCTGTTTTTTTTACTAGCTACTGGCGAGCAAATGAGGAGGTTAATGTGCTTTTTTTTATTGTTATTCATTATTCGTATTTTATATAGTAGGGAGTCCATATTATATTGTATTTATATTGTTATATATTATATATTTATATATTATAAGTTATAGTATTCAATTGTACTCACAATGTCTGATGTTTTTAATGTAAGTATAGACAGCGAGTTCTTCTCACTTTCTTCTTCGAGCCTTTATGATTCTCTGAGTGATGCATCAGATATGCCTGACCTCAGTGATCGGTTGCAACTTTCATTCAATGCGTCCGTTAAAAATTTTAACGTCGTCCACATCAATGCGCAGAGTATACCGGCACATTACTCGGAATTAATTACGACTTTCAGCACTAATAAAAATATTCACGCTATTCTTATTTCAGAGTCATGGCTAAAGCCTACTCTTCCATCTACTCTGTATCCTTTACCCGGTTTTCGTCTAATTCGCAATGACAGGACAGGCACTAAAGATGGCGGAACGGAAACCGTTCGTGGCGGAGGTGTTGCCATTTACATAAGAAGCAATATTGCTTGTCAAGTAGTTTCTCAGTCACCGACAGTGTACTCAAACGCTCCCGAGTATCTTTTTTTAGATGTCACTTTGCATCATTCTAAAGTTCTTCTTGGCGTTTTTTACAGCCCGTCCTCTAATGTTAATTATTTTGATTCGCTGTACAGTACTTTCTCTGATTTAGGCCCACAGTTTGACCATAGTATTATCATGGGCGATTTTAACACATGTCTCCTCAAAAATGATTTTCGTTCCTCAAAACTCCACTCTCTAGCTACTTCTTTAAACCTGAGTGTTTTATCTCTTAGCCCCACACATTTTCCGCATAATGGCCCTCCCTCGCTCTTAGATCTCATTTTAACTTCTTCTCCGGATTTAGTTTCATTCCATGGTCAATTTAATGCTGCTGGTTTCTCCAACCATGACCTTATTTACGCTTCTTTTAATATTCGTCCCCCGAAAAGGAGACATAAGGTCATTATGCGTAGGAACCTTCATGATGTCGATACCCAGGCGCTTTGTGATGATATTTCATGTGCTGATTGGCGTAGCGTTGAGCTTCTGGATGACATTGACCTGAAGGTGCAGGCTTTCAATGGCATATTGCTTGCGATTTTTGACAAACACGCTCCTTTGAAACCGACGCGTGTAAAGCACCTCCCTGCTCCGTGGCTTACGCCGGATATTAAACAACTCATGGCTAAAAGGGACCGGGCGCGTGTAAAGTCACGGCAAAACGCTAATTACCAACAGGCATACATTTCTTTACGAAACCGCTGCAATAAGATCTGTAGGGATGCCAGACGCCGCCATATCCACAATTGTATCAAAGACTGTCCTCCTGCTAAGCTGTGGAAATTTCTGAAGTCATTGGGAGTAGGCAAAGCTCAACATAATTCTTCTTGCGCTCTCGACCTAGACGCCATCAATATGCACTTTAGTACTTCTCCGGTTACTCTCCACCCTTCCATTAAACAATCAACACTATCACTTCTTGCCAATACTACACTCCCCGATTCTCCTCCCTTTGAACTTGGTAAAATTTCTCCGCAAGAGACACTTGCTTTTCTGAAAACTATTAAGACGAAGGCCGTCGGTGAGGATAGCCTCAGTGTGGACATGCTTATGCTCGTAGCGGATTCCATTGCCCCGTTCCTTTCTAATATTATAAATTTTTCATTTTCCTCGGGCACGTTTCCTTCCTCTTGGAAACTTGCTCATGTAATTCCTCTCCCGAAAAAACCCAATCCTACTGAATTTTCGCAATATCGCCCTATTTCCATACTCCCAGTTTTGTCCAAAATAATTGAACACTTTGTCAATCGCCGTCTCCTGTCTCATCTTAATAGGTATACATTATTCAATCCCTTCCAATCTGGTTTTCGCCCCGGGCATAGCACAGTTACTGCTTTGGTTAAAGTCACTGATGACATTCGTCTTAATATCGAACACAAAAAACTTACAGTCCTCGTTCTTCTTGACTTCAGTAGCGCTTTTAATACGGTAGATTTTGATATCCTTCTCGGCATACTTCGCTCACTAAATGTGTCTCAATCATCCATATCTTGGTTTCACGACTACCTCTTTGGTCGACGCCAGCGGGTTAGGGTCGACGACAAAATGTCGGAATGGCGTGAACTTTCCGCTGGTGTCCCTCAAGGGGGGGTCCTTTCTCCTCTTCTCTTTTCGATTTTCATTGGTGGGATCACAGAGTGCCTAAGATCTTCGTTCCATCTTTATGCAGATGACCTGCAGATCTATGCAGCGGCTAGTATTGAGGATCTGCCATCGCTTATTGATCAAATCAATGCAGATTTAGAATCTATTCACAGCTGGGCTAATAATTTTGGTTTAAACGTAAACGCACAGAAATCGCAAGCAATTGTCATCGGTAGTCCTCACTTTGTGAACAAGCTGGCGGAAATGGTGGTGCCTGATATTCTTTTTGGTGGGATTCCTATCCCTCTTTCCTCTACTGTTAGGAATTTAGGTATCATCATGGACCAGACATTGTCTTGGTCTCCGCATATCTCGGAGGTCAGCCGGAAGCTCTTCGCATCTCTTCACTCACTTAGGCGCCTGCAGAACTTCCTTCCTATGTCCACCAAGCTTACTCTTGCCAGTTCACTCTTGCTGCCCCTTCTGGATTATGGTGACATTGCTATGACGAATCTCAAAGAGGAACTACTTGACAAGCTCGAGCGCTTACAAAATGTGTGCATAAAATATGTTTTCGGACTGCGCAAATACGATCACGTGTCCGCCTTTAGAGCGCAGCTGGGTTGGCTGCCAATACGTCAGCGTAGAGACCTGCATGTCCTGTCATTGCTTTTTAATGTTCTCTACAACCCTGCTTCACCTCCTTACCTCAGTGAAAGGTTTAAATATATGGCCGATGGCAGTGGTCACCGCTTGCGGTCGTCTGCCAATCTCACTCTGGCTGTACCGTCTAACAAGACGCGTACGTACGCCAAATCTTTCACAGTAAGCGCTGTGAAGCTGTGGAACGAATTGCCACTGTCCCTTAGGAAGTCTCCATCTGTAGCATCACTCAAGACGAATCTTAAGAAGTTATGGCTTTCCAATGACTTCTGAATTGGATCTACAATGTATTTATATTTATGTGTATATTTATATTACATTATATATATGTATGTATATATATATGTATGTATATATGTATGTATGTATGTATATATGTATGTATGTATTAATAGTTTATATGTGTAATTATTAGTAGTCTTATTATTTTTAATACCTTTTTGTACACGGTGTTAGTTTGTCTATCTTCTTCTCGTACTCACTCAACTGCTCAAAGGTTAACTGGAAGAGATCCCTTATAGGGATAAGTTCGCCTTTGTACCTATATGTTAATTGTAATAGATGTATTTTTTAACTGTTTTTGTGTACAATAAAGCGTTTACTTACTTACTTACTTACTTACTTACCACCCTGCCCCGGACACACTATCTGGGGGTGGATGTGGCGCAGGGGCTCAATATAAGGTGAGCGACATCTATCGGTCGACAGCTGGAACTATATAATCGTGCGCTGTGCGGAGGGGCTGGTGCGCTGCTTCGCGCCCGACTCGCTGCGCTACGTCACCACCCTGCCCCGGACACACTATCTGGGGGTGGATGTGGCGCAGGGGCTCAATATAAGGTGAGCGACATCTATCGGTCGACAGCTGGAACTATATAATCGTGCGCTGTGCGGAGGGGCTGGTGCGCTGCTTCGCGCCCGACTCGCTGCGCTACGTCACCACCCTGCCCCGGACACACTATCTGGGGGTGGATGTGGCGCAGGGGCTCAATATAAGGTGAGCGACATCTATCGGTCGACAGCTGGAACTATATAATCGTGCGCTGTGCGGAGGGGCTGGTGCGCTGCTTCGCGCCCGACTCGCTGCGCTACGTCACCACCCTGCCCCGGACACACTATCTGGGGGTGGATGTGGCGCAGGGGCTCAATATAAGGTGAGCGACATCTATCGGTCGACAGCTGGAACTATATAATCGTGCGCTGTGCGGAGGGGCTGGTGCGCTGCTTCGCGCCCGACTCGCTGCACTACGTCACCACCCTGCCCCGGACACACTATCTGGGGGTGGATGTGGCGCAGGGGCTCAATATAAGGTGAGCGACATCTATCGGTCGACAGCTGGAACTATATAATCGTGCGCTGTGCGGAGGGGCTGGTGCGCTGCTTCGCGCCCGACTCGCTGCGCTACGTCACCACCCTGCCCCGGACACACTATCTGGGGGTGGATGTGGCGCAGGGGCTCAATATAAGGTGAGCGACATCTATCGGTCGACAGCTGGAACTATATAATCGTGCGCTGTGCGGAGGGGCTGGTGCGCTGCTTCGCGCCCGACTCGCTGCACTACGTCACCACCCTGCCCCGGACACACTATCTGGGGGTGGATGTGGCGCAGGGGCTCAATATAAGGTGAGCGACATCTATCGGTCGACAGCTGGAACTATATAATCGTGCGCTGTGCGGAGGGGCTGGTGCGCTGCTTCGCGCCCGACTCGCTGCGCTACGTCACCACCCTGCCCCGGACACACTATCTGGGGGTGGATGTGGCGCAGGGGCTCAATATAAGGTGAGCGACATCTATCGGTCGACAGCTGGAACTATATAATCGTGCGCTGTGCGGAGGGGCTGGTGCGCTGCTTCGCGCCCGACTCGCTGCGCTACGTCACCACCCTGCCCCGGACACACTATCTGGGGGTGGATGTGGCGCAGGGGCTCAATATAAGGTGAGCGACATCTATCGGTCGACAGCTGGAACTATATAATCGTGCGCTGTGCGGAGGGGCTGGTGCGCTGCTTCGCGCCCGACTCGCTGCGCTACGTCACCACCCTGCCCCGGACACACTATCTGGGGGTGGATGTGGCGCAGGGGCTCAATATAAGGTGAGCGACATCTATCGGTCGACAGCTGGAACTATATAATCGTGCGCTGTGCGGAGGGGCTGGTGCGCTGCTTCGCGCCCGACTCGCTGCGCTACGTCACCACCCTGCCCCGGACACACTATCTGGGGGTGGATGTGGCGCAGGGGCTCAATATAAGGTGAGCGACATCTATCGGTCGACAGCTGGAACTATATAATCGTGCGCTGTGCGGAGGGGCTGGTGCGCTGCTTCGCGCCCGACTCGCTGCGCTACGTCACCACCCTGCCCCGGACACACTATCTGGGGGTGGATGTGGCGCAGGGGCTCAATATAAGGTGAGCGACATCTATCGGTCGACAGCTGGAACTATATAATCGTGCGCTGTGCGGAGGGGCTGGTGCGCTGCTTCGCGCCCGACTCGCTGCGCTACGTCACCACCCTGCCCCGGACACACTATCTGGGGGTGGATGTGGCGCAGGGGCTCAATATAAGGTGAGCGACATCTATCGGTCGACAGCTGGAACTATATAATCGTGCGCTGTGCGGAGGGGCTGGTGCGCTGCTTCGCGCCCGACTCGCTGCACTACGTCACCACCCTGCCCCGGACACACTATCTGGGGGTGGATGTGGCGCAGGGGCTCAATATAAGGTGAGCGACATCTATCGGTCGACAGCTGGAACTATATAATCGTGCGCTGTGCGGAGGGGCTGGTGCGCTGCTTCGCGCCCGACTCGCTGCGCTACGTCACCACCCTGCCCCGGACACACTATCTGGGGGTGGATGTGGCGCAGGGGCTCAATATAAGGTGAGCGACATCTATCGGTCGACAGCTGGAACTATATAATCGTGCGCTGTGCGGAGGGGCTGGTGCGCTGCTTCGCGCCCGACTCGCTGCACTACGTCACCACCCTGCCCCGGACACACTATCTGGGGGTGGATGTGGCGCAGGGGCTCAATATAAGGTGAGCGACATCTATCGGTCGACAGCTGGAACTATATAATCGTGCGCTGTGCGGAGGGGCTGGTGCGCTGCTTCGCGCCCGACTCGCTGCGCTACGTCACCACCCTGCCCCGGACACACTATCTGGGGGTGGATGTGGCGCAGGGGCTCAATATAAGGTGAGCGACATCTATCGGTCGACAGCTGGAACTATATAATCGTGCGCTGTGCGGAGGGGCTGGTGCGCTGCTTCGCGCCCGACTCGCTGCGCTACGTCACCACCCTGCCCCGGACACACTATCTGGGGGTGGATGTGGCGCAGGGGCTCAATATAAGGTGAGCGACATCTATCGGTCGACAGCTGGAACTATATAATCGTGCGCTGTGCGGAGGGGCTGGTGCGCTGCTTCGCGCCCGACTCGCTGCGCTACGTCACCACCCTGCCCCGGACACACTATCTGGGGGTGGATGTGGCGCAGGGGCTCAATATAAGGTGAGCGACATCTATCGGCCAACAGCTGGAACTAAACAGGGTGATCAATCCAAATGGGTCAGTAGGGAGAAAACGAAAACAATGAGAGATAGGGAAATCTGTTCTTAGGAACCATGGAGTTGATTTTAGATATAATACAAACTGCCTTTAATTTTATAAACCTGATATACATATTGTTGAAATTGAACCTGGTTAAAATTCTGTAAGTAATCGCATGGCGTATTGTATCATTCTTTACAGAGGTTTGGACCAGGTTATGTATGAAATGATGTATGAGATTTATAAAAAAATAATAATACTAACGGTCGCACACGAGTTCGTGCGACCAACGACGAGCGGTGGCTATAGGTGGCAGCGGAAGGTCCGAGCTGCCTCGCTCAATCCTATGGCCATCCGTTCTGCTGGTCGCACAATGTCGTGGCCGGCTCGTAATTGTGCGAGAATAAGGGAACGTACATTACTTTACTTCGCTGTATATAACTTTATATTTATCGCAATGTCAAAGTGTAGGACGAAGCCTGAATACAAGTATAGCCTGGGTGCCATCTAGTGATGGGTAGCGGTAGGTATTTAATTGATTGGGGTGGATCTAGCGGCATGTAACGACCAGTAGCGGGAAGAATTTAATATATGGTATATGGTACAACTTTAAAACAGATTACATGAGGTTTAGTCTCAACATTGACTTAATCCTTAATTTCACGATGTATAGCCAGATATACATATTTTTTTTATATTTCTTATTTAAACAGATTT
This sequence comes from Apotomis turbidana, assembly GCA_905147355.2. Classification (NCBI taxonomy): domain Eukaryota; kingdom Metazoa; phylum Arthropoda; class Insecta; order Lepidoptera; family Tortricidae; genus Apotomis; species Apotomis turbidana. The sequence continues at coordinate 4,351,556 of LR990307.1, read as the reverse complement.
TTTGACTACTTTTAACTGCCTCGGAGTTTGAAACATGAGCTTCTTTTTTATTTTGCGATTTTTAGGGTACTCTGACTTATTTTATGCTCGACAGGTCAGTAGTCATTAAGCAGATAGTACACTTTTTGTAACCATCGTATAATAAAAAAAAAAACACCCTCAACTTTATTCTACTAATCATGCTTCTTTCCGTTCGCAGTCACATGTTCACAGTGCCCCCCAACGCGAGGTATCCGGACGCCATCGCTCTCACGTACGACGACAGGAATCACAAGCTGACCTGCGTCTACAACGACCACAGCTTATACGTCTGGGACGTGAGAGATATCAAACGGGTAAGTCTATGACTACTTTAAAATGCCTTATTCCTTTTAAAACTTATTTTTTTCGTATTATGACAAATAATTGATAATTTCAACCAACTTTTCAAAGTGAATAATACTTTTCCCCGAGTTCTAGAAAATAACATAGCTATTTCATGCTTTCATTGCGTGCAGTCAAAAATACGTTAAAAATAAAATAGTTTTATGTGTGGATTTTGTCAATTTCGAGTAATTTTTGAAACAAAAATTATTAATGAAAAATTCACTGTACGTTTCAAATATTTACCAATAAATCGCAATGGCCCTGTTTTAAGTAGTAACATTGGTAATATGTTAAGAAGCATGTTTGATCAAAGAGAAAATAAAAAATATGTCCATTATTTGTAGGCTTCTGAACTTAATTGACACTCAATCTAATGCTGTTATATTCTCTCGTACAGGTCGGAAAATCTCATTCAGCCCTCTATCACTCAGCCTGCATATGGGGAGTGGATATGGCCACTGGAACAGGAAGTCTTCCTGCTGGTACCTTCCTGACGTGTTCCAGTGACGATACTGTTCGAATGTGGACTCTGCAGGGCCGGACACAACCAAACATATACAGCAATGTAAGTATTCTTATAAAATCAGTAACGTCTGCTATCGTAAACCAAATGCTTACAATGAAGCGAAAAATAGAAAACAAAAGTCTATTTTTCGCTTCATTGTAAGTATTACCTCTAGAGTATCTTTGTACAACTCGGTAGTAACTACAAATGTCATTGTACCATAGTCTATATGGGATTTAATTTCACGTAAAAAAAAGGTGTCATACTCATTGGCAGTATAAATGATTATTGCGCTATTTGAAACTGCTCTTATGTGAGATTGGGTATATATACTGCTTTTAGAAGAAATTCCTAGTCTCTTTCTTTTTTATCACGTCACGGGTAGCTCGGTGTCCTTTCATAGCCTTTTATATACTTTACTTTATTAGTAACTCGCCAAAAATAAAATAAATTCGGATAAAATATTAAGATATTTTTTGGGTATCATGTAACCCTAACCTAATTATAGTATGTAACATATGATCCATGGCGAAAATGATCGTACCAAGTTTCACTTTCGGAATTTTTAGAATTCGGAATATTGATGGCTTAAGATAAATGATACAACGAATTTATTGAGTGATGCCCGTTAAATCATCCGTGCACCGAAAGTCCCAGGATGTTTATGCAGATTTTAGTACAGATAGTACTCGCTACTCGCCACTAGATGGCGTTATATGTTTGCTTTATATTCTCAGGAGTTGAACAAGGTGGTGTACATCGATCCTGACCTGAAGTTTCTAAAGGACGCGGACCTCAGCGCCGCGGATAAGGACAAGGCGAAATCCTATGATGATAAGACTGGCGTTAGGTGAGAACAATATTAATTTTAGTCGAAGAATCGTCATCATTCCCTTTCCCTTATCCCATTTATTTCGGGTCGGCGCAGCATGTTCTTTTTCCTCCATTCTTTCCTATTACTCGTCATCACGTCGTTCCCTTCCTTCTTATTCATATTATCTTTCACATAATCCATCTTTCCTTTGGCCTGCCTCTTCTATATCCGTCCACATTCATGCTTAACGCTTTTCTGATTACGTGGCTTTCCTCTCTTCGCATAACGTGCCGTTTAAAATGTCGTTGAATGTAATAGTACTTTACTGCAGACGCCGGGAAATAAGGGCTTGCCGGCTGAGTAGGTATATACGACCGACCGTAAAAGAGGCCGAATAGTGATACGAAGCCGGCAAACCCATTTCACGGCTAAGTCATGTATAGTGCTTTTCTCAAACATATGCGATGAAATACAAAAATACACCACTCAAAAAACATAATTCAGCTGTTCAGTTCATGAACTCAGACGCCATGTTTAAAAAAATATATTTTTAATTTTCCCTCCAATCCCTCCATATTTTTTTTCTTTCGGAAGTCGTCCACGTGTGGAGTGTTCGAATATTAGGGCCATTATACACAACCTGATATAAGAATCTTAATTTCTATAATAAATAAAATAAAGGCAGAGGATTTGTAATATTGTTTATGGTCTCTGATGACTTACATATATAAACAGTAATTTAAAGTTATTAATACAGAATCATACAGATTTTTATTCTTAATATCAGTACGTGTGTAATAGGCCTTAACGTGGATATTGTTGGTCCGATACCCATTCAGCCACTAGAAGAAAAATTTGCTGTGTAGCCTGTTCATGAACACGACGCCATGTTTACATTAAAATAAAATAAAAAATACTTACCGGCCTAGGCCTTTAATTTTGTATGAAATTCCTTTACAGTTCTCTCCAATTGTTCCGTCCGAAACTTGACACTTCGAAGCCTGTTTAAACGCACGTTATGACGATATTTCATTGCATGTTTGAGAAAAAACTTTTTTCAATTAATAATAAATAAAATAATTTAAATAAATAAATATCGGACAACCTCACACAAATCTATCTAGTCCCAAATTGAGCTCAAGAAGGCTTGTGTTATGGGTACTAGACGACGATATACGTACGTATATAGATAAGATAAATATATACTTAAATACATAAAACAACCATGACCCAAGCACAAATATTCGAAATCATCACACAAATATTTGCCCCGGCCGGGATTCGAACCCGGGACCGCCGGCTCAGTAGGCAGGTGTCTACAAACCGAGCCAAACGCGTCGTCTAATAATAATAATATGTAATAAAAATAATAATAATAATATGTAATAAAAATAATAATAATAATATGTGTGTATTACCAGGTGCGTGCGCATGAGCCCGGACGGCGCGCACGTGGCGTCGGGCGACCGCGCCGGCAACGTGTGGGTGCACTCCGCTGCAGGGAATCTCTTGCACAGGTAACACTAGGAAATAGTACATTACTGCAGACGCCGGGAAATAAGGGCTTGCCGGCTGAGTAGGTATAGACGGCCGACCGTAAGGGAGGCCGTCTAGTGATACGAAGCCGGCAAGCCCGTTTCACGGCTAAGGCATGTATAGTGCTTTTCTCAAACATATGCAATGAAATAAAAAAATACACCACTCAAAAAAACATAAGTCAGCTGTTCAGCCAGTTCATGAACACAGACGCCATCTTTAAAAAAAGTATTTTTTATTTTCCCTCCAATCCCTCTATATTTTTTTTCTTTAATAAGTCAACTTGTGTATTGTGCGAATATTAGGGCCATTATACACAACCTGATAATAAGAATCTTGGTTTCTATAATAAGTAAAATAAAGGCAGAGGATTTTTAATATTGTCTATGGTCTCTGGTGACTTACGTATAGACGGTATTTTCAGTTCGTGAGTACTAGGCATTAACACGGATATTGTTGGTCCGATGGCTGAATGGGTAGCTACTAGAAAAAAAAAATATCAGCTGTTCATACACACAGACGCCATGTTTACATTAAAATTAAAAACAAATTACTTCCCGGCTTAGGCCTTCAATTTTGTATGAAATTGCTTTACAGTTCTCTCGAATTGTTCCGCCCGAAACTTGACACTTCGAAGCGTGTTCTAACGCACGTTACGACGATATTTCATTGCATGTTTGAGAAATAGTACATTACTCATACTACACTACTCATACTACATTTGCTTTTTACGCTTTGGTTGCTATATACGTACGAGAGAATCTCGCGCTATGTCGTAGACGAGGTGAAGGCTCCACCCGGAGCTCTCGAAATGGGGACAAGCTCGCGACAATTCCACACAAATTGGCCAAAACTGGAAAAACAATCCATGTGATGGGTCCCATAGTATACAATAGGTTACCCAAACCAATACTTGAAGCCTGCAGCCTATCCAGCTTTAAATATAAATTGAAGATGTGGCTCATTGAGCAGTGTTTTTACACATTTAAAGAGTTCACAGATAGTAAATTAACATAAATATTGGAATGTAAAATACACAAAATTAAATAATGTTTCATAATAATATATAATATGTATATAATAATAATCTAATATATTTATAGCGAATAAGTGACTTGTAATTAACCTATTCAATTACCAATAAATGATGTCTATGTCTATGTCTACTGCAGAGGCCGCGAAATAGGGGATTGTTGGCCGAGCAGTAATAGATGGCCTAGTGATACAATACAATTACTCTTTATTGCACACCTCATAAAATATACAGGAGAAATACAATGCAAGAAATTACAATTAGAGGTAAACAACAGGCGAGTGATAGTGAGTGATAACGAGGCCATCTAGAGATACGAGGCCGACAATCCCTGTTTGCGCCGAGGCTTGTATAGTGCTTTTCTCGAATAAATCCAAGGAAGTAATACAAATGTTCAATCTATTCATATATTTTTACTATTCCCGCCATCATTTTACTTTTTTCCTTTTTTTTAAGCTGTTTGGATTTATGTTTTTGCCACCAAATGTTAAGATGATTATATTTATAAAAAAATGGCAATACCTTATTAATTAGATATTGATATTTTTTTTACAATAAACGTGATTGCTTGTTTATTTTATTGAATACATATCTGTTTTAATCTAATTGAATGATCTAGTTAAATATAAATTAAGAAATAAAACGTAAAACATGCACAAACTACGTTTTTTCTTATTAGCAGTATGCCATAGATTATCAATAAAAGAAATAAACCCCACTGAAACATTGTTGGCCACGGCCATGATGTTGTATGAAATTCCTTTATTAACCTCTATTTTGAAATTAGAACGAATCTTCAACAAGTGCTATACAAAGACGTATTTCGCGTTCTATTACCACGACTATAAGAACGACATTTCCTTGGATGTTTGAGAAAAATACATCACTGCAGACGCCGGCAAAGAAGGGCTTGCCGGGTGGTATAGTGCTTTTCTCGAACAGATGCAATGAAATAAAAAAAATACACCACTCAAACAAATATATTTCAGCTGTTCAGCCTGTTCATGAACACAAACGCCATGTTTAAAAAAAATACTTCCCGGCTGTTACAACGCACGTTATGACACCATTTCATTGCTTGTTTGAGTTTTTTTTTTGTTCTTTTGATGAATTTTACATGATTGCAGGCTAGAAGCGCACGACGCTGAAGTTCTGTGTCTAGAATATTCGGCGAAACCTAGACTTTTGGCGTCGGCGTCCCGCGACCGTCTCATACACGTCTTCATGGTCGACCGGGTAAGTTATCACTAGAAAGAAGAAGAAAGAAGAAAGAAAGAAGAAGAAAGAAAGAAATAAGTTTATTTAGCATAATATAGACATAAACATGATTAACGCATAATACTTATGTGTAGATTAAATTTATGCTAAAAAGGTCGTCACTCAGCTTAATGTCATGACGTAAGGAATACTCACTTCATGACGCTGATTTTCAGTGACGCCTATACTACACTACATAGTATAAAGAAGTGTTTTTCAAACTTTTTGTTGTTATGGCGCCTCAATGAACTTCAAATTTCTTTCGCAACCCCCTAAATCCCAGTTTGTACGATTAAACTTAGAACCCAACTCTTTTGGAACGCACCCGTCTATCATTCAATCTACCCGTAAATATCACAAATTCAGAAGGTAGTTTACTGTTTTGCAAAAACTATAAAAACCGTAAAAATATAAAGAATTTACATTCCTTGTAATCATCGCGACCCCCCTGGATATATCCTATATCCCGATAGGTTTCGGTTGTTGACCCAAACAAGTTTATATGTATAAATAAGTCTGCTTAAAAAATACATGATACTAAAGTTTATGAGTACTAACCGAGCATTAGGTAGAATCGGTAGTTGGTTTTATACTTTAATAATACTATGATTGACACCGAGTACCTATATCATATAATATTATGTCACTTGATCTTTCGTTAAAAAATAGTTCTAAATTTTAATCATTATACGGAATGTATGTTATAACAAGTAAAATTATTCCTAATTATCGTTATAAAGAATGTTTTTATGATTATACAGTATTCTGTTATTTAATTATTATGGCCAACAACATTATGCATTTTTAATAGTAGTTAAATGAAATTATGCTAAAAGTTTGTATAAAAATTGAACGGCGCCTCACATTTTGAGGTGGGAGGTTTTAATGAAGGTGTTTTCTCCAACTTGCTCGGAAATGTTCCCATCACTACATAATATAAAACAAAGTCGCTTCCTGTTGTCTTGTCCCTATGTACGCTTAGATCTTAAAAAGTACGTAACGGACTTAGAAGCGTTTTTTTAATATATAGTGATTCCAGAGGAAGCTTATAATAAATGCAAAATAGTGCGAGGACTGCGAAGCTAGTTTAGTAGAGTAGATTAGCGGCATAAAATGTCAACGCCGTCGCAAGGCATCGAGTTCAGTCCCGCAGTAGCTGGACACGCGTCCTACCTACTAAACGCTTGCACCGTGTTCAAATGAATCAACGAATGATAATTTAATTTTGGTTCTCAGACTATTTATACAAGTGCTACGAAAATCTCTATACCGCGATGCAGCGGAAATGACATATGGTACACCGACATCTAGCGGATAATTAGACCAACATAGTACATACGACACGAACAGTAGCCACGCGCTCATGTAGTTGTGTGCTAAATAAATAAATAATTGTGTTAATGTTCTCTGGTTTTGACCTTGGCTCCACGGCTACGCAACTCCAACCAATATACTTCGTCAAAGGTACTACAGCTACACGGGACCGTGCTCCGTGCTAGAGAACCTAAAGTAGTAATATAAGTTTTTCTACTCCAGTACTTTTTTCTGTCATTTATATAGTTACTAACTCTAATATAAAGACATAAATTATGAAAGTCTGTAAAAGTCTATACTCTACTGCCCAAAAACACACTGCTAACCGATGTTATAATGTCGCCAAAAAAGCATCACTTAGTACCACAGATTACAAGATGAACAGCTGCATTCACACAATTTGCAAATTAAAAAAAAACTTATTGTACTAAGGCATTGCTGCCAAATTAAAAAAAAAGTTTTATCTTCAGTGCATGGATGTTTAGTATAGTGAACGTATACCTGTATGTATAAGTTTATTTTTTTGACAGATGTTTAGTATGGTGATCGTATACCTTTATGTATAAGTTAATATTTTTTTGACAGATGGATGTCAATAAAAAAAAAGTTTATCAGAGACAATTTTTCTTTTTAATTTTGTTGATTCCGAGCGGGAACATGTAATTATTTTCTTTGTTGTTTATTTGCATTTTATTTATGAAATGTCGAGTCGTAGAAAAAGTATTGTATGCAACGTTGTATAAGTAGGTCAAAAAACGCTCGTGGCATCTTTCTTACGATGTTCGCTACGCTCACATCGTAACCCATGCCACTCGCGTTTTTTGCCCCCTCTTATACAACGGTTGCATAAAATACTATTTCACTTCTCATGCTCTAAAAGTTCGACTTTATGCTGTGCGTAGGCGACATCAAGTCGCTTTTTATGTTCTAGAGCATGAAGTAAAATCGTCGTCTAAGACCAAGGCGGTCGGTCCAACAGCCACACGAACAATTTAAAAATTAACTGATAAAAAAAAACTTAAACTTCATAGAATATTTTTTTTATTTTATTTCGTTTCGGTAATATTCTAAGACCAAGGCATAGATACCAACAGCCAAAGTAAACAATAAAACTTTTTGAAATCAACTTGCAATTTTTATTAACTATCATTTATTACGACGCGGTTGGCGCAGTGGTTAAGCAACTGGCCTACTGAGCCGACGGTCCCGGGTTCGAATCCCGGCAAGGGCAAATATTTGTGTGATGAACACGAATATTTGTGCCTGGGTCATGGATGTTCTGTGTGTTTAAGTATTTATTTGTCTATATAAGTATGTATATCGTCGCCTAGTACCCATAACACAAGCCTCTTGAGCTTAATTTGGGACTAGGTTGATTTGTGTGAGGTTGTCTGATATTTATTATTTATTTATTACATTGTTACTTTATTCTCATTGCTCTAATGTAACTTTAAATTTTAATTAAATTTGTTTTTAAGTATAATATTTGCATGATGCAGTTTCATTTCCTCGCAATCGAAGTGAAAAGTAGAGTGTGCAACTCGTCCATAAAACGCATTTCACATTCGACTTTACATTAATACATAATAAACGTCTTGTGTAAAATGGTGCGTTTATGCACTTTTTTTAATGTCATAGGGGGCAAACGAGCAAACGTATTGCCTGATGGAAAGCGATTACCGTCGCCCATAAACACCTGCAACACCAGAAGAGTCACAAGTGTTTGCCTACCCGGAGGACGAAGATAGAATGCCTCTATGCTAGTAATTTCACCGTCCATCTTACCCCCTCACCGGAACACAACAATGCGAACATTGCTGTTTGGCGGTGGGTTAGTAGGCAAGACGGTAGTAACAATCCGGACGGACCCTGCACGAGGCCCTACTACTCCAAAAAACTACTACTTGTTGTACTATCTACTATTGTCTCCTTCCTCAGGGTTACCAGATACTGCAGACGCTGGACGAGCACTCGTCCAGCATCACCGCCGTGCGTCTGATCCCGGCCGCCGCCCCCGCAGCGCTGCAGTTAGTGTCCTGTGGGGCCGACAAGACTGTGCTGTTCCGGCAACTCATACCGGTAATACGCACATTACGTGTAGAAGTAATAGGCATGTTGACTAATTTTTTTGAGGATGTCAATCGATTCTATTTTTTATTGTGATCAAATGTCTATATGGGACTGACTACATTTAAACTGCTCTAAAAGTCTGAAACGACCCTCAAAGTTCAACATTCCTACGTAGCGCTAAAAACGCTCCATACAAAACGCGTCAGGCTAGTGACGTCACAGGCCGGTATAGGTACCAATAATTGTATGGAAAAATTAAGAAATTTGACATTTTCACCGTGAAAAAGTGCGTTTAAGTTCATAGTTGTCATACAATTATTGTTTCGTAAAATTATGAGGATTCTGAAAATATTTTCAAAATTTATTTTGGATTAAAAAAAATATCATATAATTTGCGTACCTTTGAAGTCACATATTTCCAAAAAAGATAAATGTTTCTGGATTTATTTTCTTTGTTTCGTGAAATATTTAGCTAATTTTATTCATATAACTACAGTACGCTGTAGAATTCAACATCAGTCAAATAGCCTATTCTTTTGGTTGAGCGAATCCACTTAGCTTTGTACCCGATGAACAATACTTATTATCTGTATTGTTAACGGTGGCCACAACTGCCACCTCGAAATGTAAGGCGTTATAAGTGCACATTACTTTTACACTAAATTAGTCTTTAAGTCAAACGAAATAAGGTTTACTCTTAAACAAAGAGAACAGAGATGTTGGTCACTTCATTGTCATTATAAGCATCGAAACGAGCTTCACTGCTCTTTCACTTACGAAGTGACCAACATCTGTGTTCTCTTTGTTTAAGAGTAAGCCTTATTTTGTTTGATTTAAAGACTAATTTAGTGTGAAAGTAATGTGCACTTATAACGCCTTACATTTCGAAGTGCACAGCTGTGGCCACCGTTAACAATACAGATAATAAGTATTGTTCATCGGGTACAAAGCTAATGGGATTCGCTTAGCAAATGGGATTCGAACTATACCTAGCCTCCTAAGACCCAATCTAGTTTTAGGACATTTGTAATAGCGACCCAGTGATCTAATTTTAGGTTTTTATTCTGTGTCATAATTCTAGGATCTTGGGTGGATATTTGATTAATTCATACATGTCATTGGGCCCCAATTAGTACGATCTCTGGTCTTTAAAATAGGCCGTTGGGTCTTAGGAGGCTAGGGCGGGAAATTCGCGACATATTTATTTAACACCTGCGAGCTGGGGCTTTAAGAATTCCGCCCGTTGTTTATCTTCTTCTAAAAGCAGTTGCTGGGAGATGTGACTGCCCTATACAAAGATGGTGGACAGAGCAGGTTAAAGGCGGCGTAGCTTTATTTGTAACGTAAATATATAAATATCTTGTTTAATTGTAAGCACATAACTAACCTTAGATTAAGACCCAACTAATATGCTATGGATTTTATTATTTATTATTATTTATTATTTATTTATTTACAATTACATATCCGTAACTTACAGTGTCATTGTCATGTATTATGTCCGAAATAAAGATTTTCATTAATTAATTCATTCATTATCTAAAATATTACGTCTTACGTTGGTCTCCCAGGGCAGAAAATGACACTTACGGCCTAGGGTGTGTAAAAAGTCTTACTTTTACGATAAGTTATTATTATTATTATGATTATTATTATTAATATTTGAGTTGTGTCTTTTCAAAAGGGCTTATTTTTATATGAGTTTCATAGCGAAAAAAGCCCTTTTGAAAAGACACTCCTCATTTAATTGAGTTTAGTAATGATATAATAGCAACCCTACTTATAAAAGACTATTAAAGTATTACTTTTAAAAGTTGTAGACCATTTTTTTGTGATTGTGCAGTGTGGCCTAATTATCACGTGTGTTTCAGACTTCCGACGGTGGCTACAAGTTCGAACGCGGACAAAACGTGTCCGGGCGGACGACACTGTACGACATGGAAGTCGACGCGGGGGGACGACATGTACTCACGGCTTGTCAGGTAAGACTATCTCTCTCTCTCTCGTCTGAAATGTGGTATAGTTTGCTCTCGCCTAAGGGAAACTGCCATACAGATAAACTATTGGGGAATGGATAAACATTGCCAAAAAGCATCATTTCAAATGTTCACAAGAGCAAGAGGCTGAGATCTTGTCACTTGTTCCGATTAAGGCTGAATATCTTCTTCACTGAAGGAGAGGCCATTTCATTAAATTAATCTTAATTAATAAAATAATATGTTGTTTAAAAATCCAAGTCTTCAAATTTTACAGTTAAATATTTGTGTATAAAATGTAAATGTGGAACTAATTGTAATGTAATGTATAAACTATAAATAAATGGCTTTTCTATTCCATTCTATTCTATTCTATCTTGGAAAGTACAGGTCCACCAAACATAGCTAAGAACCTTCTCAACGGACAAGTCTTTCAATTATGACGACTTGGTTGGCGCAGTGGTTAAGCAACTGCCTACTGATCCGACGGTCCCGAGTTCGAATCCCGGCAAGGGCAATATTTGTGTGATGAACTCGAATATTTGTGCCACGGTCATAGGTGTTTTTTTGGATTTAAGTATTTATGTGTCTATAAGTAGGTATGTTATCGTCGTCTAGTGTACCTAACACAAGCCTACTAGAGCTTACTGTGGGACTAGATTGATTTGTGTGAGATTATCCGATATGTATTTATTGTATTTATTATAATTTTAAAAAAACGCACTAAAATTGGTCTGTCCCTTTGGGAGTTATGTCACCCACAGATTAAATAAATAATAAATAAATAATATCAGACTACCTCACAAAAATCGATCTAGTCCCAAATTAAATTCAAGAAGGCTTGTGTTATGGGTACTAGACACGACGATATACATACTAATATAGATAAATGTATCTTAAATACATATATTTATTTATATTATATATGTTTATATTATATTACATGTATGGCAAAATTATGTATAAGTATTATAATTATGTTTTGTTACTTATGTGTAAGTTAGTTGCACCGCCTACACATTTTCCGCTTTGCCCTAAGGTTGACTGGTAGAGAATGCCTCATGGCATTAAGTCCGCCTTTTGTACGATAAGTTCTTCTTTTGTGCAATAAAGATTAAATAAAGAAATAAATAAATACACGAGACACACGTATACACATGTTAAACTTCTATGTTTTTTCGTCGCGGGTTATAAATATAGTATGTTTCCAGGATCGCAACGTGCGAGTGTACAGCGCATCCAACGGCCGGCACACCAAAACCTTCCGAGGGACGACGGCCGACGACGGGACCCTTATAAAGGTACCTTATATACTTTTTTTCTAGTCCAGTAATTTTTTCTGTCATTTATATAGTTAATAACTCTAATATGAAGACATAAATTATGAAACTCTGTAAAAGTCTATACTCTTCTGCCCAAAAAAATACTGCTAAACGATGTTATAATGTCGCCAAAATTTCTTAGTACCACATAATACAAAATAAACAGCTGCATTCACACAATTTGCAATTTAAATAAAAACTTTTTCTACTCCAGTACTTTTTTCTGTCATTTATATAGTTACTAACTCTAATATAAAGACATAAATTATGAAAGTCTGTAAAAGTCTATACTCTACTGCTCAAAAACACACTGCTAACCGATGTTATAATGTCGCCAAAAAACCATCACTTAGTACCTCAGATTACATGATGAACAGCTGCATTCACACAATTTGCAAATTAAAAAAAAAACTTTTGTACTAAGGCATTGGTGCCATTTTAAAAAAAAGTTTTATCTTCAGTGCATGGATGTTTAGTATAGTGAACGTATACCTTTATGTATAAGTTTAATTTTTTTGACAGATGTTTAGTATGGTGATCGTATACCTTTATGTATAAGTTAATATTTTTTTGACAGATGGATGTCAATAAAAAAAAAGTTTATCAGAGACAATTTTTCTTTTTAATTTTGTTGATTCCGAGCGGGAACATGTAATTATTTTCTTTGTTGTTTATTTGCATTTTATTTATGAAATGTCGAGTCGTAGAAAAAGTATTGTATGCAACGTTGTATAAGTAGGTCAAAAAACGCTCGTGGCATCTTTCTTACGATGTTCGCTGCGCTCACATCGTAACCCATGCCACTCGCGTTTTTTGCCCCCTCTTATACAACGGTTGCATAAAATACTATATTGTCTCAAACCATTGCTGCCTACTTAAAAAAAGAGTTATCTTTGCATGGTATAAGTTTATATTTTTTTGACCTATGGACGTCAATTAAAAAAAATATATCAGGCACTATATATTTTTTTTATTTTCTTTGTTGTTTATTTGTATTTTATTTATTAAACATCGAGTCGTAGAAAAAATATTGTATGCAACGTTGTATAATTAGGTCAAAAAACGCTCGTGGCATCTTTGCTACTCGCGTTTTTTGACTCCTCTTATTCAACTGTTGCATAAAATACTGTTTCACTCGTTTCGTATTGCGCTGTCATAATCTCTCGACAAAACTGTTAGAAATACGGCATGTTAAAACAGTAAAGTACGCTGCCATAGTGCACAAGCAATGCATTTGAATAATCTTTTCTAAGATTTACAGAGGTTGCTTACAAAAATGTAGTTTTTTTTAGGTGATGGATTAATATGGTATTATCGAGCTAGGTCTTATTTACACTACATTTAATTTTTCGCCTCGTATATGGTTAAAAAGTGTAAACTTATGTGTTGTTTGTCGTTGACTGTACTGTACATAGTGGTAGAAATTATGAGAGCTGACTACGTACACTCATAGTATCATATCTACATATATTTCACTTATTACTTCAGTTATGTATTACTTATGTGTGCATAGAAAATCAAAAATATGTTCTAGTATCAAAACTATAATTCCTACTACACAAAGTGTGACCAGCCGCAGATTTCTAAATTTCCCGCCAAATTTTGAGTAATATTTCATTAGCCAGACCATATTATATACTCCTGTGGCGCGGAGATAATCCCATTAGCTTACCTAAAGGTAAGGTGTAAAGGTTGTCTGGAAGAGATCGCTCTTTAGCGATAAGACCGCCTGTTGTTTACCTCTCCCTGTTATTTTAATGTATCTCATGTTGTGTTGTAGATTCCTTGATGTTGGAGGTGTGCAATAAAGAGTATTTGTATTAGGTTAATACTCCCACACAAGGTCCGACTACTGGTAGTAAGGGCTAACCAGCCGTAATACAGTTCATAGAAGCTCGTAAAAGGGATAGTTGGTAAGATTAGCCGCTAGATGGCGCTGGCTATGTTCTGCATCGCGCTAACGATGTGTGCCCCTAGATTGTATAAAGGCGTAGTAGCGGGTGGTCGGTTTAAATTATTAATTTAATACAAAAACGCCTATTTTTGTATCGCTCCTTGCAAATACCAGCGAGGCAGCGTCGATCATTGTCGCCAGATAACATAAATTCATGAAAATCCATAGGGCGAGACAAAAATGTGTGTAGAATTTCGTAGATTGTCACTTGAAAAATCCGTAGTTCTACAGACTTTTTAGGGTTCCGTACCCAAAGGGTAAAAACGGGACCTATTACTTTTACTGAGACTTCGCTGTCCGTCCGTCCGTTATCATCATCGTTCTTGAGATACAGCCTGGTGACAGACGGACGGACGGACAGCGAAAACTCAGTAATAGGGTCCCGTTTTTACCCTTTGGGTACGGAACAAAAAGGTAAAGTTGCTAAAATTTGCCGCTTGATGGCGCTGGCTGTGTTCTGCATAGCGCTAACGTTGTGCGCTCCTAGATTGTATAAAGGCGTAGTAACCGGTGCATGTGATGAAGCGGTTATTATCAACTGTGATTTTAGTGGTAATAAACTATATACATCCATTAGAGATGCGCAGAACGTGTCACTAAAGTGAAAAGAGTGATATGTGTCTTTAGTTCACCGAGATAGCACTCATTTAGCTCAGTAGATCTTTAGACTATATCGTTCACGAGTGAGTAGGGAACTAGATACAATCCAGATTTAAAAGAAAAAACGCGAGAGCGAGCGAGTAATACTGAGATGATAGATGAGATACTGAGCTACTTGAATCTTCAGTGAGCGAAAGAGCTAGTGAGCTAAGCCAAATGATATAGTTAGCTTGAATCACTCACTTGCGAGCCATCTCTATAGTCGACTTACATAAAGACTATAATATTTTCTTCGGTTTCCGCGACTGTCATAGGGTAAATCGCCAATAATTGGCCACCGTTCAATAACTGGCCACCACAAACTAAAAATGAACTCTGTTCACCTACAAACTGAATTCATTTTATTATATCGTGGCCAGTTATTGAAGGGCGGCCAGTAATTAACAGCTTATACTAAAATGAATTATATTTATAGGTGAACAGAGTTCATTTTTAGTTTGAGGTGGCCAGTTATTGAACGGTGGCCAATTATTGGCGATTTACCCTACATTTAAATAAAACAATTTAAACGGATTATATCGCGTATATGAATTATTGGGGAGGCTCCCTGATGTTTCAGTACCTTTACAGATACCGTTGTCAAAGGTTGACTGAGAAAAACACAATCTTTCTCTGAATTATTTAAAGACTATAATTTACACGCGAATATGGCCGCGTCACGAGAGTTCGCTGGTCGATCCCTGCACGGTCCGACCAAAAACCTGTAGTGTCGTCCGTTTCTAATCAATCTAAGAAAACGGGGACGACATTACAGTATTGCCACTTTTTAATTTCTACTCTTTTTGGTCGGACTGTACCTCTAGCATCACTGTATAACTAATACTACCTGTCGCTTACGTTTCAATACCGTGTGAGCAAGACGAGTGGTGAGTCGCGCGTGAATCGAAGTCGCGGCAAGATATGCTACCCCTGCTGTAGTTTTCGAGCCGGTTACCGTCGAATATGATAGAAAGTCGTACACATACATCTATACTATTTATTATAAAAGGGATATATTTAAATGCACATCTGTATAATTTTTCAGTACACGAGGTAACTCCACTAATTAACTGAATGCATACCAGAAAAACTTATGCTGTGCAAAAAAAACAATTGATTAACTGAACATGTCCTATAAAAAAAACTTAAATATCATACAAAACGAGATGACTTTTTTAACCGAATTCGCACCAAAAATATGGTTCGTACATCAGATATATTTGAAAGTTTCACCAAAAATACTGACTTGCGCACTAATTATCCTCGCACTGCACACTAAGATCCGACTCGGCCGGGTTAGGTTAGTTTTTTTTTTTTATATCCAGTAAAATAGTTTTGCAAATACCTTTAAATAGTATATTGAATTCGCATTATTTAGTGTGCATAATTAGTGTGCAAGTCAGTATTTTTGGTGAAGCTTTCAAATATTTTGATCGAAAAAAGGGAATATACAGATATCGATTTAAATAACTGCCATTATAAAATTCTACATTTGTAATGAAAATAATTTATCTATATTTTTTTTAATCGGACAATCTCACACAAATCAACTTAACTGGCTTCCTATTCGTAGTCGCAGATCCCTCAGGATCCTTTGCTGTCTGTTTTCTATCCTGTTCGAGCCTTCTACATCAGGATATATCAAAAGTAAATTCATTTTTCAAACTCCCCGTCCAGGCTGTGAACTTCCTTCCTCTCGAACTCTCAAACTTTCCATGTCTTCGCACCACACTGGTCTAATGTCTAATTCTTTCGCCGTTCAGGCATGCCGTCTCTGGAATTCACTCCCTCTCTCTATCAGACAAGCCCCAAGCAAGGTAGCTTTCAAGTGTATGCTGCGTAAGCATCTGCTGGAACAAGAGCTCGAATAGTTCATCCATCATCCCATGTTGTAGACTTTCGTATATATTTATATATATATTATATTATGTATATATCTGTATATATATTATATTATAGTGTGTAAATGTAGGTAAATGTATTTTTGTATAAACAGTAATATAATATTTTGTATTTACTTGTACTCTAGATCCTCTCTGTACCATCAGATTTCTGATTTGCACCCACTTCTAGTATCTCTGTTTGGCCCTATGGTTGACTGGTAGAGAATGCCATTTGGCATTAAGTCCGCCATTTGTACTGACTTGTTTTGTGCAATAAAGTTTAAATAAATAAATCAATCTAGTCCCACAGTAAGCTCTAGTAGGCTTGTGTTAGGGACACTAGACGACGATAAACATACTTATATAGATAAATACATACTTAAATACAAATAACATCCAAGGACCTATGGAAAGTTCTTAATAGCGTGATGCAGGTTCGTCATTGGTTTGTATGGGCGCGCGGCGCCATGCCAGCCTGGCGCCATCTGTTTTCATAATTTCCTTTGTCCTCGCATCTTGTTATCCGTCTACGATAAAGAAAAAAACGCGGGTGAAGTTGCGGGTACTAGTCAATCGTATGAAACCCTATTTTATTGGGCGTTATAAAAGGGATAGTTGCTAAGATTTGCCGCTAGATGTCGCACCTTATCTATTGTATTCCACCCTCCATACGTATTGCGATGCATCCTGAAAAGCGCCCTCTTTCACTTGTTCGTTCACTGCTGTGATGTTTATTATTCATCGTCATGAATATTAACGTATTCACATAGAGGTCGCTAAGGTGTAAAGCCTTTCAAATAAACAATGCCAAGATCCACACACAAAACATAAGGAAAATTCGAAAGGTTGCTTGGGCGTTAGGGTGGTGGAAAGGTTAACGCGCTGGTCCAGCAATCCAGAGGTAGGTTCGATTCCCGGTTTCTTCCACAAGGTCACTTAAATTTTTCTTTGAGCGTTGACCTTAGAATCAATGGTTTACTGAAAAGTTGTTAAGGCCAGCCCCTAGATGTCGCTTTGGTACACTGCATCGCGCCAACGATGTGTTCCCTGAAATTGTATAAAGATGGAATGCTGATACAAACAATTGTCTCGGGGTGGATTGCCTAAATGATCCGAACTTTTTGTAACGCTCCTTACAAATACCAGCAAGGCAGCGCAGCGTCGATTTGTATTTAGGCGATGATTTCTAGAGGTGAGACGTACTAGGTAAATCGCATACTGAGTCGTACGATTGCGCGTCCACGAAAACACTAGGTCCAGGAGTATTAACGAGTAAGCGTATCTTAGGGTACAATACAAGTAAGAACGAGTCTAAAGAGGCCTTATTCCTTTTAAAATGCAGATTGTTTTAGACATTTTTCTCTGTGATCAAACATGTTTCTTAACATATTATTGATGTTGCTACCTAGAACAGGGCTATTGGGATTTATTGGTATATATTTGAAACCTACAGTTCGAATTTTTCATTGATAATTTTTGTTTCAAAATCTACTCAATATTGTCAAAATTCACGCGGAAAGTTAGTTCGAAGTTGCCATAGGTTAGGTATTACAAGGATAGAAACACACCCGTCTATGGGTGTTTTTTGGACTTGTCAAAAGCGTTTGACCTGGTTGTATATGACGTTTTGTGGGACAAACTATCTAAGACAAGCTTGCCTAGTATGTAGCGCTCTTAAAGTTTTGGTACAACAATCAGGTAAATCGAGTGAGATGGGCTGGGGTAGAGTCGGAAGAGTATAGGCTTCAATGTGGGGTTAGGCAGGGGGGGCTGACGTCACCCACTCTGTTTAACTTATATGTTAACGAGTTGATCGAGGAGCTCAGCAGTACCCGGGTAGGATGTCATATAGGCGGTGTCTGTTTTAATAACATAAGTTACGCGGGCGACATGGTACTGCTGGGGCCCTCGGTTGACTCAATAAGGCGGCTAATTGACATTTGTAAGGGTTACTCTGAGCAGCATGGTCTCAGGTACAATGCAACGAAAAGTGAGTTGGTCGTCTTCAAGGCGAAAAAATACAACCCGACTACTATACCTGAGGTCATGCTATGCGGAGTTCTCCTAAAAGTGGTAGACAGGTTTAAGTATCTAGGGCACATTGTCACAGAAGACCTGAGTGACGACCCTGACCTGGAGAGGGAGAGAAGAGCGATGGCGGTGCGCGGTAACATGCTCGCCCGCAGGTTTGCACGATGTAATGAACAAGTTAAGCTGACACTCTTTAAAGCATACTGTCAATCGTTCTACACGTGCAGCCTGTGGGTGAAATTTACAAAAAGGGCATACAACACTTTGCGTGTCCAATACAATAATATCCTTAGGATGCTGCTGAGGCTGCCGAGGCACTGCAGTGCATCAGGCATGTTCGCCGATGCGCGTACAGACGACTTTTATGCCATCAGGCGGAAAAGAATTGCTTCGTTGATAGCTCGGGTGCGCGGCAGCAGCAACAGCATGCTAGGGATATTAGCAGAACACCTAGACTGCCCCCTTATGAAATACTGGGTCGAAGTTGCTATAGGCAGGAGCAAGTAAAGCGCACATTTCGCTATTTACGTTCCCACAACCACGATGTACCTACTTAAATTTTCTGCTGTTTATTTTTGCTTTAGGAGTTATTTATTTTAGAATAAAACACTAACTTAATGATAAGGTTTTAAAATTGTCTAACAAAACATGGATCGTAAATTGGTCTGAAATAAATGATTTTTATTTTATTTTATTTATTTTTATCCTATTTTTTCATAGCATTTGAATTGTCTTCATAAAAATATTCTTATTTTTTTCCCAGGTGGCTCTAGACAACAGCGGCATCTACCTCGCGACCTCGTGCACTGACAAAGTGTTGAGCGTGTATGACTACTACTCCGGAGAATGTATGGCGACCATGTACGGGCACTCTGAGATCGTCACAGGGCTGAGGTAACTTTAGGATCGAATATTAATAAAGTGCAAATAAAAACTAAACAGCCTTTGTAC
Source organism: Apotomis turbidana (assembly GCA_905147355.2). Lineage (NCBI taxonomy): Eukaryota > Metazoa > Arthropoda > Insecta > Lepidoptera > Tortricidae > Apotomis > Apotomis turbidana. The sequence goes on along the minus strand of LR990307.1, from coordinate 4,331,905 downwards.
ACTTATGAAACATGTAATGTCTCATTATTTTGAATATAAAACCAGATACAAAGATCAAAGCACAGAAAATAATGAGACATTACATGTTTCATTTTATAAATAACAGCGCCCTCTCTCGCTTGCCCGTTCATTGCTGTAAAGTAGTGCGGTAAGATGTGAATATTAACGTATTGGCATAGAGGTCGCTAAGGTGTAAAGCCTTTCAAATAAACAATACATAGATCGACATACAAAGCACAAGGAAAAACTCGAATGGTTATCTAGCATTAGGGTGGTGGATAGGTTAACATGCTAGAGCGGCAATCCAGAGGTACTGGGTTCGATTCCCAGTCTCTTCCACTTGGTTACGCATTCCAATGTATCTTTGAGCTTTGATCTTTCTATCAATTGTTTAATGTTTCCCATTGGCAGGTTCACACCGGATTGCCAGCACTTGATCTCGGCGTCGGGCGACGGCTGCATATTCGTGTGGCGCGTACCGCACGACATGGTGGTCACCATGCGCGCGCGCCTCGCGCAGCAAGCCATCAGACAGGGGAAGTGAGTGACGACACAACAGCACAATGCAGCACAACACAGCACAACACAATACAACAACACAACACAATACAACAACACAACACAACACGATACAATACAACACAACACAATACAACACAATACAACACAATACAACACAACACAATACAACACAACAACACAACACAGCACAATACAACACAACACAATACAACAACACACTAGTGTCCGACCGAAGTTTCGGTTTCGGTTTCGGTTTCGGCCAGTTTCGGCCTTAAAATCATGTTTCGGCCAAAGGTTCGGTTTCGGCCAAAAAACAGCCGAACCTTTCGGCCGCGCCGAATCTTATTATATCGTGCTTTCAAGTCGCTTCGGCTGACGGCGGGTGCACTCGCTGCCTCAGTATTACAGTTAACGTAACATTTTTACTATTTAGAGTAGTTTAGTTTAGGCCCAGTGTCACTATTAGGGTTAATAACGTCACTATTTGGGAAAATTGCTCTTATAGACACAAAGATCAACACACAAAAAAAAAATTGCTCTCATAAGTGGTCCAAATCGTTATATTTGGATTGCCGGCCCAACGTCTTAAGACCACCGACGTACATATATGGCAATTTGATTAAGTGCGGTGTTATTTTACCCACATTAAAAACGGTACTTTTACTTTTACTTCCAACTTAACTCAATGCTTGCTAAGCACGAATTAACTCGTTATTTCTATAATTAATGTTTACCTAGCTTTTAAAGTTCTCATGTAAGCGGAACCATGTTTCTTATGAGAAATAAATATAAAAAAATAAATTGTGAATTTTCCAATGCGCTTGCGGTCAAGTCACTAAAATAAAATATATTTTTGTTCCAAATTTAAAGAAATTTTGAGGACGTTTAGAAGTTGCGCAACTTAACAACTTTTTCAAAAAATCATAAAATTCGTAATATTTCTCAAGTACTGATTGTATCTTTTTTTACGCTGTTGCTGTTAATCATAAAAACCTCTTCCTGGACAAAAAAGTTTTAGTCGTAGAAAAGTTTAGCTATAAGTAATTTATTTATTTTACTGTTACATATCTTCCTTACTTCATGCTCTTAGCAGATGTTGACATATAATCGCAAGTTTTTTTTTTGTTATAGTGTGTGTATATAAGTTTCTAGAAATTCATTAGTAAAAGTTTTACTTAAGGCTAAATTTCTTGTGAGTTAATTCTTTAGTTTTTGTTTTAATATTTAATATACCACGAAGGGTGAAATCCGTATTTGAATAACGCATTTCTTTTAAGTTCAACACTGTTACGCAACCTCAATCAGGCTCTCATACATGTAAAAGTGCCCTTGTTTCATTATTTCAATATAATGTTCAATTAAGCTGAAATTTGGCACAGAGCGGCCTTTTGGGTAAGTGCGTTCTTTGTGCGTGCGGTTACATAAAAATCAAAATTTTGGAAATATGAAACACCTTACTCACTATATAAGAAAAGCGAAACCTAGAACCCTGTAATATTAGGCCAGTGAGATGTTTCATTATGCATATATCTGGAAAAAACTGCTCACTGATATTTTATCCAACGTTTTAATCGCCTTTATAAAAGGTTCGGTTTCGGTTTCGGCCGAAACTATAATCAAAGCCGAACCTTCGGTTTCGGTTTCGGTTTCGGCAAAAAATCATGTTTCGGTCGGTCACTAAACACAACACAACACGATACAATACAACACAACACAATACAACACAACAAAATACAACACAACACAACACGATACAATACAGCACAATACTACAACACTATACAGTTAATAAATAAATAAAATAAATAAATAAATATCAGGCAACCTCACACAAATCGATCTAGTCCCAAATTAAGCTCAAGAAGGCTTGTTTTATGGGTACTAGACGACGATATACATAATTATATAGATAAATATATACTTAAATACATAGGAACAACCATGACCCAAGCACAAATATTCGAGTTCATCACACAAATATCTGCCCTGGCCGGGATTCGAACCCGGGACCGCTGCTCAGTAGGCAGGTGCTTGCAAACTGAGCCAACCGCGTCGTCAAAACACAATACAATACAACACAAAACAACACAACTGATACAAATTTAACTAATACCGTAGGTGCTGCAGAAGGCGAAGGTAACACATAATTAGACACCAACAGAAAACAAGTGCGCAGTGATATAAAATGTCAATAAAAAACGTGTTTATTTTATTTAAATTGTATTTCCCTTAATGCTTGTTTGCCCCCTATGATAAGATAAGATAAAATAAGAATCATTTAATCAATTGGGATTCACTGGAACCACTTTTGCATCGTCATTGAATACATAGCTATTACATTCATTGGTACAATAGTAATAACATTAACACAAAATTATAATAGGTACACAAGATTTCCAAACATTTGCAATATTTCCGCAGAAATGCTTCGTCAAAAGTAAACTAGGTGATAAATTACATGAAAAATTATGATAATTAAAATTACATTAACCTTTTTAAATACGAAAAAAAAAAAACTTTACCCGCGTCAAAAGCAAATACATAATTATGTCAAAACGTACACCTTAAATTAACAATTCATTTAATACGTTTTCATTTGAATACTTACTAAATATTACATAAAAAAGTACATCGGTATTAAAAGGAATATGTTATTTGTCAGACGGGTGGCGCCCTCTAACGGCGTGAGCGGGGTGGAGAGCGAGACGGACTCGCATCTCGGCTCGCCGCCGCGCGAGCTACTGGAAGACAAGTTCACCACGCCAGTGGTACCGGACTATACGTAAGTTTTGTGTTTTTTTTATTTTTTATTTATTCAGGTAAACAAACAGTCACTACAAATTGAATAGTCAACTAAAAGTAACTTAGAATTATGTACAGTATGTGTGACCAACACCGTTCACCACTTATTAAATACAATATTTTGATCTTTCGGTGCTGGGTATGGGTATGGCATAGTGAGTCTGAAGGTAACATTCATCGATAAGTAATTCGGCGAAATGGTAGATAACTTTATGGGCTGTTCAGTTTTTAGGGTGCTGTACCCAAAGGGTAAAAACGGGACCCAATACTGAGACTTCGCTGTCCGTCCGCCCGTCCGTCCGTCCGTCTGTCACCAGGCTGTATCTCAAGAACGGTGATAGCTAGACAGTTGAAATTTTCACAGATGATGTATTTCTATTGCCGCTATAACAACAAATACTAAAAATAAAATAAATATTTAAGGGGGGCATCCATACAATAAACTTGTTATAGATTATGGTAACGGAACCCTTCATGCTTGAGTCGGACTCGCATTTGCCCAATTTTTTTTTTATACTACGTGGTGGATAACAGTCATGCGGCCCGCCTGATGTTAAGCAGTTACCGCCGCCTATAGACCCTCGCGACGGCAGGAGCCGTGCCGTAGTGGCTCACAAGGTTCGGGCCTAGGGTCCCACCCGCTGTTGCATCAAATACATGTTACATGTTACAATGCAATCTCATTAGCTATTTATTTGTTAGTTAGTATGTAATTTATTAGTAGTATTTTAGTTTATAGAAACACGAATTTCCTTACTGTTTTACTCTTTGAAGCGCTTTGTGTGTATGATGTCATGCTACTGTCATCCATTGTCTGGACTCCCTCCCCCCAATTTTGAAATGACGTAATTTCTGGTCAGGCCCCTTCTAGAGTAAACGTAGCGCCTGTGCTTATTTATATACAGTACTTTTATCTCACGAGCGCGGGTGAGCCATGTTTGTGTGAGTAGTTGTACATGCACGTTGGCTCTGTGTGGGTGAGCCGGCACTGTTCGCTCCCGAGCTCACCCACACAGAGCAAACATGGCTCACCCGCGCTCGTGAGATAAAGGCCATGTTCAGATGACAAGCGCTTAACGCGCGTTTTGCTAACGCGCGTTTACAACTACATAGCACCTTATTCAGGCCGTACACATGCTAACGCGCGTTTTATTAATACGCGCGTTGAACGCTGCGCTAGCGCTCGACTGTTGTCAGCGCGCGTCAACGCGCGCTTTGAGATTGGTTTTCCATGTTTTGTTTCCGTTCAGTTGAGCGCGCGCTTTCGACGCGGATGGACGTATTTTAGGGTTCATCGGGTCGTCCGCAATATCGCATAGCGTTTTCATCTGCTACAAGTTCGTCGTTTATGAGAGCCAGTTAGTCATCAAAAGACTTGATGGACATTCTGAAGTAATTAAAAAATTCGGGTCCGAATTGCCTTAATTTAGGATACAAGATTATGTACTGGCTTTCAGTCAGCCTGGTTGACAAAATTGGGTGGACCCAATATCTCCGTCTTCTGTTGCGTGTATGATATCACCGCTAAAACTGTTTCTACGTCCATCTTCGACAAAAGAACTCTACTGACTTAACCATGGCGGTCGCGGCAACGCGCGTTCAACGCCTGGCAAGCGCGTGTCATGTGAACACTATACAAAAATTTAGCGCGCGTTCAACGCGCGTTGAACGCTTGTCATCTGAACGTACCCTAAAGTACTGTACGTGTATAACTTTTTTTAGGCTCCGTATCGGCCGCCTGCCTTCCTGGGCCAAGAAGAGTCTGGGCGACGAGCTGGCGCCCCCCTCCCCCGCGCCCGAGCCGCCCGCGCGCGGCAAGTGGGCGCGCAGGATACAACACAACGGTATGTAATGTACTATTGCAGGCTCCGTGTCACACACTCCCGTCCTGTAAGAGTCTGGGCGACGAGCTGGCGCCCCCCTCCCCCGCGCCCGAGCCGCCCGCGCGCGGCAAGTGGGCGCGCAGGATACAACACAACGGTATGTAATGTACTATTGCAGGCTCCGTGTCACACACTCCCGTCCTGTAAGAGTCTGGGCGACGAGCTGGCGCCCCCCTCCCCCGCGCCCGAGCCGCCCGCGCGCGGCAAGTGGGCGCGCAGGATACAACACAACGGTATGTAATGTACTATTGCAGGCTCCGTGTCACACACTCCCGTCCTGTAAGAGTCTGGGCGACGAGCTGGCGCCCCCCTCCCCCGCGCCCGAGCCGCCCGCGCGCGGCAAGTGGGCGCGCAGGATACAACACAACGGTATGTAATGTACTATTGCAGGCTCCGTGTCACACACTCCCGTCCTGTAAGAGTCTGGGCGACGAGCTGGCGCCCCCCTCCCCCGCGCCCGAGCCGCCCGCGCGCGGCAAGTGGGCGCGCAGGATACAACACAACGGTATGTAATGTACTATTGCAGGCTCCGTGTCACACACTCCCGTCCTGTAAGAGTCTGGGCGACGAGCTGGCGCCCCCCTCCCCCGCGCCCGAGCCGCCCGCGCGCGGCAAGTGGGCGCGCAGGATACAACACAACGGTATGTAATGTACTATTGCAGGCTCCGTGTCACACACTCCCGTCCTGTAAGAGTCTGGGCGACGAGCTGGCGCCCCCCTCCCCCGCGCCCGAGCCGCCCGCGCGCGGCAAGTGGGCGCGCAGGATACAACACAACGGTATGTAATGTACTATTGCAGGCTCCGTGTCACACACTCCCGTCCTGTAAGAGTCTGGGCGACGAGCTGGCGCCCCCCTCCCCCGCGCCCGAGCCGCCCGCGCGCGGCAAGTGGGCGCGCAGGATACAACACAACGGTATGTAATGTACTATTGCAGGCTCCGTGTCACACACTCCCGTCCTGTAAGAGTCTGGGCGACGAGCTGGCGCCCCCCTCCCCCGCGCCCGAGCCGCCCGCGCGCGGCAAGTGGGCGCGCAGGATACAACACAACGGTATGTAATGTACTATTGCAGGCTCCGTGTCACACACTCCCGTCCTGTAAGAGTCTGGGCGACGAGCTGGCGCCCCCCTCCCCCGCGCCCGAGCCGCCCGCGCGCGGCAAGTGGGCGCGCAGGATACAACACAACGGTATGTAATGTACTATTGCAGGCTCCGTGTCACACACTCCCGTCCTGTAAGAGTCTGGGCGACGAGCTGGCGCCCCCCTCCCCCGCGCCCGAGCCGCCCGCGCGCGGCAAGTGGGCGCGCAGGATACAACACAACGGTATGTAATGTACTATTGCAGGCTCCGTGTCACACACTCCCGTCCTGTAAGAGTCTGGGCGACGAGCTGGCGCCCCCCTCCCCCGCGCCCGAGCCGCCCGCGCGCGGCAAGTGGGCGCGCAGGATACAACACAACGGTATGTAATGTACTATTGCAGGCTCCGTGTCACACACTCCCGTCCTGTAAGAGTCTGGGCGACGAGCTGGCGCCCCCCTCCCCCGCGCCCGAGCCGCCCGCGCGCGGCAAGTGGGCGCGCAGGATACAACACAACGGTATGTAATGTACTATTGCAGGCTCCGTGTCACACACTCCCGTCCTGTAAGAGTCTGGGCGACGAGCTGGCGCCCCCCTCCCCCGCGCCCGAGCCGCCCGCGCGCGGCAAGTGGGCGCGCAGGATACAACACAACGGTATGTAATGTACTATTGCAGGCTCCGTGTCACACACTCCCGTCCTGTAAGAGTCTGGGCGACGAGCTGGCGCCCCCCTCCCCCGCGCCCGAGCCGCCCGCGCGCGGCAAGTGGGCGCGCAGGATACAACACAACGGTATGTAATGTACTATTGCAGGCTCCGTGTCACACACTCCCGTCCTGTAAGAGTCTGGGCGACGAGCTGGCGCCCCCCTCCCCCGCGCCCGAGCCGCCCGCGCGCGGCAAGTGGGCGCGCAGGATACAACACAACGGTATGTAATGTACTATTGCAGGCTCCGTGTCACACACTCCCGTCCTGTAAGAGTCTGGGCGACGAGCTGGCGCCCCCCTCCCCCGCGCCCGAGCCGCCCGCGCGCGGCAAGTGGGCGCGCAGGATACAACACAACGGTATGTAATGTACTATTGCAGGCTCCGTGTCACACACTCCCGTCCTGTAAGAGTCTGGGCGACGAGCTGGCGCCCCCCTCCCCCGCGCCCGAGCCGCCCGCGCGCGGCAAGTGGGCGCGCAGGATACAACACAACGGTATGTAATGTACTATTGCAGGCTCCGTGTCACACACTCCCGTCCTGTAAGAGTCTGGGCGACGAGCTGGCGCCCCCCTCCCCCGCGCCCGAGCCGCCCGCGCGCGGCAAGTGGGCGCGCAGGATACAACACAACGGTATGTAATGTACTATTGCAGGCTCCGTGTCACACACTCCCGTCCTGTAAGAGTCTGGGCGACGAGCTGGCGCCCCCCTCCCCCGCGCCCGAGCCGCCCGCGCGCGGCAAGTGGGCGCGCAGGATACAACACAACGGTATGTAATGTACTATTGCAGGCTCCGTGTCACACACTCCCGTCCTGTAAGAGTCTGGGCGACGAGCTGGCGCCCCCCTCCCCCGCGCCCGAGCCGCCCGCGCGCGGCAAGTGGGCGCGCAGGATACAACACAACGGTATGTAATGTACTATTGCAGGCTCCGTGTCACACACTCCCGTCCTGTAAGAGTCTGGGCGACGAGCTGGCGCCCCCCTCCCCCGCGCCCGAGCCGCCCGCGCGCGGCAAGTGGGCGCGCAGGATACAACACAACGGTATGTAATGTACTATTGCAGGCTCCGTGTCACACACTCCCGTCCTGTAAGAGTCTGGGCGACGAGCTGGCGCCCCCCTCCCCCGCGCCCGAGCCGCCCGCGCGCGGCAAGTGGGCGCGCAGGATACAACACAACGGTATGTAATGTACTATTGCAGGCTCCGTGTCACACACTCCCGTCCTGTAAGAGTCTGGGCGACGAGCTGGCGCCCCCCTCCCCCGCGCCCGAGCCGCCCGCGCGCGGCAAGTGGGCGCGCAGGATACAACACAACGGTATGTAATGTACTATTGCAGGCTCCGTGTCACACACTCCCGTCCTGTAAGAGTCTGGGCGACGAGCTGGCGCCCCCCTCCCCCGCGCCCGAGCCGCCCGCGCGCGGCAAGTGGGCGCGCAGGATACAACACAACGGTATGTAATGTACTATTGCAGGCTCCGTGTCACACACTCCCGTCCTGTAAGAGTCTGGGCGACGAGCTGGCGCCCCCCTCCCCCGCGCCCGAGCCGCCCGCGCGCGGCAAGTGGGCGCGCAGGATACAACACAACGGTATGTAATGTACTATTGCAGGCTCCGTGTCACACACTCCCGTCCTGTAAGAGTCTGGGCGACGAGCTGGCGCCCCCCTCCCCCGCGCCCGAGCCGCCCGCGCGCGGCAAGTGGGCGCGCAGGATACAACACAACGGTATGTAATGTACTATTGCAGGCTCCGTGTCACACACTCCCGTCCTGTAAGAGTCTGGGCGACGAGCTGGCGCCCCCCTCCCCCGCGCCCGAGCCGCCCGCGCGCGGCAAGTGGGCGCGCAGGATACAACACAACGGTATGTAATGTACTATTGCAGGCTCCGTGTCACACACTCCCGTCCTGTAAGAGTCTGGGCGACGAGCTGGCGCCCCCCTCCCCCGCGCCCGAGCCGCCCGCGCGCGGCAAGTGGGCGCGCAGGATACAACACAACGGTATGTAATGTACTATTGCAGGCTCCGTGTCACACACTCCCGTCCTGTAAGAGTCTGGGCGACGAGCTGGCGCCCCCCTCCCCCGCGCCCGAGCCGCCCGCGCGCGGCAAGTGGGCGCGCAGGATACAACACAACGGTATGTAATGTACTATTGCAGGCTCCGTGTCACACACTCCCGTCCTGTAAGAGTCTGGGCGACGAGCTGGCGCCCCCCTCCCCCGCGCCCGAGCCGCCCGCGCGCGGCAAGTGGGCGCGCAGGATACAACACAACGGTATGTAATGTACTATTGCAGGCTCCGTGTCACACACTCCCGTCCTGTAAGAGTCTGGGCGACGAGCTGGCGCCCCCCTCCCCCGCGCCCGAGCCGCCCGCGCGCGGCAAGTGGGCGCGCAGGATACAACACAACGGTATGTAATGTACTATTGCAGGCTCCGTGTCACACCACTCCCGTCCTGTAAGAGTCTGGGCGACGAGCTGGCGCCCCCCTCCCCCGCGCCCGAGCCGCCCGCGCGCGGCAAGTGGGCGCGCAGGATACAACACAACGGTATGTAATGTACTATTGCAGGCTCCGTGTCACACACTCCCGTCCTGTAAGAGTCTGGGCGACGAGCTGGCGCCCCCCTCCCCCGCGCCCGAGCCGCCCGCGCGCGGCAAGTGGGCGCGCAGGATACAACACAACGGTATGTAATGTACTATTGCAGGCTCCGTGTCACACACTCCCGTCCTGTAAGAGTCTGGGCGACGAGCTGGCGCCCCCCTCCCCCGCGCCCGAGCCGCCCGCGCGCGGCAAGTGGGCGCGCAGGATACAACACAACGGTATGTAATGTACTATTGCAGGCTCCGTGTCACACACTCCCGTCCTGTAAGAGTCTGGGCGACGAGCTGGCGCCCCCCTCCCCCGCGCCCGAGCCGCCCGCGCGCGGCAAGTGGGCGCGCAGGATACAACACAACGGTATGTAATGTACTATTGCAGGCTCCGTGTCACACACTCCCGTCCTGTAAGAGTCTGGGCGACGAGCTGGCGCCCCCCTCCCCCGCGCCCGAGCCGCCCGCGCGCGGCAAGTGGGCGCGCAGGATACAACACAACGGTATGTAATGTACTATTGCAGGCTCCGTGTCACACACTCCCGTCCTGTAAGAGTCTGGGCGACGAGCTGGCGCCCCCCCCCCCCCGCGCCCGAGCCGCCCGCGCGCGGCAAGTGGGCGCGCAGGATACAACACAACGGTATGTAATGTACTATTGCAGGCTCCGTGTCACACACTCCCGTCCTGTAAGAGTCTGGGCGACGAGCTGGCGCCCCCCTCCCCCGCGCCCGAGCCGCCCGCGCGCGGCAAGTGGGCGCGCAGGATACAACACAACGGTATGTAATGTACTATTGCAGGCTCCGTGTCACACACTCCCGTCCTGTAAGAGTCTGGGCGACGAGCTGGCGCCCCCCTCCCCCGCGCCCGAGCCGCCCGCGCGCGGCAAGTGGGCGCGCAGGATACAACACAACGGTATGTAATGTACTATTGCAGGCTCCGTGTCACACACTCCCGTCCTGTAAGAGTCTGGGCGACGAGCTGGCGCCCCCCTCCCCCGCGCCCGAGCCGCCCGCGCGCGGCAAGTGGGCGCGCAGGATACAACACAACGGTATGTAATGTACTATTGCAGGCTCCGTGTCACACACTCCCGTCCTGTAAGAGTCTGGGCGACGAGCTGGCGCCCCCCTCCCCCGCGCCCGAGCCGCCCGCGCGCGGCAAGTGGGCGCGCAGGATACAACACAACGGTATGTAATGTACTATTGCAGGCTCCGTGTCACACACTCCCGTCCTGTAAGAGTCTGGGCGACGAGCTGGCGCCCCCCTCCCCCGCGCCCGAGCCGCCCGCGCGCGGCAAGTGGGCGCGCAGGATACAACACAACGGTATGTAATGTACTATTGCAGGCTCCGTGTCACACACTCCCGTCCTGTAAGAGTCTGGGCGACGAGCTGGCGCCCCCCTCCCCCGCGCCCGAGCCGCCTGCGCGCGGCAAGTGGGCGCGCAGGATACAACACAACGGTATGTAATGTACTATTGCAGGCTCCGTGTCACACACTCCCGTCCTGTAAGAGTCTGGGCGACGAGCTGGCGCCCCCCTCCCCCGCGCCCGAGCCGCCCGCGCGCGGCAAGTGGGCGCGCAGGATACAACACAACGGTATGTAATGTACTATTGCAGGCTCCGTGTCACACACTCCCGTCCTGTAAGAGTCTGGGCGACGAGCTGGCGCCCCCCTCCCCCGCGCCCGAGCCGCCCGCGCGCGGCAAGTGGGCGCGCAGGATACAACACAACGGTATGTAATGTACTATTGCAGGCTCCGTGTCACACACTCCCGTCCTGTAAGAGTCTGGGCGACGAGCTGGCGCCCCCCTCCCCCGCGCCCGAGCCGCCCGCGCGCGGCAAGTGGGCGCGCAGGATACAACACAACGGTATGTAATGTACTATTGCAGGCTCCGTGTCACACACTCCCGTCCTGTAAGAGTCTGGGCGACGAGCTGGCGCCCCCCTCCCCCGCGCCCGAGCCGCCCGCGCGCGGCAAGTGGGCGCGCAGGATACAACACAACGGTATGTAATGTACTATTGCAGGCTCCGTGTCACACACTCCCGTCCTGTAAGAGTCTGGGCGACGAGCTGGCGCCCCCCTCCCCCGCGCCCGAGCCGCCCGCGCGCGGCAAGTGGGCGCGCAGGATACAACACAACGGTATGTAATGTACTATTGCAGGCTCCGTGTCACACACTCCCGTCCTGTAAGAGTCTGGGCGACGAGCTGGCGCCCCCCTCCCCCGCGCCCGAGCCGCCCGCGCGCGGCAAGTGGGCGCGCAGGATACAACACAACGGTATGTAATGTACTATTGCAGGCTCCGTGTCACACACTCCCGTCCTGTAAGAGTCTGGGCGACGAGCTGGCGCCCCCCTCCCCCGCGCCCGAGCCGCCCGCGCGCGGCAAGTGGGCGCGCAGGATACAACACAACGGTATGTAATGTACTATTGCAGGCTCCGTGTCACACACTCCCGTCCTGTAAGAGTCTGGGCGACGAGCTGGCGCCCCCCTCCCCCGCGCCCGAGCCGCCCGCGCGCGGCAATTGGGCGCGCAGGATACAACACAACGGTATGTAATGTACTATTGCAGGCTCCGTGTCACACACTCCCGTCCTGTAAGAGTCTGGGCGACGAGCTGGCGCCCCCCTCCCCCGCGCCCGAGCCGCCCGCGCGCGGCAAGTGGGCGCGCAGGATACAACACAACGGTATGTAATGTACTATTGCAGGCTCCGTGTCACACACTCCCGTCCTGTAAGAGTCTGGGCGACGAGCTGGCGCCCCCCTCCCCCGCGCCCGAGCCGCCCGCGCGCGGCAAGTGGGCGCGCAGGATACAACACAACGGTATGTAATGTACTATTGCAGGCTCCGTGTCACACACTCCCGTCCTGTAAGAGTCTGGGCGACGAGCTGGCGCCCCCCTCCCCCGCGCCCGAGCCGCCCGCGCGCGGCAAGTGGGCGCGCAGGATACAACACAACGGTATGTAATGTACTATTGCAGGCTCCGTGTCACACACTCCCGTCCTGTAAGAGTCTGGGCGACGAGCTGGCGCCCCCCTCCCCCGCGCCCGAGCCGCCCGCGCGCGGCAAGTGGGCGCGCAGGATACAACACAACGGTATGTAATGTACTATTGCAGGCTCCGTGTCACACACTCCCGTCCTGTAAGAGTCTGGGCGACGAGCTGGCGCCCCCCTCCCCCGCGCCCGAGCCGCCCGCGCGCGGCAAGTGGGCGCGCAGGATACAACACAACGGTATGTAATGTACTATTGCAGGCTCCGTGTCACACACTCCCGTCCTGTAAGAGTCTGGGCGACGAGCTGGCGCCCCCCTCCCCCGCGCCCGAGCCGCCCGCGCGCGGCTAGTGGGCGCGCAGGATACAACACAACGGTATGTAATGTACTATTGCAGGCTCCGTGTCACACACTCCCGTCCTGTAAGAGTCTGGGCGACGAGCTGGCGCCCCCCTCCCCCGCGCCCGAGCCGCCCGCGCGCGGCAAGTGGGCGCGCAGGATACAACACAACGGTATGTAATGTACTATTGCAGGCTCCGTGTCACACACTCCCGTCCTGTAAGAGTCTGGGCGACGAGCTGGCGCCCCCCTCCCCCGCGCCCGAGCCGCCCGCGCGCGGCAAGTGGGCGCGCAGGATACAACACAACGGTATGTAATGTACTATTGCAGGCTCCGTGTCACACACTCCCGTCCTGTAAGAGTCTGGGCGACGAGCTGGCGCCCCCCTCCCCCGCGCCCGAGCCGCCCGCGCGCGGCAAGTGGGCGCGCAGGATACAACACAACGGTATGTAATGTACTATTGCAGGCTCCGTGTCACACACTCCCGTCCTGTAAGAGTCTGGGCGACGAGCTGGCGCCCCCCTCCCCCGCGCCCGAGCCGCCCGCGCGCGGCAAGTGGGCGCGCAGGATACAACACAACGGTATGTAATGTACTATTGCAGGCTCCGTGTCACACACTCCCGTCCTGTAAGAGTCTGGGCGACGAGCTGGCGCCCCCCTCCCCCGCGCCCGAGCCGCCCGCGCGCGGCAAGTGGGCGCGCAGGATACAACACAACGGTATGTAATGTACTATTGCAGGCTCCGTGTCACACACTCCCGTCCTGTAAGAGTCTGGGCGACGAGCTGGCGCCCCCCTCCCCCGCGCCCGAGCCGCCCGCGCGCGGCAAGTGGGCGCGCAGGATACAACACAACGGTATGTAATGTACTATTGCAGGCTCCGTGTCACACACTCCCGTCCTGTAAGAGTCTGGGCGACGAGCTGGCGCCCCCCTCCCCCGCGCCCGAGCCGCCCGCGCGCGGCAAGTGGGCGCGCAGGATACAACACAACGGTATGTAATGTACTATTGCAGGCTCCGTGTCACACCACTCCCGTCCTGTAAGAGTCTGGGCGACGAGCTGGCGCCCCCCTCCCCCGCGCCCGAGCCGCCCGCGCGCGGCAAGTGGGCGCGCAGGATACAACACAACGGTATGTAATGTACTATTGCAGGCTCCGTGTCACACACTCCCGTCCTGTAAGAGTCTGGGCGACGAGCTGGCGCCCCCCTCCCCCGCGCCCGAGCCGCCCGCGCGCGGCAAGTGGGCGCGCAGGATACAACACAACGGTATGTAATGTACTATTGCAGGCTCCGTGTCACACACTCCCGTCCTGTAAGAGTCTGGGCGACGAGCTGGCGCCCCCCTCCCCCGCGCCCGAGCCGCCCGCGCGCGGCAAGTGGGCGCGCAGGATACAACACAACGGTATGTAATGTACTATTGCAGGCTCCGTGTCACACACTCCCGTCCTGTAAGAGTCTGGGCGACGAGCTGGCGCCCCCCTCCCCCGCGCCCGAGCCGCCCGCGCGCGGCAAGTGGGCGCGCAGGATACAACACAACGGTATGTAATGTACTATTGCAGGCTCCGTGTCACACACTCCCGTCCTGTAAGAGTCTGGGCGACGAGCTGGCGCCCCCCTCCCCCGCGCCCGAGCCGCCCGCGCGCGGCAAGTGGGCGCGCAGGATACAACACAACGGTATGTAATGTACTATTGCAGGCTCCGTGTCACACACTCCCGTCCTGTAAGAGTCTGGGCGACGAGCTGGCGCCCCCCCCCCCCCGCGCCCGAGCCGCCCGCGCGCGGCAAGTGGGCGCGCAGGATACAACACAACGGTATGTAATGTACTATTGCAGGCTCCGTGTCACACACTCCCGTCCTGTAAGAGTCTGGGCGACGAGCTGGCGCCCCCCTCCCCCGCGCCCGAGCCGCCCGCGCGCGGCAAGTGGGCGCGCAGGATACAACACAACGGTATGTAATGTACTATTGCAGGCTCCGTGTCACACACTCCCGTCCTGTAAGAGTCTGGGCGACGAGCTGGCGCCCCCCTCCCCCGCGCCCGAGCCGCCCGCGCGCGGCAAGTGGGCGCGCAGGATACAACACAACGGTATGTAATGTACTATTGCAGGCTCCGTGTCACACACTCCCGTCCTGTAAGAGTCTGGGCGACGAGCTGGCGCCCCCCTCCCCCGCGCCCGAGCCGCCCGCGCGCGGCAAGTGGGCGCGCAGGATACAACACAACGGTATGTAATGTACTATTGCAGGCTCCGTGTCACACACTCCCGTCCTGTAAGAGTCTGGGCGACGAGCTGGCGCCCCCCTCCCCCGCGCCCGAGCCGCCCGCGCGCGGCAAGTGGGCGCGCAGGATACAACACAACGGTATGTAATGTACTATTGCAGGCTCCGTGTCACACACTCCCGTCCTGTAAGAGTCTGGGCGACGAGCTGGCGCCCCCCTCCCCCGCGCCCGAGCCGCCCGCGCGCGGCAAGTGGGCGCGCAGGATACAACACAACGGTATGTAATGTACTATTGCAGGCTCCGTGTCACACACTCCCGTCCTGTAAGAGTCTGGGCGACGAGCTGGCGCCCCCCTCCCCCGCGCCCGAGCCGCCCGCGCGCGGCAAGTGGGCGCGCAGGATACAACACAACGGTATGTAATGTACTATTGCAGGCTCCGTGTCACACACTCCCGTCCTGTAAGAGTCTGGGCGACGAGCTGGCGCCCCCCTCCCCCGCGCCCGAGCCGCCTGCGCGCGGCAAGTGGGCGCGCAGGATACAACACAACGGTATGTAATGTACTATTGCAGGCTCCGTGTCACACACTCCCGTCCTGTAAGAGTCTGGGCGACGAGCTGGCGCCCCCCTCCCCCGCGCCCGAGCCGCCCGCGCGCGGCAAGTGGGCGCGCAGGATACAACACAACGGTATGTAATGTACTATTGCAGGCTCCGTGTCACACACTCCCGTCCTGTAAGAGTCTGGGCGACGAGCTGGCGCCCCCCTCCCCCGCGCCCGAGCCGCCCGCGCGCGGCAAGTGGGCGCGCAGGATACAACACAACGGTATGTAATGTACTATTGCAGGCTCCGTGTCACACACTCCCGTCCTGTAAGAGTCTGGGCGACGAGCTGGCGCCCCCCTCCCCCGCGCCCGAGCCGCCCGCGCGCGGCAAGTGGGCGCGCAGGATACAACACAACGGTATGTAATGTACTATTGCAGGCTCCGTGTCACACACTCCCGTCCTGTAAGAGTCTGGGCGACGAGCTGGCGCCCCCCTCCCCCGCGCCCGAGCCGCCCGCGCGCGGCAAGTGGGCGCGCAGGATACAACACAACGGTATGTAATGTACTATTGCAGGCTCCGTGTCACACACTCCCGTCCTGTAAGAGTCTGGGCGACGAGCTGGCGCCCCCCTCCCCCGCGCCCGAGCCGCCCGCGCGCGGCAAGTGGGCGCGCAGGATACAACACAACGGTATGTAATGTACTATTGCAGGCTCCGTGTCACACACTCCCGTCCTGTAAGAGTCTGGGCGACGAGCTGGCGCCCCCCTCCCCCGCGCCCGAGCCGCCCGCGCGCGGCAAGTGGGCGCGCAGGATACAACACAACGGTATGTAATGTACTATTGCAGGCTCCGTGTCACACACTCCCGTCCTGTAAGAGTCTGGGCGACGAGCTGGCGCCCCCCTCCCCCGCGCCCGAGCCGCCCGCGCGCGGCAAGTGGGCGCGCAGGATACAACACAACGGTATGTAATGTACTATTGCAGGCTCCGTGTCACACACTCCCGTCCTGTAAGAGTCTGGGCGACGAGCTGGCGCCCCCCTCCCCCGCGCCCGAGCCGCCCGCGCGCGGCAATTGGGCGCGCAGGATACAACACAACGGTATGTAATGTACTATTGCAGGCTCCGTGTCACACACTCCCGTCCTTTAAGAGTCTGGGCGACGAGCTGGCGCCCCCCTCCCCCGCGCCCGAGCCGCCCGCGCGCGGCAAGTGGGCGCGCAGGATACAACACAACGGTATGTAATGTACTATTGCAGGCTCCGTGTCACACACTCCCGTCCTGTAAGAGTCTGGGCGACGAGCTGGCGCCCCCCTCCCCCGCGCCCGAGCCGCCCGCGCGCGGCAAGTGGGCGCGCAGGATACAACACAACGGTATGTAATGTACTATTGCAGGCTCCGTGTCACACACTCCCGTCCTGTAAGAGTCTGGGCGACGAGCTGGCGCCCCCCTCCCCCGCGCCCGAGCCGCCCGCGCGCGGCAAGTGGGCGCGCAGGATACAACACAACGGTATGTAATGTACTATTGCAGGCTCCGTGTCACACACTCCCGTCCTGTAAGAGTCTGGGCGACGAGCTGGCGCCCCCCTCCCCCGCGCCCGAGCCGCCCGCGCGCGGCAAGTGGGCGCGCAGGATACAACACAACGGTATGTAATGTACTATTGCAGGCTCCGTGTCACACACTCCCGTCCTGTAAGAGTCTGGGCGACGAGCTGGCGCCCCCCTCCCCCGCGCCCGAGCCGCCCGCGCGCGGCAAGTGGGCGCGCAGGATACAACACAACGGTATGTAATGTACTATTGCAGGCTCCGTGTCACACACTCCCGTCCTGTAAGAGTCTGGGCGACGAGCTGGCGCCCCCCTCCCCCGCGCCCGAGCCGCCCGCGCGCGGCAAGTGGGCGTATGCAACGTACTGTTATAGTACTAATAGGCTAGTTGACTCATGTCAAATTGTAATAATTTAATGTTTATTCCGTTCAGTATTTAGCAAAGGAAACCTGAAAATATATTTTTCAATCCATAAAAGTGAAAGATGGCTGAAAAAATTGAATTTGAAAATATGGTTTTTAATCTGTATTTTGAAATGCTTAAAACGCTGTCCGCCATTTTCGCTTATGATAGTGACATCATTGCTTATGTAAACAAAACTGAAAGTCTACTTTGACGACTTCGAATAGTGCCGTCCCTCTCGATCTCCCGTCAAAGTATATTGGACTGAGCGGAATGGCACTATACCACGGTCGAATTTCGAATATTTACAGGTAATTTCTACGACACGCCACAGATTAGCAAAAGGGAAAAATGGCGGACAGCGTTATTGACTGTTTATGAAATTTCTAATTTTCAATTAATAAAATTTAGCTTTCTAGCTTTCACAAAAATACAAGGCATTTTTTTTAGAGCTAGTAAGAT
Organism: Apotomis turbidana; assembly: GCA_905147355.2. Classification (NCBI taxonomy): domain Eukaryota; kingdom Metazoa; phylum Arthropoda; class Insecta; order Lepidoptera; family Tortricidae; genus Apotomis; species Apotomis turbidana. The sequence continues at coordinate 4,313,865 of LR990307.1, read as the reverse complement.
CATTATTAACCATTTCAAATATATTTCAAAACTGGGTCTACTAGCCTATTATCTTAGCTAAGCTAATCCACTTACCTGCATTCACAATAGCATTGTGTCTAATACAATCCTATCTGCTTTTGTTCTCTTAAGCGCCAACCTGGCGCCAACCAGTTACTTACAAAAAAAGGTTAGAACTACATTGCGTGGATATTGAATTTTCAACCTTATTCCTTGTTGAATAGGTTTAAAATGTTTGTTGACGAGAGATCATAGTCCTTTTTCAAGAGAATACGTTCTCGTGGAGGGTAGGACGGTTGTAAAATTCCAAAAAGTTATGATCACCATTATTCTGTTAGTGCATTTTGTAGTCTAATGTCCAAGGAAATAGAGTCGATAATCTATATTAACCTTCCAAGGTGGTTACAATCTGCTTTTACTACGAGCTCGTTATCTTAATTTGTGGTTTACCAGTTGTGGTTTGTTCAATGGTATTCAGTTCTTAAGTGGATTAGCTTAGCTTAGATAATTGGTACTATACCTGTCTCTATCTTCACAGTACTGTGAGAGAGTGACGGGCTATATCGCGCGACAAGAGTCGGGAAGCCAAGTTGTGCTAGGCTAAAAACGGGATGATTCCAAGGCGGAACAATTGCTAATCCTGAGAAAGAAAAAAAAATGACAAACATGCAACGAAATGTCGTCATAACGTGCGTTATAACGGGCTTCGAAGTATCACGTTTCGGGCGGAACAACTCCAGAGAACTGTAAAGGAATTTCATACAAGATTGAAGGCCTAGGCCGGGATGTAATTTTTTTTAAAATGGCGTCTGTGTTCATGAAACAGCTGAATTATATTTTTTGAGTGGTGTATATTTTTATTTCATTGCATATGTTATGTTTGAGAAAAGCACTATACATGCCTTAGCCGTGAAAATTGCTTACCGGCTTCGAAAATCTATACCAACTCACCCGGCAAGCCCTTCTTTTCTAACGTTTGCAGTGATATACTGAAGATGCAGAGTAGGTATAGTACAAATTTTCTAAGCTAAGCTAATCCACTTAAGAACTGAATACTATTGAGTGGTAAACCACAAATTAAGATAGCGAGCTCGTAGGTAGTAAAAGCAGATTGTAACCAACTTGGAAGGTTAATATAGATTATCGACTCTATTTCCTTAGACATGAAACTACAAAATACACTAACAGAATAATGGTAATCATAACTTTTTTGGAATTTTACAACCCTCCGACTCTCCAAAAGAACGTATTCTCTTGAAAAAGGATTATGAACTCTCATCATCAACCATTTTAAACCTATTCAACAAAGAATAAGGTTGAATATTCAATATCCACCCAATGTAGTTCTAACCTTTTTTTGTAAGTAACTGGTTGGCGCTTACGAGAACAAAAGCAGATAGAATTGTATTAGACACAATGCCATTGTGAATGCAGGTAAGTGGATGAGCTTAGTTTAAAAAATTTTTACTATACACGGATTTTCAACTACATGCGTCAAAAGAAACCGCACAACTAAACGATAAACGTTTTTCGACAGACAAAAGAGGCGATTCCGACGGCTCGAAGGACAGCTCCCTCGATAGCGGCACTGACACGCGCTACGGGGACAAGCGAAGGGACATCGCCAGCAAACAGGTATGATAGTCATAGGCCTTAGTCATAGTCATTTCACCTGTCGCACACTTCTCTTGTCAGGCCCGCGGTAGAATGTGTCCATCTCGTATCGGTTTAGTTAGCCACCAGAAACGGTGCCTCCCGAACACTACACCATAAATCGTCTGCAATAGACGCAAGGGTCTGTACAGTCATTTATTCAATAAACAATATAAATTGTGTTTGAAATAGCGTAATACAGTTTAATTTAAATCTTAACAATAGAACAATAAATCTCTAAAATATCTAAAATATACTGCTATATGACAGTGTGGTGGTGTCTGTTGTTTTATAGACAGAATTTTCATAGAATTTTGGCTCACAGTAAATGTTTGACAGAATACTAAATTGTCGTATTTTCATTTCAAATAATTTGAGTCAATAATCATTGTGCGAAAAAAATATATTTCATAGATTTTTAGTTCATCGAAATTTCATACTTAATACTTCATTGATCGAATATTCACTTCATAGAACAACGTTTTAAGTATTTTTATTTTAAGTAATAAAATAGGGTAGGATATCCGTACGATATATTAAGCTGCGAAAGTCCGAATCTAGGGCTCTCGCTGGTTAGGACGCGTGCTGACACTGAGCACCCTACAGTGTTCTTATAAAGCCGGAGTTGTAGAGATTTCCTCGCGTAGCGGGCAGAAAATCTCTCTTACAGCCCAGGGTGACGTAAAAATACGTGTATATGTATATTTCGTAAGATGAATATTACGTTTCTGCTTAATATGATTAATAGAATAAAGAAGAGACATTACTGTACTTAATGCTTAAATACTAGCCCTTTCTAGTTATTTTCTGGATTCTGAATTGTAAATAGTTACATTTATTTAAATTGCATGAGACGTTATCACTTTTTTCTCACTCACTTATTTTTTAGGTGATGGTTATTTTTATTTGCCTATTTTTATTACAGATTTTCTATGTAATATTGTCCGTTGGTTTGTTGGTTTATTTTTTTAAAGGGCGGATTGTTTCAATTTGTGGGGGATTAAAAATATCATCATATTTTTCCTATTTTTTTTCAACAAACCGTTGTTTGAGGCAGCTAATATGATAAACTTTTACTTGGCATCTAAAATGTAATGTAATGTCAATTTTTTTTATGTGGGCACTCACAAACATTTTCCACCAGGCAACTCATTTTAATTTTTCTTTAAGCTTTGATCTTTGTATCAATGGTTAAATATTTTTATTCATAAATACACTGTTTGCTGCCTAGTTATCATTTCTGTAGGTTAGGTTAGGTTACAATTCTATTTTTTTAGCTGGATAAATAGATGCAACCCCTCCAAGTGAAACAATCCGTCCTTAAAATCCCAAGGTGCACCAGCTTTATGGTTTTACACATTCACACGGTTATGGTTTTTATTTTACACACATTAGAGGCCGAAATCGCTCAACCTCTCCCAGCTGCCTCGAGTGGAGGCCTTGTTTCGCAACTTCGACGCGACTATGCGAAAGACTTACGACATTCTGACCATTTCGCCGAGGGTTGAGAAGGTTTTTTTTATTTTTTTAGCGGCATTTTGTTTTGGTCTGCTTTTTTGTGAATGTTGATCATTTTCATGCTTGATTTCATTATTATGTAGAGAAGGTAAAAGTACAAAGTTTTTTTGACGTGATAACGTCTTATAAATCGATGAACGCCGCCTGCACGCACGAAAAAGCATGACTCATTGTCACGTTCCGCCTGAGCCGAGCGTGCGAGCGAGAGCGCGGAACAAGCGATAGAGAGGCACGATCAGCCTAAGCGTTCGGCTTGTGACGCATCTATCTCTCTTCAGCATTAAATTCATAAAAGTATGCAATTTTTCATCAATATTTTCTTATGACGGTATCACGTAAAGTTATCGTCCGTAAACCGACTTTACAGACAACCAATTTTTTATTTTAATAATTTTTCAAACGCTTCGTGTGAAACGCTTTTCATTTAATTGATACAAGTTTGTTTTTGTAAAGTATTTACTTTAAATAAGTTTCATTTATTCTTGTTGTCGCTATTTGTTGCTTGAACCATTTCATTGTATGTCTTTTCATTTTAGTCTTATTTTTACATTTTATTTCTATTACTTGAACTTAGTTATGCACTTATTTGCGTATGGTTATGCCCTCTATTGAAATAAATAAGTAACTGCTTCAGGAAACGAATGTGTACATTTTCAGATTTCATTTTTGTTCTTTTATTTTGAAATAAATCTAGCAGGATAGACGTGCAATGAATACTTTGATTCATCATTATGGTAAATACTGAAAGATCACATTCTGGGAATCCAGAAAGCTAGATTTTCGTGACTTATATTTTCATCCATCATTATAGCAGACTAGACGAACAATATATATCGACGACGACGCGTTTCGCTCGGTTTGTAGACACCTGCCTACTGAGTAGGCGGTCCCGGGTTCGAATCCCGGCCGTGGCAAATATTTGTGCAAAATATTTGTTCTTGGGTCATGGATGTTATCTATATATGTATATATATATTATGTATATCGTCGTCTAATACCCATAGTACAAGCTTTGCTTAGTTTGGGACTGGGTCGATTTGTGTATGATTCTCCCTTAATATTTATTTTATTTATTTTATTATATATCACAATATTAGATTGATATCTGTATATCACTGTATTTATTGTACGTATTTATTGTACGATTGATACATTCTAAGGCGAAGGCTAGACCTTCGCCTTAGAATGTATCAATCGTCGGATGATGGAAGGAACATCAGATATTTCATTGTAATACTTTCTTTACCTACTTGGGTTAATCAACTTTTAGAACAATACAAACCTGTCCACAACTCTTAAACTTCGTTGTAAAATTTCACCTTAAAATAATAGCTTTTCTATGTTTAAATGTCGATACCTTAGAACACATTCGTACCAACTTTTCGGAAAAAGTAGTTGCAATTATGACGTTAGTGCACAACTCTATGTGGTTTAAATTTCATTTTAATAATAATTGTAATTGGTATGTACGAGTGTGAACTAAGGTATCGATGTATGGTTTACGTCAAATCGAGTATTGATTATTATTGGCGCCCGATGTTTCCTTATTATAATAGGATTCCATATTGTAAATATTCAAGTTTAGTTTCGATACTTTCTTAGAATAGTTGCGTTATTTTTCACTAGATGTCGCTTGTACAATTATTTCTACTACTAAGGTTGGATTTGAGCAAACTTTTATTGTATAGTAATGTCAAACTACTACTAGCATGGCGTTTTGAAATTACTACTCCACAGAAAGTCTTGGAATAAAAATGGAATCGAATCCAGCCTCAGTAGCATTTTCTTGCTTGATGCAAGTTTTGTCTATCCGCCACTAGATGTCGCTACACTATACGTGCTCTGCTCCAGGATTTTAGTTTATCGATGCGCCACTAGATGTCGCTTTAAACTATGAGTTAGCATGTTTAACGTTGTGCTCCGCCGCTAGGTGTCGCTCAACCTGCCGCCGCCCGCGGCGCGCACGCGCCACTTCACCGACGACTCTTCGCTCGGCAGTTTCAAATATGAGGTTTTTTTTTATTTGTTTTATTTATTGGTTTATGGGTAGTACGGCAATTGACTGTAACAATACATTTAATTTATAAATACATAGGATAAATAGAAACCAAAATTGAGTTCGATCCCCACTAGCACTTCAGTGGATTGCGTAAAATTTTGGCTTCTTATTTGTCCTTTGTATTTATATAGAAATAAGAAATGTGGTATCACCACATAAAAAATAATATCAACAATTATTTTGTTCAATATCTTATACATTTCATACTAACTAGTAAAGCAATTGGAAGTAATAGAAAGTATTTTTCACATACACAAGTTGATAGTTCTTTGAACAAAAACGTCAATATTACGGTCGTCTCTCAGGGCGGTGAATTCGTGAATGCCCCAGTTCGCAGGTGTTGTATAAATATGCGATCTAGGGCTTTGCGAATTACCGCCCGTGGTTTGTCTAAAGTTTTACGTCCTGCCTTCGCCAGAAAGATTTCCTCATTCCAAGAAATTCGACATGAGGCATAGGGGTGACGTAATTTTTTTATGAATTCATGACAAATTATTGACGAAGCGAAGTGGCTAACGCGCTGGACCGGTAATCCAGAGGTACCGGGTTCGATTCCCGGTCCCTTCCACCAGGTAGCTCCTTTTTCAATTTTTCTTTAAGCTTTGATCTTTGTATTCATGGTTTAAATTATTGACCGTTCAGATTTTTCCCAGGCATTAGGTATCAATAAATGATGCCATTTCTGAGAAAAAAACATAGGTAACATTTTCAAAATAGAATGTGCTGTGAATAAATAATTAGTAACGTGTGGATAATCGTTAACTGAGTGGCGCTCGGGGTTAGCGGTGCGGGGGGAGGGGCGCGCTCACCTATCTTATCTGGACCAATACAATACAATACAAAAAGCGTTATTGCCGCCTTCCACACAGCGCGCTAGCCGCTAACGCCGTATCAGCGAACGCATGTTTTTATAGGATATCTTTCAGCTGTTTTGCATCTCAATATTTTAGTACTAAAAGATGCTGAAAAAAAAAACACCGAAGTTTTTTTTTCGACTAATCTACTGTCAAAATTTGAACGGTTAATATTATTTCACCCTGTATTGTTGTAGTGAAAGGTCTAAACCACTAAACTTTGAATGTAACATGAAAGCCTATAATTTTGAGACAATCGTTTAGCAAAGAAATATAAATTTGAAATAAAAAGTAACAGTCAAATATAGTACTGGGTTTTGTTTGATTATTAAGTTAATATTTAGTTGCTAACACCACGTTTTTTTTCTTTGTATTTACACTTGGGTTTTAACTGCTACTGACAAGTTCAGGTGAAAACGTTTAACGTACACTAAAAAGGGAATTGAAACGCGTACATTTTTTATTGTCATTTTGCCACGAGCGAATACGTGATTAAATTTCCTTGACTATACATTACATACCTTAATAAATTAAGAAAGAGAAGCTACAAGTTTTCTTGATGTTATCCTGCTCCGTGGCCCAGGGGACAATAGTGATTAAAAATCTTAGAAAAGCGTTGATAATTATTACTGGTAATGTCAGGAGATAGTCAACATAAGAATGGGATTATAACCGTTGAAATTGCAACGTTTTTTGGAAATAACCAAATATAGGGAATTTGCTATACAAAGAATATCCCAACCAGTAGGTCTGCCTGCGTTTTATTGCGCCATTACGCTGGCGGCGTTACCTCTTTGGATCGCAAGAGCGATTCTCTATGAGAGGGTACGCGTCAGCTCTCGGGATCCTGTGAACCATCCCCTTGTTTCAGGAGCAAGAGTCAACGGAACACGATGGAGACATAGAAGACATATCGGACGGCGAGCGGACGTCGTCCTCTGAAAGAAATCGACCCACGTACTACCCCGGGAACAACGATGATGATACACCTGGGTGAGAGTTTTTTTCAAGAGATTCATATCACCCGTACCTGAGAAAGTCACTGTAAGTTCATGTATTTAACATAGCACTTACAGTGTTTCAAACACCGTCGTAGTAGCAGTCACCGTAGCTGAAAGACAAGGGTATAATATAGTGTTTTGCTTCTCAGGTATGGAGATATTTGTAAAGTCATGTTATTGTTTTATTTTAACTATTTTTGGCACAAGCGTGATATCTTATTGTATTTGTAGTGTAGACAATGAACGGAACTTAATTGGTTTTCCATCCGACAAGTTATTAAAACGAGCTGTAAAGAGAGTGTTTTGAATTTGAAAACTGATGTCTATTAGGTATTTAAATCATTTAGCAATCCATTCTGTGGCAACTAGGTATTTTCTAGTAACTGAATGTTTTCTTTTTTATATATACAGAGAGTTCATGGTGAACGCGATGGACGCAGAAGAATTGAGACAGTCGGTGCGGCGCTCCAAACAATGGGCTGGAGACAGACTGGCGCCGCCCGCGGCCGGGGCCTCGCTCAGCGGCTCAGGGCACGAGGAAGACGAGGACGAGGTGAGAATGAGAACGTGATATCCTGGTGGATAAAACTTACTTTAAGGAGGCTGACTACCCCATAACAGGATGCTATATTGAGAAAAATGCAGTAAATGGGCACAGTAGGCTATCAGACAGCCGCTATTATATTATATATATATATATATATATATATATATACTGTAATATTTGAAAGACGGTTATTTACCTCAAAGCAGCGTTCCATAGTGATAAAACTATTGGTTTGTAACCGTGATAGCTTACAATACAACTTATAGCGCCTGTGTTGCCACGATATCCTGTTATTTTAGACTTATTGAAGAAGGTAACGGGTTGGCTTAAAGTAATGAGAATTTTCATTTTCAAAAACATAAATATAAACTCAACTGCTATAGGTTTAAGGATTTTAATATGGTAAATTCAATCGTGTTTTATGTTTTAATTCAATATTATAATATTGCAAAAGGCCCCGCATCTTCGATCTTCCGTAGCTTACTTTTCACCGTTAGCATCATACTTTGGACGACACTCAAGTCAATTTTTTTTAATTGACTTTGAATCCTTCGTTTCAATTGTTGCGATGAATTTGCTTCCCAGCCATCACTGTACACGTGTCTACTCAAGATTGCCCAAAAATCTTCGATCGGTCTAGCTTTAGGGACGTTCGGAGGGTTGGCGTCCTTTGGTACAAAATGTATGCCATGGCCTTTCAACCAGTTTTTTGTGCTCGTAGCGTAGTGAGAGCTAGCTAAATCGGGCCAAAAGATATATTTACCATCAGAATGGTGCTTATTAATGAATTGGCGAACGATGGGTAAGCAATCACGTTGATACACGTCGGCATTTACTGCTGGACCCGACGAGTCTCTGACCACTGCCCTCGAAATCCCTTTTTCCGAAATCACGACCCAGACAAGGATTTTTTTCTCAAACTTAAGTTTACATTTAAACTTTACATTTTCCGGAACGTTTTTTTTATTAGCTGTGTAATAACCGTCGTTGCCAGGCATGTTATCATTAGTGAATGTAAAGTATTTTTCGTCATCCATAACTATTGAAGTGTTTTCACTCAAGTACTTTCGCCGCAACAATCTGCATTTTTTTGGGATTTCCTGAAGTTGCTTTTCGGTGTACTTTGGTGCTTCCTCTCTCTTGAAATATTCGATGTTGTGTATTTTCAAAATATTTCTGATGCACCCACGGGAAACCTTATATTTCGCGGCTAATTTGTTTTGCGACACACCAACCTTATTTTGTGCAAATTTTGCCACTTTTTTCTGATTGGGTGCATTTAGAATAGGAGGTCTACCCGTTTTTGGTAAGTCACTAGCACCAATACCAAGTTCCCATCGTTTGATCATGCGGTAAATAGTCGAAACGGGAACTTTTTCACTTTTGAAGTGAGTGATTACGTCAGATTTTTTCCATAGTCCAAGCAGGTGATAGACGCGTTCACGAAGAACTTCCCTTACCGACATTTTTTTACTTAATATGATAAGTTTTTGGAGAATATTTAGAGCAACAGACGTTTTTGACAGATATTGGAGTATTTTTTTTTTTAATTATGTTTTTTTTTCTGGCTGCCAGTCTTATTTGAAAACGTTCTCATTACTTTAAGCCAACCCGTTAGTTGGCAGGCAGGCCATAATAAGAAAAATGTGATAATGGCTACTGGGTATTTTTTTGTTCTTAGGTATCAACTCCATCTGGCGACAACGCGGAGCGGAATCCTCTCTCTGGATCGTGCGAGAGCATAGACACGGCCGTCAGACGGGAGAAGTACCTTAAGTCCGCCTTCGACAGTTTGAGCGGCGCTGAGCTGGATACGAGTCCTGGTGGTAAGTTATCGATAAAGAATCTCCCGACTGGAGCAAAAACCTTATCAATGACACCGAGTCACCCATTTAGGCTGCGTATTAATTAAACATATATCCAAACAAAATGCCGGAAACCATTCACAGACGTGAACGTAATAATATAAATAAAGTGTATACGTGTTTACTACACGAAACATAGGAAAAGAGAACATTCCATTTAAATGATATTACGAAGTTAACATCAGAACTACGCATGTCATTATAGTGCGGTTGGGATAGATCGGTTGTTGTAGTAATAATAATAATCAAGGACTGGAATTTTTCATACCAAAAATCAAACTTTAAGAGGGTTTGACCAAAGTGTTTTATCGACTATCGATAAATATTACTTAACGAAACATCGTTAAAGAAATGAAATCAGGCTTTTGGTTATATAAATACAGTGGCGTTCAGCTAATTAGGGACATCATTATTTTATTCCATACAATTGCATATAAAATATGACTTTAGAAATTTGATGAACGACTTAAGATGCGGTTGACCATTTTTATTATTAATAACATGAAATATGGGTGTTTAAACAAGGTTTACTATAGGGAAAATAAAGTTCCTGTAAAACTTATACTTTAGAAACTAGATATGTTCAAATTAACACTTTTTACAACTCCATAGTTTAATTAGAGACGGAATATACATATGTTTATTTTCTAAAAAATATGTTTTACAGAAATTTCATTTGCACTACACAATAATATAATGATGTTCCTAATTAGCTGAACGCCACTGTATATATCCAAAAGCCTAATTTCATTATTTTAACGATGTTTCGTTAAGTGAAAATTATTTATCGATAGTCGATAAAAGCTTTGGTCGGACCCACTCAAAGTTAGATTTTTGCTATGAAAAATTCCGGCCCTTGATAAAAATGTTTGATTCTATATTTATTTTTATCAAATTAACTGGAGTTGCTACAGAAATCGTGAAACTTCTTATTTTGATATTCTGTATTTGAGGTATTTCTTATTATAACCAAAATAAATGTAGAAACATAACGACTAGTCGGGAAAGGCCATGGACCGTACGAGCTAACTTTATGAACTGTAGAAAAATCGAACGTCACTTTATTTCAATGATCTTCAACAAGTAGGAAGAAAATAATAAAAGTAAACATAGAAAAAATGTTCAGTTGCCAATGTTATAGTTTCGGACTGTACTGACAGTTGCAGAATTATTGCCATATAAATCTTATAATAAATAGCGCCCTCTTGACAATCCTCATTGTATATTAGTGGTCGGGCTTTAAAATGGAACAATCACATTTCTCAGATTTAAAATAGGCAAATTTCAAATATAAACCAATAAATCCCATTAATAATACATTAAAAAACATGTTTGATCATAGAGGAAAATATCTAAAACAATCAGCATTTTTAAACGGAAAAGGAACCTCTTGACCACCAAGATCATTGACGGAATACTGTCCCAGATGCCGTCTTCGACCCTCAAAAGGTTAATTAGTTTTTCTGAACGTGTCAGGGCACACGTCGCTGTCGGCGCAGCACTTATCTCGCGCGCCGCGCGCCGCGCCCACGCCGGCGCCGCGCACGCCCGGCAAGCCGGCCGACGCCGACGCCGCGCGCCGCAGGGAGGAGCTCAACCGACGGATACTCGAGACTCGGAGACAACTGGAGAGCGTGAGTCATCCTCTATCTTATGACAGCCTGGTAGTTCTTGTACACAAGTAGAGGGAAGAACTCAACAGGAGGATACTGGAGACACGGAGCTTTCGTACACAAGCGGAGGGAAGAACTCAACAGGAGGACACTGGAGACACGGAGACAGCTGTAGAGCGTGAGTTATCGTCTATCCTATGACAGCCTGGTAGTTCTTGTACACAAGTAGATGGAAGAACTCAACAGGAGGATACTGGAGACTCGGAGACAGCTGGAGAGCGTGAGTCATCCTCTATCTTATGAGAGCCTGGTAGTTTTAGTACACAAGCGGAGGGAAGAACTCAACAGGAGGACACGGGAGACACGGAGACAGCTGGAGAGCGTGAGTCATCCTCTATCTTATGAGAGCCTGGTAGTTTTAGTACACAAGCGGAGGGAAGAACTCAACAGGAGGACACTGGAGACACGGATACAACTGGAGAGCGTGAGTCATCGTATATCTTATGAGAGCCTGGTAGTTTTAGTACACAAGCGGAGGGAAGAACTCAACAGGAGGACACTGGAGACACGGAGACAACTGGAGAGCGTGAGTCATCGTATATCCTATGACAGCCTGGTAGTTCTTGTACACAAGTAGAGGGAAGAGATCAACACGAGGATACTTGAGACACGTAGACAGCTGGAGAGCGTAAGTCTATCTTTTTTTCATGTCATAGGAGGCGCAGCAGCAAACGGTTCGCCTGATGGTGCGCGATCACCGTCGCTCATAGACACATGCAAACACCAGAGGAGTCACAAGTGCGTTGCCGGCTGCTCAGGTGGGAGTACGCTCTTTAACTTATTGGATGGGAGGAAACAACTCAACAGGACTATACTGGAGACACGGAGACAGCTAGAGCGTGAGATATCGTCAACCTTATGAAGGCCTTTTAAGGAAGCTCAGAGTCACGCAGCGAGCTATGGAAAGAGCTATGCTCGAAATTACTCTACAATATCGAATCAGAAATGAGGAGATTCGTAGACGAACCAAGGTCATCGAGATAGCAAACCGGGTAAGCAAGCTGAAGTGGCAATGGGCGGGGCACGTAGCTCGAAGAATCGATGGCCGTTGGGGCAGAAAGGTTCTCGAGTGGAGACCACGTACCGGCAAGCGCAGTGTAGGACGGCCACCCGCATGGTGGTCGGACGACCTGGTTAGTGTTGCGGGGACTCGCTATACTATTATAGTATTGAATATCAGCTTTCTATAGAGAGCGTGATGCAGGATTGTCATTAGTTTTGTATGGGCGCGCGGAGCCGTGCCAACCCGGTGCCATCTGTTTTCATAATTTCCTTTATACTCGCATCACGCCGAAACGTCTGGAAAAATGTTAATCAAATTCGGTACAGGGATAGCTGGACATCCAAAGATGCTTATAGGGTACTCTTTACCAGACTACTGTATTAAAAAAAATACGCGTATAAAATTGCGGATACCTTCTAGTGTTTCATACATTTATAAGATAATTAAACAAACATTACGGATCGATCATCTTTCTCACTCCTCCTACAGTATAGTTGTCTTCTCCGTACAGGTGGCGTTCCGCTCTAATCTCAAGTCCAGCCAATCGACGACGGACCTGTCATACATCCCAGAGAAGGACAGCGCGCGTCGCTCCCGCCCGCTCTCCATGGCCGTTCCTAGCAACCAGCGACCGTACGGTAAGCCGGTTGTAGTTTAGTTATTTTTATTAAAGCAGTAACTTCTGCTAACGTAAGCCAAATGTTTACAATGAAGCGAAAAATTTCAAAGTTTGGTTCAGGCAGGATTCGTACCTGCGTCTCCAACGGCTTTCCGGGCCAACACGGTCGTCCTACCAACTGGACCACCGAACCTGATGCCAGAGAGAGAGAGCAACTGGTTGAAAAATTCAACGGCTCTGGCATCAGGTTCGGTGGTCTAGTTGTCTTTTTACAATTTTATTAAGAATAAATTACATAGATTTTTGAGTCATTTTTCATAAACCATCAAATATCTCGTTTTGATTTAAAGAAAAATCACGCATTCAAGGGTTAACTATAGTCAATATTATATGCTCTAGATACTAGATTTCTGTATATTACAAACGTAACTCTGAAAGGCCGGCAACGCACTTGTGACTCCTCTGTTGCAGGTTGCAGGTGTCTATGGGCGACGGTTATCGTTTTCCATCAGGCGATCCGTTTGCTCGTTTGCTTCCTATATCATAAAAAATACGAGCAGTAAAAGTAATTTTTACAAGAGTTTGTTTATTTTTCAGTGTTCGTAAGTAAGTATGTATGTATGTCAGTTATCTGTAACGACTGTACTGTACTAAAAACATCTAAAGTTTTATGATATCTGAAGATTTATTATGCTATGCTATAATATAAATATGTTTTTGTCTAACGAAGACAATATATTTATTCAAGTGTGATACACGAATGAAGTGACAAGTAACATAATGTAATTTGATCCACACATAGAGCAAGCAGATAACGATAAAAAGCCTTTAGGGCCAAAACACAATTACAAGACACGACATGGCATCGTGCAACGATTAGTGATGTACCGTTTGCGAAACTTTCCGGAAACATTCCTCAATTCCCATACAAAATGAGGGAATTTTCCAGAAATTTTGAAAACGGCACATCTCTAGCCATGATGCATCGTAAAATTGGAAACTCTATTTTAATTTTGAATCTTGTTACATGAAGATAAAGTTGATTTGGAATTTATGTATTTCCACGACACAACGTCGTGCCGTATAACGATGCGATGTGGTGTCGTGATCTAATTATGTTTTGGCCCTTCGCCTTAATGACTATCCAGTTGTCGAACAAAATCTTCTATGAACAGTTTCACTAGATTATTCATTACATTACAAAAACGTTTGGACAATACTATATGTTACTTCTTGCTCTATAATGCGTCTCCCAGAGTAATCGTCTAAGGGTTTAAACAGACCAACTACATCCTAACTGCAATTTGTATCGCACAGCATACTCTTAGGTACTGCAGTTGGATACTAGTAGCAGTCAGAATGCTGGTCGTCTATTTAATTTAAACCCGAACGAATATTCGTTCACGTTTAACAAACCGACTACATTCCGACTGCAACTTGCATAGAAACCGCGACAAGTAAGCAACTGCAATAAGTGTGCACTCGCACACTTATTGCAGTTGCTTACTTGTCGCGGTCGTGCAGGTTGTCCATTTGAACCCTACGAGATTGGTTGTACGCTCATTCCGGCGTTAGTTCAGTCCATCATTCTGGGTTCTCAGTTGACTGTCATTCATAAATTTTTACCAATCCGGACAGTCAGTCTGGCAGTCCGAGAGTTACGCGACCATTTTCTCGCCATTCTGACCAGACTGATGGAATAAAATGACGTCAGACTGAGCCTGTAACCGCTAACGAATATCCGTTCGAGAACCCAGACGAATTATCACGGGGACATCAAGCTAGCTGCAACACTAACATTCGACTCATTAACTCTCTCGACGCTGCCAGGAGTTCCCCCCTGTCCCGAAGAGACCCTCGACAGTCTTAACTTCTACGACAGTCTCAACCCATACCAAACCTTAGATTATCGCCAGAAAAACCCTTACGCTATCCCCGCTAATTTCAATAAATATATACCAGACGTAGATATGCCACCATATGTTCCTCCGCATTCTAATATACAAACTGTACAGAGCGATAGACGGAATGTGAATTTTACTCCATTCGGAGGTCGACCTATGGTATTTAAAGAACAAACTCAGAAGCAACCGCTAGCGTTCACTATAGACATGTCAAAGAAACCAGTTTCTAAGGTTTTTAATAGACTCTTCCCGTCTAATGAGGACAAGGACAAAGAGCCGAAACCTTCTAGAAATTTCCATTTGAGTTTGAATAAAAATACGGAAGATAAGAAGCTGTTGAAACCCAACGCGAGGAGCATTTTTAAGAATTATAAGTCTTGTCCTGTTTCACCGGTATCGGAAGAATGTAAATGGGCGGATAAGGTTGCTCAAAATCAGGTTAACCAAGCGAATAATTCTCTTGACCCGAAGAAAAGGAACTCTCTAAGCTTCTTTGTAGGCCTCGATAAGAGTATGAAAGATAATGGCAAAAGTATAGTTGATACTATAAAAAGTGATACAGAAAAGATGATAGCAGAAATAACTAGGAAATACGGAGATTTAGATGAGTATGAACCTAATAGAAGCGATCTGGATTTGCAACCGACTAAAGAAGAAAAAGAAGATGGGAATTTTTCGTCTGATTCCTTGGAAGATTGCAGTCTCAGCCAGGATGCTAGTTGCAAGAATAAGTTATATTCTAAAAAGGTTTGTAAGAAACATAATAAAGCTAAAATGCCTCGTCGTGCTGTATCTAATTATGAGATATACGGATCTATGGATAAACCAGTAGTACCAGCAAAACCTTCGTATATAGTTGGGCAGAAAAGTTCAACGTTGCCTAGAAATATGCCTTCAAATCTGGACGATATAATGGACGAAGAAGCTCATAACACAAATTATGCTAACATCTATAGATGTCAAAGCGTTTTGACGAAAAGATGTGTGACAAGATCCAACGAATCAGTTTTAAGCGACAATTCAAATGGATCCAGTGTTTCCAATGAAATATTCTTAAAATACGGCAATGAGGTAGCTTTCCAGCAAGCCAAGTTACATGACAGTAGGTATAATTTGGACTCACAGAACTGTTCTTTTGAGAATCTTAACGAACCAGACGAACAGTATTTAGATAAACATAGACACAGCAGCGCTAGTTTCTTCTTAAATCAGAAAAAGTATATGAAAACTAGCTGCAGTCAGGAATCTGTTCTCTCTGATGAAATGTACTTGGACAATGATAATCAATTATCTAGAACTAATTGCAACTCTCTTGAAAGTGTACTGTCTGATGATTCTGAATGCACGAAGAGTGCTCCTCTTGAAATGCTCTTTGAAGGCACTAAACCTAAAAGACAAATGACAAATCCACCTGCAGGTATACCTAGGAACAGTAAAAGTTGCTACGAGTTTGATAATACTTCCAAAAGTTACGGATCAAGTCCCAACAATGTTCCCTATTTTGGAGGCTATATGTATAACAATTATTTAGGAGAAGCCAGTCCCAAACATATGGAACCACCCCCAAAACCACCAGTCAAACCACCTGCTGCAAAGGTTTATGGATTCGAAATACCTGTGTCTGAATTTTCTGGGCATAAAACTGTGACCAGGTCTAAAAGTTTATATGACTCAGCATCAAAACATGCTCCACCCCCACCAGCGAAAAATATTGCGTATTATTTCGACGGAAATAATGTACAGCAGTATACGAAAGATAAGAAACCAACTGACGAAATACCGAGATTAAATAAACAGGATTACATGGCGAGTACAAGCAAATCTCTGCAGCCAAAGTTTGCGGGGAACCTAAAGTATAAAAGCGAAATGGAAGGATGTGAAACAAACAAGGCTATGGTCAAATCTAAAAGCTGTAGCTTCGAAGTGGTACTAGAGCCAGCATCGAAACCAAATCCTTTGAAGAATTTAATGGAAAAACGCAATTCTCACGTGCAAAAGAATTTGGAGAAATTTGAGGAACAGATAAGAAAGAACACGCAGACGAAGATGAATAAGAACCAGATTAATAAAGAAAAGGCCAATGGAGCTAAGTGTAACAATACTACCAAGAGTCTAGAAAGGGGATCGGGACAAAAGAATAATAACGTGAAAATAACTATGGAGTTCGTTCCACATAAACCTCCAAAACCTATTAAAAGAACGTCCTCAGTAAAGTTGAATAATAGACTGAAAGCAGGTTTAGAAAAATCAGGATTAAGTTCATCGATATCGTCCCAATATAAAGCCAAATTAGACGGATTGCATAATAAAAACTTTATTTCAAACAAAAAACCACTAGAAGATAACAATTCAAACCAAATCGATGATCCTGGAGATACAAATGAGAAGACTTTTGACGTCTTTGTTAAAGAAAAAGATGTTAATGAAAATAAATCTGAAATGCAAATAGATAGCTTAGAAGTGTACGCGATGCAGAGAATGGAAAGAATGAAACAAGTCAGCATCGATTCTCTGGACGTTCTTGAAGATAATAACGATTTCGCTAAAGATTCGTTGGATTACTACGCTGAACAGAATAATAAAATATCATATGGAAAATTTATAAAGGATCAAAACAACCAAATGACATCTATAATAGAAACCGCTTGTTCTTCTAGCAGAAATAAAGACATTAAAGAAAACATCGATCCGAAGGAAATGAGCGACGAAATAAAGAAATACAAGTACATAGAGCGAAAAATAGAAATAATTAATAAATTAGTTGAAATGGAAGAACGGAAAATACTACAAGAGAAAATTCTAAAAGAATATCGGATGAAACCACTCAAAGCTAACATAAACGACGGAAAGGGTGTTGTTAAAGTACTCTCTAGAAAATTCGAGAAACTAGCAACTAAACAAACCGTTCCTAACTTCGCATCACTCACTCTTGAAGAAGCAGATACTGATACTGAAACGAATTCAGATGGAAAAGAAATCAAACGTAACCTAAGTCTTCCCGACATTTTAGATACAGACCAAATAGGGGGAATAGTTACAGAAGCTATAGAAGCTAGTTGCGAAGCAGGCAACGAACCAGAAGAAAAACTGAATAACACTATAGAAACAGAACCGCCTAAGATGTTAAAACAAAGAGTTTACAACGAAATGGTGATACCAAAAACAGATGTACATTTAGACAGTGAAAACTACGAGTCATCTACAACTAGTTCTAGCTGCACAAACTCTCCAAAGAGACTATCTTTGTATTTCAATAAACCTAAACCTCCATTTAGGAAAATTATCCGAGTGCCTACACCAAGATTATGTATGGAGAATCGAATGATGCCACCTAACAGGTTTAGACCTGTTTTACATTCAGGGGGTGGTGTAAGGTTGTCCGCGTTAGCTAAGAGGGTTCCCCTCCATTCTCCTATTTTGCCGTCGCATTTTGTCCCTCAAGGTTGGAAGCATGTTCAAACTTATGTCGTTTTTGGCATGATTTTTATTTTGATGTTTTTTATGACTACAGCGCTGTAAGTTTTATGTTGATGTTAATTTCAATCAATTGTTTAAGATTTACAATTGCTGTATTCATAAACTGTACAGCGTTGGTGGTTTTGATAATAGTCTGTTCTGCATGTGTTTTTCTTTTTTTGAATGTTTTTGCTTTTACCGTGTCGAGCAACAGCAGTTATTTAGGTTAATTCATCAGCAAATTGAAAGTGGATACATTTTGAAATAGTGTTCCTATTAGTAGTAGATGTAGTTAGATATACATAGGGTAGATTATAGGACATGAGTATTTATTGAATTCATAGTTGAATTTAGTTCTGTTTATTCAATTTTCAATGTGTAGTTTAAAGAATTTAAAAATTATCATACTTTTTTTGTTATAATTGTGTATTTTTTCAAACATGTTGCGGGTAGTTTTAAGTAAAAGTATTTTATTTTTATTCGATTCTAAATTAAATTGTTCTAAATATTAGACAAGTTACAATTACTTTATCTTATCATAATTCCTAGGAGTCGTTCCATCCGTTTTCATAATCACACTACCACATCACACTAATATTATAAAGGCGAAAGTTTGTGAGTGTGTGTGTTTATATATTTGCTACTTCTTCACGCTCGAACGGCTGGACCAATTTGGATCAAATTCGGTATGGTGGTACCCTGGATTAACACAAAGGCTTTTATCCCCAAAAATGTAGCGTTCCCGTGGGATGGGCGGATAATAAAGATAAGTTAAAAATGTCTATGGTACAAGTTATCTAAAGAAATATATTCACCAGCGAACCGAACGCATCTGTCCCCGTACGCGCCCGAAGAAGAGACCGGCATGAGACGTGCTATCTCGCTCTCCGATCTGGCCGCAAAGCCGTTGCCCGCGCCTAGAACGCAAGGTCTGTGGTGGCGGTGGACGTTACAATTTGGTGGTGTGGTGGAGGATTAGCGTAGTTAAAGCCTGACCAGAAATATATGAGGATGCGCCATATTGCGGAATTTCACTGGAACTAATTTCTTACACTGGGAATGATTTTATGATGGTTTATCAACAATGTCAATGACATTCGTGGTGGTTTCTTTAAAAGACGAGTATTTAAAAATATCCAAACATAATGCCTAAAACCATTCACAGTACGTGAACGTAATATTATAATTAAAGTGTACACGTGTTCACTACACGAAAAACAGTCAGGAAAAGAGTGCATTCCATTATACGATATTACGAGGTTATCATAGGAACTAACAGGTATTTAAACTAATGTAATTATAGTGCGGTTGCGATAGGTTGTAAAATTGTTGCCATATAAAACTTATAAATAGCGCCCTCTTGACAATCCTCATATATTTCTAGTCAGGCTTTAAATAACCAATAAAAAATAGAGTTGCAGCCAAGACACAGTATTTTGGGATGGCACTACTAGTTTGCTATTTGCATCTTTGTTTTCAATATAACAGATGATTTTGGTATAAATGTCTAAAAAACGTATAATGGTTCAAAATCTATCATTATCAAAATGTATAATAGTCAAAATTGTAATGAAGAAAAGACAAAACAATTATTTGTCACTAAAACTTAAGAGCCTAATTATACGAGAGAAAGAAATAATAATAGATAGAAGAATAAGGTCTCAAAATATAATGTGGGTTCGGCAACTCTTGGTCAAAATGTACACTGGTCAAAATGGTAATTTGATATGTAACAAAATAACAAAATGTTTTGACTGTTTATTTCACATAACTTCAATATTATAATACTATGTTTTTAGAAGTAACTTTAATTAAATGGATATCACAAGCATAAGTAGGGGTACATTAATTATGAATCCATAAGTTTTTTTACTGTACATTTAATTTCTTTTGTTCTATTATTAATTTGTAACTGTATGAAACTGACACTTCGACTATAAAGAATTCTAATGTGAAAACTTTTAAAAATTTAATCAATTGTATTTTGTACATTTTGGCCACATGGTATTCTATCTGTCGCACAAAGATTTTGTACTTTTTGACCATATAACATCACCTCTTGTGCATTTAGGCATTTGTATTAAAATTACCTGTTACCTTTTTGGAGGCGTTTAACGGTTCATAAGCTTGGTAATTCTGGTGGTGGTGTTAGACGCTAATCTATTATTATAATGTTTGTGTAGTGCATAAGGTAAGTTCGGTATAACTGCTCAGTGGTGGTGAATTCGGTTTAGAAAACTGTATTTGTTTTTCAGGTACTCTATTACTGATAATATGATAGTGTTATTCTCATTTCAATGAATTTAGGCGGGGTATATTACCTCTGTACAAGTTATCAGCAGGTTTATGATGTTGGCTTTATCGTACGATATTATTATAGAAGACTAGAACTTCGTCTTCGTATAACTATTTTTCCTTTCCCGTAGTCGGGTATTAAGTTTTCTATAACCATATTTGGGTGTCCCGTATCGGTAAAAATTCGTCCAGGCACTGACAAAAAAATCATAATAAGCAAAACGTCTATGATTGGTTCGTAGACACGCACACATAAAACCAAAAACGGCTTCATCTTTCGCAAATCTGTAGTCTGAACTCTCGTGCTGGGATTATTTCTAGTGTCCATATTAAATCCAAATGCATGGCTTCGATTGGCTACTGTTAGTAACGTCACGACTTATGCGGTTACGACGAAGGTTCTAAAAAAAATCAAGCACGAGCACTTAGCGCTGTGGAAGACTGGAAGTACAGTCGCCATCATATTATCTTGTTGTTAGAGAAAAAAAAAACAACAGTTCTATTGAACAACATATGTTGGTAAATAGAACTGTTGGTAAACATTTCTTTATCCGCTCATCACTCCGAAACAGCTTTTAACCAATTTTGGCACAGAGATGGCTGGACATCCAAATATTTATATCATATTATTGACCCGACTAAGGTAAAGAAAAATCGAGGTGTAAATCGCGAAAATTTTGTAGTATATAACTACTAAAATATCGTTAGGATGCTTGGGTAGCAAGGTTCAAATTCTCGTAACTAATCATAAACCAATAACTATATCCAAAATTTGTTGCATGATTTTTTGTATTTTTCAATTGTTAGTGGCTTGTTCATTGCTTTTACTAACTGCTGTCATTTTGCTTCCACGCTGCTTCTAATTAAAAGTATCTGCTTCTAATTAAAAGTATATTGTAATACGCACATCATTTAATTTACTTTAATGTATAATTAAAATTTGAATCTAGATTTTTCCAATTACCTAGATTACGCATCAAATAATAGAAATAAGTCAGTATCAAAAATGGCTGCCATTTTTTACTGTAGGCTTAAGTCAAATTGCTTGATTAAATTGTCGTCTACTCTTGATGCTGTCTGCGCCATATAAATGCAATTGTAATCTTCTACTGTATAGCAGATCAATTTGAAGTATTATTTATCGTCGGTAGATTAAATTTATACAGATTCAGCCTGAGACATCATCCTTGCGTGTTTAGTACCACCTACTGGACAATAGATGTCATTTCTTGTATCGACGATAAGTTAGCTAGCTGCATTACTATATCAATTTCGCCTTACTGTGACGACTTTTATTTTACAAAATCTTAGTACCAGCTACTCCCAATAGATGGAGCTGTTGTTAACATCTATTGTTTGACTGCATTTGTTCTATTTTGGGAAGGACCAGAGGTAGGTCTCGTGAAACTCCGCTTAGTAGTGGCTACTTGATGATGTCGCGGTACCTAATATTAACTTTTTGTAGCCGTGGCGGTTTTTAATACACTAATATTGTGACGGTTTTAAATACCTCACATTGTTGTATTCGTAACTTCTCTTGAGCGTCCTCTGCAATACTTAGTACCAGCTACTCAACAAGAGGTGGCGTTGTAACTAATCATCAACTTTTTATAGCGCCGACAAGCAAGCCTGTCACTTCGCCCAGCACTGGAAAGAGCCCCAGTGGCTTCGCCAGGCCCGCGCCCCGGTATAACGCCAAATCGAATATGACGAGGAGTAGCAGTGTTGGTGTATTGAATCAGGTACGTGCGTTTTTTTTTTATAATCTGACTTCCACATGATAAAGTACTGTTGATATTTGATACTGTAAGCTGTAAGCTTTTAGTGTAGGGATGACATCCTCCTTATGTTGAAGTTTAGGATGACTGCAATATCCGCCCTAGGCCTTTAAAAGACCTTGCCCATTTTAATTATTTTCTAATTCCTTAGAACAGAACAGAGCGTTTGTTTTAGCCCTTTTTGCCTAAATATTCCCATTTAATTTAATGAGCCTTCATTGACAATATTGTTTGTATATTGGGCGACATGATTAAGGCACTAAGATAACTTTGTTTTTGTTAAAAACAGATAATGAGTGGTAATCTTGAACATTTACTTATTTATTCTCAGAGCGACTCCGAGTCCGACCCAGCGCCTTCTCGGACCCGCGGCGCCGGCCTCATGAGGCCGACGATCAGCTCCATGAACAAGCAGGCCAGCAGCAGTCGTCGTCGGCCTCTACCCAACGCTTATAGCTCAGGTCAGTGTAGTACAGTAAATCAAGATAATTGTCTACCATCCCTACACCTCTAGCCCAACAGTGATACGCGACTCTTTCTCGCGCGATATTACTACCTATCTCTTACTGAACAGCACTATGAGAGAGTGACGGATGATGCTATGTCGCGCGTCATGAGTCGCGAACCATAGTTTTGTTAGACGGGCTGGTTTTTTTTACTTATGAGATAGTCATAATGTGGTAGATCGACTTTTTGGCCGACTTTACATGAAGGACTATTTCTTTCGTTTTTTGACAATTTGCTCCTGTATTTTCTCAAAAACATATTAGACTGAATAGCTTGATCGTTATTCTTTAAGACATTGTTTTTATCTAGTAAACGTCTTAGTTGTTATACAGTATAATACTATATTGCTGGATGTCGAAGTTTACGATTTCATTATGGTACAACAGTATTCTGTTACCATCATATTAGTTACTTACAGTCAAAGTGGCCTAGTAATATATATATAGTAACGTATTCTTACTGTAATATTTTTAAAACTATCTAGATACGTCGTTAATAATTACAAAAACGGTTTAAACTCACGCAACATTGCGCCGCGCAGAAGGCAGCGAGGAGAGCGAAAAACATGTCGGGCCGTTCCTGTCAATTTGTACGTGAGTTTAAACCGTTTTTATAATTATATTCGTACTGCTGTAAAGATAAATGTCTGTTCAGATATATCTGTCCACTTTGACTGCTTGTCTATACGACTGTACCTATAAAATACATAAAGATTTACCTTGACCAAAGTAAATTTACATCACATGCTAGTAGTTCCTCACCAAATACAATAATAGCGCAACGGGCTCCTACGCTTAGCACGCTTTTTACTTGATCAAATGTTTGCATGTATTTAGGGTCCCCGTTTCACTATACTATCGAAATGGGGTCTTAGTTCAGGAGATGTGTATAAAAACATTAAATGTCTATAAATTTTTATTTCCTATTATTTTGATTTTTTTATGTCTTATCATGAACTACGTACGTTTAGATTACATCCTCAGTATGTGAATTCAATATTTGTAATTTAATTTTGATTTGATTCCGATAAAGACGAGTATCAGCAATTAGCTGTACCGTTTACTATTCGGATATTGACATAAAGGAACTTAATTAAATGCATAGATCGCACTCTTAACTTAACGAATTTAAAGAATAACTTACTATAATACTATGAAACCTGTAAATAGTCGAAAATAAAAACAAAAAATGATATATTCGAATAATCGAATTCCGTATTATTTATTAAACGTCGCATTAGCCGCTCTGCAATAGGGAATCAAAACTGGTTATTTTACTATATAAATGACTGTTTGAAACCTATTTTATCATGAAAAAATAACCGGTTTTGTATTCCCCACCATGCTATAACACACAGCTAAGTAGAACCTCACTTTACTAACAGTGAGCCTGTCGACGGCGGCCCAAGAGGAATCCAGTTCTGAAGCGGAGGGCACGGACAAGCCCGCGCAGAGGCCGCGGGCCGGCAGCGTGGACGCGCAGCGCCGCGTCGGTGAGTGGATATTGTTATATGTATAAGTCCTTTAGCGTATCAAGTTTTTTTTTTATATACTACGACGGTGGCATGTGGCCTGCCTGATGTTAAGTAGTTACCGCCGCCTATAGAGGCTTGCGATGCGATGTCAGGAGCATAGGAGCATCCCACGCGCGTTGCCGACCCTTTAAGAACTTATTTACTCCCCTCTTGAAGAACCGCATGCTGTAGCCCCCGGGGAAAACCTCGTTATTAAACTAAGTTAGTAAGTTAAGCTTTTTCTAAATAGCGCTGGCGTGTTAAAAAGGTCTTAGCGTCATACAAACGAAGGCACAGGCCTGCACGGGGTTTTACAACCGACGCCATTATTTCAGTGGTACTAAATTATTTTACTGGCAACGTCAAATTTTTGGTAACTGACGTTGATAGACAGTGAATGTCACTGATGTACACAAAGAAGAAACGGGACTCAATATTCCGCAAATTACAAGTATTTTTTGCATAATAAAGCCAAAACTAACCACAGTGATGAAAGTCAAGTTTTTCCCATAGGATTCAGTATTTAATTCGCAAGAAAATGAAGGATTGAGCAGCATTCCGGTAAACAATGTTTTGAATTTGCTTGATGTCAAATCCTTGACAAATAGCCTAATCTTTTAACAAAATTGTGTATACCGTTCGGTTTGAAATAGTTTCGGTCAGATCGCCCGTGGCGCCGCCTCTCGCGGATGGGTTTAGTGTAATTACTTTTGAATCGAACTCCTTTATCAAATTATCATTATCACATTAGTGTAATATCTATTTAGAAGATTTCTCAAAATAGCACTAGCGTGTTAAAGAGGTCTTAGCGTTGTACGAAATGTTCCAAGTAAGTAAAAATTAGATTCGATCGAAGGGCGTTTAACAACCAATATTTCATTTCTAACTGTCCCAATACAAAAATAAACAATATTCTGAAAATAAAACGTACACTTAATAAAAGAAAAAGTTAGTTAAAACTACCCAACAATAGATGGCGCTGTCATAAGAAGTGTTAAATGTTCCCCTTACGTGAGTTGTGTCATAATCACATCCACAACATAGTACACTTTGTTAAGTTTCTTAAATGTATTTTGACAAATAATGTAGCACCAGGCGGTCCGGTCCCCCTTCGAAAATTATTAATAATATTTGTATTTAGCAGATATATCCTGATTAAATTCCCTCCTGAGAATCTCGTATTAATCGTTCATATTTTTGTACGGTAGGACGAAGTGGTTCGGAACGCGACCTGTCGGCGAAGGCGCGCGAGGTGACCGCACGGCTCACCGCCCCGCGGGCGCGAGGGAAGACCGATCCCGCGATACCAGACCCGCAGCGTGAGTGACAATATATGACTTGCCAAATTATTATCACTAAATAAGACAACCCCTCGTATGCGATGTAAAAAAAAATGCTGATTAAATTGACAGTCAATGACGCTTTAACAGGAGAATGATTTTCGGGCCTATGATGGTTGCTTTTATCACGCGATAAATAAGTGACAAGGCATCCGTCACGCTTTGACAAAATGCGAGCGTGAGTGACAGATGGTTTTTCAGTTATTTCATATGATATAGGCTCGCAGCACGGATCCTTGCCTTAGCATACGAAGGGTTAATGTATTCGGTTAATTATCTTGACGTTTCTGGCGTGATTTCACACCTTTTTAACACGGATTTGTTATTAAAAAACATGTAATTTTTTTATTTTACCTATTTTTAATTGTGTTAATTTTACTGTTGGGATTGTCTATACTTTGTCAGATAATATACCAATAATGATTAACAATGTTTAAGTAACAATGATGTGATTTACTTTTATTATATGAATCAAAGATTACGTATAACATTTTAAACGAAATAATGACTGTTATAATAAATAAATAAATAAATAAATATCGGACAACCTCACACAAATCGATCTAGTCCCAAATTAAGCTCAAGAAGGCTTGTGTTATGGGTACTAGACGACGATATACGTACTTATATAGATAAATATATACTTAAATACATAGAACAACCATGACCCAAGCACAAATATTCGAGTTCATCACACAAACATTTGCCCTGGCCGGGATTTGAACCCGGGACCGCCGGCTCAGTAGGCAGGTGTCTACAAACCGAGCCAAACGCGTCGTCAAAAGCATATAATGATTTTATAGTTCATGCTACCCAACAATAGATGGCGTTATCATCAAAAGTGTTGTTAGAATATTCAGTATACCAATAGAATCTAATTGTTGTGTTATTGACAATACAATACAACAAAACTTTTTTGCACACCAATAAAACTTTACAAAAGGAAACACGGTAAGTATGTACAATTTATAAATTAAGGTGGAACGTCATTTATTAATTGTATTTGTCTTGTTTCCTTTTGTAAACTATTATTGGTGCGCAATAAAGTATTGTTGTATTGTAGACGACAACAGGCGGTCTTATCGCTAAAAAGCTACTTGTGTTTCCAGTGTCGTCGTCCCAGCTGTGCTCAGCGCTGACTGAGCAGTTGACGCGCACGGCGAGCAAAGTGGTCCAACTGTACAGGAGTCTCAGGCAGGAGCCGGGCGCTGCCGCTGACATTAGTGGTAAGCCAACCCATTGTTTTATCTTATACTTACGCTATCTCAGTTTAAGTTATCCATATACCTTATCCTCGCGCTCCTCTTCGACTTACCTTTTTTTCCTTTTGTAGATTTGTGCTCCCACGCAAAGTCGAACTCACTACTCTCACTAGTAAAAGGACGAAGGGTGCAGAATTGGTATAGAGTTTTTTAACGTTATAATAAACTTGCCTTTTTGGCTTTTTACTTTTAGATGGCATTCTGTCATTAATATTATCTCGTCATCACTATTTACGTAAATATGCTTAATTAGTATGCATTTTTTGTTCCAATTTTCGCCAGATCTTAATACTCTGCAATGGAATTCAAATTCTTGGTGTTCATAGTAAAAAAATAAACAGATATGGATGACTAATGGATTCAACGTCCATCTTTGTTGGTTTTTGGGTTAATATTCATACAAAATTACCCATGGCCAAATGGTTACAATGAAGCGATTTTTTTAAATGGTTCAAACTTGCGTCTCCAACGGCTTTCCGGTCTAATAAGGGCGTCCTACCTATTGGACCACTGAACCTGAACGAAAACCCATGAATCCTGGCAACCCATGGTCCTTTAACTTAAAAAGTAATCTCATTCTGTAGGTCTAGAAGCAGCGATCTTGGAAACGCAGAAGGTCCTGCGTGGTGCCGTCGCGCAGAACGGTGACGCTCTCAGCAGCCTGTCGTCTACCGAGGGCGAGTACCGAGGCCTGAACGTGGACAGCGCGCGGCAGAAACTGGAGCATCTGGTCTCTAAAGGTTAGTCATGTTTGTATTCAGAAACTATCAACTCTTGATATCACATAAATGCTCTTGCCGAACCGAATATTCGGTTGCGCGGAATCGCTAGAAACAGGTTTTGACAGGTCTGCACTCAGCGTTCCGCACGTGTTTCGAGCCAATCGCGCTCGCGCCGTTTGACTTATCGTGTTTGTTACCGTTCGAGCGGAAATTAAAACAACTCTGTTTTTTCTTACTTAAGATACGGCTTTTTTAATAGTTATATAAATACAATATAATTGTATAAATAAATATTTTGACGCATAGTTATCTCTTTTTGGCAGTTGCTTAGAATGCTGAAATAGGATCTTAATGCAACAAATTATGAAACAACCTACGCTCGTTATTTACTTTGTTTAATTGGTAAATATTCGGCAATGTAACCGAACTATTCGGCCGAATACGAACATTGATTGACTTGCCGAATATGCCGAATACCTTCTGATCTGAACGCCAGTGGGCTTTAACGCTTTATATAAATTCGTTCGCTCTATTGAGAACGCAATCGAGTCAACTACATATAGTTATCAAGTTTTAAAAGTAAACGTAAACTTTAAATTAATTGTTCAACAAAACAGTTGAGTTATTAGTTACCTAGCATGCCCTTATTTAATTAAACCATACATTATAAATGTATATGTTAACAATGCCTATATTATTTACAGAGTCCAACAACATGTCGCTAATCGAACAATACAGTGACATCCTCCTCAACATGATGCAAAGCAAGATGGTGAACCAATTCTCGCAGAGCCCACAGTCGTTGCCGCCGGCGAGGGAGCCCGGCGCCAGCAGCTAGTACACGTAGCAACGCAGCGGAACTATTCGTCAATGAGTTCGACTTGAGAAATCACGCGATTCTAGATCGGTGTACATACTGACGCCATCTGTGTGTGAATAGTTGGAACTAAAATGCTCCCGGGGGATACTGTGACGGTCTATACTTGTTGTGCATAAAACGCCATCTCGTGGTGAGTAATTGGAACTAAAGAGACTTAGCTAACTTGTGATTAAGATTTGTGTTCGTTGGCGCCATCTAGCGGTGAATAGTGACAGCTAGTCACTAGTGTTGGGTTCGGCCTAGAGTTAACGTGTTTGATTGTAATTAGAGTGTGTAAAGAGTTGCGGTTAGCTCAGTTGGAATTAGGATGTGACTTTAAGTATTATATTTAATGATGCAATATGAGTACGTTGATAAAGACTTGGATTAAAATGCCATCTAGCGGTTTGGTTAAGAAGTGTAAGTGAAATCGTCCAATTAATGATTCTGTTTAATTTTTTCTAAAATATACGATATACTAATAATATTGTGATTGTACAGCGTCCATTTTTTTATTATAAAATTTATTTGCCGGTTTTGAATATCTTGCTTTTTGATTATTCTCGTTCTTTCTGAGTGCACTATGTTTTATGTTAAATCACCACAATAGCTTCTGTATCTATATATATTAAATTTCTTTGAGAGTGTTATTCAATTTTCATATGGTTTCCAAGTTTGAAACGAATGGTCGTCAGATAATTTGCAACACTATCATAATGTGTCCAACATGTCAACACAAAACACATTTTATCATAAACACGGGAAAAATATGTATGTATTTCAGTTTCTGTTACAGTCTCTTCGTTGCTAAGTATCTATTCAATTTAATAAACGTGATTGTAACCTCAAAATTGTCATTTAATGCCGAATCCAGCTGTTTTCTTGAAATTAAATCAATGTTATCAATAAAATTGGAAATGTGGTATCCAAAATTGTGACTTCAGATTACGTCATTTATAAGAAAATAAATGTTTTAGCAATTGAGGCTACATCTTGTTTATTAAATTACGAACGATTAGACTGTACAGTGCGTGAACTGACTGAATGCGATTCGTGGCTTATACTCATCTCGCTCTTACGCGATCCAGAGAAAAACCGCACAGATTTCACCTAAACCCGCGTCGCAATTTGAGTGCTCACGCATTGTACTATGGGCTGCACAAATGCATAACCCATTTATGAATTAATTCTGTAGCTCATTGTACTTCCATACTCGGATAGTGCATCTGAGGATGCACGCAATGTCGTGGCGTTGAAAGGGACAAACAAGATATTTGGACGCTGCCAGTACCACATGACACATATCGAAGATATTTCGTCATGTGAAAGTGTAAGAGATATTTGTGAAACTCTGATTTTATTACGTGGTAAAATTTTACGTTTTACAATAGTGTTACTAATTTTAATAGAAACGGAGGAGGTTAAGAATGATATTGACGCCACCAGAACGATCAATTCAGTTTTAATATATGTAAATCATGTATTCTAAATAAAATATATACTAACTGTGACATTTTATTTTTTATTACAAATATAATTTTCGTTCTATCGGTTTCTACTTTGCTTTGACTTCGTTTTTAACATGACAGTGATATTTATTTCTTTGTACGGATGGTGTATCAATCACTAGCTGAGAAAATTGTATATAACTATACAAGTTTCAGTCTTAGACAAACTTTTATCTGAATATAGATACAAACTCTTAAATGTGACATCTCTCTGTGATTATGACGTATTTTTATTTCAATTGGTGGCGTCTTTTAAGCTTTACCCCGTGTGATGTGAGACATTATTAAAAAGACATGTTTTCAAATTAATTTTAAACATATCTTCGTAACTTATGAGTAATTTGATAAACTATTATTGTCTTTAAACGTTATTTATTCCATTTGTTATTAAATTGTGTAATTTTATATTATATTCTAAATTGTTTTAACTAACGAATTTAATCAGAGTTAAAGATAGGAAATCCGTCGCCATTTTAGATAGTATTTATATTTGCATTTAAATTTATCATTCCAATATTATGTGTTTTATTAACTAATTTTACGAAATTGCACAAATCCAAGCAAATAACAAACATTAACTAGCGTGAATACTAAATAACAATTTACACAAAGTTTGAATTTCAATATAGTATTTCTTTCTCATTTGATTATTAACAAAAGGAGAAATATTTTCTAAGAAAAGTGTAGATCATCAAACTTCGAGAAATACCCGTTAACCTTATGAACACAGTCATCGGAATCGCTACCTTATCAAATAACGTCCAGATTTCATTAATCAAAAACTGCTTAACTGCTGCAATAATTTTCAATCCCTGTTAATTTTAGAGCACTTTTTATGAGGTCAGGGGTACGATGAATTGCTTCATCGGTTGACGGGCAGAAGGTTAAAATGTATAAAATGAACAAGTGATTGTATTTTAGAAACAGAAAGTATGACAGATCTTATAAAACAACTCATAGGTAATGACAGAATAGTCTGGAATCTTGTAATATAAAGAAGCCGCTATTTATAGGTATTTAATTGTGAAAGCCGCCGTGATCCGACATTTATCCGTGAAACTACCCGTTGTGGTCATGAGAAAAAGGAATTGTGAATTTAAAACCTGATATTTAAACCTACGATGTAAATATTAAAATAAGCCACACTGTATATTCAGCCGCTTTTGAATGTAACTGAAATTATGACATATGAAACCTCATTTTCATATTTGAGTGCGTTTTAGAAACGCAAAATGCTTAAATAGTTGAATAATTGCTGAGCAGTGTCAAGTTACGTCACTAGCTGTCGCTAGTAGTTATATAATTGTTTTCTTGTGTACACCGTTTATAGACATGTGTTTTAATAGCTATCACTAAATAATAATACTGACATTTACATGTTTTACTTGATAATTTATCTAATTTGTTAAATTTTTTACTAGCGCCATCTAGCGTCAAGTAGCTGGAACTATTTAACATTTTCCTGATATTGAAAGAAATATTTAAATCATGAAAGTTCCGTATAAGGTTCAAGGGTTCCTGAAAAGATTTACTTCTGAATCAAACTTTGTAGCTCTTTAAATAAGGTGTAATGTAAATAATATACCAAAATGGAAAGCACTTTTTAATGCCATTCCTTAAACTACACTAGACTACTACGTTAGACTAAAAATTTGGCACGATTTTTGAGGCCTAATATTTAAGTCTAGGTATTTTGGTTTGATGGTAAGTTTCATCGCCCTCTGGTATAGTGTACAGCCAGTTATATATAATGCGTTTGTGGAAGAGGCCAATATATATAAGCAATCTCTTAAAAATATAGTGTATTTTGAGCTCTTCGCGCCAAAAAATCTGGTTACTGTACATTATTGATTTAAGAAAGCGGATCGGATATCAGTGAATTGTAAATATAATTGTTTCACCGAGCCAAAGCTCAATTTCCAATGGGATCTGTGTCTTGCGTCCAAGTGCTGGGAAACGCAAAACTGGTTTCCAAAATGACCAAATGGTTATGAAAAGATATCCAAACTATTAGCTTATAAAGACCACTTATTAAAACATTACTTCGATGAAATCTGCATCCTTTAATGGTTAGTGGAAGGATGTATTAATCGGCAGTAAAAGATCTAAATTCATAAACACGGTCATTGGTGTTGTTACTGAGTAATTCTTCACTTATCAAGCCATCTTCGTAAGCGTCCATAGGCGGCGGAAACTGCTTAACATAAGGCGGGCCGCATGCTTGTTCGTCACAGTCGTATTATAAAATCAACTTTTGGGACCTTTCTATGTCCTGTCCAGATCTAAACGCCGTGCAAAGGTATGAGATTTTCGCTAACGTGGCGTTATATATGAATTGGTAGTCTTTTTATTGAATTATTGATCTATGATAGAACACAATAGGATTCAAGTAAAAAGTCAAAAGGATTCAAGTAAAATTCATTGCGCAGTAGTCATTTATACTGCGCAATGATTTTGACACCGCTCTTTTTACGTGAGATTAGGAATGCATATTTTAAGTTTTTTTAAGTGGTCAATAAAATTATGTTTGTCACTTTACAACCAGTTTTGCGATTCATTAAGTACGAAAAGGAATGAAGTGAATTGTCAAGAGTATATTTTAACTTGCATGTGTGTTTAGAGCTAAAGTCGTTGACGTGACGTGAAACGTGGTTCATCCGACTACGGTGACGGAAAAAGTAGGATTCATGTTCAATTAGGGTTTCTTTTTGTGAACGGTTACTGGATGACGCAGCGTGGGAAGGCCCCCAGCAATGTGGACTGACGATCAGGATAGCAGGAAACCGTTGTATGAGGGCGGCGCAAAAATTTTTTATATTGTTTTGCACTCCTGCACTAGTGCTTGACACTGTCTCAATAGATCGCACCTTAACCTTAATTACAAAACATAGGGTGTCAATTATTAGAACTATGGTGGCAAAAATTGGGTCATCTTCCTTATGCAACGTATTGCACAAAACTAATGTATGTTTGCCTTAAAAGAAAAATGGGATTCATAATCTACGTTGAAATAGTGGGATATATTGTCAAAACCTTCGCTGTAGGAACGGAACACATTGTCAAAACCCTCGTTGTAAAAATGGGACACATTGTCAAAACCTCCTTATAATTATGGGATACATTGTCAAAATCTTCGTTATTATAATGGGACACGTTGTCAACCCCTTCGTTATAAAAATGGGACACTTAAACCTAACTTTTAAGAATGGGACACATTGTCAAAACCTTTGTCGGCTGTCCACGTCTCACGCCACAACGCCCGGTTGGCTGTGAGTCTGCGTAGCCTCCAATGCACATACAACTGTAACTTTTTGAAAAGTAACGCCCATACGCAAAATTATGCAAGCGATAAATGTATTTCTCCCATTCCATAAAAAAGATAAAGTTATAGTTTCAGTTAGTTTATTTTTTATCTCGTTTTTAGTTAATTTTAATACAGCCATGTCTGTAATAGAATTCACTTAATTTCCCTAAAAAATTCAGATAAGTAGGTATATTCTGTCCGATCTCTAAGATCAAATGAAGTCACTGGCACAAGGTACGAACGACCGTATAAGTGTAAATTTAAGGTCATTTTTCACTTGTGCCAGTTTGACATAATTTGATCTTCGAGTTCCGGATAGACTTTAACAAAACCCTGGAATTATTAAGCTTTTTATGGAATGGGAGAAATACGTATATTGCTTGCGTAATTCTGAGTAAAGAGCAAAATAGTTGTAATAATCTAATTATTAACCATAATTAATTGATAATTAACCTTAAGTCTCCATTAACGTCCGTTGGGTCAATGTTATTGTAGTTGATAAGTGTTTTTTTGCAATTTTCGTCACAATTTTTAGTATAAGCTTTAGTGTAGTACTTTCATTGGCAGACATACCAGTTTCAGAATACCAATTTGCACCAAAGTACATTATTACTAAAGTCTCTTTAGAGTAACAAAATCCAGCTTGAAAATGTTCATGATCATTTAAAATATGTATGTAGTTAACTTCAACAGTAAGCGACACAGTTTGATTGTATAAAAGGAGCAGAATCAAAACAAGCTGATTTTTTTATTACTTATGCAATTTGTCATTTTTTTTTGCGGAGGCTGACTGTACGATAGTGATAATAACTAAATAAATAAATATCGGACATCTCACACAAATCGATCTAGTCCTAGTATTAAGCTCTAATAAGCTTGTGTTATGGGTACTAGACGACGATAAACATACTTATATAGATAAATACATACATACTTAAATACAAATAACATCCTTGACCCAGGCACAAATATTCGAGTTTACCACACAAATATTTGCCCTTGCCGGGATTTGAACCCAAGACCGCCGGCTCAGTAATAATTATAATGACACATTAACTGTCCATTACTGGAAGGTAAACCATGTGAAATCTATAGGGATTTGGTTGTTTTTGGTATTTTATCTTTCTATAAGACAGATGGTATACATTTATTGTTACAAATATCAACAGAATATATGTGTAAACATTAGAGAAGGCTTTATTTAAATGTGTTTGGTATATATTGGTATTTTGCTCTGGTATTCACAAAATGGAAGATAGCTTGCGTGCGTGAATGTTGCGTGGTTTTAAAATTTGTAATTTTTATCCACAACTGTTATTAAATCATCTGTATCCTCAAAAAATCAGAGAACAGCGGAAGATTCGTTTTTGTGGAAAGCTTTGGCCTCCCCCTTTTAGTTATGGGCACGTAGAGAAGTGAAATTGCCAAAACAAGGTCTTCCAAAATGAGTTGACCGGTAGATGACAAAAATTGGGGACTAAGTTACTCAGGACTATTGCGTCTATAGAGGCAAGTGCGTTTTTAGAGACAAGAGAGTTTTAGAGGCAAGTGCGTTTTTAGATGATATCATAGAAATGCAACACTTTAAAACGTCCGCACTTCTAAAGTTTGTCACTATTAAAATAGAGAGCCGGGGTAGTTTTAAAGTGAAGGGCTAAGGGAAAAGACTAGTTAAGTAACAATTACAAAATTTTTCAGTACCTATAGACAATTGAAGTTGTGAAATCACCTTATGGCTGTAAGGCAGGCAAGTATGGCTTACGTAAACTTATATATATTAAAAAAAGCGATCCAGCGAGTTTAACCCTAGTTTTAAATAGTCATATGAACTGAGTAATTGTGTAGACGATAGTCAACGTCTAAGAATCTATTTGAAAGAAATCGACTTTGTCAGTTTTCCGTTTAGCCCCTCAAGTATTCTCAGAGATGATGCAAAGACGTTCTTGCCTCCTTTTCATGTTTCAATAAAATATTTGTAGCTTTTATTTACCCTTTTTCTGCAAACTTGTGAATCTTCTCTTATTTTTTAAGGGAAAATACTTAAAAATGACAAGTTTTAATGCCATGTAATTTTACAGTGTACGGTATGATCTTGTAGATATTTTTTTTATTTAATGTTCAAAATTGTAATGCCATTTGCGGAAAAGACTAATGTTATATATTAATGAATACGATATTATAATTATTATTCAACATTTTTGTGTTTCATTCGCGCGTGCCTATCATCATACTGCCTATGTACCTATGTGCCTATTATCATCTGTAATATTTCAGCAATAGTTGCGCAGTATTTTTTTTCGCAGCAATAGTCTCGCAGTAATTTTTCGTAATTTCGCAGTTTCACAGATAAGTTGGTGATTATGTATTATGTAGCCGAAAAGCGCTATTAGTTCTGTAAATAGAGACTAAAGTACTATGGGTGACCTTACAAACGGTCCGGTAGTTTTGAATTTTTAATATGTTGTCTAGGATGGTTAGTCAGTGTTTAAAATGCAAAATGCACAATCCCCTCCGCGCCCGCCGCCATAATGGAAAAACTAAAACTTTCTTCATATTTTTGCTCATATCTTCCTTTAGGAGCATTTTAGCTAGAATAAAGCTTTCACAATGTTATAGAGAGTTAAATTTACTATATTCTCCATTTTATATTTTGTTTCTAGGACAGATAGTTACGGAGATATGCACATTTAAAAAAACGTAAAAAATGGCAATTTCCAACTCAAAAACAAACTTCTGGATTATATCTTCGTTTAGGAGCATTTTAGCTAAAACAGAGCTTGGGAAATATTGTAGAGAATTAAATTTACATTTAAAATTTTGTTTCAAGGACGGTTAGTTGTGCATTTTGCAATTTAAACACTGAATAACCATCCTAGACAACATATCAAAAATTCAAAACTACCGGACCGTTTGTAAGGTCAAACTCCTTTATTAACTGGATTATATCTCAATCTGAGTAAGTTTTGAGAAAATCGACTTCGAAACCAGCTCGAAAAACGGTGTTCGCGCCATATGTGATATATAAATAAGTTAGTCAAATTGCCTGGTAGATGGCGGTGTTACTTTGAGGGCAATGCTGCATCACGGTATCGTTTGTTTCCCGGAGAATGTATATAGGCTTTCAAGAAACCCAATAGTGAGTTTTAATAGCCGCTATTGTAGAGGGCGTCCCGAGGACGAGTACGGTGTTGTACAAACGGAAAATATTACCGCTTATTGCCTTAGAAATTGAATGGACTAGTGTTACGGGTAACCTATCTGAAACACTAATTTTTGTTTCCCGTCTGTATAACGTTTCG
The DNA here is from genome assembly GCA_905147355.2 of Apotomis turbidana. Lineage (NCBI taxonomy): Eukaryota > Metazoa > Arthropoda > Insecta > Lepidoptera > Tortricidae > Apotomis > Apotomis turbidana. The sequence goes on along the minus strand of LR990307.1, from coordinate 4,277,326 downwards.
CCAAATCTTCATTTGTCCGAAACATTAATAAAAACATGATCGCGATGGTCATGGCGGGTGCCTCGTGATTGGTTAAATTTTTTGACAAGTAATTTCAACCAATCGGTGAACAGTAGCGTGTTTTTTTTAAATCAAATATGCTGATGTTCTCTTTTTGAAATTATTACCCGTAATATTTTCATGATTTTATAAACATCTTTTTAAAGAACCCATTAGGTTAGGTTTGTTTTATAATTATTCTGAAAAATTAAGTTTTGAAAAAAATGGCTTTCGGACAAATGAAAATGTGGCGAAACGTTCCAGATGGGAAAGTTTTTCAGATAGTTAAACCAATATAAGGCTTTTTGGTTGCAGAGTCTCATAATAATTTAATAAAATTTTGAGATATGAAAAAACTTTATGGTGGTTTATTTAATAGTTTTGAGTCAGATAGCACTATTTGGCTTATACCAGTAGATGCGGAATAGGCTAGTTGACTCATGTCAAATTGTAATAAACTAATGTTCATTCCGTATAGTATTTAGCAAAGGAAACCTAAATATATATTTTTCAATTCATAAAAGTGAAAGATGGCTGAAAAAAATGAATTTGAAGATATGGTTTTTAATCTGTATATTGAAATGCTTAAAACGCTGTCCGCCATTTTCGCTTATGATAGTGACGTCATCGGTCATGTAAACAAAACTGAAAGTCTACTTTGACGACTTCGAATAGTGCCGGCCCTCTCGATCTCCTGTCAAAGTATATTGGAGTGAGCGGAATGGCATTATACGACGGTCAAATTTCGAATATTTACAGGTAATTCTACGTCACGCCACAGATTAGCGAAAGGGAAAAATGGCGGACGGCGTTTTTGACTGTTTATGAAATTTCTAATTTTCAATTGATAAAATACAAGACTTTCAGAAAAATACAAGACATTTTTTTTAGAGCTAGTAGATCATTATTAACCATTTCAAATATATTTCAAAACTGGGTCAACTAGCCTATTGTCATAGCTATCGAATGGTATAAAAAAAACAAAAAGGCGTATCTCAGACATAGCGCCTTTCAGCTTAGCCGGGCAGTGTACTCCTATTCTTTTTCTTTTTTATACTACGACGGTGACAAACAAGCATGCGGCTTGCCTGATGTGAAGCAGTTACCGCCGCCTATGGATTGCGATGCCTATGGACCTATGTGGAAAATTATGGTTTGCAAATTATTGCCATTATGAAAGCTGTTTGTAGCGTCACTATTCCAGGATCAAATTAGCTTATCAGGCTATACATAGGTCGATAGGTCTGACTATAATGGGTAAGTAGTCAATGAAAAGATGGAACTTGGTTGTTGTTTGTCTATTTAGAGAACCCTATATTTAATAATATGATTAAGGCCTTTTTCCTTTCAAATTTTATTATTTTAATATTATGACAAATATATTGATAATTGCAACCAATTTTTTTAAGGGAATAAATACTTTTCTCTGAGTTCTGGAAAGTAACATTGCTATTTCATGCTTTCATTGCCTGCAGTCGAAAACAGTTTTTCTGCGTGAATTTTGTCAATTTCGAGTAGTTTTTGAAATAAAAATTATCAATGAAAATTCAAACCGTAGGATTCAAATATATACCAATAAATCGCAGTGGTCCTGTTAGTAGTAACATTGATTATATGTTAAGAAACATGTTTGATCATAGAGAAAAATGTCTAAACAATCAGCATTTTAAAAGAAATAAGGCCTCTTTATAGCGGATCTACCCCTGGGCCGGACCGACGCTTGCTAGGCTTATATAAGCACTTACATACTACTCCACAATTTGTCTTAAGGTCTATCGTCTATCTAGGCTGGTCCAAGTCAACGTCGTACGTGACCTCGGTCTGGGTCTCCGCCTCTCGCAGCAAACCGGCACGAAGCAGTAGACTGAGAAGTGGGCGACGGCGGGTCCCTCGCTCTCGGTATGACGCTGACCTTATCTCTGGAAATTAAAAGCCGGAATAAAGCTCAGAATCAAAATTAATAGCATTAAACCATTGATATAAAGATCAAAGTTCAAAGAAATCGTATCGCCATCTACCGTAAAGATTCAGACTTCATAATCGGCACAAACTATGTTGAGTATAAACGATGTTGCTATACTCAAACGAATTAATAATAGAGCCTTTAAGTCAAGTTTTTTTCAAGAATGAAGGTTAATGACAAATCCTTGACAAATCGCTACTGACGTTTAATACTGCAAATATGTGACTGCACATTGTTGCAGTATGAAAGCTGTTTGTAGCGCCATTATCCCCGGGCCAGACCGACGGTTGTTAGGCTAATCTGTGGGCGATAGGTACTTAAGAGGCCTTATTCCTTTTTAAATTAATTTTTCTGATGCTATGACAAATATATTAAGTTAATAATTTCAACCAAATTTTTAAAGTGAATATACATTTCCCTGAGTTCTTGATAGTAGGTAACACAGCTATTTCATGCTTTCATTGCGTGCAGTTGAAAAAGAAATTGGTTTTCTGCGTGAATTTTGACAATTTCGAGTAGTTCTTGAAACAAAAATTATCAATGAAAAAGTCAAATTGTAGGTTTCAAATATATACTCGTACCAATAAATCTCAATAGCCCAGTTCTAAGTAGTAACGTTGATAATAATTATATTAAGAAAGATGTTTCATCATAGAGAAAATGGTCTAAAACAATCAGCATTTATGAAGGGATAAGGTGCCTTAAATTAGCCAGACGTGTCCTGCCTTGGGACTGGGCAGGGTCTGCCGAATGCATCCGGAACGTTGGGCCAAACTATCCACTGAGTGGATACCGCAGGATGGGTACCGGTGCAGAGGCAGACGGAGACGGCGGGATGACCTGTACGCATTTGAGAACGTTTGGGAGGAACTTGCTCTTCATCGAGACAACTGGCGAGAAAGAGGGGAGGCCTTTGCCCAGCAGTGGGACACACACAAAGCAGATGAAAAAAAAGGTGCCTTAAGTTAGTGTGATAAGAAATTTAAAGGAATAGGCTACAGATAATTATAACTATGGTTATGCCACGAAAAGGTCCCACCTTAGCATGATGCTAGCTCGAGAGTACTTACTGATAGGCTGCAGCGGTTTGGTGCGGGTCTGAGGTCCGAACTCATACATGACCTGAAGGTCCGCGTGGTTACCGAAACGGAAGCCGAATCCCACCCGGTGATCTCTACCTGGAAATTATATAAATAGAGTACCTATTATAAATATTATAATTAAATTTAACTGAGAATAGTTAATATCCGACAATATTTAATTTATATTCCAAGTTCAGTAACTTTTTATCATACATATGTATATATATTGGGTTAATCGCCAATTAATGCATGGCCACCGTTCAATAACAGGCCACCTCATACTAAAAACAACTCTGTTCACCTACAAACAGAATTCATTTTAGTATAACGTGGCCAGTTATTGAAGGATGGGCAGTAATTAACACCTTATACTGAAATGAATTCTGTTTGTAGGTGAACAGGGTTCATATTTAGTATCAGGTGGCCAGTTATTGAACAGTGGCCAGCAATTGGCTATTTACCCAATATGTATTTGATGTATATTTTGACTTCAAATTGGTAATACAAAACTAATGTATTGTACACATCATCCCTAATGTAAAGCAATGTACTAAGTCCCATGCTTCTAAAATAATCAAAAGTATGTCAAATATTTTTAGCTTAAACTATCCCAGTTTTTAGGCTTGAAACGGTTACCCTACACTATGATTAAAAACAAAGATGTTTAAAGTATAAGATCCGTGCTAGGCGAGCAAAAAAAAAAACATTTTCATCTAAAACAGCTAAATAAAAATCTGAAATAATTATTAAACTATTTGAAAATCCGTTCCCCATTGTGGTTTTGAGGGTTTTAAAAAAATTACCCGAATCCTTATTTCTTCCAGAACTTGAAGTTTTTGGATTCATCCTACTTAGAATTGATAGATTTAGATAAGATTTAGATTTATTTATTTCATAATATAAAATGTCAGTATAAATTACGCTAAGACAATTTACATGCATTTATAATATGATCGTCATAAAGATAAGAATGAGATAATATAATAATAGTAAAAAAACATAACAATTGATTGTAACAAAAGATATTTACATGCATAGATATAATAGACCACTAGATAGGGCGTTGATGACGTCACAGCGTAAGGAGCATAAACGTCAAGATGGGCTGTATCGCTCAAATGCGGCTGTAAATGTCAAATTATTATGCTACCATATTAAGTAAACGAGTAAGCATGCGATGATGACAACCCTGACCATCCTTTTCAACTTAGTCGCATTATAACGTCTGTTTTTGACGAAAAATAAACATTATTAATATTTATGTTTTTAAATGAAAAAAAAAGTGTGAAAGTGCGTGCAAAACTTAGAAAATGTCGTGCATTGTGCGCGGATGCAATTCGCAGTCTGGGAGAAAAGAAAACTTGGGTGAAAATATACTTTTTCATTAGTAAGTAATTCAGTATTGTTTTTTCAGCAAATGCATCAGAAATTATGTTAATATTAAAAATATAAGCTTAGAAATAGGATTATTATTGCACGCAAATGATATCTAACTATGCTACAATTAAAATAAACATAGAAATAGTGAAAAAAACAATTATGTTAATTTCTGTCGTGAGGTTACTAGTGACGTAGAAAAAGTTATCGATACTTTGCGATTCTGTAAATCAAGGTTACTTTGGTCAGGTGTATAATATTTAAAAAAGTCAATGACGTTTTGGTGGACATTGTTGATAGCTTATTTTTTTCGTGGATAGGCTGAAGACGACAACTCTGTCTGAGCATAGTTGTAGATTTCGGTTATTTTATGTATTTTGTTATATTTGTTTACGTACATACAGAAGATTAAATTCAAATAAATATTTTAGTGTGTCCACGACGCAAAGCTCTCTAGATATCTTTATTAATTTTCATCTGTTAGAAATATGAAATATTGTCAATCGTATGTTTAATCAGCAAGGTGAGAGAAGGGAAGACTGTCAAATAAATGTATTATAAATTTATAACAATTTCAATGGTTTTTTGGTTCATTCCGTTAGTTTGCATAATAATTTTCTAATAACCACAGTCTAGTTCCATCATGAGACGTAACCAATATACTAAATTTCAGCTCGATCGGTGCCCAGAAGTCAATTTTAATCTACTTTGCCTTTTTACACTTACACGATCAGACAAAAAAAAACATTTGCCTAAAAACCTACAGAGTTCGCCAGCCGTGCAGTGCATAATTATAAATAGGTACTTTTCGTCCATTAAGAATATGGGTGAATGTCGAAGGAATTATTTGTATTGTATGATAACGTCGTATCTGTTATTAAGTAATCGGTGCTTTGACTTAGCTTTTTATTTAATCTTCAGCCAAAACAGCAGTCAAGTGGCTTAGAATCCTTTTCAAAGTGAGACTCAATTTAATCGCAATACTTAATCTTGTTATTTTTTTATAATGCTCTGTTGGCGGTACTCCTGGACACGGCGCGCATCGTCAGGAGGTTCCTCTCTCTGCAGCCCTAACCACCGGTAGCCTGGGCCCCTCCCTGCTGCCGGCGGCACCCTAGGTTGTTTTTTTATAATGTATTAATATTTTGTAATAACTTAAAAATCCGTGTCAATGTTTTTTTTTTCATATAATTTTCGATATAGAGCCTTAAATTTAAAGACGTTATTTTTTGGAACTAAGCATTAAATAAATAAAAAAAAATAAAAAAAAAATATTAAGGGACAATCTGACAATCCAAGTTAAAGATGTTTATTTTTTTAATAAGTTGATAAAGTTATCAACTTGATAACTTTATCAACTATATAATTGTAGTTTTATCGATATCGTACCGATATCGATAAATGTATTCGGGCATCACTACAACGAAAAATTTGACACATGGGCTTGTACATTTTTTTAAAAGACGTAACTGACAAATATACTGTCATCTCGTTTTTTCTTGCGGGAACTTGACGTGCTTTACAGAGATAGCAATATTGTCGTAGGCTTCTACTAAGTAACACGCTCTCTATTCACTATTCCATACTCTAAGTTTACATGTCATAATCATAATGCAGTTAAATACCAACAACTTTGTAAAACTCTAAAGATAGCATTTTCAATGTAAATAATAAAAAAAACGTGTCCTAAAATTGTTATGGGAATTTTAGTTTCCACTACGTAACGGTCGTGCAAATGAAAAGAAGTTCATATTCAAATGTGACGTAATGGAACCGACAGACACTTTTTTATTTTACATTTGATAACTTTGGGATTGTTAAAATACATACATAACGGGTTTACTCACGTCGTAGAAGTAAAAACATTCGATTGGCCGCCGCCGCGACTGATCGGAGCTCCTGATGATGAATCGCGTACCGATTAGTAACACGTCGAGCGATTTTCTACTTCTACAACGTGACTAAAGCCATTTCGTATGTATTTCATATGTCCGACACTCACGGAAGCTTTCTATAAGTATAAAACTTTGGGATTGTTCTCAACTATACTGTTTTATATTAAACTATTGACTACCCATTTGAAGAAAAATTTAAGTGAGTTAAGGTATAAAAACCTTTTAAATAAACAATGCAAAGATTGACACACGAAGCATAAGGAAAGATTCGAAGGGTTGGTTGGAGTGCGGGTAGCGAAGTGGTTAACGCACTGGACCGGCAATCCAGAGGTACCGGGTTCGATTCCCGGTCTCGTCCCCAAGGTAACTCATTTAAATTTTTCTTTAAGCTTTGATATCTTTGTATCAATAGTTTAATATAAAAATTGTGGTGTGTATCATAATACTGTTTTATGTAATGACATCTGCCAATTGTAAACCTGAATTTCCATACACGCAAATCACTGATTTATTCATTCATTCATAGGTACCAACTAACCTGTCAGGATCGGTGGCGAAAACCCATAAATCCCGATGAGAGCCATTGGGATGTCTTCAGGTACTATCAGGAATATACCTTCACTACCAATACCTGTTATGACAAGCAAAACAAATTTTATTTCTCTTAATTTAACTAGTTATGGTTATTTTCATTAGTTGTTTTGTTTATTTTCTTCTTGACTTTTTCTGTATTGAGTGTTTAAATTTTAAATCTTCTGTGTTATGATTATGATATTGCCTTTTTTCTGTAGGTATCACATTTGACGCTAATGGCCTTGTAGCCAAAGATCTAAATATGAAAAGTAGGTTATTTTAGGCTCGCGTAAAGTGGTAATTTTAGTCCCTAGCGTTTAAATGACAACCATATAGTAATCTCTGTGAAAATTGAAAAAAAAAAAACTTGTTTGATTAATAAAACGCCTACAAAAACGGTGGATGGGTGGTTAGACATCTGTTTATGATTTAAAGATCACAGGCGTTCTTTTGATCAGACAAATGCGAAGAATATAAGTACTCATGAGGAAAAACGTCTTCGCCCGCTATATGATAGTTTAATAAAGTGAGCTTTTGAGCATGGTGACATGACAATTGTAATTTTTAACCCTCGACGAAAAAAGGGAGGTGTTATAAGTTCAACGTGTGTATCTGTGTGTCTGTCTGTGGCATCGTAGCTTCCAAACGGATGGACCAATTTGAGTGCGATTTTATTAATCGAAAGACTTGTCCGTCGAGATGGTTCTTAGCTGTTTGGTAAATAAGACCAAATATCGTATTTATGTTAGTAGCATTTTCTATAACACTCATTAAATGAGTGTGAATAACTGTCATAAATAAGCCAATAAATCGCAATGGCCCTGTTCTAACTAGTAACATTAAAAATATGCTAAGAGACATGTTTGATCATAGAGAAAAATGTCTGAAACACTATTTTTGAACGGATAAGGAGCCTCAAACAATAAGGATATGATTTAGATTTAGATTTATTTATTTCATAATATAAAAGATCAGTCACTTACACGCATAAACCAAAATGCAAACACACACACAAAAACACTTCATTTTTCAGCACAATTTTTCTGAGTAATTTCAAATAACAATTACTAAGGACCAAAGTTTTAGACAGTCAGTCAAGAAATGGCGACAATATTGGCACGTCAATAAAAAACTACTATTGTTGGTTATTGAGAGATACTCCCACGGATTTAGCGAAGGGATATTGTGTACTAGAGTTATACAAGGTTATGAAAAACCCAAGAGCATTTTGGTCCAAGTGTAGGGGAGACCGAGGCGAGTAGTTACTTGGTCGAAATTCGGAACGTATAACAGCTAGAAAGCTCGCAACAGCGCCCATTTCTTAGTTCGAGATTAGACTGGATTATGTCACAACTTTCTACTATCACAACTCACCTCAGTCTCCTCTAGGGTTCCGTAGCTGAACAAGAAACTAAACAACATCTAAGAACGAAAACAAAAAGATTGTCTTCTGATTCATTTCACTTTGATGAACAAGTAGAGCCAGTATCAATAAATTAACCTGATGGTGGACCCGTGAATTACCTTCTAAGTAGTTAACTGAGGCGGCGATGAGTATATTTAGGTGGCGAGGGGCTAGGGGAGTGAAGCACTCCCTCCAAAAAAAAACAAAACAAAAACAGAAAGAAGAAAGATTGTCTTCTCATTCTCTGAAATCAAAGAGTTTAAAATAGCAGTGAAAAAGTTTCTTCAAATAATAAATAAATACTAAGGGACAATCTTACACAATTCGACCTAGTCCAAAATTAAGCATAGCTTGTATTACGGGTACCAGATGGCGATATATACATAATTATAGATAACATCCATGACCCAGGAACAAATATTCGAGTTCATCAAACAAATATTTGCCCCGGCCGGGATTCGAACCCAGGACCCCCGTCTCAGTAGGCAGGTACACTACAAACTGCTGCGTCGTCTAGTACTAACCGCGTACTTTTAAAAATAGCCGAAAGTTTGCAATTGCCAAGTTAATAAAAAATTAAAAATGGCTATTGATGGATATTGAGAGATTTTCTCACGGATTGGTATCAGGCGAAGGGATTTTGTGTACTAGAGTTATACGTGAGCTTAATATCTGCAAGAATAAGAAAAAAACGATATCGTCATTCAATATAATATACATTTGATACTACATGGTATTGGCCGGGTGCAGAGGTCGCGTAGGGAAAGCGAAAATGATCGCAGCGCTTGATGTGGCCAAAAGTGGTAACTTTGGCCTCTCTGTTTCTGTCAAACGTCATACTTTTCAGTTATAATGCTTACGTTTTGTACTATAAAATAAGAAACTGAAATAAGTAAAATGGGTCACAATAGGTGTAATTGTGTGGTAAACTGCAATAATACAGGACGAAATAGCAATTGCAAATGTTATGCTTTCCTACACCGAGTTGGAAACAAGATCAGAAAATGAATTGGATCGCTGTTGCTAGAAAAATAAAGTAAGTGTATTAAACTGAACATATTTTTATCTATTTAGTGCAATAATATTATTATGATAGAATTATTACAATGTTTCAAAAATATGAAATGTAAAATTACTTATAATTTGTAAATGTTACTTATTGTTTGTTTATTAATGTGCCAAAACTAACAGCTTCCCTTTACTCTCGGTTTGAGGCTGAAACCTTATGTTCTGACCGATGCTTTGGAAGCCAGTTTTGAAAATAGTAGTAATTCTTCAATTATCTGAAAATAAACATTATTTTTTTCCTTTAATTTGTAAGGAAACAACAAAGAAGTAAATTGACATAATATATTAAACACATAATATAATAATTACTTTCTTCAATAAAGCTAAGAACCAAATGTGTTTCACATTAAAAACAAACAGATTTTGCACTTGTTAGGTGCTCTACAATCAATATTTTCAATTTTTTACCTTAATTTTATTGCGTCCATTATTTAACACTTTTGACAGACCCCCTCCAAAGTTGTGAACGCTAGGTGGCGCTAACGTCATGCACCCGGCCAATAACATACTCGTACATTGTATATAATATGTTTTAGGTACCTATACAGTTTATTGGCCGTAATGGCCATAATAGCTATAATTTTAGACTAATGAAGTATAACAGGTAGACTATCCTGATAGTCATGGCTAGGTTCAACGATCTACGAAGCCAAGAGGGGTGTTAGAGTGCAAGGAGGAGAGGATAAAAAAACTGTCACGGAGTCACAGTTACATACGACGAGGAGCGAAGCGAGGAGAAGTGTCAGGATATCTTGCGATCACAACACACTTGCTTACGGGGAAGAAAATCTGCGATGTTTTTATATCGAGAGAGTGATTAGTAGTAAGTAAATATTATATCAAATGTCTTTTATTCTCATAGATAATTTTTATCAAAAATATTTATATCCCTTAATTGATAATGTCCAAAAAAAATAATAGCACATGTTGTTATATCCAGTGAAAATATACACAATACAATACAAGTACTCTTTATTGGACACCTCATACAACATACAGGAAAAATACAGCGCAAGATATTACAATCAGCGCGGTCTTTTCGTTAAAGAGCGATCTCATCCAGACAACTTTGGGTCATCGGATGTACCCCACGAAATATCTCTTAAATAGGTACTCTGAGTTACAACTCCCTAGAAGTAAGGCGTAACAACGGGTTGCTAATTTTTGCGTGTCGGGTTCTGCGTGGGCAGATGGACTGTCCGGATCTGGTCGGACAACTCGTGAGACTGTTCGTCCCGGACGTCCCTCGGGTAACCCTGCGGCCGCGGCGCCGCGACCTGCTGGCGGTGCCGGCAGCGCGCACCGTGTCGCGCAAAAACTCACCGCTGGTGCGCGCGCTTGTGGCGCCTAATGGGCTTCTGGCATCAGCACCGGAATGCGATCTGTTTGCATGGAGTTGGGTGGCTGTGTGCTGTGAATGTTTGAGATTCTGCGAAGTGATGGACGATAGGGAATCGAGTGTTTGTACGTGAGTTATGTTGTTTTAGATTATGTTTTAGTTAATTTAGTTTCATAGCGCTTTGGTTTTACTGTAATGCTATGTAAATATTATGTGAATAAATAAATAAATAAATCGGTATGTTTTTATGTATGTTCCCCGATAGCTCGAAGACTACGGGATGATTTGGAAAGTTCTCTTTTGTTTTTGAAACAATAAGGATTTAGTTTCCAGTTGATTATAATGAAGTTAGGATCTGATGATGGGATCCAGGAGATATCGAGGGAACTTTTCAACAATTACATCGCACTTCCCATGATTAGGTGTTTTTTTTAGTAAATATAACAGTTGCTTTCGGAAAGCATTAAATCGTCGGTATTTTTTTGTAAAAACAGATGTTAGATTATTCTTTGACCATTTCTGAATTGATCTCTAGTTATAATTATTTGTATTTTTACGCATTGTTTTAAAACTTCTATAAAATACGAAAAATATGCACATAGTTAACATAACCAGAAACCCAAACTGACCTCCAATATTCTGTATAAATCAAGGAAACACAACATTCTCGACATCTCGACACAGTGAACACAGAAGTAATTAGTCTGGAAGTTTATCCCTTCGGAAAAAAAATCATAACTCGCTTTTTTGCTTAGATGTAGCCATAGTTAATTATTTCATAAAAACAATTTCTATTGGTGTTTAAATAAAACGTAAATTTAGGCGCGATGGTAAAAAATATGTTTATAAATAAAAATAAATATATTTATGATAAAACTGGACTGAATATGGAATTTTAACCAATTTTGGTACAGGGATGATTAGACTTTTAAAGATGGCTATAGGACTTATTATAACCCGATTATGGAAAAGAAATTGTACGTGGCTGAAGTTGTGGGGCACTTTCTAGTAAATAAAAAAACAGAGCATTCTGGCTTTTAGTAACTTTGTGAAATATATGGAAGCCATCAATTAGTTTTTTTTATTGGGCATCAAACTGAATTAACAGATTTTTGGCTCACTAATACCTTGATATGTAAAGATGGTCATAAGTTTTTGTTTTATTTAGGGCAATTCAAAAAAGGGTTAGATTTTTTTATTAGCCGTTGAATAAAGGCGCCTTCTAGTAATGTATTATAGAAGTTCGCATATGGCACCCAAAGCACACTGTGATATAATGGAAAACACTCAGTGTCACTATTGGTTTCGAAATATGAAAGTGGTGGTCAAGATCCATAACAGAACGGCATAAATACTAAGCCATGTGAAGCGAAAGTTGACTTCGAAAGGTTCCACAAAGTTAAAACTCGAATAAACGAGTTATGTTATATATGTTACGAAAGTTACGACCGGTGGCGGTGAATGGAAACACACACATACACAATTAGCAAACTACGGGAAAGTGCAATGGAATATCTACTTTATGTGTGTATGATTAGATTGAATTAGCCATGTAAAAATTTTGAAAGATACACCTAAACGAATTTAAAATGGAACTAGTTTGTGCCATTCCAAAATGATTTAACAAGAGTGATTCATGTTGAAAGAATGCGCTTTAATAGTAAGTGATTAGGTATGTTATTCATTGGTTTAAATGATGATTTATGATGTTTTTTAATCAGTGAAAGTGTTTGTCCGGATATCATATGTTTTCGACCTCAGTTTGGCGGCAAAACTTGTCAATGACAGTTCACTTTTTTAAAATATATTTTTAATTCGAACGCTATAGGTTAGACATGAGTTTGGTTGAGTGATTTTTGAGTGGTTTTTGTTTTTATCGTGAAAATGTTTGTGAAATTGCTGGTTTTCCTGTGTCTACTTTCCTTGGGTAAGTAATGTTGACGTAAATTGAGTTGTAATCGATTACGAATCATTATCTAGATAATAACTGGTTTTCGTAATCGATTTATGACTCCAGGTTTTCCCAGGCATACTTTTAGAAAAGTAAACTTTATAAAAATAATGAACAAAACGATTATTAACTGTTTAGTAAGTACTAGGATTTAAGAGGCATTATGCATTTAAAATGTTTTTTTTTTCATATTATGACAAATATATTGATAACTTCAACCAACTTTTTATAGTGAATAATACGTTTTTCCCATAGTTCTAGATACTTAGTAATAGGTACGTTACTAAGTATCTAGAACTTTAGCTACTTAATGCTTTCATTACGTGTATAGGTAGTTTAAAATGAGTTTTTTTTGTCGAAACCAAAATTATCAATGATTAATTCAAACTGTAGATTTCAAATGTAAACCAATAAATCGCAATAGCCCTATTCTAATTATCAACATTGATATATGTTAAAAAACATGTTTAGTCATAGACAAGTGTCTAAAACCATCAGCATTATTTAAAGGATAAGGAGCCTTAAATACACAATATTAAACTACGTATAAAATGCAAATAAACTATCTACAATGGGATCTTAGAAATACGAGTGGAATGAATTGAATTTCAAATATAGTTTTTGTAAATTTTATCTTAAATGAAGTATCTTTGATAATGTTTTTTTTTTAATTGATTTCGGAAATTTGGCGAGCAATGTTTTCAAAAAATAAGCACTCGAACACGAAAAGTACCTTAAATTAGTAATCTTTGGAACTGGCTTTCTTTGAAATGTTTGAATCATAGGTGGGTGTTACTCATCGTCAAAAATTTTGTTTTTAACTTTCTTTATCGGTTCTCAACGTTATCTAGTAGTTAGAGTAGTTTTTTTAGGTAGCGTGTGAGTGTCCCACAGGTGAGAAAAGGCCAGTTCCCTTGACTTAAACGACCTCCGATCAGATGCTTCTTCGGCCAACCATTGAGGACCGTGTCCAGGTCGTCCCGACATCTCGGCCTACTCTGCCTGATCCGTCTTGTTTAGTAGTAGGCATTTTTAGGGTCTATATTGTCTCCTAGAATTATTTTTCGTCGAATGATTCACTTCGCTGAAAAATCATTTTGTAGAAAGCATTTTTTTCAGCAACCGTAAACTATTTGAGGAAAGAAACTTTTCTTTGTTTTTTTTTTCTCGCTGGGAAAATGCATTACGCATTTTTATATAAAAAAAACCTAACCCAACCCTAATCAATAGATCAAATGATATTTGCAAGAATTATGAAAAATGTATGAACCATTCGATGACAAAAGTTTCTAGGAAACAAAGAGCAGTTCTAGTTTTCTTTTTGAGAGAGATGAATCTAAAATGTCGACCCTGTCAGTTTTATAATATTCTCCGAAATTCTAAAATTGCTTACAGGCTGCCGAGATTTATAGCTACTTAAAATGTCAACATTTCTATAAGTGCGTTAGGTACAACTTTCCAAGTTTGAAGATATTGTCCATAAAGAGTTACTTATGTGTGTCGACTTGAGAAAACCTTTTTTTTAGTCTTTTAAGTCGGCAGACCTTCGTATGATTAATTCGGTATTTTGCCGGAAATTCATAATTTGCATGCAGATGTAATTATGCACTGTTTTATTCTGCGATTGTAGGGATGTTGACTCATGTTGAACTTTACAACATATACCTACTTACTTTACCTAATTACAACTAGCAGCTCTGTAGGCCTTGAGAGTTTATTTCGTAATATTTAAAATTTGTATATTTTTACGTTTTTAATCATGTTTACGTTTTGAAAAATGTTACCGTCAAAATAGTCTATATACTTACTTATAAATTTATGAAACTTGTAATGTCTAATTTTTTTATGTGGGTACACACCACAATTCTTATTAAAACCATTGATATAAAGATCAAAGCTTAAAGAAAAAAAATAAAAAGGAGCTACCTGGTGGAAGACACCGGGAATCGAACCCGGTATCTCTGTATTGCCGGTCAAGCGCGTAAACCACTTAGGAGCTAGGGTAGCGATCCAGCAATCCAGAGGTACCGGGTTCGATTCCCGGTCTCTTCCGCCAGGTAGCTCTTTTTTAAATTTGTTTAAGATTTCATTAAAATCGATTGAGATAATAATATGCGAACCGAAAAAACTAAAAACATAAGAAGTATTCGCTCTAGCATCTATCCTAGGTGCAACTTAAACGATCCAAGTAAAACTTAGCTCAAGGTGAGATGTTGACACATGCTTGGTACTTAGCGTACTTACACGTTACATAACCTGACCTGTCGCAGTTGGCTAACTACTCAAATCTGTTAGGAAAACGTATATACAATACGTACGTTCGATAAGTAAATACAATATTTTTAACGACTAAGTTTTAAGTTTTTTTTTTTAAATGACGTTGTTAAAAACGTCAAATATTTCATTTTTGTAGCAAGCTTTTATAGCCGACTGTACTCTTCTTTGAACATCCATCAATTGCTCACAGAGCGATTCTAAAAACTCCAAACTGGGTAGGATTGCTTTATCTATTCACCTTCCGGTTCCATGACCAGCCCCCTGGTACCGTATTATTGTATTTTCTTCCAAGTTAAGTAGGTATACAAAGTTTCAGCTCTATCGATTGAAGATAACTGCTTCAAAATTGAGTTGCAAGATTCCACCCGAACATACATAATTACAAACATATACAGTAGACAATTAAATTAAAATTGAACGTAAAAGATAAAACTAAAGAACTAAAGCTGAAATAATTTAAATATAGCTAATTAAAATAAATCTAATAACTTATTAGTAATAAGCTTAACTGCCCCCGCGCCATGGTCCCGAAGACGCTGACAGTATTTCCTCGCTGAATCGCATGCAGATGCGTTGTCCGAGGAAGCTGCCAGCTCTTCGGCCACCAGTAGACTCAATGAGCCTTTTGCTGACTTCTTTAAAAAGTTTGTGGGCGCTGGTACCCTACGGACCTATGATCTCGATCTCGACATAATATAGTGCTAGTTAAATAAAAGCTTATAAATAAATAACTGCAAATTTCAGCAATTTCGCAATAATCTCGCAAGGTTCACAGAACCACTGATTTACGATTGTTTATAATGTTTCCAGGATATGGCTCCGTGATTATCCCGGAGGAGCTTCCTTCGCTGCTGTCCGTAGCCTACTCCAACATCCCACCCATCAAGAAAGGTATTTATCGTTCAGTAAGCAGCAGAATTTGCTGCCCACGCCAGCCTTTCTAGCTCAATCATGTGACGTAGCATGATCCGTCACAATCTGATAGTGTTGTAAAGAAAGAGCAAAAGTATATCTCGTAAGAGAAAGAGTCGCGTATCACCACAGTGTCACAGTCTGTTATTGTTATTGCAAAGAGGTCGGTTTACCTGACATCCGAAGCATGTACTATATGAACCGGACGATGAAATCACAGAAACCATCCAAGCGATGGTCGCCGCGAACTCTTCGGACCTCAGCGTAATTCCCGCCGGCGGGGTAATACCGCTACTTAAGTAGTTAGTGTTTTTTCTCTGTCATAGCTCGATTCACTTTCCCCACTCCACCCGCGCTAAGTCTATGACTCGGTGCAGTCTATTCACGACGCAGTCCATGCGCCCAGTGCACCCGTGTCACCCCCTAAATTACCCCTGTGCCCAGCCCTGACACAGTTCAAATTATATCTTAAAAAACGTGTCACAGTTGTGCTGGAGGCGCTGATCGTTGGTCCACCTAGCTAGGGATGCACGCTGCGTCTTCCGTTATGCTGTCTCGATTCCTTATGTTCCCACCTAATATCTGGCATGTTGTGTTTCAGGCACTGACTCACGAGTGGGTTTCGGCTTCGCGTTCGGCAACCATGCTGATTTCCAGGTGATGTTCGAGCTAGGACCACAGACCAACACCGCTCCTCTCAGTGAGTATTTGTTCTATGGATTGTAAACCAGTAAATAATAGGTTAATGTATCCTAATGTTCCCTGTCCTCAGCCCAATTATTTGGGCCAACGCATAAATAAAATTAAATAATTTATTCAGTAAGTAGGCCACTTGAGCACCTTTACAAGTCAGATTGTGAATCTGCCGGCATTTCCCAAGACCGCTGTTAATAAGAAAGCCGAAAGAAACCTAACAGTAGGAGTGCCATACCTTATTTTCTTATACAATGGTTTCTAATAAAGCATTATATTATATTTCAGCCGGCCAGACAGGCAGCAACAACGCGAAGCGACAGGCGCCTGCGCCGCCTAAGCTCACCAAGAATCGAGAGAAGGTAAATTGCTCTCAACTATCCCAGGCGCTAAGAAATAAAGTTTAATAAGAGGCCTACGAATGAAGTGGTAAAACAATTTAAAAACTTAAAACCTACACTAACCTAACTCTAGCCAAGGTCGGTCATTGGCGGAAATGATCCCAAGATGCTGCCGGCGTTTCCCCGCTGCACAGAAATACTGAGCCTTTGTCCGAGAAACGCGCCAGCTCTGGGATCACAGGTAGTTCGTATTAGTTTAGGAGGCCTTATGAAATCCTTTTAAAATTTATTTTTTCTTCATATTATGACAAGTTTATGGTAATTTCAACCAACTTTTTGAAGTGAATAATATGTACTTTTCCCTGCATTCTAGAAAGTAGGTAACATAGAGTCAGACCACGTGAACGTGAACTCTTCCAAGCAAATAAACTGTCAAACCGACTCGCTTTGTATGGTTTGACAGACCATTCGCTCGGAAGAGTGAGGGTAGTTTGACTGTAGCTATTTCATGCTTTTATTGCGAGCAGTCGAAAATAAGTTGTAAAAAAAAAAAGTTTTTCCCGTGAATGTTGTCAATTTCGAGTAGTTTTGAAACAAAAATTATCCCTTCAAGATCATGAGCTGAAAATGAAATAAGGGTTGCATTTTACGATCCCTGTTGATTTGGTAATTGGTATCACACTTACCTATATATTATAAAGGTTAAAGTTTGTGAATGTGTTTGTATGTTTATTATTTCTTCAAACTCAAACAGGTGCACCAATATTGATAAAAATTGCTATGGTGGTACCTGACAGTGGCGTGCACAGAGTTTTACGACAGGGTAGACA
The DNA here is from genome assembly GCA_905147355.2 of Apotomis turbidana. Taxonomy (NCBI): domain Eukaryota; kingdom Metazoa; phylum Arthropoda; class Insecta; order Lepidoptera; family Tortricidae; genus Apotomis; species Apotomis turbidana. The sequence continues at coordinate 4,259,581 of LR990307.1, read as the reverse complement.
CAAAATTTTGAGAAACTAATAACTTACAGAAATACTGCAGGACAGTTTTTATTCTTCGTCTTCTCAAATATCAAGCAAATCGACCATCTCTAAATAATTTCCTCTATTAACTGATGACCGCAAACAATAAACACCACCACAATTATCACAATTAAAAGAATACCTACACTAAAAGTTTTTATTCGCTTATTTACTAGTCACCACTATCACACGTAATAATCAAAACAAACAATAATGGCGTCCAAGTATGCAAAACCTATAGGTAACAAAAATACGACAAACTTAAATAGTACCGTTTTTGCGCTAATTAAAGTTACAAAAAAGCGCCTTTTTAAATTTGTTACATCGGAAGTTCGAATCTACAAATAATAGCTAAGGAGAGAGCGAGACAGGCTACCCGTTCGGAATTGTTCGCTTAACAACCGCTTAACCGAATGTTGTTCGCCGTGTCGAGTCACGGGTCGGAACATTCTACTTCCGTAAGGAAGTAAAAGACATCAGACAATGTCTTACTTCTGTATTTGTGTGCGTGAGTTTTGTTATTGTGTGCAATATTTGTATAAGAACGCACACACACGCGGTCCGTGTTACCACGAGGCACACAAATATAAATTTAGACAGAAAATCGCCTGTCTTTACCGCTTACGGCGCGAAGCGGCGCTAGTGCCGCGGAATCGTTCAAGTCAACCTCCACGGAATCGACCAATACGTACGTAATTTTGGCGCACCGACTCGATAGATGGCGCGGATCGCAAATTGATTATTTTTGTACATTTGTTTTATATAATTTTATAAAAAGGTAATGTTTATAACAATAAATAATATATTTCGTTTCTGTAATCAACTAGGGTAGGCAGTGTCTTTTTGTCTTTATAAGGTGCACGCCACTGGTACCTGACACCCTGGATTAAAAGGCTATTTTTATCCCGAATAAATGTAGTGTTCCCGTGGGATGCTAGTAATATTATTTAGGTGAAAGTTTATGACAAAAAAAAACTAAGCAATCTAGAGAAGAGACCATTAAGCTAACAGGCATGATTACTTTTTTTTATCACAAACTGACCATGGTAAGTTACTACGGGGTCTGTTGACCCCGAGCTATATTGTTATAGGTATAGCTCGCCGGTTCAGTAATAGCCTATTCATTCTTACGTTGAAGCTACCTAAATTATACTATGTTTCTATTTTTCCAGCTACTTCAAACGGAAGCCGGCAGCTACCTCCAGAACTGGGCGTCCTCTATGCGGCGTCCCAGTAAGCCGTTCTCGGCGTCCACCGAGCTGCCGAGTTTGGAAGACTCCGTAGTAGAACTAGTTAAGAACAGCAAGGGGGAATATGAGATACATCAGCCTAAACCTGACCACATTCCCCACGAGGTAACTAAGAATACAATTTATATACTCATACTCATACTCATTTATTCATAATGCACAAATACATTATATGTCAATTTTACAAAAGGGTACAAATACAATGTAGTTAGTGGTTATATTATATGTCAGTTTACTTACAATAATAGTAATAGTTAATTCGATTTTTGTACAATATTAATAGCATTATTCTGTAACTACCTATTCGATTAATAAGATTAATAAGATTATATATTTTCTTATAGCCTAGATTAAAATTTTATAAAACCCCAGACCCAACCAAATATACGAGACAGGGCTTATCCTCGTGGCGCCCCCGCACCTTTTGTAAACCCAAAATAAACATGGCGACTCCAGCCCAGAACTATTTTCAACTAACTTTCAATTACTGCCCATACGCCTTTCAAAAGGTCATATTATTAAACTCTGTATAGATTTTTGAAAATTCGCGGTATAAAGAAATAATTTAATTTGATTTCTGAACGAAATATTAGGGAACAGTTTCCGGTATGCTACCATTGACTGTCACAATTGATAACTGTATTTTTTTGGAAAATGGACGGCGGCATGGCTGGCTCACGAGGACGTCGTAAGTAAATCGTTTTTTTTTTTTATAATAATCCGTGACTGTCGAGTATGTTTTTATGCAAAAAGTTGCAGATGAATAAGTAATTCTTAAATTAAGATTATTTGGTTTGCATTTTTAGAGCTGAAATTCTGCCAAAATCTTGGTTTGAAATAATATGTACTTTGTGAAGTCGGTTGGGCCGAAGCTAGTACTAAATATATCATAATGTTTTTAGGTTTTGGCTTTGTGTTATGGTGGTTTATAAAATATTACAATTTACTTTTAAAAAATAATGTTTGGAGATCCCTATTATTTTTAAAAGACCTATTCTACGACACCCCACACACTAGAGTTGAAACAAAAAAAAATCACCCCCACTTTAGGTGTTCGAGAGGTACCCGAAAAAAAAGTTTTTTTTTTACTTTTTATTTTACCGTTATGTCGGCGTGATACATACACATACTCATACCAAATTTCAGCTTTCTAGTACTAATGATCACGGAGCTAAGCCGCGGACGGACAGACAGACGGACAGACGGACATGGCGAAACTATAAGGGTTCCTAGTTGACTACGCAACCTTAAAAATGAATACTGTAATAGAAGTAAGTCATTTAGTTGAAAAATAATTGAACGAACATAAAAATCCTAAAAAAAATATAATTTTGCATGACTCAATAATTCCCTTTAATATAGTAACTGTGGCCCAGTAGCCTTTATAAAGAACAAAAGGTAGACAAATCATTGAACTTCAAAAGATTCTGAAAGTTCCACATCAAACCGGTAACTCTAACACATACAAATTTCAACTCAAAATCTTGGGCTGTTAGGGCTATTACTATTATGTCCTATAATGAGGACAGTCGGGTCATAGTTAAAGATTACTAGTGACCGACCGAAGTTTCGGTTTCGGTTTCGGTTTCGGCCAGTTTCGGCCTAAAAATCATGTTTCGGCCAAAGGTTCGGTTTCGGCCAAAAAACAGCCGAACCTTTCGGCCGCGCCGAAACTTACAACATCGTACTGTCGGGTCGTGTTCGGCTAACGTCGGGTGCGCTCGGTAGTCGGCACGGCTGGCAATATGGCGTCGCTCGCCTGACTCCGCCGGCCGCTGAATCACTTTGCTCAGTGAGGTGACAATTATGTTTGTTCCCCGAATAATGTTAAGTAACTGACCAAGCGAGCAAAGCATTTCCCTTTCGGCGTGGCCCAAAATTCTTTCGTATGCCCGGATGTTTGAATGTCCATGCGCTTACCTGTTGCCTTGCCTTAATGTCGCATTTCTCAACCGATTCTCATGAAATTTTGTGAGTATGTTCGATAAGTATTATAATAAGCCTTCTTGAGCGTAAATTGGGACTAGATCGATTTGTGTGAGGTTGTCCGATATTTATTATTATTTATTTCTTATTACTATTCATATTTTTTCGACGAATCAGTTTTTTGAAATTTTCAAAATAGCGGAGATTTGCGGTTAAAAATTTGCATTTACTTTAAATTTACTTAATTTAGTTTTTGTTATGAATTTATCAACTCATAGTGTAATGTTTAACTCAAATTTTCTTAATTTACTAACAAATCGACGGCGATGGAAGTAAGGACTCATAAAACGAGCGAGTTGCGTGTATGTAATAACATGAGTACCTCCGTTTGAATGAGCGTTACGAGGCTGCCTGATGGCAATTCCAAAAATTAAAACTCAATCAATTATTTCATTGCTTGGTTTTTAAACAAGTTTGTTTTTATTATATACCACGCACAATTAACAGATCGCTGCCTCAGTACAGTATTACAGCTATTAATGCTTTTCACTTTTTGGGTAATTTAATTAAGACCCAGTATCAATGCTAAAATATCAATTCAACAAAAGTGAAACGCGAGTTTGTTGTGTAATTGCTGAAATTTGTATTTTTTTTACTTTGTCTACCACATCACTCTATATCCATCTGCACTTTTTTTTTAATTTCTCTTATCGACAAAAAGAAGCTAAGTATATACTTATCAAATCTACTCACAAAGTTTCATGAGCATCGGTTAAGAAATACGAACTCCAGGCGAGAACAGAAAAGCATCCAATCGTCCGTACATACGAAAAATTTTTGGACCAAACTGAAACTGAAGTAGCTCCATCGGTCAGCAAAATTTTTCATTGTGTTCATTATTAGATCTAGAAAGAACGGCGGCCCGCTGACATTTTATACAACGTTTTAATCACGTTTATAAAAGGTTCGGTCTCGGTTTCGGTTTCCGCCGAAACTGTAATCAGAACCGAACCTTCGGTTTCGGTTTCGGTTTCGGCAGAAAAACATGTTTCGGTCGGACACTAAAGATTACAAAAAAATCGCGTGGGCGCCACGAGGATTGCTGATTGTTTAGACATGTATCTGTATGATCAAACATGTTTCTTAACATAATATAGATTTTACTACCTAGAACAGGGCTATTGGGATTTATTGGTATATATTAGACACCTACAGTTTGAAGTTTTCATCCATATTTTTTGTTTCAAAAACTACTCGAAATTGACAAAATTCACGCGGAAAGTTAGTTTTTTTAACTTATTTTTGACTGCACGCAATGCAAGCATGAAATAGCTATGTTACTACCTAGAACTCGGGGAAAAGTATTATTCACCTCAAACAGATGGTAGAAATGATCAATATTATATTTGTCACAATATGAAAAAATACAAGTTTTAAAAGGAATAAGGCCTCTTAACCCCCTATTTTTTTGTCGAGGTTTAATAAGAATAAGAAGAATATATTTATTTATCAAACATAGGTACAAAAATGGTGTTACATTGTTATGATTAGTTGATTACCTATGTTCTGTACGTCTTACCAGAAGGCATACAAATGTGTGGGTTATTCGACCCTATAATATAATAAATCAAGGAAATTTATCAAAACTAAAACAATGTAAGGGACATGACATGAGCGACAAACTGGGTTTATTTAGAGATTATCCGACAAAAAACCAAAGTCACTGACGTAGTACAGAAGTGTAGCAGACTGAAGTGGCAGTGGGCTGGTCACATCTGTCGAAGAACCGATGATCGGTGGAGTAGACGGGTTCTCGAGTGGAGACCACGACTCGGCAAGCGTAGTGTAGGACGCCCTCCGGCCAGATGGACCGACGACCTGAAAAAAGTGGCTGGTTGTGACTGGATGACGAAAACGGGAGATCGGGCCATGTGGCGAACCCTGGGGGAGGCTTACGTCCAGCAGTGGACTGCAATAGGCTGAAATGATGATGAATGATGAAAAAAGGGGTCATAAAAGGAATACGCCATCCAAAAGGTCCGCAAAAGGACATCAAAAAGATAAAAGTCAAAATTAAACCTTCATTTTGTGTGTATGTTAAGACCCTTATATAAATTTATCGATCCTGGTTTTAACGTGGAAATACCACATTTTTCTTTTTCTTATATATTATCAGAAAAGTAAATTATGAAAGAAAAATTTAAAATGATCCACTGCAGTGTCCTGACACGAATCTGCGACCGGCGTAAAGTGCTCTCTATAATATCTCTCTCCCTCTCTCTTTCTCTCTCTCTCTCTCTCTCTCTCATGGTGCTTTCAATATGTTTTCTTTAATTTCAGGTAATGGAAGAACTGAAGCGGCTATACGGACAGAAGAAAGAAGAAGCGAAGAAGATGACAGAAATGGGGAAAGAGAAAAAGAGAAGCGAAGCCGAGATTAAGAAGATCACAGAAGACTTGTCTAACGTAGACTTAGACTAGAAGTAACCTATTGGTTATTCTATTACTAGATTTCTAAACATCGGTAGCTGTCATGAAACTCGTTAGGATAATGATGACGCGGTTGGCTCGGTTTTTAGTGCAGCGGCCTACTGAGCCCGTGTTACTGGGTTCGAATCCCGGCCAGGGCAAATGTTTGTGTGATGAAGTCCAATATTTGTTCCTGGGTCATGGATGCTATCTATGTATTATGTACTAGCTTTTGCCCGCGACTTCGTACGCGTAGAACTCGTTAATTGATATCGACAATAAAAAAAAAACAATTAGACTTTCAACCCTTTCAGGTATTCAATACTCGAATGGAATCTAGTTAGAAGTTTAGTTCTGGGCTATTGGGTGAAAGCCATGGTCAAAATGAAAAACATCCTTTTTTTAATATTTTTGGAGTTGCAAGGCTAAGTCCCATTCGATTCAATAAGTTATCCGAGGCAAAGTCCTATTCGATTCCATAAGCTATGCTCAGAAATGGCTCGAGATGGTAACGGTCCATAATCAACTGACGAAGAAGGTATGGTTCTATTCACCAAAGAATTTTGTCACATTATGAAATTGGGACAAAATAATTATTAGGTAGCTACTATTATTTTTCTAACTTGGTTTTTGGGTGAATTGCAGAAAATATGTACCTTTGGAATTTCGTAACTAAACTGAGAGTAACGAAACTGATAATGGCTATAACGAAACTGATAACATAAAGCCTCGGTCTCATGAAATAAAACTAGTGATGTTTTATGGTTTCGTTCGCAGAATTATTTAATAAAACGTTTTAATTTCAATTAGCAATATTGATTAATGATTTTTGGTTTACATAATCACAGTGTGAATAATAATAACAAATATGATCTAAATAATTAATTAATGTCTACAGTAGCCAGTCTTAATTCTTTCTCAAGTATTATTTCTGGATCCGGACTCTGCTGCCTATTAGATTTATTTTATTTTTGGTGTAATAACGTGCGGAATATCGTCTCCAATTATCGCTAGTTATTTCTTTTTGTTCCTTATTTTGACTTTTTATTCCACGTTTTCTTGATTTCTTTACTCTGTCTAAATGTTTCACTTTTAACTGAACACTTCATATTTTGTAGGATTTTGCTTTAAACGTTATCTATATTTCCTTTGCCTTTCAGCATTTGTCTACTGTAAAAAAGTGTTTTTATTTTTGTACTGAAATACTAGGTAAAATATATTTTTATATAGTAAATTTATTTCTAAAAATATGCTGGAAATTCTAAAATATAAATCAATTAGGGAATTGAAACAGAGACAAAAAATATTACAGTCCATATTCAGATAGGTTTTTCAACCTATAAAAAAGGTTTTATAGTAAGAACTAACCCTTACATTTTATCAGGTTCGTTACATAACGAAACATAACGAAACTGAGACAAGATATATGAGAAATCGCAACCTAAAACAATATTTTTCTTCAAACGTGTAATGCATTCATCTCGAACTATGTAAATTTGTAAGATTCAGAGTAAAACCAATCGGCAATGAATAAACTGGAGTACGAAAATAAAGATTTTATATGAGAAAAGCACCGTTACTCAACCTGATATTTTTTAGCTCATTTACTCAAGACTATCGATCGACGCACCACTTTGTTGAAAATAAAGTGGCTGTCGCCGTGTTTATCATTTTGGAACATGTCAAAGTGCTGCCGGAATAAGAAAAAATAATTCTACTAAGAACTGAGACATTTCTTTGGGATTAAATGCTCCGTAACTAAGCCTGAGTAACGAAACTCCAGTAAGTTGGGACAAGTTTATCATTATAAAAATTTCACAACTATTTATAATAAACGTAAATATATTTATACAGAATTTAAAGATGATCTAATAAGGACTGAATAATTTACAGTTAAACTTTAAAATAAATAATATCAATCGTAACAAATTTCCGAGATAAAAATACACTCAGAATTGGGACATGAGAATAATATATGAAGTAACTGCGTACCTCTTAGGAAAAAAATACTTAAAAAATAAACTAAAAAAAGGAACTGAAATAAAAATATCTTATCTGAATTGAAAATAATTATTATTATCAAAGTAACATAGTTACATTGTGTTTTATTCTCATGATATATGTTTAAATTCATTCTGTTTTCATGGGACACTCATAAGCATAAAGGGTGCATATTTTCTGCAATTCACCCTTTTACAACTAAGTTTATTGAAGTATAGTTCAATAAATTATGCTAAATGATTTATTTAGGTCAGTAAAAACATGTAATTTTTTTGATTTGGAGACATGAGCAAGCTACATACTGTTCATGAGAAAAACATTTTGTGCCCAAATGTATTCCTGCTACTTTTCATGTTCGCCCCTGTGATTTATTAATAGTCATAGAAAATGTTAAAACTTTTAATGGAAACTGTAGACGTTTAAAATTAAATGGTAAATTATTCGGTATAATTGGAACACGTGGTATAAGTACACTTTGTCCCTTGGCTTCTACTTGCACTTTTTCTATTTCCTCTTATAAGTATCATAATAAGGCTATCCTTCTCCATCAAAGCGTGTCAGGCCCTTGACTTAAGCACGTCGATTATGTAGCATAATAAGTGATTGACAATTCGGGTCTTGTCGAGTATCCGAGTCTAAGATCCGAAAAATACAAAAACTTTATGCATTAATAGTGTACTCGGCGATAAATATTGCACATCGGTCTTTAGCCCTTAATTTGACAAAAGATGACGAAGGTCGCTGGTTCAAGCCTTGTTATGGTAAAATAGAGCAAAATATTCTGGTTCGAAAATAATATATGGAAAAAGATGGTCAAAGAATTTGTTCACCCTGCCATACACGCTAAATTATGGGTTAGAAAGAGGCAATTCAGCAATTGGCTGTTTATTTACGACGATTTCCGAACACTGGCGACCTTCCATCAATCATTGTTTAAAATTAAGATGAATGAAATGGGAATGAACGTAAATACTTTCTCGTTTATAATATTATTAGGATTATTTATATATGTTAAGTATCGTATCTTTGCATACTGAGTTATTTACTACTTTATTTATACTCAGTTACCAAGCGGAGGTACATAATCAAAGCTTGTAGGCACTATTTTCGGATGATGTGCGTATCGGAACGTGATACCTACCTGAAGGGCTACTCCGATGTTCGAAATTTTACTTTCGCATAGTGCTATTCCATTCACTCAAATATACCTTGACAGGAGATCGAGAGGGATGGCACTATTCGACAGTCAAATTTTGAACATCGGAGTAGCCCTTCTGCAATCACTGGTTTGACATGTCTTGCCAGATGGGTGTGTCACGTTTGTCAAATCAAATGTGATTGATTCAAATTTGTAAAATTTTATGTATTTGATTCTTGAAATTACGCGATTAATCGAATTTTGCGGATACATGTTCCCATATCAGAATTTATTGTTTTTTTACAAAGAATAGTTTGGTATGCGTTTGGTGAAGGTCTATCGTAGGTAGATTAGTTTACGTCAAAACGATGACATGTAGGGAGTTGTTGCAACTACAATGATTTGCTCTCCATACAAAGTTTAATCCCGTTTTTCTGAAACTATCTATATACCAAATTTCATCTAAATCGGTTCAGCGGTTTAAGCGTGAAGAGGTAACAGATAGACAGATAGACAGACAGACAGACAGACAGACACACTTTCGCATTTATAATATTAGTATGGATTAGTATGGATTTGCATATTATGTATATCGTCATCTGGTACCCATAATACAAGCTTTACTTACTTTGGAACTCGGTCGATTCGTGTAAGATTGTCCACAAATCGACCATATTGCAAAAAAAAATGCCCCCATATAATTTGTCAAGTATAACGTTTTTCAAAACTATCGCAACTCAAGATAAGATAAGTAGATAAATACAAAAAATAAATGGTCACCTATTTGAAACACTAATTTCTGTTTCCCAAATTTTCATCTTATTACTACATATTTGATTGTACTGTATTATTATTACTCCTATTATTATTATTACTCTATTATTACTACTGTATTCACGGAAAAGTAATAAAATTGTAGTCTTAAAAATATGAAATATTTTATATAATCTTGTCTAATACGAATGAATTTATTCAGGCTAGTACATGGTTGTAATACAATTATTATTTTGTTGAATTACGTTTTGGATTTTGAATACAATGACAAATTTGTGTTTGTATGAAAAGATTCGAAATAGTAAAAAGCCAAAATTTTATGCGATTCACTGCAGTCCAACTGGGACTCGAATCGAACACACTACCTCTGTTTAACCACAACATTGCTCTTCCAACTGAGCTATAGGACCGCTATGCAGACCGTATGGAATAATGCCTTCTCATATAGTTAACGATGTTTATTTTGCTACCTAGGAACCTCGCTTTTTATTGGTGCAAGTGTAAAAATGGTGTCATTTTAGTATTAAGATTTTGTATATTGAATTAATAAATAATACAGTAGTACTTATAATGAGTATTTATTTACTAACACTCAGAATATGCATCCTATAACCATCTACGGATGATCAGTTTCTTCTGTACCAAAAATGGTTAAAATCTGTCCATGTGTTTTGCCAATTGACAGGAGGCCGCAAAATATTCAAATTGAAAGGTGAAACAGAAGAAAACATGCATCGCGCTGCTAAGAAGTCTCCCAATCATGATTTCAAGAAAGATCTAGAGAGATATAGATAGAGACAGTAAGTACATTCAAACACAGTGACGAGTCTAATATTTTTTTATCTTATGAACGAGTATTTTTTAACAAGAAGTAAATTCAATAAGCAAAAGGAATCGAAGTCATAAGCCCCCTATTAATAAACTGTTGTGTTAATAACGGATACAAAACAAGGAGGAGGTAAGAACGCTTAGTGGACATAGAAAGAGAAAGGTGAAGATAAATAGACAAGTTTAGAAAGAGACAGATAGAGATTGAAAGAGATAGATAGAAAGATATGGATAGAGAGATAAAAAGAGATAGAGATGCAAAGAATAAGAAAGAGACGGGATAGAGGCAGGAACATAAAAATAGGAACAGAAATTCCTTTTGACAAAACGAAGTGTCGGGTCAACAATTTTTGTTATCTTAATCACTGTATAACGAGTATATCCATTGCTATTTCTTAACAAGAAGTAATTTCAATAAGCAGGAATCGAAGTCATAAGCCCCCCTATTAATAAACTGTTAATACAGACAAATAGACAGACGGACGAACAGACGGACACAAAACAACGAGGAAGTAAGAACGCATGTTGCGGCTAAGAGGCTATTTGTTATATTTAACTTAGTGTGGTACAAGTTATAGGAGCGGATATTAGGATAATATTTATAATAGGAATCATATTTTGAGACCCAATTCATTTTGCTTTCTTGTAACAAACAATGGGAACCAATAAATAAAATAAAAATTAATAAATGAATATCGGACAACCTCACACAAACCGATCTAGTCCCAAATTAAGCTCAAGAAGGCTTGTGTTATGGGTACTAGACGACGATATACTTACTTGTATAAATAAATATATACTCATAGAACACACAATGGGTATTGTGTGCATTATGAACTCGGCTACAAACTGCTACTGTGAAATTAACCTTTCATTTCAAAGTCCAGCTTGTGAACAAAGCGAAATGAATTCGGTTGAAGAATGAAAGTGTCATAAGTGCAGTTGGTCGCCATTGTTTGTTAAAACAAAGCGAAGTGAATTCGGCCTTAAATAATGATTCCTACTTTACCTAAAATTTGGCGGCGTCTACTACCTACGGTGTTCAGTTGTAGCCTGTAGGTATGAAAGAGATAGCAATATGGTTTAGCCAATTTTTATCGCTTGTCGTGAGCAAATGTTTGTTACTTCTTCACGCTCAAACCACACGGCCAATTTTGATCAAATTCAGTATGGAGGTAGCTGACACCTTGTAATATTACATACACTAAAAACAAATAAATATAATAAATAATTTATTCATCTACCGAACTATTAAAATATGGAACACTTTGCCGGCGCATGTGTTTCCCCCTTCTTGTAATATGGGACCTTTCAAACGAAGCGTGAAGAAGCGTCTCTCGGGTCAGCATGGCAGTGTCAACTGACATGGCACCGTTGGTTTCTTGTCGGTTGCCATTGCGACTTGGTCTCCTCTTTTTGCTTACCATCAGGCGAAGTGGGGCCACTATGTTGTGCCGTTGTTAAAAAAAAAACAAACATACACAAGGATGACAGGACCAATCAAACTAATTGAACTTATTGGAGGATGACAGGCTAAATACGAGTATCTATGTATTAAAGGCATTCCCGCTGGATCCTGTGACTTGCACGCGTCCCTTTCTAATCCGCTTATATCTAATAGACACATCACTGTCACACCGAGGGATGATGCTATAATAGCGAAATGAATGCACCAGCGTCAAATATACCTCAACTAAGTGCATATAGAATGATTCCCCCTTGTTCATATTATACTTTTTAAACCTCGATAATTAAAAAGTACTCCACAACGATTTTGCGCCGCCATTTATTTATTTATTCAAATTAGTTGCACAGCATTACAGTAATTAAACTAAGGCACTGTGAACTATAAAATCATACATATTAAAATAAACTTAAATCTAGTTGGATTTAGCCGACGTAACAGCCATCATCCAATTCCTGCCCGCGATCCTAACCAGGATGTCGGTCCACCTTGTTGGGGGAATTCCTACGCTGCGTCTTCCAGTCCGCGGGTCGACCGTTGTGCAGAACTTTGGGGGAGGCCTTTGTCCAGTAGTAGGGCTGCCATCCTTCCAGGTTTCCCCAGATTGACCTAGTTTGGACTTTTTATGTGAATGAAAAATAAAGCGATGGTTTTTTAATTATATTACTTTCGGACTCGCCCGGGGAGAAATGCTATTTACACCACATGTCCGGGTTTTTTTTAAGTCTTGGCAGCCCTATCCAGAAATGAACGTCTATCAGCTGTTAATGATGATGATAATGACGAATTAAAGAAGGGTGTTATAATAAGTTTAACATGCGTATCCTGTGTGTCGGTCAATGGCGTCATAGCTCCCAAACGGATAGTCCGACTTGATTGCGTTTTTTTTAACACGTTCACTGTCCCAGTTTGACATGTGAACCTTATTAATATTATTATTATTATGAGCCCATTGTGTCCCACTGCTGGGCAAAGGCCTCCCCCTTTTTTTCCACTGCTCTCTATTCTGTGCTTTATCTGGCCAGTCCTTGAGGAAAAAGTCCAAGTCATCGCGCCATCACCGACTAGGTCTGCCGCGTCCCCGTCTTGAGTTGTGTGGCGTCCACTCCGTGGTGTTTTTGGCCCACAAGTCATCCGGCATGCGGCAAACGTGGCCAGCCCAGTCCCATTTCAACTTAGCCGCCTTCCAAGCTACGTCGACTATTAGGGTTTGTGAGCGCAGTGTGGTGTTCCGGATACGGTCCATCCGATTTACTCCTAATATGCTACGCTCCATAGCCCGCTGGCAAACCCCGAGTTTGTACTTCTGTGCTTCTGTCAAAGACCAAGTTTGAGCACCGTAGGTGAGAACTGGAAGTATGCACATGTCCATGAGCCTACGTTTTAGCGACAATGGTAGGTTACCCTTCATCAAATGTTTTATGGACCAATAGCTCTTTCAGGCGTTTTCGGTCCGTCTTTCGACCTCTTTTTCTTGGCGCGCCTGGAAAGAGACTAATTGGCCCAAATACAGGTATTCAGGGACATATGCAGTAAGTTCACAGTTTATCTCTACCCTACGTTTTGTGCTGTTCGTCATGACTTTGGTCTTTGACATATTCATCTTCAGTCCTACCTCGAGGCTCGCATTGCTAAGGTCTTTTAGCATTTGACGTAGCTCGGTTACAGTTGAGGAAAACAAAACTATGTCGTCGGCGAAGCGGAGATTGGTTAATCTCTTTTCTCCGACGACCAGTCCCCTGTCTTCCCAACGCGGCGCAAGTTTCTGGAAGACGTGCTCTAAAGTGCTGGTGAAGAGTTTCGGCGATAGCGGATCTCCTTGTTTAACCCCTCTTTGTATTTCGAAGGACGGGCCAGAAGACTGCAGCTTTATGGCTGCGGTACTGTTTTGATAAACGCTGCCTATGAGGTTTATATAACTTGATGCTATATTTTGATCGTTCAAAGCGGTGAAAATAGAATGGTGAGATATGCTATCGAAGGCTTTAGAGTAGTCAACGAAGGCTAGGTAGAGGGGGAGATTATGTTCTTGGCATTTTTCTATTATCTGGTTCAACGCATGCAGGTGGTCTGTCGTGGAGAGGCCTGGGCGGAGACCGGCTTGCTCAGGTGGTTGGTGGAGATCTAGTTGTCCTGATATGCGGCTCTCTATAATTTTTATAAATATTTTGTAAAGATGGGAGACAAGGCTGATTGGGCGATAATTACCTATATCAGCCTTGTCACCCTTCTTGTACAGCAATATAATGTTGGAATGGCACAAGTTTTCCGGGAAAATGCTAGTTTGGATGATTTATATATGGGGTATTAGAGTTGGCTCTCCGGCTCTTAAAGCTTCAGTTGTAACGCCATCCTCACCAGCACTTTTGCTGTACTTCATTTTTCGAAGTGCCAAATACACTTCGTGATCTGTTACTGGTGGGATTGCGCTGGAGCTTTCATCTCCAATCGGTGTATTTTGGTTACGGAGTTGGTCAGAGTAGAGAGCTCGATAATATTCTGTAGCTGTCTCTAAAATTTTGTGTCGATCTCCCTGCTTAATTCCAGTACTGTCCCTTAGGCTGGTAATCCAACTTCGGCCTTGAGATGCACCTTCCATGGCGGCCTTCAGGGACTTGTTCTTAATTAATGCTATTTCGACTAGTTTCGTTCTGTATTTTCTAACGTCTTTACGAATGCTGCGTTTCACCTCTTTATCAATTTTTCTGTAGTCAATACTACCTTTGTCTAAGTTTAAAATTTGTCGGTTTTCTATAAGTTTTAATGTTGTTTCAGTTAGCTTCTTATGTTTGCTTTTTGCTGCTTTAATTTTATTACTAGCCCTTTTAATACTATTTACTATGTTATTATATAGGGGTGTAGGGAGGGGTGAGTACGCTTAGGTATGCGACGCTAGGCTATTGGCACACCCCTCCAAGTGGTGTCTCATACACGTCCTCGTCGCCTCAGGATCTGCCGCCGAACGGAACTGGGGCGAACCCGCCTCATTTCGGGTCGTACACCCCGGAAATACCAAAGGTCGAATCGGGCGTCGCTCTATTTACCATCTACCCCGGACCTAAGGTAGCCAAGTATGAGAGGCCCAACCCCCCCAATCTAAGGTGTTAATCGTACCGTGCCGAGAGATGCATGGCTGAGGGGGAGCTCAGTCGTTAACGGTGTACCCTCGAAACCGGGCAAAATCGAGGGGTAGTCTTTGCCTTACTCCTGTAAGCGGGGCAATGCAGGAGTGGACCTAATGTTTCCCTAGCTTCTCGTGGGTTCAAAAACGGATTGTAATAAAAAAACCAACATTGAAGGTACCCTGGAAGACCTATGCCAGGAACTACTGCCCCTAACGGTAGGCGCGGAGCAATCTGCCCAGACGTTGGAGCAACCTATGGAGGTGGGAGGGAGCACCAGCATGGTGGAAAGGGCCGTCTGCGGACCAAACCCGCCAACCGGTGATCCCCCCACCACCCACCAGCGACCTGCCAAGAAATTGGGAGGCTCCGCCAAAGGCCGCTATAGGGCTCTTATAGGAATAGGTGTGCCGCACGCTGATGCGACGCAACTTTCCGCAAAGAGCTTTGCGGAACTAAAGGCCATGGGGTATAAGTTTGGGGCCTCACAATCCAAACCTGAGCAAAAGCCGGTAAAACGGCCACGCTCGGAGGAGGAATCGCCACAGGGGAATGCATCTAAAGCCCCAAGGGTGAGTGAGACCCCCCCAACTAAACCTCCGCCTACACAGGCTTATAGCGAGGTCCTTAGCCAGATCCGGGTCGGCATCAAGGACTCCAGTCCCATGACGGACGCACAACTGGAGTCCCTCTGCAACACCATCTTGCAGAGAATTGTCTCGTCACATGTAGCGACCAGCAGTCCAAGAGCTGGCTCGAGCAAACCACACCATCCCTAAAACCATGGCCAACAGCCAACCTCGGTATAATACCCGAAAATGAGCTCCCCAGGCCAAACATAGGGATGGTGTACATCCCAGAGATAGATGCGACGAAGGTCGGGCGGTCGCTATCTCTCCTCCGTGCGCAAAACAAGGGGCTGCACACGGAGTTCTGGAAGGTCATCCACACAAAGGTCGAAAAGGGCGGGGTTATGCTAACCGTGTCCCTAGACGACCAATCTGTGGATACCCTCAAGAAAAGGGAGCTAAAGGTTAGCCTTGGCTTCCGGGAAGTCCAGTTCCGACTAAAGGGCCCGGCTAGGGCCCAACAGTCGGTAACTGAGGCAACCCCAACCCCACCACCGCCAGCCTCAAACCCACCCCCCGCAGACCCACAGGTCCTTCCAGGACCATCAGGGCCTCCCACCCTCATCATTACCCAGCCGTCCCAGAGCACGACACCTGCGCGAAAGGTCCCTGGACCAAAACGGCAGTTCCCCTCCCAACACCCTCTCAACACGGGCACTTCAGGGCGGTTTCCCCCAGGCAGGGGAACGCATAGGGGTGCGAACCACCCCAGGGGAAGGGGCACGACCCACAATAGGGGAGGACGGCGAGGGCGCGGCAGTGCCCAACGGCCGTAATAACCAAGACGCAACACCCAGGGGAGCGAAGTTCCTACAGGCCAACCTGCACCACGCCATCGCGGCCTCAGCGGTCGTGGAAAAAATCTTTAGCGACAATGGCCGGGACATCGCCCTCATACAAGAACCATGGCTAAACCGCGACTCCAAGATTGCGGGACTGAGTAATGCAGGTAAAATTTTAGCTCACGAAAATGGAACCAAACCAAGGGCCTGCATCGTGTTTAACAAAAATATTAACTTTCTTCCTGTTTCAGAATTATGTAGCGACGATTTAGCCGTCGCATACGTCGATCTCAAGGGGCGGGGCAATCAGAAGGTGTTAATCTGCTCTGCATATCTGCCCGGAGAGAAACTAGATCCCACTGAAGAACTGACTAAAGTTCTGGAATACGCCAAAGAACAAAAGTCGGAACTGATAGTGGGTTGTGATGCCAACGCTCACCACACCATTTGGGGGAGCACAGGAATCAATAATAGAGGTGAGTTACTCTCTAACTTTATCTTTACTAACTGTCTGCATCTGTTGAATAACGGCAACACGCCGACCTTCGTCACTAGGGCCAGGCAGGAAGTACTCGATATAACATTTGCAACTGAAAAGGTAGCCAACTGCCTCGCCGACTGGCACGTAAGTTGTGAAAACTCGATGTCGGACCATAAACATATTCTTTTTAGTGTGAAAGGATTAGAAATCGCCGAACGGGAAAAGCGCAGGAATCCAAAAGAGACCGCCTGGGACACATACAGTGCCCTGCTAAAAGAGTACCTAAAGGAAACCCCAAAACACATAAAAACACCAGATTCTCTCAACTCAGCCGTAGAGCTCATGACAGAAGGCATCAACAGGGCCTACGAAATGAGCTGTCCACTGAGGGAACCGAACAACAAAAACAAGACGACGTGGTGGAACAAAAAGCTGGAAAGGCTCCGTGTCTCCACGCGACGCATATTCAATCACTCTACCAAACCTAGCGAATGGGAAAGGTACAAAAGAGCGCTAACAGAATATAATAAAGAGATCAGAAAAGCCAAGAGAGCGTCTTGGAAAAGATTCTGTGAAGAGATTGCCCAAACCCATAAAGGAGCGAGAATTCACAAAATACTAGCCAAGACACCAACAAATTATCTCGGACTCTTGAAGAAACCAGATAATACCTTTACGACCACAGAAGAGGAGACGCTAGAACTCCTCAGGGACACACACTTCCCCGGATCGTACTCCACCAGCGATACACGACGATGCGCCCACAAGAGCTACCAATCTCACAGGGCACACAATACTGACTGGAACTTGGCTGCAAATATTTTCAGACCAAACCAAATTAAATGGGCCTTGGAAAAATTCAAACCATTTAAATCTGCGGGAGATGATGGAATATTCCCTGCCTTACTACAGGAAGGCCGCGATATACTCCTCCCGCTTCTGGTAAAAATATTTAGGGCGAGCTTCGCCCTGAGCGTGATACCAGAGCAATGGACTAAGGTCAAGGTACGCTTCATACCAAAAGCAGGGAAAAAGGACTATTCACAACCTAAATCCTTCAGACCCATCAGTCTAACCTCCGTCCTACTAAAGACTATGGAAAGGGTAATTGACCAACACGTACGAGCTAAACATCTGGTAACAAGGCCACTCAGTCCCTGCCAGCATGCCTACCAAAAGGGGAAATCCACAGAAACTGCCCTGCTAGATCTGGTCGACAAGGTGCAGAAAACCCTAGAGGATAAGCAAACAGCTCTATGCGCGTTCTTAGATGTAGAAGGGGCCTTCGACAACACACCTACAGATACCATCATTAAAGGTATGGAATCAAAAGGTGTAGACGGCACCACAAAAAGATGGGTTCGGAGTATGCTCTCGAACAGAACAGTAATACTAACCCTAAATGCCACCACGCATGAATTTCACACCAAAAGAGGATGTCCACAGGGAGGGGTCTTATCACCACTTCTGTGGACTCTAGCGGTGGACCAACTCCTTGTTCGAATGGCGGCCAGGGATTATGACGTACAAGGATATGCCGACGATATCGTAGTCATAATCAAAGGACCCTGCCTTAACACAATCTCGAACATCATGCAAGGAGCTCTCAACACTATCTGTACATGGTGCAGAGAAAACGAATTGTCTATCAATGCAAACAAAACCATTATAGTGCCCTTCACAAATAAAAGGAAACTCGACAAGCTCAGCACTTTAAAGCTAAACGGACAAACTATACCATTTACAAATGAAGCCAAGTATCTAGGGGTCACCTTTGACCAAAGGCTAACTTGGAACACGCATTTGAACAATATAATCCAAAAAGCGAAAATGGCACTGTGGACATGCTGTCGAATGGCAGGAGCAAGATGGGGCGTAAGACCCAACATTGCTATGTGGCTATACACAGCAGTCGTGAGGCCTATAATAACCTATGCCTCCGCTGTCTGGTGCAATAAGGCCAACCAAAAGACAGCGATCCTAAAACTAAGCAGCCTACAACGCACTGCCTGCATTATTGCAACAGGAGCCCTGTCTTCGACGCCGGGTGCGGCCCTGGACGCACTGCTCGACCTAACACCTCTGCACCTACAGGTGCAGAAAGAGGCCGAGCAGTGCATCTACAGGCTCTGCACACTGTCCAAGACGAAATGGCGCTCACAAGCACTGAACAAACTAAAGGCTTCAGTGTTCGAAAACAAACTACTGTGCATGCCCTCTGACGACATGCTCACTGAATGTATCTTTACGCAATACTACTCAGTGGAACTACCCTCAAGAGACGAATGGCTAAACGACCAAATGTCTCTCAAAGAGGGTTGCCACATCTGGTATACGGATGGTTCCAAAAAAGGAAAAGATGTAGGATGTGGGGTCTATGGACAGAGACCAAAGCTCAATGCAAGCGTCAGCATGGGCACAGAGGCCTCAATCTTCCAAGCGGAGATCTTTGCCATAAACAAATGTGCAGAGATAAACCTTGACAAGAACATAAGACACTGCCACATATACATCAACTCGGACAGCCAAGCTGCCCTGTTGGCACTGGAATCACTAGAGGTTAAATCTAAACTAGTCCAACTATGCAAAAACAATTTAAATGCCCTAGGCGAAACCAACAAAGTCACTCTTAGATGGGTACCAGGTCACTCCGATATTGACGGAAATGAAAGAGCAGATAAACTCGCAAGAGATGGCGCGGACAAGCCCCTTGTCGGCCCAGAACCGTTCTGTGGAATCACAAAACGCCAGGCTTATTCTCTGCTCAACGATTTACACAAATCTAAGGCGATCGAGATGTGGGTGGCTGTGAAAGGACAAAATCACTCGAAAACCCTTATAAAAGGCTTTGTTCAGAGGTTATCTAAAGAGTTACTACAGCTCAAAAGGTCAAAAGTCTGTGCGGTGACTAGAACTCTGACCGGTCACTGCAAGCTGAAAAAACACCTGTCCCTAATGGGTATGGAACAGGACGCAACGTGCAGGTTCTGCCAAGAGTCAGAGGAGACAGCTATGCATATCCTCTGCTCCTGTGGACCACTTATGCACAAAAGAAGTATCCACTTAGGGCAACACTTTGTGCCCCCAGAGGAGATACAACAACTCACGGCCCAAAGAATCTGGGAATTCCTGGACTCAACGGGCCTCAGCAGTGAGCTTTAAGACAGGGCTGCCACAATAGATCAATTTTGGTCGATGCGGCACACAAAAGGCCCAAGCGAAAATAATAATAATAATAAATGTTATTATATTGACTATCGACATCTTCATCATTGTTACTGTCCAGAGCATCGAAATAGTTTTTGATTTCTAAATTGAATGTCTGTTTGTGTACCAGAAGTGTATCCCTGTCATGCTTGCGTATTTTATTTTTCAGAATCAGTTGCTGTCGATAAATTTGTTTATTAAAAATTAATTTGGCCCGAAGTGGTCTGTGGTCAGAGCTAAACTTTATATTGCTTATTGTTTCTACATTTTTAATGATCTGTTTATTTGAGGTAATTATATAATCTATTTCGTTTTTGGTGCGGGAATCCGGGGAGATCCAGGTCCAACTCCGATGGGGTTTTTTGAAGAAATAACTATTGGAAATATTTAAATTTTGTCCAAAGGCAAACTGGATAAGACGTGAGCCCCGCATGTTTTGATCTCCATGAACATGGGGTCCGACAATTTTCGTATCGTCCATGTTCTGCCGTTTACCAATCTTAGCGTTGAAGTCGCCAAGAATCAGGTTATACGTGGCACGGTGTTCATCACAAGCTTTATTTAATAGATCATAAAAATCTTCAACTTCTTCGTCTAGATGTGTTGAGGTTGGTGCGTAAATTTGTATCAGTGTCAAACTTTGTTTTTCACTTAGTTTAAATTTTAAAACAGCTACCCTATCGGAGTATGGAATGAATTCAATTATGTTGTTTTTCCATTCCTTCTTGACCAAGAAGCCTACACCATTTAGACCACCCGAATTTCCACAGTAAAAAAGTATGGTATTTTCCCTTTCGATAGCATCTTGACCTTCTCTACGTACCTCAGAGAGTCCAACTATATCCCAGTTGATGTATTTCAGGGCATTTTCCAGCTCTAATAAACGTTCCTCTGTTCTTAATGTTCTAGTGTTGTAGGTGAGAATATTTAATTTGTTTTCGGAGTCCTTGTTAACATTAGCCAAAGTCATTTGACGGTGGGATGACCGTTTCACCCGGGGATTCTTCGCACCCCGAGCCCCAGATGTTCCCCACCTACCGCCGTCAGCGGAGTCACCAGGGCCGCCGGGGACTAGGGGCCGTCTGTTTCTTTGTGTATTCATATTCGAGAGGGGGGGTTAGACGTTTAACCTGCCACGCTTGTCTGTTGCGTGTTGGCCGGTGAGCAGTGAGCCTTCTGACTCGGCTCGTGAGCGCCGCCGCTGTTTATGGGCTTGCCATTTTTGCGCCGCCGTCCCAAGTCAATATCCTGCTCTGATATTGACTGTCCAACTTGGCCATAAACTATGCCCTTGCTGGCGTTTCACACTTTGATAACAAAGTGTGCGACACTTTAACGTCATATCGAGGACAATTCATTATTATGTGAACCTTATGTCACTGTAATAGAGGCTTGCCGTGGCCCCACATATGGGACACGGACAGTGAATGTGTTAAATCGAAAACTCTATTTGTCTATATTCTTAGCTATTCTAAGTGAAAATAGCCGCAACCATGATATTCAGCTTTGATTCAAACAAATTACAGGATCTAAGGTAATCTTGAAGGTTGATTCCTAACGATGTGGTCAGGTTTAGAGGCATTTTATGCCACTCATTAAATAAGGATCTAATAATGACCATGGGACGGTTTTTTTTAATAGGTTATTGACCGAGTGAGCGTCTATGGTTCGGCTTCGCCAAAATTTGTTTCGGATGTTTCGATCTGGACGTACTCGCCTACAGGTCAATTTCTCAACCGATTCTCATCCAATTTTGTGAGTACGTTCGATAAATATATAGATTTTTTTTCGATTCTGTCTTTAGGATTTTTCAAAATGGCGGATGTGTGGGGGTTGCAAACGTAAGAAAGTACTAATTTCAACCATTTCTACATAATTTTCTTGCCGAATTCTCTTTTCACCGAATGATCTTTATGCACAACTTTAAATACCGCAAGCGTTTTTTTCGACAGCATTTATCTTTTCTAGCAGCAGTTCATTAAGAATCTTAATTGTCAGAGCTCGAATTTGCAGCTACCTAAAAATTGCTGATAAAATACTAGTATTTTGCACCTTTTTTGTCAACTTTAACGATTCGGAAAAAATAAATATTTGGTGGAATCTTGTACCAGAAAACAAATTCGAAATCGCAATTTCGGACATGAAAAAAATATAAATGGTTTTGGTTTCGCCCCATTTTTACTTGACTACGGCGTATCAAAAAGGAGAAAAGTTTCCTAAGAGAACAGAATTAGTTTTTGTTCCGTAATTTGTACGCCTTTTTTACGCTCTAGTTTTTTCATCACAAGTCGCCGGCGCCTCGCAATGACAGTACAAGTGGGATGCAAACAGCGCAATTTTCTCATTATTGAGGAGGGGTCACTAAAAACCACTCCCAGCCGAAAAACTGAGGCGGACCCGAAATTACGTTACTTTCACCACCAACCTTACTAACCCCGACACTAGCCAACAACCTTATGACTTTGAAATACAGTTGAATTTCGCGTGAATTTAAGTTTAGTGACAGCAAATTAACTTTGTAATTTCGCCGCAGCGCCCGCGCAGTACAACCGTAACTTTTCCGTTTTTAAATGTATCTCTAGACCTTTTACCGTTGTAAATAGGTTTGTTGTTTGATTGGCAGAAGGTTTGGTAGTGTGTAAGTGGGGATGGTGTTTCAGTGGTTAAGGTTCAGGTTTTGAGAAATGATTAAATCCATAGTTTGTTGTGTATGGGACGTTTTTTGGCGCGAGTCTGCGAGCAGTTTGCTGGTCGACTATGTTGCAGATATTTGGAGACAAGGATGTACGAAGGATGTAATTTGCACTAATATACGGCTAATATTTAAATTTTAAGTTTACTTTTCAGTAAAAAATTGTCACTGACGTTACATATAAACTGCCCCATCCAAAAACTAGGTATGCACAGGCAAGGGACAGATTATTATTTATTTATTTAAGCTTTATTGCACAAAAGAAAAACTTAAAGTACAAAAGTCGTCCACTCTGTCCAGCGACAAAGGCCTCCCAAAGTTCTCCAAAACGAACTCCACGATTATGCACCGCCCTCATCCAATTTCGTCGTTGTCGGTCCATATTGTTGGTGGCCTTCCCACGCTACGTCTTCCGGTCCACGGTCGCCACTCAAGAACCTTTCTTCCCCAACGGCCTTCGATTCCACGAGCAATGTGCCCATCCACCCTTCAGTCCGTGTACATCGACGTTAATAGCCAAAACTGCCGCATCCACAAACTATGCGCCTGCGCAGGCGAGGGACAAATTACGGAGTGTTTAACGGTAAGGGGGATTTTTCGCGTGTTTTTTCCTTTACAGAGAAGCCGTTTTTCATGCCTCGCATACGCTCGGGCAGTAATGGCTTGGACAACCAGGCACGTCGGCTGCAGACTGCCAGCCACAGACGTCCACTGCTGAACATAGGCCTCCCCCACGACTTGCCACAATGTGCGATCCCGTGTAGACCGCATCCATCGATTCCCCGCTACCCTCACGAGGTCATCCGTCGATCTAGTCGGGGGCTGACCCACGCTGCGCTTTCCTATACGTGGTCGCCGCTCTAGGACTTTGCTGCCCCAACGGCCGTCCATTCGGCCTGCCCATTGCCACTTCAACCGGGCAATCCTGTGAGCTATGTCGGTTACCTTCGTTTAAATTTGACAAGAACGACTGCAGACTATGGTAAACTATTTTTGAATACCGAGCGCAGCGAGTGGTTCTAGGCAAGATAGGGTGGCTACATACCGAGCTTACGCATCAGGGTTCCAGGCTCTGCCTTCAAAGTTTCAAAGTTTGGGCAAAATCGGCGCGCGTTCGCAGCCACTCCTAGAGGCACGCCCGTTTCGATCGACCGCGTCATTGCGCTCTAAGACTAATGGCAGTGTGCTTTACATAAATAGCCAATAAAATAGTTCCGTAGTTGTCCCATCTTTCGCAGGAATTGGAAATTCGGAGAGATTTTTACCTAAAGTTACCAACACCCTATTGCTACTTCGCTCACACCTAAAACAAAGCCTACACTTAAACAGCAAATTTCCGATCAGAAAGTGACGGGGTCCTGTGTTAAATTACAGTGTCTAACGGTAAGGGGGATGAATCACGCGTTTTTTTTTCTTTGCTTACTTAGACGTTTTTCGTTTGTTGTCACTATATATCGTTGTTAAAAATGGGTTCCGTAAAACTACCCAACTATAGTCCAATCATCCAGCTATGTTCCAGAACAAAACTCGTTTATTTTTATCAAATCCATATTCCATTAGTGATTTTATACATTTTTATTTAAGTTCGTTTAATTATGTTGTTCACTTGAGTAATTTTCGGATTAAATTGGACCATAGTTGTGTGGACTGAACTATAGTTGGGTAGTTTAACGGTTCTAAAAGTAAATATCGGAATATATCGCATCCCGTTATGCTATAAATGTTTATAGTACTGATAGTACACTAAACTGTCATGAATACTGAGAGGGTTTGTTTTAAACAATAGCTTTATTTTTATTGTTTTACATTGTTTAGAAGCTGTAAGCGTTCGACAAGAAAATATAGGAATTAAAAAGTGGCAATACTGTAGTGTCGACTCGTTCTTCTTGGATCGATTAGAAAGGGACGACACTACAGTATTGCCACTTTTTAATTGCTACTCTTTTATGTCGTACTGTAGTGGTAGAGCCTAACGGTAAGTTGTAAATACACATGAATAATAACTGTAATATTAATATTATTACTACACGTTAAGTACCTACAGGTAAGCTCGAAAGAAAACTCAATAGTTCTATGTGAAATAGGGACTAGGGAATGCAAACCCGCTTATTTTACACAAATAAAAGGTTATTACCGGTTTACTATGAAAAAATAACCGAGTGCATCCCGTTTTTAGGGTTCCGTACCCAAAGGGTAAAAACGGGAACCTATTACTGAGACTTCGCTGTCCGTCCGTCCGTCCGTCCGTCTGTCACCAGGCTGTATCTCAAGAACGGTGATAGCTAGACAGTTGAAATTTTCACAGATGATGTATTTCTATTGCCGCTATAACAACAAATACTAAAAATAAAATAAAATAAATATTTAAGGGAGGCTCCCATACAACAAAATTGTTATAGTTTATGGTACGGAACCCTTCATGCGCGAGTCGGACTCGCACTTGCCCAATTTTTTTGGGATATACCGAACAAAAAAAAATATTTTTATTAAAATAGTAACATATAGGCCAATTTAAGATAACTATTCTATCCGTTGGCCACTAATATAGGTAGGTACGTTTAATTATTTTTCTCCATAGTAAGCATTTTGTGATGAATTCACGATTTACTTGACTTGTATTGTACTGCATAATGGCAAGGACAAATAAAAGTCAAAAAATAAAATATGATGAGTTTTCCCCGTGTGTCATATTTTCACAATAAAAATAAATAAAAAGAATAAATAATAATAAATATCAAGGGATAATCTTACACAAATCGACCTAGTCCCAAACCAAGCAAAGCTTGTACTATGGGTACTAGACGACGATATACATAATATATAAATAGATAACATCCATGACTCAAGCACAAATATTCGAGTTCATCACACAAATATTTGCCCTGGCCGGGATTCGAACCCAGGACCGCCGGCTCAGTAGGCAAGTGCTTACAAACTGAGCCAACCGCGTCGTCAAATTAATTGTTTTTTTTTTTCTTTTTATTATCAGACAACCTCACACAAATAGATCTATTCCCAAATTAACATAGGTCTTAAAAAAATGATATAGTTATCCCAATCGTTGTGCTGAAACGGTTGTCATCTTGCAGGATCCTATTTATCAGACATTATTTAGATAGGATATTTTTCCACTACTATCTATAATAGCGAATCATATCGCAAAAGTACAAACGAAAATCAGTACGTAATACATTTCATATAGCATACGACTATTACCTATGACTGTCATAGAATTGTGATAAAGCCGATAAAAAACAGTCGTTTAAGTTTGATAACACATTCTTTTTCCAGGGCTTAGAGCTGAAATGAAAGAAAAAACAAATACTAATATTAATTTGACCTAATTTACCTAAACAACCATTCGTATCTATATTCATACTAAAATAAATAAAAAATAACAATAATAGACACATATATCACATTAAATCAAAAGTCCTTGACATTAATTCAATTTGGTTTTAAAATACGCCTTTGACCGAACGCCGAAGGTTTTTGAATTTCGAACATCTAAATACATGCTCAGAACGAATGGTTCACATTTGTCTCCCTGCATGCGACGCCGTTTAAAAAAAAGAATACATTTTTAAGTTCAAAAAAAAAAACGTAGGCTGTTTTGTTTCTCTTGCGCCCAGATAAAACGATCGGGGTATTCTATCCCTCTCTAATGTTTGAATACCGAAAGAGAGGATTTCGTTATTGTTTTTTTTTTTTACAGCCGGCCAGTTATGAGAGCTGTCTCTGCTCGCTCATAAAGAATTTAAAAATGATATTACTAAGTTGGACTTTTTGGATGTTTGCTTTGATGCGTTGGTCCTTTTTTTTGGGTTTAAGAATTTTCTTTGACATCCGGGTGTCTTGTGTGATTATAATCTATTTTTATTTAATAAAAAATCTGTTTGATATTATCTTGAACGCTTAAGATGAGGTATGGTTGCCGAGACACATTTTATTGGGGAAGGAACATTTGTTTTCCAATGATATTTTGAGGTTACCTACTTTGGCTTGCGCCGTGATTGTGATGTTTCCCGTGGGATCTTTATCCTACTTATTTTAATGGCATTTTTAGTCTGGTTAAACGGGTTACTTCTATAGCGCTAAAATATCATTGTAGTGACTATGAAATTTTGAAGGTTGTTTTTAAAAGACGTTCACTAAAACTGTCTTAATAATATGCACATAATTATAATCAAAAAAATACATAACATATAGCCCCACAGGGGGTGTATTAACCCATGCCATATTGTGGATTTTTAGTACCTACTAATTTAACTGGCACCGATAAATTTTTGGTAACTGACGTTGAAAGTCGGTGAATATCACTCATGTAAACAAAGAGGAAATAGGACTAAGCATTCCACAAATTTCAAGTATTTTTTGCATAATAAAGCCAAAACTATCCAAAGTGATTAAAGTCAAGTTTTTTTTTCAATAGTATTCTGTATTTATTTCGCAAGAAAAACGAAGGATTGAGCAGCATTCCGGTAAATAATGTTTTGAATTTGGTTAATGACAAATCCTTGACAAATCGCTATTAACGTTTAATAATGCAAATATATGACGTATGCACATTATTGCCACATGAAAGCTGTTTCTAGCGCCACTATCCTCCACTTTCTTTCGGCTTTCTTCTCAACAGCGATCTCTTGTGAAATGCCGTTAGATTCAGATTCAGACTTGTAAGAGTCCTTGTGGCCTACTTACAGAATGAACTGTTTGGTTTCGCGTTGACTTTTTGCTTCCCAGAATCTCGTTGGAACAAAAAAAACGGGATTTACCGTTTCCCGTTATGCTAATAGACATTTAAATGTTAATGGCGGCCCTGAATATTAAAGATCTTTTGTCTTAACAATAAGGGTAGTTTGTTTAAAACATTTTTAACGGTATTTTATAATTTTATTATATTACGGTATTTTAAAACTTGTAGTACCGTTTTGTTATTGTAAAGCTACTTAATAGAGACGTTTGTATTTATTGTTTAGTTTGAGGTGATTTAGGTCTTTGGCAGCAAAAAAAATTGTTTGTTTTGTTTAAATAGATTATACCCGTTTTAATGGTTATTGTTTAACTGTACAAACTTTCTGTTTTTTTTTAGGATGCCGTACTGGCACAGATCATATATTAAAAATGGGTTCAGTATAGTACAGCTCGGGAATCGAACTAACATTATTTCTACTTAGATATCAACTGTAGGTCTTAAGTAGTCAATTTTACTATGAAAATTGATGTCTAAAATGAATAAAATACATTGTTCATATTCTTTAATTTATTTTCAAAACATCCGGGTTCGATTCCTGAGCTGAGTACAGGTTTTTATTTAAATGTAGGTATGAATGCAGTTTTTCTTTTTATTAAAATCGATGACATGGTACCTAACAACAGATCTTCGTATGTCTTATAGTTTCAGACTTTCCCATACAGACCGATCTAAATGGGCCACCCTGTATAGTGGCTTTGATCTGGTGGAAAAGACCGAGAATCAAACCCGGCACCTCTGGATTACCGGTCCAGCGCAACCATTTGTATCAATGGTTTAATGAACGGCTTATTTTCGGCTTTTCAGTTTATTTTGAAGTCGGTTCTTTTTTAGGGTTCCGTACCCAAAGGGTAAAAACGGGACCCTATTACTGAGACTTCGCTGTCCGTCTGTCCTTCCGTCCGTCTGTCACCAGGCTGTATCTCAAGAACGGTGATAGCTAGACAGTTGAAATTTTCACAGATGATGTATTTCTATTGCCGCTATAACAACAAATACTGAAAAAAAAAAAAAAAATTAAGGGGGGTTCCCATACAACAAACTTACAGATAATGGTACGGAACCCTTCGTGCGCGAGTTCCACTCGCACTTATTATTTGCTATATTTTTTATTCCGCCACATTGAGTCATTACATAAATATTTCCCAAAACGCATTTGCAGCGTCCTACGTCGCGGATGAGATGTGTGTGTATGTAAATCTGTTCTTCGCGCCTAAAATAAAGCCGATAAACACCGGTTGATATAATTGAAATCGGTTTCCATGGAAACATAAATAATGCGGACAATCCATACGATTGATAAGAGTGAGACTTAATCAATAATAAAGATTAAATAAAATAAATAAATATATATTATGTGTTAGATTTTATAGGCATCTTTGTAAACTATAAGCTAGCTACCTAAACGCACCTATAATGTTGCTGTATCTTTTTTTATCGTTCTCTCTCGCTCTTACGATACCTGTCATACTACATACTGAATACTGTGTCTTGTGTTTAACGAATTAAATCTAAAGTAATCCAGTTACAATTAGTTTTTTTTACGCCCACAATAACAGGTTATGGGCTGTTTTTTATTGAAAAAAGGAAATTTCAATATTATTTCGATAAAAAGGCGCGTACAAGAAAAAATAACCTCCATTGAAAACCTAACCTACAATGGCGGCCGAGTCGGCATCATCTTTAATCATGGAAAAACTATCTGGAATTGGAAACTACAACTCCTGGAAATTCATGATGCGGATGGTACTAATTATCGAAGATTTGTGGGAATATGTCAAAAATTAAGTGGACGCGTCAAAACCCGAAGATGTCAAAAATGGACAGAGGCACTTGCTAGGTTAGCATTGTCGGTACAACCTGCGGCTTTTGCACACATTCGGAGCGCGGCTTCAGCTCACAAAGCCTGGCATAATCTCCAAAAGGCATACGAAGACACAGGGTTACGTCGAAGACTAGGTCTATTACGGACTTTGTTTAGTACAAAATTGACAGAATGTCAGAACATGGAAGCGTACATTAAAAAAAACACTAACGTAGCACAACAATTAACGGACATCCAAGCTGGACTAGACGATGACTTCATAGCTGTTATTATGCTAAGTGGATTGCCGGAAGATTACGATCCGCTTATAATGGCAATAGAAAACTCTAGTATCACTTTATCAAGTGAAGTTGTATCAGCTAAGCTACTACAAGAAAAACTACGTCGTGAAGACAAGCAGGAGACTGTTACAGCACTAGCAGCAGTCCGCAAGCAACCCAGATGTTTCGGATGTAAGAAAACAGGCCATTACAAGAAGGATTGCCCGCAGTGGAATAAAAAGAAAAAATTATATAAAGCAACTACGGACATGGAGACTTCAAAGGCGCTGCTTACGGCATTATCAGTCAATGTGAAAAGTGATTTATGGTACGTCGATAGTGGTTCCACTAGCCACATGTGTCGAGATAGGAGCATGATGAGAGACTTTATAGAAGAAAAGTCCGTACGGACAGCGAAGTCTCAGTAATAGGGTCCCATTTTTACCCTTTGGGTACGGAACCCTAATAAAAACACCCTTACCTAACCTACAAAAATAATAACTTGGCAGCTAAATTCATAACATGGCGTCTATCCGTACAGATGATTTATATACTAGGTACTTTACTACTTAACTAACCCGATATTACGCAATAATTAGATGCAAGAACCAAGATGGGCTTAGTAATATAACATATATGTAATTTGCGATATCTTATTATGGTTGCATTTCACAAAGCTCAGAGCAAGGTCTCCTTCAAGCGTATGTTGCGCAAGCATCTTTTGGACAGTCTCTCTTCTTACCTGTCTCCGAAATATTTTACTTTGGTTACATAATATATGAATGTAAGTATATCATATAAAGTATTCGTTTAAGTTTATGGTAATTAATTAATTATATATACATTCTTATATATATCTTTAGGTAATTGATTTGTGTTGTATTGTATTACTGTTTGTCTGTAACCTTTGATCCTGCACCGACTACATATTTCTGCTTAACCCAGTGGTTGACTGGTAGAGAATGCCTAAAGGCATTAAGTCCGCCATTTGTACTTTTTTTTGTATTGTGCAATAAAGTTTAAATAAATAAATGCAGTCGTGCGAGGCAGGAAATTTTGCATTTTGTTTGTTTGAGTTGTTCATTTTGATATGGTTTCGCTTGCCCCTGACAGGACTTGACGAGAATAAAACTCTTGGAAGCATGATATAATTCCGTTTGATGAAGATCACATTTGCGACGACCATATTTTGCACCGGTACAAGAACAACCGAACAGTTGACAACTAGATTTTACAAATCCCAAAGACAATACTCAGAGACAATACATTTATAATAAGAACTATTTTATTGTCTCACAACAGCCCCGATATGCCTCGTCTGATCTAATATTGTTTGTCGCACTCTTATTTAGACAGTGTGCTATAGGAGACCACGCAGATTATTTATATGTTTGCCTTAGCGATGGCAAACTGCGCTTAACTTATGAAAATATGCTCGACTGTCCCGGAGGTCATCGAGGTTCAATAATGTACGAATATAGTTATATGTAAATACTTATTGTACACAAAAATATAAATAAACGACGACACGGTTGGCGCGGTTTGTAGTACATCTGCCTACTGACCTGCCGGTTTTTAGTTCGAATCCCGGCCAGGGCAAATATTTGTGTGATGAACTCGAATATTTGTGCTTGGGTCATGTCATATTTTTTTTATGAATTTTTAATTATTTTTATATAAAATTTGTGATCTGTACCCACATTAAAATAACCTAAATATTTTTTTTAAGCACTTCCGGGCTAGTAGCTGGTCATCATGACATTCATGACCCTCATTCAATGAGTGATATAGAAAATGCTAATATTTGGGATTCTTATCTTCAGTATTGGCTGAGATCTTGTCACTTGTTCCAATTAAAGCTGAATATCTTGGAAACTACTGGTCCTATTTCCACCAAACATAGCTAAGAACCTCGATGGACATGTCTTTCGATTAAAAAAACCGCACTCAAATTAGTCCATCCGTTTGAGAGCTACAATGCCACAGACAGACACACAGATACATATACTAAACTTATAATCCTCTTTTTTCGTCGGGGGTCAAAAGTGAGACAATACATTTTTTTTTTTTTTTTTTTTTTTGTTTTGGTAAGTCACATTAATACGGCGCCCTTATCGGCAGGACCCGCATCGGTCGCCGTCGCCAACCGCAGTTTACGGCCTCCGGGGCCAAATTCGACGTTTACAATGACATGTGCCGAAAAATATGAGGCCTTATTCCTTTTAATTTTTTTTTATATTTTGACAAATTTATTGATAATTAAACCTTTTTAAGTGAAATTACTTTTCACTGAGTTCTAGGCAGGAATTGCAGTCGAAAATAAGTTTAAAAAATTGGGCAAGTGCGAGCCCGACTCGCGCTTGAAGGGTTTCGTACCTATACATATATATAATCTATAACAAGTTTTTTGTATGGGAGCCCCCCTTAAATGTTTATTTTATTTTATTTTTAGTATTTGTTGTTATAGCGGCAATAGAAATACATCATCTGTGAAAATTTCAACTGTCTAGCTATCACCGTTCTTGTGATACAGCCTGGTGACAGACGGACGGACGGACAGCGAAGTCTCAGTAATAGGGTCCCGTTTTTACCCTTTGGGTACGGAACCCTAAAAACGAATTTTCCGCGTGAATTTTGACAAATTCGAGTAGTTCTTGAAACAGAAATTATCAATTAAAAATTCATACTGAAGGTTTTCAATTTATGCCAATAAATCCTAATAGCCCTGTTCTAGGTAGTAACATCAATAATATGTTAAGAAACATGTTTAATCATAGAGAAAAATGTCTAAAATAATCAGCATTTTAAAAGGCCTTTCACCGCCCTTCCCTAGGTACCTATGTAGTCCGCCATTTGTACAGTTTTTGTTTTGTGCAGTTTAAATAAATAAAAAGAAAAGGACATGTTGGGTTAGGAAATGGATCAAATGCGTACCAAACTTAACAATAGTTTTGACATCTTTAAAGAGTTCCTGCTTATTAAAAATGTAGGGCACAAAATAGCGAGTCTCGTAGGGCTCGCGGTCGTGTCCGTGTTTCGTGTACCCGTAGCCGGATCTCCGTGTCCGTGTTACACGGCAACGGTTTTCTGGTCCGTTCGGCACGTGTAATTAGGCTAAGTGTAATTAAGATACGTGTATCCGTGTAACACGGGTACACGTATCTTAGTTACACGTGGATCCGATCCGCCCCGACGTTTAGTAAAGATTCGTTGCGATGTCTCTAAGAGCTACGAATGGAAATGTATAGTGAGCGAGACTCGTGCTTCTTAATTTGTCTTGTGAGTCGTAAATACTAACAAAATGTAGCAATTAAATAATTAAGCTGTGATCCTTATTGAAATGAAAAGTTTTAAATTTTTATTTTATTTTTTATACCAAACATTATGTTACAATAAGTTATATTATAATTTATATTTAGACGGGGCGGCTAAAATAACAGAAAGACACTGTGCGGAGTATAAAAGGTTGAAATGTAATAATTTGCTCATTTTTAAAATATCAATAAAACCAACAACAATCAACGTTCTTAGGGTAAACTATTTCATAGTTACTAATCGTTCAGCCGTTTCAAAGCGTATTCTACTAATTAGACTATGAAAACTAGCGTATTTAATAAAATATGTACAAGATAATTGGCACTGCAATTTATTTAAACAACGCATTATTTATTATAATGTATTTATTTATTTATTATTTATTTAATCTTTATTGCACAAATGAAAACAAATCGTACAAAAGGCGGACTTAATGCCATTGGGCATTCTCTACCAGTCAACCATCGGGCAAAGCAGATAAGTTGTGGGCGGTGCAGCTAACTTAAATAGGTTTTAATAGATAAATACTTAGATAAATACATATATTTATTATATATACATATATAAATAAATACTGACTAAAAAGCAAAACAGATATGCTAAGATTTCTCCATTCTGCTATTGAAGAGGTCACGCAAGGATTTTTTAAAATTTACCTTGTTCGGAGCTTGCTTGATCTTGAGGGGAAGGCGGTTCCAGAGGCCGGCAACTTGGACGGTAAAAGAGTTGGACATAAAACCTGTACGGTGAGAAGGGATGGAAAGAGATAGATTGCCAGAAGAGCGAAATTGGCGGTTTAGAGTTAGACCATAATAGTGGAAGAAGTCTTTGAGATGCTTTGAGGTATTCAGGAGAATTCGAGTTTTTAAGAATTGAGAAGAGAGTGCAAAGCATTCGCATTTCACGTCGTTGACGGATAGGAAGCCAGCCGAGCTGAGTGCGGAAAGAAGACACGTGGTTATACTTACGGAGACAGAAAATGAAACGAATGCAGTTGTTGAGAAGTCTTTCCAGTTTGTTCAGAAGCTCTTCGGTTAGGTCCGGATAGCACACATCACCGTAGTCAATGATAGGTGAAATTAACGTTTGAACTAGCAGGATCTTGGTTTTAATGGGTAAAAAGTGCTTAAGTTTGTTAAGAGCATGCAAAGAACCCATAACCTTCCTGCTAAGGTCGGCAACATGCGTTCTCCAACTTAGAGTGCAGTCCAGGTGAACACCTAAATTTTTGACGGTCGAACTGTAAGGAATAGGTTTGCCGTTGAAACTTAGTGGCGTGAGAGTATCGAGGTCAATTTTGGCGAGCTGGCGGGAGCTACCTACGATGATAGCCTGACACTTTGACGGATTAACAAATAGTCCGAATTTCTCGGACCATTGTTGAATGTGCAGGAGGTCTAAATTTAACTTATCAATGGCAATCTTAAGATCGATCACTTTACACTGCTCGTAGAGTTGCAAGTCGTCTGCGTAGAGATGGTACGAAGAGCGAATGTCGGCGGTAATGAAATTAATGAATATAGAAAACAGGAGTGGAGAGAGGATTCCTCCTTGAGGTACGCCAGTGGCAAGGTCACACCACTCGGACAAAGTCCGGTCAACCCGAACCGCCTGCTGACGACCTCGAAGATAAGCAGAAAACCAACTTAGGGCAGAAGGTGACACGTTAAGATGTTCAAGAAGGGCAAGGAGAATGTCATGATCGACAGTATTAAACGCATTAGAGAAATCAATCAGAATTAGTACCGTGACCAATTGATCCTCCATGCCTCGTCTGATGTCCTCAGTCACCTTAAGAAGAGCAGTACCGGTACTGTGACTAGGCCGAAAACCAGACTGAAAGGGGCTCATGAGCTGGTGAGAGAAAATATACCGTGAGAGTTGTTTATGAGCCACCGCTTCAGCGATTTTCGACAGGAAAGGGAGAATGGATATTGGTCTAAAATTACTGAGCGAAGTGGGATTACTATTTTTCGGCAGAGGAATTACGAAAGCTTTTCGCCAGAGCAAGGGGAATTCGCCATTATACAGCGAGGAGTTGACTATATCAGTTATTATCGGAAGCACACAGTCAAGAACAGATACCACCATATAACGACTGATATCATCGCATCCGACGGCTTTGGATTGAATTGCCTTTATTATAGTTCTCACTTCTGTTTGAGACGTAGGTGAAAAAGAAAAGGTTCCAGTAGTAAGAACCGGAAGAGACGCAATATCGCACAGAGTGATGGATTTAATATGATTGTCAACGGAGAGGGCAGAAGAAAAATGTCTGTTTAAATCGTTCAGAGAAAAGGAATTGCCATCGAAACCATTGATAGGTTTACCTAGGCCAAGAGACTTGAGAAATTTCCAGACATCTGCCATAGACGAAGATGATACATTATGATGAATAAACCGCCGCTTCGCTGAACGCACCATCTGATTGCAGCGATTACGGGCTGTCTTAAAAAGGTTCCAGTTTTCGTCAGTGCGGTCGCGTTTAAAAACTCTAAAAGCACGGTCTCTCTTACGCATCGCCATACGTACTCCTTCAGTAATCCAAGGAGCAGGTGGGCGTCTGACCTTTACAGTATGTAATGGAGAATGCTTGTCAAATAATCCTAACAATTTAGCATTAAAAGAGGACACCTTGGTCTCAGTAGACGTGGCGGAGAGCACAGGAGACCAGTCAATCGCCTTAGCGTCACTAAATAGAGCGTCAGAATCTATCTTGGCAAAGTTACGCATACAGATTACAGCAGGTTTACACTTAGGAGGTTTGATTTTGTAGGATGCAAAGACTAAATCATGGTGCGAGAAGCCGGGAGCCAATAACTGATCATGCTTTTCGATATGCTCTGGAGAGGAAGTAAGAATTACATCAAGCCACGTGTCAGAATGTACCTATTGTTTAAATGTACTTACTCGTTCGATGTCGGGGTCGCGACAGCAGAATTCAAGTGAACAACTTTCAAATGATTTCCTATAGATCCTGTAGTAGTACCACCACGTCACGAAAACTCATTGTTCACCCGATCAGACAAGGTACAAAAAGCTGTATCACCGACTCTGGTGACATATGTCCACACCCAACTTCTCCTCATTATAACACTTTTAAAACATACAATACAACTAACCGCACATTAACAGCAACAAAATAACAAAGTAAAAAGTATTAGATAATATCTTTAAATTAACAACTACAGTAAGATTTGCAGTGTTGACCGACTGAGATCGTATTAGTGACTAATGAGTATGAGTTTTAAATTCTAAACCGCCCCCTCTAAATTATCTGAAAAATTTTGTATTAAAAACAAGACAGCCCGACCACTTCTTTCAACTTTACGAACAAAAGGTATACGACGTAAAGCCCAAAGCTACTTATGAAATTATCAGTAAAATTACCACGGGTATATTAGAACGTCGCCGCCAATCCATTATTATCTTTATCTGCACGTGCAGTGCAACTACTTCTTACCGACAAAAGGGTCGCCATGGTAGGTAATAAAATAATAATGAATGACTCAATTGTCTTTTTCGCTTAACATAACTTAAAAAAAAAAAATTGAATTATATATTTATCAATATGTAAGTATAATGAAATTAAATCAAAAGAATTAAAACCAAAACACCCGGTGGCGTCGGTCTATCGGTCGGTAGTTTTTACTCTCATAATAGATTATATTTAAATATTTATATTTTTATTCGTGCAATGCACGGCCGGGTGGCTAATTTTGTCTAAAACCACAATCGCTGGTTATATATGTATAAAAATTAATAATGCCATTTATATTTAATAGTTAAATAGAACCATTTTTACTCAAATCAATGCAAAAATATGTATATAACTCAAGTTTGATTCAAATTACAATAAATAAACCCCGTTCGTCCCGTACTCAACAATAGTCCTTAATTGTTGTAACTCAACCGGCCGGAGCGGATCGCTCCGACGAGTATTCAATACCCGAACGGAGCCGAAGCTCCGTGGATACGGATTCAAACGCAGACACGGCTACGTATCTCGGCGTGTCCGTGTTATTCGTGATCTTAGCACCGCCGGGGCTAAGGATACGGGGCTACGTTGCGGCGTGTAACACGGATATCAGGAGCCCTCGTGTTAAAATCAGTAGGAGTGATTTGCGCGAGTCTCGCATCGACACTTGCGATTCTCGCCCGTGCATTGTTTATACAAGTCGAGACACGTATGCGTCTTTAGATCTACGATTACTCGCTTGTAGTGTAGTATAAACATATTAAGAGAAGCGAGTCTCGCCTGTGATACTCGCATTCGAGAATCGCTTGAATAATACGAGTTTTTGTCAAAATGTAAACAGCCGCAGGCGAGAACCGAAAGGCGAGTTTTGCCATGGGATAATCGCATAGGTACGATAATTCGCCACTCGCGTGCCAGAAACTCTCCTTGTGTAACTTCCGCTTTAATATACTATCTGTAACTTCGCTAGTCGCAAGTTTTCAAACATACCTACAGTAAACGGCGATAAAGAATGCACATCGGCAATCATCGCATTTCCGAATACAAACGAATGTTAATTTCCATGTACATCAATTATTACATTAATCGTTCATCAGAATTTGAATTTAGAACTAAGTACTTTATTGTTGTTTTGTTTTGATTTCACGTGGAATATATAGAGCTGTAAAACTCGATGTAATTATATATAGTTATTGCTGTAATGTTCTTGTTGGGGAAAAATAATATATATTCAGGCCCACATTCCTAAAAGGGGTTGACTGAGCATTAGCAACTGATGTTGTACAACAAGGATACTTAAATGTGGGTTTAAAGATCGACAAAAAGTGTAATTTCTTACTAATTCTCATGTTTTTCAAATTGGTCGGCTTCAGTTACAAAATATTTATAAATATTATAGAAAATTTCGCGTGACTGGCAAAGTAATGGCTTACCTTTTTTCCCTATAGATGCCATAGTACAAATTTAATTTTGTGTAAGTTTTAGCAACTCTATATATATATTGACTTGGATATGCGACTGCACTCTCTCGCATTTGAACCACGACTGACAAAACAAACGTCATGGTGTGTGCGACACGGATATCGCTATACGAAGTCGAAATTAGCCGATTGCCTCTTTCCAAAGATCGATGTGCAAACTTTATCGCCGTTTACTGTACCTTATCTTGAGATGTCATGTCATTCTAAGCGGCAAGAACAATCAAAAAGAGTCATAAACTAAAACTGATTAAGTCGCCAACAAAGAGATCAATTGCCCTCTTATCTTACACAAATCTATTTAATATAAACACGTTTATTTTGTTAACCATAAGGTTAAATCTTAAGTACAATGTAACAGGGAGATACGAGTTTTTCTAACGGACAAGTGGCAGTAAGGAACTCACTTGTTTTCTGAGAAAAAAATCTTTTTGTTTATGGCCAAAGTGAGTCACAATAGATTGAGTCGTGGGGTAGGAATTTGGGTGATTGTTTTCAAATATTTATTTGAACAATAATAGCTACACGTTTTTTGTATCCTTTTGTACTGAAATTGGCAAGGATGAAGTGATTAATTTTAAAGTTGTTTAAATGAGAAGTAGTGACACTCAGTTTGATGATGACTGCTCTACATAGGGTTGCCAACTTTTTTACAAGAAATAAAGTAGGTATATTTAGGTGTGAGAAGGAAAATAAACTGTATTTTCATTGTATTTTAGAAAAATTAACATTTTAGCGCTTCTCACAAAATTTATCAATTTAGCGATCATGGATGTTTTCTATATATGTATTTATATATTATGTATATCGCCGTCTAGTACAAGATTAGATTAGTTTGTGCTGCAGCCGTTGTAAATAAATAAAGGATAAATGATATATATAATATATATATAAGAATCACACGGCACAGCTAGTATAATTAATAATCGTCCAGTTTAAGTTTGGAGTATTTATCCAACAATGTCGATAAGAAGGGTTATGTTTTTTTTGTGTTAGGTCGGGTATCAGGCTCCCGGGGGGCGAGCGATACATCAGGCCGACCACCGAACTCTGGCGCAAGTTAAGGGGGAGGCGTATTTTGGTTGGATTACTTCATATTTATAATAAACTAGCATTAACCCGCGGCTTCGCTCGCGTGCCTATATAATATACATCATCCTACGGGAACAATGCTCTTTTTTTCAGGATTAAAAGTAGGCTATTTGTTAAGTTAGGGTATAATCTGCAATCTGCATTTCCCACATGCATATCCGTCCAGCCGTTTTAGCGTGAAGAAGTAACAAAACATACACAGTAACAAAACACACTGTCGCAGTATGGTGTCAATGGGCCGTTCCACGAAACGATAAGGTCCTTTCTAAATAACCGTAAACAAAGTACTTACGTCTGTGATTCGAAGTCAAGTTTGGAGGCAATAGGTGATAGTGCGGTGCCCCAAGGGTCTGTTGCCGGAAATAACCTATTTTTGATACTCGTTAACGATATCACGACAGCATGCCCCGACCACGAATACGTTATGTTTGCTGACGACACATGTATCATTGTCAACGCTAATGATTTTGATATACTAAGATCGAAACTTTGTCACGTCATAAATGAAATTTACAAATGGTTCTCTGCTAATGGCATGTCTTTAAATTTAGAAAAAACAAATATAGTTCACTTTCAATTAAAATCGTCAACCAAAGACAAACTTAACATTGTTTTGAACAATACGGCAATCCCCCAAGTGGAAACTGTTAAGTACCTTGGTTTTCAGATCGACGCCGGCCTGACGTGGGCACCGCACATTCAGACGACCTGTGACAGGTTGTCTTCAGCTTGTTACGCGTTGTCCCGGATCGCGCCTAGTCTATCCACCGAGAACCTAAAGACTGCTTATTATGGATATTTTCATTCGATTATCACTCAGGGTGTGGATCTGTGGGGCACAGCTGCCGATCGAGATAGACTCTTTAGAATCCAGAAACGCGCCCTGCGGATAATCGATGGAAAACCCATTGACCATCCCGCACGATCTCTTTTTAAAAAACATAAAATCCTGACGTTGCCCTGTGTATACATTTTAAATGCATGTATGTATGTCAGGAGAAACCTCCATATGTACATAAGCAGCGCGCCAGCCCGCTCACGCCCGGCCCGCCGGCCGCCCGTCCTGGTCGCGCCGCGACGCCGGCTCGCCAAGTCCAGAAAGTCACTCAGCGTCATGGGAGTAACTTTGTACAACTCACTGCCGATCGATATAATCGATTCAAAAAGTGAAGAGATCTTTAAAAAGAAGCTTAAACTGTTACTTACTGAACACGCGTACTATAACATAGTTGAGTTTATTGAAAAGTCGACAGAGCGCTGACCCAAAACAAATTATACACTGAAAAAAATATCCAGTGGAGCCTACTGACATTACAGTAAGACTTAATGCAATAACAGTTAGGCCTACTGACATTTCAGTAAACCTAACTGTAATAACGGTTACGCTTACTGTAATTTCAGTAGGCTCCACTGGGTATTTTTTTCAGTGTATAATTATAATGATAATCTATAACAAATTATAATGTTCATTTAAT
Source organism: Apotomis turbidana (assembly GCA_905147355.2). Lineage (NCBI taxonomy): Eukaryota > Metazoa > Arthropoda > Insecta > Lepidoptera > Tortricidae > Apotomis > Apotomis turbidana. The sequence continues at coordinate 4,219,120 of LR990307.1, read as the reverse complement.
AATAATGTATATTGTAAAATGTGTACTTGTTAATTTAATAATCTATACTATTATAAAATCCTAAATTTGTATTGAAAATAAATTTTCTATGGAGGGAGGTCATGATTTCAGGAAAAATCTCGATAGCGTGATGCAGCCGGATAGTTGTTTTGTATGGACACGCGTCGCCGTGCCAACCTGGCGCCATCTGTTTTCAAAAAAACCATTGTCCTCGCATCACGCCGAAACGGCTGGATAAAAAGCTACCAATTTTGGTACAGGAATAGCTGAACATCCAAAGATGGTTATAGGATACTTTTTATTATGATTAATATTTATCTCTGAAAACATAAATTCCATGAAATATTTTCCTTACAATGTGTAAACCTTATAATGACAGCGTTTGTGATTTTGAATTTAGAACGACGCGACCCCCGCGTGGCTCTTACGTCTACAAAAACTAAAAAGTATGAATTCGACATAATACCTCCGCGCGGCCCACCGGCATTAACAATAAGGTTAAGGTTGTTTGAGGCGTTGAGTTACGGAAACGATCTTAGTTAGATAGAAAAGATGGCGCCAATTATCGACCAACACAGACGAAAATATGAGTGCAATGTTCGTTGTAAATTGTCTCATGCCCAAAAAAAAATTATACATTTCTTTAAAAACACAATTTGCGACAATAGGAATAGGAACTAATGCTCTTTTATTGAATATACAATTATATTCTTCTGTAGTTTGTAAGTATCGACCAAATCCCGGAGACGCAATTAAAAACGTTAATGAATAACAGATTTTTAAATGCTATTTTATCGAGTGTAATTGAAATAAAAGTATTTCGAATCAATTTAAGTAAATTAAATACAGTTCTAAATATGTTTTACCAACCAACATTTAGAACATTAGGCGCAAATTTTGGTATTGTTTGTGTTTGGCCTAACTTACTAATAAGGTAGCGAAATGTATAATAAACGATAAATATACGATATATTTAGCGACAATTTTGCATCTATGTAGTTTTTTTTATATATAAAATTTATTCAAAGTAATAAATATCAATCATTCTTTATTTTTAACGGCGTGTTGAGATTTTGTTGATGACCCAATTTTCCGCTAGATGGCGTTGTTACCTTGACAAAGTCTCCATACTAGCGGCTGCATCGCGCTGTTAAGATTTTTCCCGAGTTAATAACACCAGCTCCATACATGTAAAGAATTCACGCACGTCGTTGCGTGCCTGTGACCACCATTCGGCGCAAGCTAGGGTGTAGTGTGATGGGTTAACCCGGACTTCGAGAATTACTACAGAAGTTGTTGAATATTGATCGCATACCTAATAATATAAGCAGCAGTGTATCAATTATTGAGAGTTGCTGCTCGACAATGTATGCATTTTGTATGAAAAACAACCATGATTCGAGACAAGACAAAATTATAAAATTTACAATGTAGAAAGGATTTCACCCAGCCGGGATTTGAACCCAGAACCTACTGAAATAATAACCGTGTCATCTCATGCATTTTCCTTTGCTTCCTTATTCATTATACCACGGATAACAAAACAGTGAGGCCATCACGTATCCGTTCAGTGGTGCTGTCGCCATTATTGACGTACGCTCGATTGAGTTAAGTTGGCACCTGAATCTTATGGCGTTACTTAGGAAATTATTATGACAGGTCATCTATACTATTATAAAATCCTAAATTTGTATTGAAAATAAATTTTCTATGGAGGGAGGTCATGATTTCAGGAAAAATCTCGATAGCGTGATGCAGCCGGATAGTTGTTTTGTATGGACACGCGTCGCCGTGCCAACCTGGCGCCATCTGTTTTCAAAAAAACCATTGTCCTCGCATCACGCCGAAACGGCTGGATAAAAAGCTACCAATTTTGGTACAGGAATAGCTGAACATCCAAAGATGGTTATAGGATACTTTTTATTATGATTAATATTTATCTCTGAAAACATAAATTCCATGAAATATTTTCCTTACAATGTGTAAACCTTATAATGACAGCGTTTGTGATTTTGAATTTAGAACGACGCGACCCCCGCCTGGCTCTTACGTCTACAAAAACTAAAAAGTATGAATTCGACATAATACCTCCGCGCGGCCCACCGGCATTAACAATAAGGTTAAGGTTGTTTGAGGCGTTGAGTTACGGAAACGATCTTAGTTAGATAGAAAAGATGGCGCCAATTATCGACCAACACAGACGAAAATATGAGTGCAATGTTCGTTGTAAATTGTCTCATGCCCAAAAAAAAATTATACATTTCTTTAAAAACACAATTTGCGACAATAGGAATAGGAACTAATGCTCTTTTATTGAATATACAATTATATTCTTCTGTAGTTTGTAAGTATCGACCAAATCCCGGAGACGCAATTAAAAACGTTAATGAATAACAGATTTTTAAATGCTATTTTATCGAGTGTAATTGAAATAAAAGTATTTCGAATCAATTTAAGTAAATTAAATACAGTTCTAAATATGTTTTACCAACCAACATTTAGAACATTAGGCGCAAATTTTGGTATTGTTTGTGTTTGGCCTAACTGACTAATAAGGTAGCGAAATGTATAATAAACGATAAATATACGATATATTTAGCGACAATTTTGCATCTATGTAGTTTTTTTTATATATAAAATTTATTCAAAGTAATAAATATCAATCATTCTTTATTTTTAACGGCGTGTTGAGATTTTGTTGATGACCCAATTTTCCGCTAGATGGCGTTGTTACCTTGACAAAGTCTCCATACTAGCGGCTGCATCGCGCTGTTAAGATTTTTCCCGAGTTAATAACACCAGCTCCATACATGTAAAGAATTCACGCACGTCGTTGCGTGCCTGTGACCACCATTCGGCGCAAGCTAGGGTGTAGTGTGATGGGTTAACCCGGACTTCGAGAATTACTACAGAAGTTGTTGAATATTGATCGCATACCTAATAATATAAGCAGCAGTGTATCAATTATTGAGAGTTGCTGCTCGACAATGTATGCATTTTGTATGAAAAACAACCATGATTCGAGACAAGACAAAATTATAAAATTTACAATGTAGAAAGGATTTCACCCAGCCGGGATTTGAACCCAGAACCTACTGAAATAATAACCGTGTCATCTCATGCATTTTCCTTTGCTTCCTTATTCATTATACCACGGATAACAAAACAGTGAGGCCATCACGTATCCGTTCAGTGGTGCTGTCGCCATTATTGACGTACGCTCGATTGAGTTAAGTTGGCACCTGAATCTTATGGCGTTACTTAGGAAATTATTATGACAGGTCATATTATTATAATAGTATTAGTACCATTGTAGACGAAAATAATTTATTGTTATCTTAATAGATGTCATTAATATATGTTCAGGTAGGACTATGAGCTAATTATTTTTCAAGGTGCTTTGAATAGTTATCTACAATAATCAATAAATATTCAAAACGATATATAAACATAAGTCTAGCCTCAATTTAAACTAAACCAAGATGATGTTCACAATGGTAGCACCTAAGGTACGGAGCGTTCTAGGGAAGTCGCCCACCCACTAATTTAAGTAGTAACTTAATGCGACGCCGTAGGCCGAGCTCTACGTAGCACTGAAGTTGCAGAGCGTCCCAGGGAAGCCGCTCACACACTTCAACTTATATAAAGTAGGTGGGTGGCCTCGCATTAAGTTATTTAAATGTATAATAGACAATAAATATTCAAAACAATTTTTTAAACATAAGTCTTGCCTCAATTTTAATTAAACCAAGATCATGTTCACAAGCGTAGCACCGCAGGTGCGGAGCGTCCTAGGGAATGCGCCCAACCACTAATATAAGTAGTAACTTAATGCGAGGCCGTAGGCCGAGCTCTACGTAGCACTGAAGGTGCAGAGCGTCCCAGGGATGCCGCTCACACATTTAAGCTTATATAAGTGTGTGGGCGGCCTCGCATTAAGTTTTTTAAATCTACGATAGACAATAAATATTAAAAACGATCTTTTAAACATACCTAAGTCTTGACTCAATCTTAATTAAACCAAGATGATGTTCACAAGCGAAGCACCGAAGGTGCGGAGCGTTCTAGGAAAGTCGCCCACGCACTAATATAAGTAGTAACTTAATGCGAGGCCGTAGGCCGAGCTCCACGTAGCACTGAAGGTGCAGAGCGTCCCAGGGAAGCCGCACACACACTTCAACTTATATAAAGTAGGTGGGTGGCCTCACATTAAGTTATTTAAATCTATAATAGACAATAAATATTCAAAACAATTTTTTAAACATAAGTCTTGCCTCAATTTTAATTAAACACAGATCATGTTCACAAGCGTAGCACCGCAGGTGCGGAGCGTCCTAGGGAATGCGCCCAACCACTAATATAAGTAGTAACTTAATGCGAGGCCGTAGGCCGAGCTTCACATAGCACCGAAGGTGCAGAGCGTCCCAGGAAAGCCGCTCATACATTTAAACTTATATTAAGTGGGTGGGCGACCTCGCAATAAGTTATTTAAATCTACAATAGACAATGAATATTAAAAATTGAGCGAGTGCGAGTCCGGCTCGCGCATGAAGTTTGTTGTAGGGTGCCCCCCTTAAATATTTTTTTTATTTTATTTTCAGTATTTGTTGTTATAGCGGCAATAGAAATACGTCATCTGTGAAATTTTCTACTGTCCAGCTATCACCGTTCTTGAGATACAGCCTGGTGAAAGACGGACGGACGGACAGCGAAGGCTCAGTAATAGGGCCCCGTTTTTACCCTTTGGGTACAAAACCCTAAAAACAATCTCTTAAACATAAGTCTTGCCCCAATTTCAATTAATCCAAGATCATGTTCACAAGTGTAGCACCGAAGGTGCGGAGCGTTCTAGGGAAGGCGCTCACACACTTAAACTTATATTAACTAGGTGGGCGGCCTCGCATTAAGTTATTTAAATCTACAATAGACAATAAATATTCAAAACAATTTCTTAAACATAAATCTTGCCTCAATTTTAATTAAACCAAGATCATGTTCACAAGCGCAGCACCGAAGGTGCGGAGCGTCCTAGGGAAGGCGCCCACTGACTAATATAAGTAGTAACTTAATGCGAGGCCATAGGCCGAGCTTCACATAGCACCGAAGGTGCAGAGCGTCCCAGGAAAGCCGCTCACACATTTAAACTTATATTAAGTGGGTGGGCGGCCTCGCATTAATTTATTTGAACATATTTTAAGTGGGTGGGCGTCTTCCCTGGGACGCTCCGCACCTTCGGTGCTAAGTTACTTTATAAACCCTTAGTAATTTAATGCGAGGCCGCAGGCCGAGTTCCACGAGCGTCCCAGTGAAGCCGCCAACCCACTTAACATATGTTTAAGTAACTTAATAGGCGGCTTTCTTGGGACGCTCCGCACCTTCGGTGCTACGCGGAGCTCAGCCTGCGGCCTCGCATGAAGTTACTTCATCTTATATTAAGTGGGTGCGGCTTCCTTGGGACGCTCCGCACCTTCGGTGCTACGCGGAGCTCGGCCTTCGGCCTCGCACTAGGTTATTTCAACTTATATTAAATGGGTGGGTGGATTCCTTGGGACGCTTCGCACCTACGGTGCTACGCGGAGCTCGGCCTTCGGCCTCGCATTAAGTTACTTCATCTTATATTAGGTGGGTGGGCGGCTTCCTTGGGACGCTCTGTACCTTCGGTGCTACGCGGAGCTCGGCCTGCGGCCTCGCATTAAGTTACTTCAACTTATATTAAGTGGGTGGTCGGCTTCCTTGGGACGCTCCGCACCCACGGTGCTACGCGGAGCTCGGCCTTTGGCCTCGCATTAAGTTACTTCAACTTATATTAAGTGGGTGGGCGGCTTCTTTGAGACGCTCCGCACCTTCGGTGCTACGCGGAGCTCGGCCTTCGGCCTCGCATTAAGTTACTTCAACTTATATTTAGTGGGTGGTCGGCTTCCTTGGGACGCTCCGCACCTACGGTGCTACGCGGAGCTCGGCCTTCGGCCTCGCATTAAGTTACTTCAACTTATATTAAGTGGGTGGGCGGCTTCTTTGAGACGCTCCGCACCTTCGGTGCTACGCGGAGCTCGGCCTTCGGCCTCACATTAAGTTACTTCAACTTATATTTAGTGGGTGGTCGGCTTCCTTGGGACGCTCCGCACCTACGGTGCTACGCGGAGCTCGGCCTTCGGCCTCGCATTAAGTTACTTCAACTTATATTAAGTAGGTGGGCGGCTTCTTTGAACCGCTCCGCACCTTCGGTGCTACGCGGAGCTCGGCCTTCGGCCTCGCATTAAGTTACTTCAACTTATATCAAGTGGGTGGGCGGCTTCTTTGAGACGCTCAGCACCTTCGGTGTTACGCGGAGCTCGGCCTGCGGCCTCGCATTAAGTTACTTCAACTTATATTAAGTGGGTGGGCGGCTTTCTTGGGACGCTCCGCACCTACGGTGCTACGCGGAGCTCGGCCTTCGGCCTCGCATTAAGTTACTTCGACTTACATTAAGTGGTTGGGCGGCTTCCTTAGGAGGCTCCGCACCTTCGGTGCTACGCGGAGCTCGGCCTTTGGCCTCGCAATAAGTGTAGTGAACGTATGATATTGTGTTTACGCGTGCGAAGCCGCGGGCAAAAGCTAGTATTTGTATAAAGCTTTTATAATGTCCCGAGCCTCCGCTTATCGATTTGGGATATTCGAGATTGGTTTAATGATTCTAAGCCATGTTCTAAGTTACGTCATGTTCTATTGTAAGATATTGAGGTTCTCTTCGTTGATGAATAAAAAATGTATTATTCAGAGCCAGATAAACGTTATTCAGAATTCTGAAATGACTTATTATTGAAAAGCTTTAATGTATTTATTACGGATGCAGGTATCCCGTCCCAACGCGCCGCCCGCCTATAGGTACCGATTGACGACGATCGAGATGCCACCAAATACTATTTTTTTTATCTATTAGGATAACACGGGTCTCTATCCACACCTCAAAAGCAAAAAAAGAACGTCCTAATATGATCACGTGTAGCTGTCTTTCAGTCCGTCTGTTACAATCGATTTGCTGCAAAACTACTGGACCGATTAAATTGCAATTTGGCGCAAATGCTTTCAAGAATTTTCATGACCACAAATAAAATTTAAAAATCGGTGGCATATTCGTAATTAACGTCCCAACAAACCATAAAAATTACACCCGTACTCATATTTAGTCATTTCAACCCCATCGCACCCCAACAGGCGACCCGACCCGATAAACCATAAAAACAATACCCATGCTGATTTTGAGACTTTGTCACCACATTTCTACCTTTTAGGGGTTGAATTTTCAAAAAACCTGAAACACGTGTTTACTCATTCTCATTTATCGTTAGGAATACTCCTGTGAAGTTTCGAATAAAATAGTCTAACTAATCTTGTTTCCCCATACAAACTTTGGAACCCCATTTCACCCCTTTAGGGGGTGAGTTTTGAAAAATCCTTTCTTAGCGGATGCCTACGTCATAACATCTACCTGCATGCCAATTTTCAGCCCGATCCGTCCAGTGGTTTGGGCTGTGCGTTGATAGATCACTATGTCAGTCAGTCAGTCACCTTTGAGCTTTATATATATAGATTACCTAAGCAAATAAGATAACTTCATCCTAAATTATGTGCAGGAGCTCTTCATAAACGCTTCTATTGATTTTTTTCTAAGTATTTTTGTCTGGCAACAATAAATATAAAATTATTATTTTTTTACGACAATTTATTGAAACTATTTGTATTGTATCCACAATAAATATAAAATTATTATTGTAACCAGAATATAAATTATTAATCATTATTAAGTAACTAGAATAGCAATTACTCATATTATTATTATCAGACCCCGTTATCAGTGGTGAAAATTCATTGAAATCGGATCATAGGGTTGTCACACAAACATTTAATTCGTGTACATTTGACATACTGGTATAAGTGTCGCTAAAATAATTTTAGAAAATGCCGTCTATTGCACAGTTTTACTAATATCATGAACCATTTTTTCCGCGTCGCATTCGGTTTATTTCTAGTTTTGCCATTTACTCCATTTTAAATTCATATTTTTGCTGAACATAAAATTAAGTATTTATATTACATCAAACATATTTTGAAAAATAAATGCCAATTTAGAACCTATTATTATAAAGTTCAACAACCAAATGAAACTTTTTCTAAGGCAACTGGCTTCACATTATATATACCTATAAATAGTATGAATAAAATGAGTAGCTATTATTGTTTATTATAAAATAATACACGTAAAAATATTAATGAAATATTAATGTGTAGCGCCAGCCCTAGTAATTTCAATGTTTCTTCACTACTGATAACGGGGTCTGATTATTATGTATCTGTAAATTCAATAGTATCCATAGAATAAGCAGGGCTAAAATTTAGCACACATTAAATGTTTGCACGCCTCTACGGTAGAATTTACTACATCATGTACCTACTATGTTCTTGCAAATAAAACATTCATTAATTCATTCTCTCATTCAACTTCCGCGAAGCATAAACGCTGATTATAACTATTTGCCTCATGTGAATACAGTCACTGGCTTCTTCCTTCATTTGTTTTATACCGAGACATAAAACGTCACATTCTTCACCTTCGTTTTATCGTAATCGGACAAAAAGTAGCTATACAATTTAGTAGCTATACAGGCAAAATATTAAGTATCCAGGTTGATTCAGGAGTCATGAGCAGGAGTTAAAGGGGTGATCGGGGGGCCCACACTGCGCAACTTTCACTATGGAATCAGTCAGGAAATCGTGTTTTTAATAGTTAATTGCTAGTTAATTGATCGCTAACTATCCGAAATGTATGGAACGGTTGTCTTTTGTTTTTCGATATTAAAATAATACTTGAATAACAAAGTGTTTAAAAAGCAAGGCGATTGAAACGGTTGAATAATAAGATTGATTGGTAGAGTATTTTTTATGCAATAATGATAATATAAATTACTATATAAATTAATATATATTAACTTAATCAATAATTAACCCAATAATAAGTTTTCCTACATCTAATTGTAACATGTTGCTTGCTTTGTCTGCCATTTACAGCCCATTTATTTATTAATTAAAAGAACATACCTACATTTGTTTTATAGTACGATGGTGGCAAACAAGCATGCGGCCCGCCTGATGTTAAACAGTTACAGCCGCCTATGGACGCTTGCGATGCCAGGAGCATCACACGTGCGTTACCGACACTTTAAGGACCTAAATCATACATAATGTATATAAAGCCCGACCAGAAATATATGAGCATTGTCAAGTGGACGCTATTTATAAGATGTATATGGCAACAATTTTGCAACCAATCGCAACCGCACTATGATGACATTAGTTTAAATACCTGTCAGTTCCTATGGTAACCTCGTAATATCATTTAATGGAATGCACTCTTTTCCTGACTGTTTTTTGTGTACACTTTATTTATAATATTACGTTCACGACTGTGACACGTTTTCGGCATATTTTTGGATATTTTTAAATATTTATCTTTTAAAGAAACCACCACGAATGACATTGACATTGTTGACAAACCATTATAAAACCATTGCCAGTGTAAGAAATTAGTTCCAGTGAAATTCCGCAATATCATATATTTGTGGAAGCAAGAAAGAGCTTCCCCTTAAGGGTGGGATGTAGACATTCCGGGATCGGAATGCGCCGGTAATGACGCTGTTCAACCCTATTGTTACATGTGTTTGCTTAGATGCGACAGCCCTACGGAGCTTGGATCACTTTGATTAAAGACCGATGCTATAGGTTACTGTAGCTTTGAGTATTAATAGAAGTTTATGCAACTGTTACATAATGAGAGTCTTAAAACACGAGTGCGGTTTTGTGATTCGAGCCGGAGGCGAGTTTCGTAATAGGATCACACGAGTGTATTAAGACGTCGTCTTAAGGGCCATGCGGTTTTCAAGCGAGTTTTTCATACAAATAAGCGTCGCGGTGAACTCGCTGCGTGAACGCCGTCATAAATTCGCTCGCAAATAGCAAGTGTGATAACGTCCTAAAAGTATCATAATGATCATCTTAAGAAGGCCACGCCGAAGATATCGTAATGATATGATATAAAATCTCTGATTTCGGTCGCTGTCAAGGTAATGTAGGTCGTTATAGTATCTGAACATGTTAAAATGGTGTATATAAAACGATTTATTTTAATATGAATATTATTACAAGTGAATCCGTAATTTTATTATTCTATGGTTGGTTTAAGTTTAACACCTATTGATTTGCAGAATCTATACATCTCCTTTACCTGTACCAATGTGATTAGTTATAAGTTATAATATAAATGTAATTGATTGTTTTAAAAGTATTCATGTTTACAAATGAAGCGAAAATTTAAAAATTTAATGATTCGGACAGGATTCGAACCTGCGTTTCCAACGGCTTTCCGGGCCAACACGGGCGTCCTCCCAATTGGACCACCGAATCAGATGTCAGAGCCATTGAATTTTTCAACCGGTTGCTTAAGTTTGGTTTAAGTTTAACACCTATTGATTTGCAGAATCTATACATCTCCTTTACCTGTACCAATGTGATTAGTTATAAGTTATAATATAAATGTAATTGATTGTTTTAAAAGTATTCATGTTTACAAATGAAGCGAAAATTTAAAAATTTAATGATTCGGACAGGATTCGAACCTGCGTTTCCAACGGCTTTCCGGGCCAACACGGGCGTCCTCCCAATTGGACCACCGAATCAGATGTCAGAGCCATTGAATTTTTCAACCGGTTGCTTCGACATGCCTTAGGGTGGCACCATCGTCTCAAATTTGTTGAGAATCGATAGTAACGATGTGCTACACCCGAATTACTTATTTTTATTAAAGCAGTAACGTCTGCTAACGTAAACTAAATGTTTACAAATGAAGCGAAAATTGAAAAATTTAAAGATTCGGACAGGATTCGAAAAATTCAATGGCTCTGACATTTGATTCGGTGGTCCAATTGGGAGGACGACCGTGTTGGCCCGGAAAGCCGTTGGAAACGCAGGTTCGAATCCTGTCCGAATCATTAAATTTTTCAATTTTCGCTTCATTTGTAAACATTTAGTTTACGTTAGCAGACGTTACTGCTTTTTAAAAGTATTATTTACGAAATGACCTACTGTTGAGTTTCTTTGGGCTTTATTTTCAACAGCGGTCTCTTCTTGGGAAATGCCGGATCACAAACTGACTTGTAAAAGTGCCCTTGGGGCTTGGGGCCTACCCAAGCAGCACATTAGTGAATTTTGCAGCTTATCTTATAGCTTTAAGTTCTAAATGAGTGGTTTAACAGTGTTTGATACAACTTATAGCTTTAAACACAACTCAAAACTGTATATGAGTTCATCCTATCACTTGTAGTTGCATAGGAGCGTTTTTTGTTTTTACTTTATTACTTATGGTGGGATAAGGTCGATTTTGCTACTTAAAGTTGCATGCAGGTTCAAATTGTCACTCAATAAGAAGCAATAGTGCTATACTCGTATAAGGCCTTAAAATCACTTATAAGCAACTTTTACATATAAGTGGAAATATACCCTTATTTGGAACTAAAAGTTCCAAATGACTAGTACAATAGCGAATTATATCACCAATAGTGGCTAAAGGGATAATTTTACGGCTCTTTTAGAACCAAAAAATATTGCAAGTTTAAGGCCTAAGAAGTACCTTATTGCCACTCCAACGCATAAATAGGTCTCAGTAGGAGGTTCTTGGAACCAAAAGCAGTTATTTTCACTTATTTCAAACCACTAACGAACTAAAAGTTCTATTATTGTTCCTATTTGCGCCTTGTCAAAATATATTTAATAGTCTTGCTTGTTTAATAGTCTACAAAAGAGCAAATAATTACTATTGGTAATATCATTCACTGCTTTGCCACTCGCAAGATACAAATAAGTGATTATTAGACTTGATAGTTCCAAATAAGGAACAAATAAGTGAAAATATATAAACACTGTAGGATCTTTTTTGTTTCGCCATGTTTACAAATGGAAGCCTATGAAAATTGATTATTTTAACCAGAATTTTATCACACTCACGCAATCACAATCATAATCATAATCACAGACTTTTGATAGTTGTGACGATGTTACTTTAACATTGTACGTAACCTACAATCATTAGGTCAGGTTTTTAACAGTTTTATTTCTTATCAGTATCTATTCCTTATTTAATTTAGCACTCTCTTTTTTAATATTCCTGATCAAATGAAGGGTGCGTCGAAATTTACAAAGAAAACATACTATAGTTTCACAGTAAAAAAAAATTCGCAAGAATTTCGTGCTTATTTCAATGCTTGTATAACGTAAAGTTTTAATCAAATCAAACAGACATATAAATCCAAAATGAATATGGCAGATCACGTATTACTTTTAATAAAACACAATTTGACAGTTGCCTCGCCACTCAAAGATAATTTTGGCGACTCATTTATCACTCATTGACCGAACTGAAATGTTTTCATTCGTTCACTGCGCATAACTTTCACCCATAGTTCTAATTACCACTTAAGGTAATTGTGAGATCTCTTATGGATTCTATTTAGCACCAAAAATAGGCTGCAATTTTTCTCCTTTTGGTTCTATACTGGTGGCATAAGGGTTCTTGCCACCTATATAGCACTTAGTCATGGTGGTAAATTTCACTTAAGCATCTAATTAGATATGATATACGAGCTATTTAGACCCAGTTGTGCTACTTGGGTAGTTACTGAATAAATAATTTCATTTAATTTCATAATATGACAAATTACAAACGCTCAAGGTTTTTACGGCTGACTGTAGGTACCGTTAGTCTCGCTAGGTGACAAGTGAATGAGTACACTCGTCTTTAATTCTGAAGTAGTCCAAGCGATCAACGGTGTGATGTACAGTCAGATAGATAATTAGTCCGTTAAAAAATATATTTTATTTATTGGGATACAAGTACCAAGTTTTTACGACCCAAGAACAATCTCTTTATATTTTTGTATGTATTTTAGTTATTACACTGAACAACAATTTGTTTACAGTAGCTCAAATGTTAGCTTCTAGTTACATAAATCGGAGGACAGACAAACTGAGGGCTACTAGTAACCAAAATATGTTTTGTAAAATTAGCATAATTTTGGTTAACTACGATGCAGGTACTACAAGCTACGATATAAATATGCTTCGAAAAAAAAAGGGAATCTACCCCAAAAAAAAATAGGTAAGGTAACCTATTATTTTTGTCTACATTCCTTTTTTTTCTTTGGATAAGCATATTTATATTAATGTTTAACTTAGTTATTTTTTTGTAATATGTAATGTGTTTACATAACATGAAGTAAGGTTTTACAGTACTATGATTACTACAGATTTAGTACCTATTAATTACTTATTTATTTATTGGTGTGATAATTTATTCAGGTAAACTTTATTGCATATTACTAGGCTCGGATAATCGGATGCTTTTAAACCTAAACTTTGGCGGCAGCTTTGTTGTTCAGTTGTAGGTATAGGCGGCTGTTTGAGGTATGAGTGAGATGGCATTAGAGTTTTGTCAACTTTAGGTAAATATCCACCTGAATTTCCGATCCCAACATATTACAGATAAACACAAATGGCGGACGAGTTGTTATATGGCTACGGAAAGGCAAGTTGCGGAAAGTGTCCAAAAAGCTGAAATTATTTCCGGAATTTCTGAGACAAGAATTCAAGAGAATACTTTAACTTGGTAATTCCTGGAATTTCAGCGAAACCATGCGGAAAGTTCCGCAATTTATAAAGTTTTCCATCTACATACATGGCATCTCAACAGTCAACCATAAAACCAGAGATACCTACAATCGTATTTTTAGTATTAGTATTGATAGAAAGGAATTAGTAAAGAATCCTCAGTGCAATAACTCTGTAGCTATGTTTTTATTTTCGCATTACTCTCCTGCAGTTTCGGCCATCGATCAATCATTATTTCAAATTTCCGATCACCTCAACATAATTACAAAGCCAAATTCGGAAACACACCGTCGTAAGCGCCATGTTTTTTTCAATAAATTACGCCCTTTTTGCAAATTTAAAAAGCAATATGGCGCGTGATGGAAACGTCTTATCATTAATAATATATTAACAAAAGGCTTTATAAATATAAAGGAACTTAATTGAGAAATACCGAACGCGTTTCTGGGTTTAAAATGAGGTCAAGTGTGAACTTATCGCGCACCGAGGGTTCCTATACCTACTAGTAATACATATATCCATGATGCGTTATAAATGTTCTGGACAAAGTAATAAATAGAGGCGCGTTAAGTAGCTTGTTATTATTCAATGCCCAATATAGACGTCAGTTGGTTCAAAACACATAATTATATGATATTCAATAATATTAGGTATACAATAGTAAAAAAACAATTTTTTGCCAATTGATACGGGTTCACATAACATATAACAATAAGTTATTCGATACTTTTAGGTATAATATTGAAAAAAATGTAAGTATTTTTTTTTATATGTGCTGGTGACTGGTGTTTTCGTGACGTCAGTAGGTCATGAAGCAATAAAAGGATTATGTTATTTTTTTTTTCTGCGCTTTTCTGTTGCTGGGATTTTCTTGTAATGTTAAGAAAGATACAGAAAAACCTTTTTATATACTTATAAAAGAAAATACAGTCAAATTGCGAACTTTCTCCTTTTTTGAAGTCGGTTGAAAATAATTGTATCCAGGCAAATCATTAAAATTCGTATTACGGAACCCTAAAAAGGGGTTAAGTACTTTAGTAATACAAAGAGACTTGGGCCATTCTTCAGTTGCATACAATATTTGTAAGGTTGTGCGAAAATTGCGTGGATTAAATATCATTATTTGTACCACAAAATAAAATACCTACAACAGGATCTTTTAATTAATCTTTGCAAAATCTTTTAGTGAAGACGAAATTTGCAAAACGATGATTTTTCGAGAAGCTTGGAAATTGGATAATTTAATAATGATGGTAATTAATTAATTATATATACATTCTTATATATATCTTTAGGTAATTGATTAGTGTTGTATTACTGTTTGTCTGTAACCTTTGATCCTGCACCGACTACATATTTCTGCTTAACCCAGTGGTTGACTGGTAGAGAATGCCTAAAGACATTAAGTCCGCCATTTATTTTGTACTTTTTTTTGTATTGTGCAATAAAGTTTAAATAAATAAATAATTTGAAATATTTTTTTTTATTATAATTTTTTTATTATATTAAAAAATATATATTTAAAGTTAATAATACTAAGATAATACCAAAAATAATTCAAAGTCGTGAACGTAAGATTATAAATAAAGTGTACCTACACGTGTTTACGACACGTAAAACAGTCAGGAAAATAGTGCATTCCTTAAATGACATTACGAGGTTAACATAGTGGAACTGACAGGTATTTAAACTAATGTCATTATAGTGCGGTTGTGATTGGTTGCAAAATTGTTGCCATATAAATCTTATAAATAACGCCCTCTTGACAATCCTCATACATATTTCTGGTCAGGCTTTAATAAAATTATAGTGTTAAAAATACGAAATGTCATTTAATTTACTTGTTTATTTACGCAGATAAATCTTGCGTCAAGCTTTCATTTCAATTATACTCGACTGTACCATCGTAGAATAACACGTCAGCACTCCAACGAACGAGGCAAAAAAACAGCGCCTAAGAAAATACGACGTCGCTACTCGATCGTCAGGATTTCTGTGTGATAGCTGATTCGGAACTATTATTATTATTTAAGAGTTTCTCTCTTGTCGGTGCAGTTCTCTCCAGTCCGTTCTACTTAACGCCAGTTCTTTGACTTCCAACAATTCATGAAGGATTACATATAGATGACAATTACATAGGACAGGAGTCAGAGGAAGACGAAGACAAAAAGTGACCTGTGATTATGAGAGAAGAATTTGACAAAGCAATAAATAGCATAGGAAATAGAAAAGCTGCTGGTAGTGATAATATTTACATCGAACTAATTAAATACTCGAATGACCTATTATTAAATGAAATATACGACATTGTTAAGGATATGCACAAGGCTGGAACACACCAAAGGATTTTCAAATAAGTAAAACTATACCCCTTCCTATGAAACCCAAGACATAAAAATGTGAAGAGCATCGAACGCTCAGCCTTATTTCGCAAGCATCCAAAATTTTGTTAAAGATCATTCAAAATAGAATTAGACCTAAAATAGAAACCCTTCTAGGATTCGGAACTACAGGTTTTGATTTGATGTGATTAACAAGCATTCCACCCACTGGCCACTGCTGAAAGCTTGTAACGCCACTATCCCAGAGCCACAACTTTTTAGGCTATAATTAATATCTATTATCTGACTTATTCGTTTTTAAAGTGCTAGTAAAATTTTATAAACAATACTAAATGCTCTACCGTATCAAAAATAAAACTTTAATATATATATAATATTATTTGTAGTAATCAAGAAGTAATAACTTCTTGATTAGCGTCTATTAGTTCTTTTTTACGTTTTTAAGAATCCTGCACTAAATGCTAGTTTCTATTTGACCCCATGACTGACTGATAGAAAATAACTTATGGCATTAAGTTCGCCATTTGTGTTTAAAGTTTATATCAATAAATAAAAATAAAATTTCAATAAAAATGTTACCTCTATCAATATCTTCATCTATAAATTTTTGCATAATATCACAGGAACCGGTTTAAATTAACCACATATTGAAAAAACTCAATTAATCCAGTAATTAATCACACCTAACCACAACTCAATTAACGTGAACCAGTAAAACAAACAGCCACCCAGAACCATGAACCATATCCAAACACCATAATTTCATAGACTCACTATCAATGAGGACCGACTCGGTCATAATTCACGACCATAAAGATCTATACATCATATAGATCCTCGATCTTTCAAAGAAATCATTGGAAAAAAGTCCAGTGAGACTTACAATGCATGCCATTATACCTCTCTCGCTTTAACGGGAAAGAATCCAAGAGAGTAAGTGAGAAAGGTATATTTCTTATTCAAGTGTGTCGTTCTAAGAACGGGCAGTCTCACACGGAGTTTGAAACGCGAAGGACGTTCGAAAAGTTATTCAGTTTGAAAATCGAATGTTTTTTTTTTTATGTGGATATCTGTGACTTGTAGTGTTGTGCTTTTGTGATTCAGGAATATCGAATAAGGTTGGTTTCTTATGAATAATCGATATTAACGATTCCTCGATATGTGTCTTAATTTTTTAAATATTCTCATGAACAGAGGTATACATTATTGGGATATTGTCATGTTTACAGCATCATACTCGTAAATGTAGTTATTCGTTTTGACTCACGCGGCAATGAAACAACGAGTTTTTGCATAAAAATTATCTTAGTGTCTACATAAAAGACTTCCAAAAAGAAACATTTTAGCGTATATCTTATCTAATCTTTGCCCAGGAAATTAAAGTTAAGCTTTACCTTTTGTAAAAATGAAATGTAGGTATTTTTAAGCCGCGAAACCACACTTAAAACACTGACATAGTTTAGTGAAAATACTATACCATAAATTAGTTTGATTGAGACTTTTGATTAAAATTAAAAACTTAAAACTTGAAAATAATTTCGGATAAATGACGTAATGATAAATAGCCAAATTGTTAGTATTAAATACTGTTTTTAATATAAACAACATTATACAGCGTGGAACATTTGTAAAGACTGAGCTGAGAGGATAGTGTCATCTGTGTGATCTACAATCGACCTATAATAATTGTAAAGCTGGATTAAAAAGTAAAAAAAGTCATCAAAATAAAATATTTTAATATCAGTGACAACCCTACTAATTCAAAGGTTTTATTTACATTTTAAATTGATACCTGTCTTTAACTTAAGCGATGTTTAAAAGATGCTAGGGTTGATATTTGTGCAGATTTTTACACTAATATTTAACAAACTGTATCTCAAAAATGGATAGAAATATTTACATAGTTCATTGGTGAAAAATGAAGTACTCAGTCTGAACAATTCCCTGTTTGCTTAAACGTCCTTCGATCTGTTCCACCCTGTATATCACATAAATCCATGTATTAAAAACGGCTACTTATAAGGGGAGGGAATTGTTAGCCAAGATTTTTATATTTAAAATTCTTTATTAGGACCTTCAACAATAAGTATTACTATTACATTATTTTTACATTAACAGATAAAGAAGTATCCTATATACATACAGAAGGACACATCATGCACTAATAAAAATTTAAAAAACCCCCGACATGACAACCAATAAAAAGAAAGAAATAAAATCTACGAAATGTGCCTATACAATGAACAGTAGAAAAAGAATCCAAGCTTCGTTGCGTTCGGGGGACCGCTAAGTACCTACCCAAATGAAATGAAATATATTTTTCAACGCAAAATTGCATGTATTATGCATTTGCGCTTCACACTTTACGATTTTCAGTACATTGCATTTCATTTACTTAGCGGTCCCCCGACGCAACGAAGCTTGGATTCTTTTTCTACTGTTCATTGTATAGGCACAATTCGTAGATTTTATTTCTTTCTTTTTATTGGTTGTCATGTCGGGGGTTTTTTAAATTTTTAATTTTATTTTTATTTCATATTTTTTAAACAAACAGAAGTTTCGTCCCGGAATTTTCTTCTTTTGACACTATTGTTGTTTTACACCGTTTAAGGTCAAGGGTTTCCAATCTTTCGCCGAGCTTGATCCTGGACTATAATTATGTAGGTACAGCAGGATCCCAAGCCAGTGGTAATGAATGCCGTCTTCTCTAAGATTGAAGTTAGGATATATTTTGATTTCAATAGCCTTAAGCAACATTCTGGGAAAAAACCGTTAAAGTAAGACTAGTCAATGCTTATAATGGCAAAATGGCGAAGTTATTAGCCAAGACAATCAAAATATATATTTTAAATGCACTGCTCATGCAGTCAGTCGCAAGAACCTGCTACTTATGGCCTAAAACAGAACCAGGTTTCTATTCTACAGGATCCAAATAGTAGGTACGGGTGGCTTACTTAGCTCCATAAAAATTGCAGTTGGTGCTAGGTAACGACTTAGTTTTGAGAGACCTAATCATCGATACCCCACACCATGGGATAAACATACAAATGTTTTTAAAAATGTAATCAACCACTTTGTCTCTGAGCTAAGCTGTGTATAGACTGACACAAACTACAAAATCCTAAAAATCTGTTATTCACTTAGGCAAGAGTACTTTTGCTAAAGCTTACGTGTCATTTAGTCGCGTTAAAATCTTGCAGGGTGTTGCTATTTGTGACCTCAATCAAAGGAACCTGTTCAATAGTCCTAATAACAATTCAGCTTTAGCAGAATTCCGAAACTTAAAAATAGTGACCCAGTACTGTGACTGTGACAGAAATTATAATGAGTTTTTTTTTGTCAAAACAGTTTTTTTGGGACTCGGTTTTATTATTGGCTGTACTTTCTTACACAAATATTAATTGCTCATCAAGAACAATCAGATGAGCCCAAACACCGTGGGTTTATCTTGTGCTGTTTAGGAGTTCCTACGGCCATCTTCAGCTCCAAGGTACCAAATTATTGTACTGTCAAAAATTTATTAATCTATTAATTACGCTAATAAAATTTAACATTTATCCAACATTAGAAAATCTTGGCTTAGATCCTTTCACAACTCTCTGTCAGGCCTCATCATGAGACCGTCATTTAGTAAGTGATATAGAAAATGCTAATAATACATAACATGTAACCAAAACTTTGGAATCCTTGGCTTCAATATTGGCTGAAATCCATTAACAACTAGCTGGTCATCATGAGACCTTCATTTATTGAGTGATATAGAAAATGCTAATGATACTTAACATTTAACCAAAATTTGGAATCCTTAGTTTCAATATGGGCTGAGATCCGTTCACAACTACCTGGTCATCATGAGACCTTCATTTATTAAGTGATATAGAAAATGCTAATAATGCTTAACATTGAACCACAATTTGGAATCCTTGGCTTCAATATTAGCTGAAATCCATTAACAACTAGCTGGTCATCATGAGACCTTCATTTATTGAGTGATATAGAAAATGCTAATAAAACTTATCATTTATCCAAAATTTGGAATTCTTGGCTTCAATATTGGCTGAGATCCATTAACAACTAGCTGGTCATCATGAGACCTTTATTTATTGAGTGATATAGAAAATGCTAATACAACTTAACATTCAACCAAAATTTGGTATCCTTAGCTTCAATATTGGCTGAGATCCATTAACAACTACCTGGTCATCATGAGACCCTCAATTAGTGAGTCATATAGAAAATGCTAATAAAACTTAACATTTAGCCAATATTTCGAATTATTGACTTCATTATTGGCTGAGATCTCGTCACTAGTTCCAATTAAAGCTGAATATCTTGGTACTACTGGTCCTATTTCTACCAAACATAGCTAAGACTCTCGGACGATCTCGGAAGATCTCGACGGAAAAGTCTTTCGATTAAAAAAAACCGCACTTAAATTGGTCCATCCGCTTGGGCGCTACGATGCCACAGACAGATACACAGATACACATGTTAAACTTATAACACCCCTCTTTTTTCGTCGGGGGTTAAAAAGCAGTAATAATTATATTTTCATGTCAGTTTATTATAAAAAAAACATAAGTCATAATTTTGAAACTTGAACTATCTTTACTTGAAGACGAGAACTTTCTAAAATTGTGCTTGTTTAATCAATATAATTGAAAGATTACAATATTATGTAGCAATAAATTATAACTAAAATAATTATTAATATAATTATACTTAATCAATTCAGTTTTTTTATGATTACATAATTATCATTAATCATAATTAGATTGTTCTGAATTAGGTCACTATTGTCATCAATATAGATTAAATTTTCACTTCAAAATACCGCATCAAAATGGACCATATACCAACAGAGCCGTTATGGCTTTGAGTAGGTCTATCTATCAGCCACAAAAAACGTCCACTGCTGAACATAGGCCTCCATAGTTCGCCACAAGGATTGGTCCCGTGCAGACCGTGGCTTTGAATAGGTATAAATAAATATCGGACAACCTCACACAAATCGTTCTAGTCCCAAATTAAGCTCAAGAAGGCTTGTGTTATGCGTACTAGACGACGATATACGTACTTATATAGATAAATATATAAATACATAGAACAACTATGACCCAAGCACAAATATTCGAGTTCATCACACAAATATTTGTCCTGGCCGGGATTCGAACCCGAGCCAAACGCGTCGTCGATAAATTTTGGTATGTAGGTAACTGACACCCTGGATTAACACAAAGGTTACTTTTTATTCCAAAATAATGTAGTGTTCCCATGGGATGAGCGGGTAACACTGCACGGCGCAGCTAGTTTGCTATAAGCTCAAGATTGAATTCTTTCGAGGTTGGTTTTTGAACAGGCTTTATACAAAGATGTCCATTGCCCTTCATACTCAAATGAGATATACCAAAAAATCGGCCAAGTGCGAGTGGGACTCGCGCACGAAGGGTTCCGTGCCATTATCTGTAAGTTATTTGTATGGGAGCCCACCTTAAATGGAACCCTAAAAGAGACCCCAATTCTATATTAATATTATTAAAGTCGTAAAAATTAAGGCCATTTTAAGAAACTAACTTCAGTCATTTCCCGATTTGTTGTTTTACGTCACCCTAGGCCGTAAATGGGATTTTCTGCCCGCTACGCTCACTTCCTGGCTAAGGCAAGACGTAAAACTTTAGTCAAACCACGGCCGGTAATTTGTAAAGCCCCTGATCGCAAAATTATGGGCCTCACCTTTGGCTCGGGTCACAAACACATGCGTTCTAGGACATTCACGAATTCATCGCCCTAGGTATGTTATGTAGTCTCAAAAAAATCTGTGCTCCTAGATAGGATAATCTTTAATTATATTCTAGGTTTTTTTTTACTAGAACCTAAATTTAAGACACCGACACGCGCGACACAAATAGCTGGCCATCATGAGATCCTAATTTAAGCAAATGTTACTAAAACTGAACATAACTACAAAATTTGAAATTATCAGCTTCAATATTGGCTGAGATCTTGTCACTTGTTCCATCTAAAGCTGAATATCTTGGAAACTACTGGTCCTATTTCCACCAAACACAGCTAAGAACCATTACTACGGCCAAGATTTTCGATAAAAAAAACTGCACTCAAATTGGTCCATCCGTTGATACCACAGACAGATTCACAGATACACAATGCTAAACTTGTAACACCCCTATTTTTTCTTCTGAGGTTGTTGAACAAAAATTCAACAGTGTCATATAGTCACCTAAGTACCTGAAGCTCTTAAAAAATATATTTATATAATTTCATCCATTTCCAATTTAAAAAAAAAGTTTTTTAAATTCTCCATTATGTAACAAAACAGCGGATTAGCAACTCAACTATATACTGTACTAAACTTACATTAAAAACACCGACAGCTATGATAATTGATTCGTACTAAGTACTGTCGCTTTTACTAGGCGGTTGGCTCAAAGTGTCGTTTAGGATCGCTATGCTCGGTATTTGTACCAGTTTAATGGCTTCCAGGACTCGATCACATTCTAAATGGAATTAGCTATAATTTAATAGGTACATAACACTTATCCATTAGTTTTATGACACGTGGATAATTCTGAAATTATCTGCCAATGTCTGTGGATGTGATCCTTCTAGTGTTGTTCGCAGAACTTTTATTGGCCGAATTTCATTTGCCAAGTTTGCCAACCAACATTTCGCCGAAGTTTCACTTTGACAACTAACGATTAACAAATTTTTGTATGACATCGTTTCAATTGGTAGACTTATTGTAAAGCAGATTCCTTATTATAATGCCTCTAAACATTTGGGGGACTCATCATTTGTCAAATCTTTCACTTGGTCGAACACTCTTGGACGAATAACGTTTCGTTGACGCAACAGTTACCTTTTCATACATTAGGCAAGTTATAAAACTTATAAATAAGAAAAAGATACATACCCATACCCATACCTACATATTTATTGGTTGGAAATATTAAATTTATAAATAACATTTCAGGATCTTGTTGAAATATACGTATAAGTATTTCAGATTCCTCAAGAAAACAGAGTACCAACAAACGCTTCACCTGTTTATGTCTAAAAATCATATGAAACCCAAAAAAAAACCGGCATAGCGGTCGGCGAAGCTCCTGAACCGAACTGCTACCAGTAAAGTAGGTTAGGTTAGAACTGCGACCACAACAGCGCGAGCCTAGAGCGAAGCAAGCGTGCCGCGGTAGCAAACTTCGAAGCGTCAGAACCGAACTGCTACCAGTAGGTAAACTACTTAGATTAATGGGTTAGGTTAGGTTAGAACTGCGACCACAATAACGCGCGAGCCGAGCGAGCGAAGCGAGCGTACCGCGGCAGCGGTCGGCGAATCCCCAGAACAAATCTGCTACCAGTAAAGTAGGTTAGGTTAGAACTGAGACCACAACGGTGCGCGTTAATTAATTTTTTACATTGTCTTAAAAATAAGTGTCGTTGCGCTCACGATGTTAATAAAATAATATAACGTATTTGCTAAACGAAACGGTACTCAATAAAACATGTATGTGGTAAACAATAAACAACTATTATGCCAACTGAAACATTCTTCAACATGAAAAGTGGCATTTTGAAAATGGACATTATAAAACACATACCAAATGTTTAGGTGGTCACCTATGAGGTTGGTAAATATAACAAACAAATTTGATAAGATGGGAAATGAACGTTCGCCGAAATAAAATTACGCGAAACGTGAGTTGGGAAGTGATGATCGGCCATACAATTTTCGGCGTCTTATTTTCTATGGTATGTTTGTTTATTGTGACGATGTATGATTATTACAAATAAAAAAATTTAGCTCTATATCTATCTCTTATAGTTTCTGACTTCTAGATACCGCACACCATTTGGATTCCCCTGGATTTTGGATCATCCTGTAGGTATATATTTTTATATAAAAAAGTGGCTCTGAATTGTAGATCTCGTGATTTTGTTACGAAATTTCTGAAATAGGTACATTTTGACGTTTTTAACACCCATATATATCTCCGCCATTTTGAAAAAAAAATCTTTTTACTATATTGAAGCTGCTCGGAAATTTTGAGAAAATCGGTTGAGAAATACGTCCTGTAGGTGAAAACAGCCGGAAATTCGGACAAACGGACGTCCCAACCTCTCCGGAAGATTTTTGTATTTGTTTTATTGATTGATTTGAAATGTACACATTTGCTAATATAATTTTATTTATCTATAACAACATTACATCTATCATTATGGTTTCCCAATGCGATAGAGTATTTAGCAACACAAAACAATATTGTAAGTTAACTTAGGTACCTACTAAAAATAATAACATAAAACAAACAAAGACACTTTCGTGAATTCATCGAGTGAACAATGGAACACGTCAACACGAGTTGCAACCTGGTTTCTGAGCGTGCGCACGGCCCTGGTCCAGGGCGCCGCGCGCAGCAGGCCTGTGCGCGCGCGCGGCTCGGCCAGCAGCGGCGCCGGCGCCGCCGCCACACGTACCGATCCGGCACACATAGACATAGGTCTACCACTGCCAGCACCCCAGGGTTGCTGATCTTCCCTCTCAACAATTTAAATATATACTTAAATAAATAAATAAAATAAATATTAAGGGACAATCTTACACAAATCGACCTAGTCCCAAACTAAGCTAAGCTTGTACTATGGGTACTAGACGACGATATACATAATATATAAATACATATATAGATAACATCCATGACCCAAGAACAAATATTTGCACAAATATTTGCCCCGGCCGGGATTCGAACCCGGGACCGCCGACTCAGTAGGCAGGTGTCTACAAACCGAGCCAA
Organism: Apotomis turbidana; assembly: GCA_905147355.2. NCBI lineage: Eukaryota > Metazoa > Arthropoda > Insecta > Lepidoptera > Tortricidae > Apotomis > Apotomis turbidana. The sequence goes on along the minus strand of LR990307.1, from coordinate 4,194,273 downwards.
ACGCGTCGTCAAAAATATATGAGCGATAATGTGATATTTTAATATGATACGTATGTGACAGAACACCGACACCAGATACAAATGTAGTCTATAGTATGTGACATGTAAAATTGCAATCCATTTTATACATAAATAAGTATGAGTATGATTTTTTGGTCAAGCTGAAACAGACACCTCGCTCACTTCGCTCGCTGATCAATTAACGCACACAATTCCGATTCGTTCTCAAATTAAAACACTTTAGATGGGAATCAGAAATAAGCATGAGCGACTTAAATTAAGTGGTAAAATTAATGATTATGCGATAAAATTAATACCAATTTGCATTTATGGCTTTTAGTGTTTTTTTACAACTTTATGTTTGTTGAGCGGTGTTTTTACGTCTTTGGCGTTAAATACATGTTACGACTTGTCGAATTAATGGAATACTAACTACAGCAACCTTACCATGAGTTTACAGTGACCGTACTCGCTAGCGACTGCGTAAACGGTTTGTATGGATAATTGTGGTTCTACAAAGTAAGGGCTTGTGCACAAATCAAGTGAGGTTTTTTCGGCTACTTTTTGTCTCCCCCTCCCCCCCTGGTGATATTTGGTGAGGTTCTTTGATAACCCCCCCTCCCCCTCACTACCTCAGGTGTATTTTTTGTCCGCCAAAATTTCGTAAAATAGACTCGCTATTTTGAAGTATTTAACAACTGAAGATTGTTTTTAACGAAACCGAGAAAAAATATCGTTTTTTTCTTATTTTGTTCACTGTAGAAAAATACACGTGAGGTCTCCTTATAGGTACCCCTCCCTCCTCCAACGTGATATATCGTTATTTTTTGTGACCCTCATGAATCCTTTCAAAACTAGTGTGTGCGGTGTCGTTGAATATGCTTGTAAAAATAAAAGGGGTCTTCAAACGTTATTTTTGATAAAGTCAACAGTTTGGTAAATATTCGCACCGAAAATTAAAAAAATAGCGTCGCCCCACAACAGTTAAGTGATATACTGCATTAAAACATTCCGCCCAATCTGGCGCGTATAATCGATAACTTCCAGAAGATAATAAGTAATTACAGTTACATATTAAAATACTTAAACGGGTTTAATCACGTCGTAGAAGTTGAATAACGCTCGACATGTTTCGAATCGGTACGCAATTCATCATCAGGAGAGACGATCAGTCGCGGCGGCGGCCAACCGAACACTGCGGGCATGCGCCCTGTCCGCGCGGCTGCTCGACGCGGGTGTCACCGGCGGAGGCGCAAAACTACCCTCATCATCACGCACAATGCCAATTGTCGGGTTGCACACAACACCCACTACGCTCCAGCTTTCTAATAAAATATTATAATCTAAGTACATATTTTAGTTGAATTTAATATAAGGTAATGAGGCTGATACAAGTATATTTTAAAATTTATAATAACAATAATACATATATTAAAATACAAACTATAAACTAAGAACTTAAGTATCTAAAATATATGCTAAAACGGAATAAATTTTATATTATTTTAGTTGAATGAAGTGATAAACGCGGTACGTATAAATTTTTCTTGGGATAGAATTTCTTTTCATTCTATTGAACCTCACGTGATTTGTGCACAAGCCCTAAACCCTAGGGGCGCTGCACTCTTCTCCATACAAATGGTTTACGCTGTCGCTTGTGAGTACGGTCACGTTAACTCATGGTAAGGGTGCAGTTGTAGTTCGAGCGAGCGAAGCGTCCCCGATTCACCTTGGTCCAAAAACTTATGTCCGTATGTTTGGATGTTTTGATGCCCAGATGTTTTCCGGTTGTTCTCGCCTACTGGTCTTATTTCTCAATCGATTCTCATGAAATTTTGTGAGTAGTTTCGATACAAAGGTTGTCTGGAAGAGATCGCTTTTTAGCGATAAGAACGGCTGTTGTCTACTTATAAACTGTGTTGTTTTGTTTCCTTTTTGTAAACTTTTACTGATGTGGAAGGTACCCCTCTCTCAACCCCTCTCCAGTTTTTTTTTTTTTTAATATAAACCTAGAATTTTATAATAGTATAGAAATATAAATAAACATCCATAACTAAATATCTCCCTGAGTTTCTCACAGATAGACAACAGTACGATATTATTAGTAGATAAAACCGGTCCCAGCAATAAATGCTCGTTTGAATTTGTCCGTCGGTCTGATTTATCTGTAGCTGTTTCCGCGGCCATACATTTTGTATGTGCTTAAGAGGCCGTTCGTAACTTGTTTGAGGTTTCATACGATTTGAGAAAATACAGAGTGATGATGAATATATATACAGGGTGTCCCTAAAACCAAAGCCAAAATGAAGAGGGGTGATAGAACAGCTCATAAGCAACCATATTAAGTCAATTTGACCTTAATAAAAAGTTCATGGTTTTCGAGATATTGGCATTTTTAAAAAACTCGTGACTTTTGATACCCTGCGTCAGTATGTCGATTACCGATTCGAAATTCGAATTCAAGTCGGCTTTCTGGTTAAAGATTATTTTAGTAATTTTAGTACACTTCGTTTGATTATGTGCTTTATTTAGTTTGGTTTCTTAATTTCTTAAATAGACTTGCAATTCTACTGGTAAACCAATAGAATTGCCGGGTTCGCTATGAACATTTAATTTTTTTTTATTCTAAAATTGAATTGTGTTCCAATTTCAAATTGTGTATTCTTTAAATCGATTTTTTGTTCGAAATTAACTTAATATGGTTGCTTAGGAGCTGTTCTATCACCCCTCTTCATTTTGGCGTTGGTTTGAGGGACACCCTGTATATATATAGCCTTACAAGTGTATGTCGGTCCGGCCCAGTGGCGCTACAAACAGCTTTCATATGGCAATAATGTGCATACGTCACATATTTGCATTATTAAACGATTCAACCAAATTCAAAACATTGTTTACCGGAATGCTGCTCAATCCTTCGTTCTTATTGCTAAATAAATACTTTATCCTTTTAAAAAAACTTGACTTTCATCACTGTGGATAGTTTTGGCTTTATTATGCAAAATTTAATTGAAATTTGCGGAATAATTACTCCTGTTTTTTCTTTGTTTATTGTTATTAATCCGTTTGTGGCGGCTCGAAGCTTGTGCCAGTATCAGTTTTTTTGGTTTGTAACCAATTCATGATTTCCGCGTTAAATATAAATAAGACTTATCAAAAAATAAAACATGAGAGGAAATGAACATGAACAAAGATGGCCCATGAATCTCTTGTTTATATCAGTGACATTCACCGACTTTCAACGCCAGTTACCAAAAATATGTCGTTGGCAATTATACATATATATTAGTACCACTAAAATCCGCAATAAGGCGTCGGTTGTACAACCCTCCGTTGGGCTCTAAGTGCTTTAAAAAATGCAATACAAGTACTCTTTATTCCACACCTCACAAAATAAACAGGAGATACTATGCAAGGCATTACAATTACAGGTGAATGTGGCTAAAGAGCGATCCCTACCAGACAACCTTTGGGTAATGAAGAATTTAAACATGTATTATATTTAAAAATATCTATAGATAACTAACTAAAAAAACACCAAAAAGTCCTCTTAACATTTAAGTTCCGATCAATAGGTTTTTTACATGAAATAAATCTAATTTTAAATGCACAGACCGGTTGAGCACTCTGCTTATCACGATTCGCGAGAGATTTAGTGGGTTTACTTGACGTCTGCCTAGTGATGTAAAACTTGAGAATTACGCAAAATACTTGATATTTTGTCATGGCGTCACGGAGTTAAGAGGCCTTATTCCTTTTAAAATTTATTTTTTAAATATTAAGACAAATATATTGATAATTTCAACAAATTTTTGAAGTGAATGATACTTTTCCCCGAGTTCTACGTAGTAACATAGCTATTTCATGCTTTCATAGCGTGCAGTCGAAAATAAGCTGGAAAAACTAATTTTTCGCGTGAATTTTGTCAATTTCGAGTAGTTTTTGAAACAAAATTTATCAATGAAAAATTCAAACTGTAGGTTTCAAATATGTACCAATAAACCCTAATAGCCCCGTTCTAGGTAGTTATATGTTAAGAAACACGTTTGATCATAGAGAAAAATGTCTAACCCAATCAGCATTTAAAAAGGAATACGGCCTCTTAAAGGGGCAAATTAACTTCGTAATACGTAAATAAACACAATTTATAATGGGTCTATCGCGATAATCCTCATTTACCTCCATAATCTTACGTTTCGGCGGGGTTGCACACGTCGTGGCCTCACATGTACTACATCCCCGTGATAACTTGTGTTAATAAAGGTCGAATCGCCGTTGAGTTGTTATAATGTGCGAAGACCTTTATGTGTACAAACCGCGAGAGTATAAAGTGTCATAAATATATCATCATCATCATCATATATTTAAGAGCTAAGCTCTTGTCGGTGGAGTAATTTCCAGCTTATTCTACATTCCGCCTTCTCTTTTACATCCTTATACAATGAAACATTTATTTTTTCCTTTATTTGCTCCATATATGTCCTTCTCGGTCTTCCCCTCTTCCTTCTCCCTTCATAAATATATAATAATAAATATTTTAAGGGACAAACTTACACAAATCGATCTAATCTCAAACTAAGCAGTGCTTGTACTATGGGTACTAGACGACGATAATAATAATATACAAATACATATAGTAAGCTTAACAAATATTTTTTATTCGGTTTCCGCAACTGTGAATATTTAAATAAAACAATTTAAACGGATTATATCGCGTATATTAATTATTAGAGCCGTCCTGACGTTTCGATAGCTTTACAATTACCATTGTCTAAGGTTGACTGAGAAAAACACAATTTTTCTCTGTCAAACTTACATTTGTGCAAACTACCCATTTTATAAATACGAATTAAATATAAAAGTGTACATACATGCCAGATGGGCCTAATGTGTAAGGATGGTTACACATGTGCCAGAAAGGCTTTATTTAATATATAAACCTTTAATTATTTTATTAAAAATACCAGCGGTTCACTATAAGGCTTACTGAGTAAGAAAAACCACCGAAAGAAAACTGCCAGACTGCCTCATTTATTATTAGGATATATAATTTTAAAATAAATACTCTACATTATACATTATAAAATCATGAGTGTTTTAAATCAATAATTGTGACAAAATAAAATTTTATCAAAGAACATGACAACATTGACACCTGTAATGCATAAATGCAGTCTTTTGTACGCCTGGCGGCGTAATTTTTTTTCGTATAATAATTTTTCTACCATAAAGCGCGAATCAGTGACGTAGATACGTGTACCTTGTTTTCTACCATGACTGAAGCAAAACGGATTAAGATCTACAAAAAATATAATCTCAACCTTTCCACTATTTTTGACACGTCGTGACACTTGGGGTCACGACACTATTTGTGACACAAAAGGCACTCGGACACGAAATAAAGGAAGTCGACACGATTTCCGTTTTTTCGACGTTACCTACCTTTGACTTTTGACCGGCGTATTCGGTCGTGATTACCGATTAGTTAACATTTTCGGTTATGTATTTTTAGCTGTCGGTAGTACCCCAATAAATAAATATACAACGTTGATTGTTCTTAGTATTATTTACGACAAAATTACTTACTGTTGAGTTTCTTTCGGCTTTCTTCTCAATAGCGGTCTCTTGGGAAATGCCGGTAGATTCACAATCTGACTTGTAAAAGAGCCCTTGTGGCCTACTTACTGAATAAATTATTTCATTTCATTTCATAGGCGATAGTTTGTAAGTGAGTTTGCGCTATGTGTTTGTATGTTTGTTACTTCTTCAAGCTCTAACGGCTGGACCAATTTTGATAAATTTCGGTATGAAGGTACTGACACCCTGCATTACAACAGGCTACTTTTTATCCCGAAAAAATATAGTGTTCCCGTGGGATGAGCGGGTGACACCGCGAGGTGCAGCTATCACTATATAGTATAAAACAAGGTCGTTTCCTGCTGCCTGTCTGTCTGTCCCTATGTATCCTTAGATCTATAAAACTATGCAACAGATTTTGATGCGGTTTTTTTAATAGATAGAGTGATTCAAGATGAAGGTTTATATGTGTAATACATGCATAGTTGATTTGCAGCATTGTACCCGTGCGAAGCCGGGGCTGGCCGCTAGTAGTAATACATAGCAAAATTGCACAATTTGCTAACTTACATCCAAAGACTAGGCTTATTGCATTAGTATTGTGAAAGCTCAATGAATGTTCCGAAGTTGCCCAATAAGATGACTGTACAATACAAGGAATGCGGTTTCAGACGGTACTGCCAAGCTTCAAACATGCAAAACTCATTGATGCGAAGATTAAAGCTCAAAAATGAGTTACCTAGTGGAAGAGACTGAAAATCGAACCCGGTACCTTTGGATTGCCGGTCCAGCGCGTTAACCATTCGGCCACCTTAACACCCAAGCAACCTCTCGAATTTTCCCTATGTTTTGTGTGTCGATCTTCATTGTTTATTTGAAAGGCTTTTCACCTTAGCGACCTCTATGTGAAACCGTTAATATTCACATCTTACCGTATCGTATTAAAAATGAGACCTTACATGTTTCATAAATTTATTGGCAAAACTATGACTATGGCAAATCAGCAAAGGATTTAGTTGACCTAGCGTGCTGTTACCCGCGCATTCAACGGGAACACTATTGTTTTTCGGGATAAAAAGTAGCCTATGTGTTAGTCCAGCGTGTCAGCTACCTCTATACTACACTTATCAAAATTAGTCCAGCCGTTAGAGCGTGAAGATGTAACAAACATACACTCTCACAAAATTTCGAAAACCTGAAGCGAAAAATGAATTATACTTATCGAACCCAATCACAAAATTTTATGAGAATCGGTAGAGAAATGCGACCTCTAGGCGAGAACAATCGGAAATCTGGACATCCGAACATCCAAACATCATGTATATAGATTTGTAATGGCGAGTCATTCGATTTTCTTTCAAAATGTAGGAAATATTGAAAATGTAAGTCATATTTCAGCCAAATCGTAAAATGTCAACTGCCTAGCCATTTAATTGTCTGGCTAAACCTGCGATATAATCATACCTACATACAGTTAAACGCGAACAGACACCATAGACCGCTTCACAGCATTCCTTCTCGCAAAAAGCCCATGGGAGTTAATGACGAAAGAATCTCTTTGTATGTCCACAAAGTATGCCTTCTCCGAACCAGAGCCTTTTATTATTTTTTAATTGATGGCCGATTTAGTCGGTTTTGGAATTTTAATTCCGCCTTGTTCGGTTGTTTGAGTTTTTAAAAGTCCAAAACGATGTTGAAACTGTCTATTTAAATAACATTGGGAAGCACGAAATAGCACACTATTTGCTATACCGGACCTTTTCGTGGCACAGCCATAATATTAGAACCATAAGGGTAAAGTGTACGCAGTAGGTATTTCAGTTCGAAATAGGAGTCATTTTCAAAAAGTACATATTTAGTTAAAGGCTTAATAAAAACAAAATTACGATCGCGTCTTTTATGTTACGAAAGTTTCTCATACAAAAGATATGGTAATGATAGAAGTTATGTTTTTAACACGCAAGCCCATAGAAACGGAAACGTCGTTCATGCCAATATAATTTTGCTCGGAAAACTAGGCCTAGAAGTCCTTAACTTTGTACGTGTCCACCGAAAAGACGCGAACCTTAATCTGACAATGACCCGTTTGATCTGTGCAATAAAGTTAAAATAAATAAATGTATAATTTTGGATACTTCATTGAGCGAGCGATGCAAATCCATTTTAGCTTGGCCTATCAAAAAACAAAACTTTATGACACACCGATTTAAAAATGAAAGTGTCATATAATACCATATTATCATAATGTATACTGTCTCTAACTGTATATCTGTCACGTTATAGCCAACTTAACATGTTTTTTTATGACTCAAATATGCAAATAGACTATGTAATACGTTTTGAGCAAAGTGGAAGTTATAAAGTTTGACTATTCTTTAAATATTTGACGTATTAATTTGAACTTTACATTTGAGTTAACAAAATCGGTTTTTATGTATTATATTTGTCGAAATTTGATCTTAATTTACTGCTATGCCTTATTAGGTACATCATATGTTTATTTTGCGATTTCTCTTCGTATTTATTTCATTTCATACTAACCTAGAAATGTATTTCTTTGGTAAATATTTGTGTCCTAAAAAGTTAGAGATAGCATTTTTTGCAGAAGAGATTTAATTTGTAAAAGAGAGCCATAGGTAACTCACCGCCAACGCGCACTTTGCTGTTCGACTCCGCTTTCCGTTTTTGTATGAGAAAAACCGCGTTCATAACCAGTCATAGCCGCCACGCCCCTCTACCAATCTATCTATCTTCTATGTACCTATATAAAATAAAGTCGTGTTAGTTACACTATTTATAACTCAAGAACGGCTGAACTGATTTTGCTGAAAATTGGTGGGGAGGTAGCTTAGAACCAGGAGAAGGACATAAGATACATATTATCTTTTTTTTCTTTTTTTTTTCTCTGCATTTATCGACTTTCAGGCGGTACAAAGTTCGCCGGGTCAGCTAGTTGTACATAATTCATTCTACAAAAACAACCATTAAACTTCAGTTATCAAGTGGCTTTTGCGCCTTTTGTAGTGTTTAATCTGTTCCTTAGGGTTATAATGTGTTTTTATCCCCGACGAAAAGAGAGGGGGTGTTATAAGTTTAACATGTGTATCTATGTGTCTGTCTGTGGCATCGAAGCTCCCTAACGGATAGATCAATTTGATTGCAGTTTTCTTTAATCCACAGCCATCTCCGTCGACATAGTTCAAAGCTATATTTGGTAGAAGTAGGACCAGTCGTTTTCAAGATTATTCAGGTTTAATTGGAACAAGTGACAAGATCTCAGCCAATATTGAAGCTAAGAATTCAAAATTTTGTAGTTATGATCAGTTTTAGTAGCATTTTCTATATCACTCATTGAATGAGGGTCTCATGATGACCAGCTATTTGTGGGGTAATTAAAAATTCAAAAGACCTTAATGTAATAGTAGTTTATGCAACTGATACATAATGAGAGGCCTTAAAACACGAGTGTGGTTTTATGAAACGAGCGTCAGCGAGTTTCATAATAGGATCACACGAGTGTTTTAAGGCCTAATTATGTACAGTTGTATACACTACTTTATCTACACACATATCATAAGTACTCTAAGATAGGTTCAGAAGCCATAAGGAAATGACCGGCACCACTAGTGCTACCTGTAAAATATCTAACACATATACTAATGCAGTAAGAAATAAATCTGAACAAATACATAAACAGATTATTTATTGTAATAGTTGTAATTTACATTTACATTGAAACAATATTTACAACTAAAATGTGAATAACAATAAACTTTTCACAATTCTACTTTCGTAACAGCAAAGAACCAACAAACAAATGACAACAATAATGGCGGCAATTCGAACCTCCGTCAAGACGAATGTTTTTTTTTCTAAATCATATACAAACGAATGTATCCATATGCTCATGTCACTCGAGATCAAATGTCGTGCGGTTTTTATAAAAAAACATACTGAATTGACGTTTCGTATCGATAACAATATTCTATTCTATTTTTTTTTAAATGGCAACCGGTCACAGTTAAGCGACCATTACTGCCAATGTCTCGTTGCCAATCGCACTCGGCGACTAGATAGAGGATTGATACCACGTTGTACGGTGAGTTGATAAAATCGTGCTTTTTGTAAAGTGATAGCGATTTACAAAAAACCACACGGACTATCGGGCCTTGACCCAGGAAGGGCTATGTACGCTTCAAGTTGAATTCTTCATTAGCTATTCACACATTCGTTTGATCACTGCACAATACGCTATCAATACTACACATTGAACGACAAAAATGAATAAATAACGAACAACAAAACCTAAACGCATGCGGCCATCTTAAGTCACGGACCGGAACGATAACAATATTAATATCTATGGATACTAGAATAGAGACCAACTTGAGTTTTGACAGCTGTTCCTAATTTAAACTCGTAACCTTACAAAAATCGGTACTGTAATAACATTACAGTACAGATTTTACCTACTACCACAGACAAAAAAATCTCATAGTAAAATTGGTTGTAATAATGCTGGTCATTTCCTACGATTTCTGAACACATTTTAGAGTTTTAATGATATGTGCGTAGATAAAAAAAAAACTTAATGTAAGGGTTAAAACAATAAAGAGCATCAATAAAATTACAAAAGCGACAAAACCCAAAAACCACCCAAAAAACCGACTCGCACTTGACTGCTCGAAATATGCGACGTAATAAAACTCAAAGATTCCCGTGCGATACTGAATTTAAGTTTAAAACTTGAAATATGATTAAATACGAGTTCTGGTGAAAAATATAACAGTTTCGTATAAAATCGGGCGGAGGGGCCATGTCGTAAAAAAGGTTGATCCCATTCAGTGATAACTGCGGCGCGGGAGTAAGGTGGGGACACACCGATGCCCTGGTCTTTACAGTGACAAACCATTGATACAAAGATCAACGCTCAAAGAAAAATTGAATTATCTGGTGGAAGAGACCGGGAGTCGAACCCGGTACCTCTGAAGTGCCGGTCCATGCGTGGTCACTTCTACCGTTTTTAAGCTTTGATCTTTGTATCATCAATGGTTTAAATCAATTTGTAGCTCTACAAAGTAATATTATTAAACATCTTTCATAATTATAAAAAATGATTTTATTAAAACTTTCGTGAGACATATTTAATTATTGTATTAAACGGTTTACACTCACGTGATATTGTCAGGAACGGCCCGACATGTTTCGAACTCGTATGGAGCCCTTCATCAGGGACGGCTGCCCGTACACCGCCGCGGCAAACTCGTCACTGCTGATACTTTGACCGACGTTCCGCTCTGAGCGCGCGCGCCGATGGCGCGGGGGCGGGGGGTGCTTGCAAGCCCGCAACTTGTCCGTCCAGCACTCCAACGTCACGTCTATTGATGACAAAAGTTAAATCATTATTTTTGATATTAATTAGTGTATTAACGGCCCGACATGTTTGAGTGACGAGTTTGCCGCGGCGGTGTACGGGCAGCCGTCCCTGATGAAGAGCTCCATACGAGTTCGAAACATGTCGGGCCGTTCCTGACAATTTCACGTGAGTGTAAACCGCTTAATACAATAATTAATTATTAAAACTGTTTAAATTCACGTAAAAATTGTCAGGAACTAATTATTCTTAAAGTAACCGCTACGCGCTGTATATATTCTTCATACAAATCGTTTACACAGTCGCTAGCGAGTACGGTCACGTTAACTAAGCCATAATAAGGTTAACTGGAAGAGATCCCTAATAGGGATAGGTTCGCCTTTGTACGTATTTCATTTGTTATCAATGTATTTATAACCAGTATTGTACAATAAAGTGTTTACATACATACATACATACATAATCTATATTTATTAACATGAAAAACTCCCGTGAGGCTTAAATACAGTAAGATCCATATGAAACGGGTTTAAGAGGGCGCCAACGCGTTAGCTAGCTCTCTCTCTCACTGAGCGTAAGCGTGAGCGAGATGGAAGTGCGTGCTCGGAAGCGCGGAAATCATGTTTTTTGAGTTGTGTCATAAACGTGTGCATTTTATATTGAAAATAGTTGTACAGTTTTTGAGGACTTATAATTGTGCATCTATTAAGCTAAAAAACATTGTTAAAAACGGAAGGGTTTTGAAGATCCAACCGAAAATACATATCTAAAACAGGGTTATGTTTGAGAGATAAAAGTATCAAGAAAATTATTACCAATCATGTTTTCACGTTGACAAGATTGAAGAAAAACTGTTTAAGTTTCTTATTTCCAAGGGACAGATTTTTAATCACTATGGATGTTGAGATCTAGGATCATTTACCTGACGAATTTTGCATGGGTGGGCTCTTAAGTCGAATATTGCTCGACATGTTTCGGATTGATTCGTGATTCATCATCAGGAGCATCGAGCTCTGTCGAGCAATATGCTTAAGCGATGTGAGTAAACCAGTTTCATATGGATTATAATACATAATCATAATCACATTGTATAAAACAAAGTCGCTTCCTGCCTTTCTGTGCTTACGTATGCTTAGATCTTTAAAACTACGCAGCTAATTTTTATGCGGTTTTTTTTAATAGATAGAGTGATAGGAAGGTTTATATGTAATACATGCATAATTTAGAATCCCGCCAGGGCAAACATTTGTGTGATGAACTCGAATATTTGTTTCTACCTCATGGATGTTATCTATGTATGTATTTAATTTATGTATTACTAGCTTTTGCCCGCAACTACGTACGCGTGGAACTTGATAAAAGGGATTATTAAAAGCGCCTAAGCAAATGTAAGAGCAATTGTGCTTTTGGTCTAATAATTACATTTCCTACAGGATCACCGCACCCCAACAGAAATGTTCACTCCCTTTTCAATCTTTTTAGGTATAATTTCCAGGATGAAAACTATCCTATGTCCTTCCTCGGATCTTAAACTATCTCTATGCCAAACTTCATCAAAATCGATTCAGCGGTTTAAGCGTGAAGAGGTAACAGACAGACAGACACACTTTCGCATTTATAATATTAGTATGGAAGTATGGATTTTTGTCACTTGGTATGCCTCGCGCTTATAATATAAAAATATCCCCACATTAACGTTCGGTTGAGCAGGAGCTTCAGCGGAACTGGTCAATACGGTATTCGACAGTATAAAATAAGTTAAGGTCACCTGAGGCTATTGCGACTATGAAGCAAATGCGACTTTTGATGATATCATAAATGAACAACAGTTAAAGATCACCCATACCCATAGCCTTACTGCTTAAAGTGCCAACTATTAATATAAATAAAATAGAGAGCACAGTGGTAAAGTAAAATCCACAGACCTACGGACTAAATTGACAAGTAAGTATGAACAAATGTTGCCACAGTTTGGCCAGTGTCGTTCTCATCGATATTAAAATTATTGTTACATCGTAGGTTTAAGGTCGACCCAGACGGGACAATCAAATTGGCAATTTGATCGGCTAATCGATATATCAACTTTTTCCAGTGATTTTAACAGATCAAAAGGTCTGTAGTGTAGACCCCTATTATGTCAAACCAGCAATAATGTACATGAAAATTATATATTTATGATAATTGATAGTTTATTGAATACATACATTTTTAAATGAATTAATAAAATTACCTATTGTTCTTTATTTTCAAATTCCCAACAATGTGGTCCGGTCCATCTTTTTAACAAAAAAAAAGCGGGTATCTTCAGAAGTAGTTGACCGCTGTTTACAAACTACTTTTATGTATCTAACGATACGATTTGTAATAAAGACTAGTTATCGTCGGACAAGGTGTTTTATTTTTTACCTACAGGCTCGGAAACCTTTTTATGCTTTAAAACTAGTGGGTAAAAACGCATTTTATCCATCCACTAGCTCGAAAATCAAACAAACCAAAATTTGTAACTCTTATTTGAAACTAATATACTTATTTTTGATTTAAACTAGTCTGTTATTTGTTCTTTACAACTTGGCGATATATTGTTATCGACATATACTCTTCACTATTTTTATTTTTCTGTTCCTGGTATCATTTTACCTGTCAGTCATTTGTCAATTTAGTCCGTAGGTCTGTGGATTTTAGTTTAGGTAAATGAAGTGGTGCGTTTCTATGATATGATATCAAAAGTCGCATTTGCCTCATAGTCGCAATAGCCTCAGGTGACCTTATCTATTATATTATTAAGGTGAATTCAAGTTTATGAATGCGTTTATGTGTATGTTACACATAAACACACATACTTCTTCGCGCTCAACTCAAACGGCTGGACCAATTCTGATGAATTTTGGTATGGAGGTAGCTAACACCCTGGATTAAGGGGTTACATGGGTTTCACGGTTTCAAAAAATCGATTTTTTTTTTATTGCCTCATTAAATTTTACAACATCTCTAGAATATTGTCCTAAATTTTCAAATTGATCCGAGTAATAGTTTTGGAAATACAGCCTTCAAAAGTTGAGCGCTCGAGGCCAACTAGTAGGCTAATAGCCTAAGCGCGAAAACTTTAAACGCGTTTTTCTCGAAACTGTGTTTTCAAAGTCGGTTGGCAGAATTTCTCGAGAACTACTCAATCGATCTTCATGAAATTTTACACAGGTCTTCGCGATACAATTCTCAATGAGTTGGACGAAGGATTTTTTTTTTTTCGATTACAACTATTTGAAAAACAAAAAAATGTAGAGAAATTTTCATCGAAATTGTCATTTTTTTGTAAAAAGGTCTGCCAAAAATCCAATTTTCACTTTTTTTTTTTTCCTTCGTCCACATTATGGTTTATGGTCTTAACTAAAATACATATTTTTTTTTTCCCTTCTGATGATCCTGTAAGAAGTTCTTCTGCCAACGCGGACTCACTTTTTTCCCGAGGGGCCGCCGGAAATGACGTCACAATGGCAGAGTTTTTAATATTTTTTTACAAAAATTTCAGAATTCCTTTATCAAATGTGTATTTTTATGACAGTACAAAATTTGAATAAAAAATTTCATTTTTCATATGAAAAAAAAATTGTTGAAAAAAGGCTATTTTTTCCCCGAGGAAACCCATGTAACCCCTTAACATAAGGGATTTTTTTTATCGCGAAAAATTTAGTGTTCCCGTGGGATGAGCGTTACACCGCGCGGCGCAGCTAATAATTCTATATAATTAACAATCCTACTGAAAAAAGAAACACGAGAATTGGTTGAGCGACGTCTAGGCGAGAACAGCCGGAAATCCGGACAGACATCCAAACGTATGGAAGAATTTTGGCCTCGCTTCGCTCACTCGCAAAAACAAGCATATTTGATACATCCCAGGCCAAAAATATGGAAACAAGCTTATATTACAATATAAAGCTGTGATTTCCTTACGGAATAAATTTCAAAATTACACATAAAAATTATTATAAATATTTTAAAAGTCAATAACGCAAATTCTGCTTATGAAAATTGCCAATGCAACATTTTGTAGAAAGGCAATAAAAAAAGATGACATGCACTTTGTCCCGGAGTTAGGTAAGTATATACTATATATTTTTACAATATGCAGATGTTTTAATAGTGGATGTTCTATTTTTTTATCTT
Organism: Apotomis turbidana; assembly: GCA_905147355.2. NCBI lineage: Eukaryota > Metazoa > Arthropoda > Insecta > Lepidoptera > Tortricidae > Apotomis > Apotomis turbidana. Next base: position 4,179,164 of record LR990307.1, on the reverse strand, counting down.
TAGGGGGTGGCCTAATGGTTACTAACATTTACACAAGAAATAATTATTGGAAACTTTCAATATTAAAAGAATAAACTTTGTTTCCATACTTTTGACCTAGGGTGTACATGTAAAGCTTACATTACCGGTTTCAGTATTTATCTGCCAACTAATCTCCAGTAGCAATATCTGCACGATTTTGACCGGCACTGTCATTAATGCGGGCTTACAACCTGTCAAGGCGACCTGTCAAACGATGACCAGTTGTCAAACACGGTTAGCTGCGCAAGATTCAACTTTATTACGCAATCGTAAGGCTTTAAGAAACTGCATTATGGGTTAAGGATCGAAAAGATATTATGTACGGGTTTTAGATATTAAAGTATAGACTTTAATGATAAGATATTGAATAAAATATGGCACAATGATTTAGGCTTCTTGCAGACTGTAATCAACAAAATTAAAAGGACTTTTATAATACGCGAATGTGAATTATAATGGATGGTATCACGGGTGTGTTATAATGTTCGTTTCGTTGTTTTAAGTAATGTCAAATATGATCGATGGATGTTGTTAGTTTTTTATTTTGGATTTTGAATGGTAGGTAATGTGTTTTATGAGTCATAATCGGTTTCACGCTGTAGTAGGTATTCTGTATTAAATCGATTGGAATTATGACCCCTCTCGATAGAAAATTAATTATCAATACAATTTTAGAATAAATGCTTTTATGGGATCAAGTATCTATACGGGTCTAACTACACTAAGACTGCTCTAAAAGTCAGAAATGACCGTCAAAGTTCAACATTCCTACGAAGCACTTGAACGCTCCATACAAATGGCCACCTACATGTGACATCTATTGTGGTTTGGGTTGGGTACCAATATCTGTATGGAGACAATAAGTAATTTTCCATTTTCACCGTGAAAAAGTGCGTTTAATTTCTTGTTTGTCATATAATTATTGCTTTGCAAATGTACATTTGTCAGTAAATAAATATTAAGGGACAATCTTACACAAATCGACCTAGTCCCAAACTAAGCAAAGCTTGTACTATGGCCACTGATAGACGACGATATACATATTACTATATAAATAAATATATAGATAACATCCATGACCCAGGAACAAAATATTCGAGTTCATCACACAAATATTCCAGCCGGGATTCGAACCCAGGACCTCTCAGTAGGCAGGTGCCGCGTCGTCAATGTCTGTCGAATCAGGATCTCTACTCTCGTTAGAGCGTTGATTACTATATTTGAATCTGACTGTACCTTTATAGGTTTATTGTAATCAGGTACAGTTCAAGTAAACTAACTCGGAACCGACAATCATTGTTAGAATAACAATATGGACATAGAATATTCGTGAATCTATTGGTAGACGTGAAATTAGGCATAATACAATGCAAAATACGCTTGCACACCAAAAATATTTGCATGAGAAAACGAATACAAAATACGGCCAAGTGCGAGTCGGACTCGCGCACCGAGGGCTCCGTACGACTAAAGAATTTTTAAGCTGTTTTGTTTTTTTAGTGCACGTAGGTAGATTTATTTTTAGCCCTCGACGAAAAAAGGGGGGTTTTATAAGTTTAACATGCCTATCTGTGTATGTATGTATCTGTTTGTGGCATTGTAGCTCCCAAACGGACCAATTTGAGTACGGTTGGGAGCGACATGGTTCTTAGCAATGTGTTGGTGGAAATAGGACTAGTTTCCTTAGAAACTGATATCTTAATATCAGCCAATATTGAAGCTAAGAATTCCAGAGCATTTTCTGAAGGTATCACTCATTGAATGAGGCTCTCATGATGACTATAGCTACTTACTTGGGTCGGGGGTGGTTTATTTAGGTTATATAAACACCACTCTCGTTCTTTAATGTCAATCATTATACCAGGTGGGCCCTGTAACAGGAGCAATAAATTAAAACATAGATTCTACCCCTCAAACTGAACAACATTTATTAAACAACTTTTAAAAATAACTCATTTATGTATAATGTAAACCTGTAAAATAAAGTTTATTCAAAGAAGCAATGTACGAAACATTTGATATTTAGTAAAGTGACAGCTATGTCAATGCTAAGGCGATGTCAATGTTGGACGGCGTACATGGAAAATGCTATTTACATTATTTGAAATAATGAACATACGAATACAGTATTTAAAAAAAAAAAGTTTCTGAATAGATGTTGTTCAATTTGACGAGTAAAATCTATGTTTTGATTTTTTGCTCCTGTTACAGGACCCACGTGGTATGTAGCAGTTTTTTAAACAATATACAATCCTACTATAGAGGCGAACGGCAGGTGCTCACTCAATATTCTACTCTTTGGCCAACGATTTTATCATTAATCAAGTTGAATTAGGATCCCCTAGTCACGATGACTTCAACTTTAAATAGAGCCCACACTAGCGTTTTACAAGCGTCGACGTGCGTGATCTGTCACTGTCAGAATGCGATTCACGTTTTATACCTGTCTTGCTCGCTCTTACGCGGTCCAGCACCTCTAGCACAACTGTGACACGCGACTCTTTCTCGCGCGAGAAAAAATACCTATCTCTTTCTTCGCTGTATTATGAGAGAGTGACGGGTGATGCTATGTCGCGCGCAAACATAGTTGTGCTAGACAGGCAGAACCTCTGTTTTCGACGCTGTGCGGGCGCTGACAAAACGCCCATGTCCAGAAGATGAGCTTAACATCAGGCGAGCCGCATGCCTAAGACGTGGCGTTCACGTTGCGCGCTATCAGCGCCTCTAGATATACTAGCTATCTTCTATTTCTTTACAGTACGGTGAGAGATTGACGGGTGACGCTAAGTGGCGCGACAAGAGTCGCGAAGCATAGTTGTACTAGACTTTTGCCTGTTGCTTTTGTTACGCCATAAATAAGTGACGTAGCATCTGTCACGTTTCGACATGATGCGTGTGTGAGTGACAGATTTGTCACTTATTTTTCACGTGATAAACGCAAGCATCATAGGCCCCCGATACTGACGCTAAAAATACGTCAGTGTGGGATGTCTAGTTCGATTCGATCTTTTGTTGATTTTGCTCGGAGCCAATCCGAGAAATGGTTGAACTGAGCTTATTGTAGCTAACTAGGTCTTCGAGTTCTGATTTTTTGTATTTAAGATTAAAATCGGTGTTGGGAAGTACCGTTTTTTTACAATGTAGGTAAGTATGGTATAGTGTTCTTAGAAATTGCTTCGGGACAGAAATCATTTGATGTCAATTGGTTACTCTTTCCATTATCCACCTTAAAGGACCTACAATGAAGTGTGGGACCTATATAATATGGGACTATAATTTTCCCATATTTCAGGAATAAATGCACGTTTTAGTTAATAATTTGAAAATTTCTGTTTATGTATAGGTACTTAAGAAAAAAAAGATGGAAATGCTAGTTGTTGCCAAGCGCGGCATATTTAGGTACATATATTAGCGCATTTGAGATTATTTCTCATTTAAATACAACTAAAAACAAATCATTATATTAAGTGGATTATCTTTGCCTCAGAAGCATATTTTAATAGATCATTGAGTATCTAGATAATTTCGTTATAAGTAATTGGTCAATGTGAAGTGCATGAGTAATGTTGTAGTTAAGTATAACAATTTAAGAAATAGTAGATTCGACATTTAATATTATTAAATTATTTGCATAGTTTGTCAATAGGCTAAAAATGTTGCTAAAACCTGGTCACTTAACGACTACCTCTTACGTACTTTAATAGTCTTTAAATACCAGGTCTGAACGGTGTCTTGTTAGTTGATACTGCCATGCTGACCCGAGAGATCCTTCTTGACGCTTCGTTTGACGGGTCCCATGTTATAAGAAGGAGGAAACACATGAGCTGGCAGAGTTCCATTTTTTAATAGTTCGGCAGATGAAGGAATTGCCAAACTTCTCGGTACGTGTGGGAATATTTTCCACGGTGAAGCGATGACATCGCAAACCGGCACGTGTATGATGGTAAGGCTCTAAACGGCGGGACAGATTTTAACCAATTTTGGTACAGAGACAGTTGTCCAGCTAAATCTGGATCTCCAAAATTTGGATGTCCATCCAAACATGGTTATAGGATGGATACTTTACCTGACTAAGATAAAGGAAAAGTTTAACATATACATGTAGAGACCACCTTAGGTGCATCACTGAAATAAATCGGTATATATCATACCAACTCTTTGCATAACAAAAACTCAAAAACATTGTACAGAATTCAAAAACTGTAAACAAATAGAAAATGGCCGTCGCCGGTAATATATCGCCATGGGTCGCGTGGGCGGGACAAAAGACGTGTGGGTCTTTATGAAATTATGGCCTCCGATATTATTGAGCGGAGATATAGAGCCGATGCGAATCGATATGAACAATATCTTGATAAGTTAGAAACTTTCAGATTTAATTCAAGCGTGAAGTTGAAAGCTCCCCCTATCATCCCAAAAAATTAAATAGTAAAGAAAGCGGCTGCTTCCAGCCACCTCCCACTCCGGTAGAAGCTGAGTTTCAGGTCCCCATGAGGGATCCTGACCCCCCCCTAAACGCAGACGCATTCGGGACGTTTACGTGACATTGCCCAAACAGAGGCAGACTGGACAGGTCTACGGCTAGCTAAGCAACCCAGCCTGGCTGGCCTGGCTTCCTCGCTTAACGTATTAGTTGTACTATTATCTATTCTGTGGTATTAGCGTTGCTATTCAGCGAGGAAATGCTGCCAGCGTATTTGGGACCTTGCCAAAGGGGTCCGATTGTTTAAGTCTTATTAATATTAAATTTACTCCGTTTTAGCATATATTGTAGTTTTAGTTAAGTTTATTTATTTTATTTATTTAAACTTTATTGCACAAAACAAAATTCAGTACAAATGGCGGACTGAATGCCAAATGGCATTCTCTACCAGTCAACCATAGGGCCAAACAGAGATACTAGAAGTGGGTGCAAATCAGAAATCTGATGGTACAGAGAGGATCTAGAGTACAAGTAAATACAAAATATTAAGTTCTTAGTTTACAGTTAGTATTAGTTAAACTAAAAAATGGCTGATTTCAGCCATCTGGAAAAATAATCGCAAGGTCTACAGACAACAGAGCCACAAAAATGAATAGATGAAAATATACCGAGGACTTTTGAAAGCCTGGTCACCTATCTCCTCCTTTCTGTTTTCATCTCAAACCGCGAGGTTTAGTGTTATCGATGTTATGACCTAACAAAGCTCTTCTATTAGTTCGCAAACGGAACAGGACCTCATTCTGAATTGACTCAGTGGGGCTAAGCTAAGCATAGACTCTGACTGGCCATCAATTCCTTTTTTTTAAACTACATTTTTTTAAACTGATGCTAAGCAGTTAACGCCGCCTATGGACGCTAGCGATGCCAGCAGCATCACACGCGCGTTGCCGACCCTTTAAATTAATTAATTGTGAAATTACTAGCATAGAGGCATTCTATCTTCGTCCTCCGGGTAGGCAAGCACTTGTGACTCCTCTGGTGTTGCAGGTGTTTATGGGCGACGGTAATCGCTTACCATCAGGCGATACGTTTGCTCGTTTGCCCCCTATGACATAAAAAAAAAAAAAAAAAAAAAACTAATTGACTGCCCTCTTGAAGAACCGCATGCTGTAGCCCCCGGGTGCCTCGGCAAGAGCTCATCCCACAGTTTTCGACCATTATGGCTCCAGTGTGTGCGGATGAAAACATTGCAGGTTTTTCATCAATATATTAAATTTAATTCAATTCAAATAATATATTTCGTATCAATAATCCATAGATTGTAAGTAAAATACAGTGAACATTTTAAGTTGATATATAACCGCAACCGAGTTAATACGACGGCCACGGACGGCCGATCTAGCCTACAGGTATTCTCGTGAAATTGTGCGAGCAGGTTCGATAATTATATAGTTTTTTTTTGTCGATTCAGATTCATTCAAAAAACGTCATCAGCTATATTAAAAAAGCTACGCGAAATCACATATATAGATAACATCCATGACCCAGGCACAAACATTCGAGTTCATCACACAAATATTTGTCCTTGCCGGGATTCGAACCCAAGACCGTCCGCTCAGTAGACAGCTGCACTACAAACTGAGCCAACCGCATCGCCATCAATAGTATAGATATATAAATAAATAAATAATAAATAAATATCGGACAACCTCACACAAATCGATCTAGGAGTCCCAAATTAAGCTCAAGAAGGCTTGTGTTATGGATACTAGACGACGATATACGTACTTATATAGATAAATATATACTTAAATACATAGAAAAACCATGACCCAAGCACAAATATTCGAGTTCATCACACAAATATTTGCCCTGGCCGGGATTTGAACCCGGGACCGCCGGCTCAGTAGGCAGGTGTGTAGACACCGGCAACCGAGCCAAACGCGTCGTCAAATATAGTTTTTAACGGTATAGTCTGAGATACCATAGCTCACCTAACATCGCCATTCCAAATAAGATCGCGATCCCTGCTCTATGTATGGGTCGTGAAATCAGAAAGATGCGATTTTGCGATACGACAATCGCAGCCGATCTGATAACGGTACTAGTCGTTGTGCTGTACCGATTATTACTTTCCCATACAATAGGTATTTTAGCCCCTTTTTAAGTTCATCATGTCATCAGCCTGATTATTTGTTTTTTATTGCAGAATGCTGCATTTTGGTATAGATTATTGTAGTCCAACAGGAGTTCTTAAGCATTTTTTGCTGAAGATGTAAACAAAGAGGAAACAGGTCTAAATATTCCGCAGAAGTCAAGTAATTTTTGCGTATTAAAGCCAAAACTATCCACAGTGATAAATTAAGTCAAGTTTGTATCAATAGGATTCAGTACCTATTTATTTTGCAAGAACGAAGGATTGAACACTGAACAGCATTCTGATAGCAATGTTTTGAATTGTGTTATTGACAAATCGAATTTTCATTTCATAGAAATTTAATTTCATCGAAAGCATTTTTTTTCTGAAACCATAAAATATTTTGGAATTAACACAAAACTAACCTTAACCTGTTTGACCGGTGATCCAGTGGTACCGGATTCGATTCCCAGTCGCTTTCGCCAGGTTACGCATTTCAAATTGTCTTTGTGCTTTGATCTTTGTATCAATGGTTACATCTAAAACAAATTTTTGTTTCACATCTGTAACGTTTTTCCAAATTTTCATTTCTCCGAAAGCCTTTTTTTCCAAAACTGTTAATTTTTCAGAATAATTATAAAACAAACCTTACCTAACCTAAATTATTATGAATCCGTATATGGCGGCTCGAAGCTTGTGCCAGTGCCAGTATCAGTTTGTTTGGTTTATAACCAATGCATGACTTCCGTGTTAAAGACTTATCAAAAATAAAAATAAAAAAATATTAAAACATGAGATGAAATGAACATGAACAAAGATGGCCGATGAATCCTCGAACCTAACCTAATGGGTTCTTTAAAACAATGTTTATAACCTTCTGAAAATATGTCAAATTTCAGTAATAAAACACTTTCGGAAACGAAAACTTGGCGAAACTTTTAATATGGGAAACAACGATCGGCGTTGAGATAGGATGCAGTTGCCGGCAAATTTTTTGAACAAAAATGGCGGATCTGCGCATGTACATGTACGTAAATCGACTACTGCGCAGTCAAGGTTATGCTCGAAAAGTTTGCCGGCAGCTGTACCCTAGCCATTTATATATTGGCAAACAGAATCATCTATCCATGGCGGTTCTTTTGTGACAGCCTAAACATGTGATTCCAAAAAAAAACCTTTTATAAAACCTTTTCGTGAATGCGACATCACATGCCAACGGGCGGTCTAGAACGACAATTTTGAACGGAAGCAAGTATTACAATAAAAAGGCCAGGTAGTTTACAATTTGAGTCATCGGATTGGATACGGCCAAGTCGTGAAATGTGATTCGTTTATTGTGATTTGAATGAGATCTAGTTAGCTGTAGAATGTTAACTGGATTGGGTTGGTTAATTCAGCATGTAGACGTCATGAGGTGAAGTTAATTTATACAACTTTCATTTGTTTCCTGAATAGCTGGGAGAATTCAGCGATAATAGGGTAGTTTTAAGGTTCTGTACCCGAAGGGTAAAAACGGGACCCTGGTACGCGTAAAGGAGATGTATAGATTCTCCAAATCAATGTTAGGTCAAGTGTGTATATCAATATTTTTTTTTCGTGTGTATATTCGTACGCTATGCGGCAAATTGTACATCAGCTAGTACAGCGAGCCTGTGATGGTTACTTTTATCACGCGATAAATAAGTGACAAAGCATTAATTAGAGATGCACCGAATATCCGGTATCCGGCCTATCCTCTTATTTTAATATCCGGCCGGATACCGGATAGCACCGTGCTATCCGGCCGGATACTGGATAGTAAACTTGCTTGATTTTGGGGTAAAACTGGAATGTACTGCACTACTACTACAATTTGCACGTGTACTATTGAACGAAGTTACTTCGTAATAATAATAAATAATAAAAAAAAATATATTAATGGACAAACATACACAAATCGACCTAGTCCCAAACTAAGCAAAGCTTGTACTATGGGTACTAGACGACGATATACATAATATATAAATACATATATAGGTAACATCCATGACCCAAGAACAAATATTTTGCACAAATATTTGCCCCGGCCGGGATTCGAACCCGGGACCGCCGACTCAGTAGGCAGGTGTCTACCAACCGAGCCAAACGCGTCGTTAATCGTAATGACATAATAAAACTCGTTTCGAACCTAAAAATGTGTCCGCGCGAACGTTCACTATGAAACTTTCACTGTAAAACTCATAATGTAGGTATAGTTCCGCCGGCCGAATATCCGGCGGCCGGATACCGAATATTCGGCCGGTGGTTAGGCCGAATATCCGGTATCCGGTATCCGGCCAAACAACTATCCGTTGCATCTCTACAAAGCATCCGTCACGCTTTGACAAAATGCGAGTGTGAGTGACAGATGCTTTGTCACTTATTTATGGACACTTTGTCACTTGTTTTTGACGACGCGTTTGGCTCGGTTGGTAGACACCTGCCTACTGAGTCGGCGGTCCCGGGTTCGAATCCCGGCCGGGGCAAATATTTGTGCAAAATATTTGTTCTTGGGTCATGGATGTTATCTATATATGTATTTATATATTATGTATATCGTCGTCTAGTACCCATAGTATAAGCTTTGCTTAGTTTGGGACTAGGTCGATTTGTGTATGATTGTCCCTTAATATTTATTTTATTATTATTTTTATTATTATTATGGCGCCATCGCCATAAACGCAACCATCACTGGTCCGTGTTTACTGTCGTTGTCAACTGATCTACCTATGTTTAAAGAAATACACGTATTCTATTCTGAAATATTAAATATTTACATAACAGGACTTGCAACCAATTCGCTACTGTACCTACATCCAAACATACCCTTTACCAAATTACAAACAAGCGTGCTCGATTGAGAAATAACCAGTGTTTGACAAACACAGACTTGAAAAAACCAACGATCCGTAGCAAAATATGTTTAACAAAATTCTTACAAACCACAATCTTCGACCCAAAAAACACTAAATAACTTTACAAAATCAGTGGAAAATCGACTTATACCAGTTTGGATAAGCTTCGAAGTAAAATGGGGAGAGATGTATTTATGCCGTTTTGTTTTGGACGGGGCAATAAAAAATGTAGGAAAAAAGGCTTGTATGGTTTTGCCTCGGCTCACTCGATAGCCTTAGATGTATTTATATAGAGTGGTTGATGCCGATTTTGTGAACTGACTCGCTGCGCGGTGTCATTGTTTTTTGTCGCATTGTCTTATAAGCATCGAAACGAGCTTCACTGCTCTTTCACTTACGAAGTGACCAACATCTGTGTTCTCTTTGCTTAAGAGTAAACCTTATTTCTTTTGACTTAAAGACTAATTTAGTGTAAAAGTAATTTGCACTTATAACGCCTTACATTTTGAAGTGGCAGTTGTGGCCGCAGCTAACAATACAGATAATGGTATTGTTCATCGGGTACAAAGCTAATGGGATTCGCTTACCAAATGCGATTCGAACTATACCTTTATTTAAAATTAGATTATCTCTAAATTAATGTTAATTTCAAATCAATCCGACCGCTAAACTTGATATAAATTGGCTTGGAAGTAAATACGCATAATGCTAACATAAAATGTAAAACAAAAAAAAAAGACTCGAGACCATAAAAAGGTGGTAATCACAACACAAACGTGGGCGGGACAATCAACGTAATTGAAATATAACTTACTGTATAAGTGGATAAGAGGAGGTTGTGACCGCACTATACAATTACTCCCCTTTTTGTTCGGTTTTTTCACCTTTATTAGTTTGTTTTTTGGTCGCTTTTTGTAATGCAATGATATATGGCTACGGTTGTTGGAATGCAGATGTGGTAGGTATGTCGTTCATTCTGACTACACGGAGGACACGGCAGATTGACTGATTTTAGGGATTTTTTGAAATTATATTAATAAACTAGCGACCCGCTCGGCTTCGCACGGGTGCAATGCTGATCAATTATGCACGTATTTATACATATCAACCTTTCTCTTGAATCACTATATCATTTAAAAAAAACGCATCAAAATCCGTTGCGTAGTTTTAAAGATCTAAGCATATATAGGGACAGACAGACAGGAAGCTTGTTTAAAACTATGTAGCGATATTAAAGCTCCTTATCCCTTCAAAAATATTGATTGTTTTAGGCATTTTTCTCTATGATCAAACATGTTTCTTAGCATATTATCAATGTTACTACTTAGAACAGAACTATTTTATTTTCTTTATTTGGGAAAAACAGACAATGTCAAAAACAGTTACATAATATGAAAATAAATCTTAACTTAGGTATAGGCTAATACTAATAATACTACTTGCGATTTATTGGTACATACGTATTTGAAACCTACAGTTTGAATTTTTCTGCGTCGGTTAAACACCAACTTATTGGGCTATAAATAGAAAAAAAGACGTGTTAATCATACTCCTCAAGCGAACTACCCCGCCTACTTAAACAATCCTTGCCCATTCGTTTTTATATGAACAAAAAACTGTAAAAAAAGGAGATAATAGCACGTTCGGAGGGCGTTCACGACGTACCTAATTGAATCACTGGATAATGGAATAATTAGTTAGGGGTTGTGTTGTAGATATAGCCTGAAAAGCAGCTTTTCGATCCTCGTAGCACCACGAAAACCAGTTATAGTAGTATAGTAGGAATATGTATAAGGCCAAATCCACTTCGCTTTGTTTCTAACAAACACTGTGACCCAATGGGTATTGCTTGCATGATGCACTGCGGTCATAAACAGCTCTATGACACCTTTCCTTTCAAAGTAGCAGTTTGTGGCCTCAGTTCATAATGCACACAATACCCACTGCGTCCCATTATTTATTAAAAATTGGGCAAGTGCGAGTCCCACTCGCGTATGAAGGGTTCCGTACCATAATCTATAACAAGTTTGTTGTATGGGAGCCCCCCTTAAATATATATTTTATTTAATTTTTAGTATTTGTTGTTATAGCGGCAATAGAAATACATCATTTGTGAAAATTTCAACTGTCTAGCTATCACCGTTCTTGAGATACAGCCTGGTGACAGACGGAAGGATGGATGGACGGACAGCGAAGTCTCAGTAATAGGGTCCCGTTTTTACTCTTTGGGTACGGAACCCTAAAAAAGCGAAGTGGTCTCGGCCTCAAAAAATGATTCTTACTATACTATTAAAATTAGCAATATGGATTGCGCATTTTAGTGGTGAGCCGATAGACGTCCACTGGACAAAGGCCTCTCCCAAAGTTCTCCTCCAATTACTTCTCGCGATCCTAACCAGGTTATGGGTCCACCTTGTTGGGGGCCTACCCACGTTGCGTCCTCCGGTACGCGGCCACTCAAGAACCTTTCAGTCAGATGAATATACAAATACCTGATTAGTGTAGGCATTGTTTTTTTCGTCATCATAAATTACGTAAATTATTTCGACTTTTTTCATGCTTTCTGGAGTAAATTGGGTTCTATGAGTATATTGATCGAATACCCAGTTATGAATAAAAAAAATATAAAATAGTCTAGGACTTTATATTTGTATTTTTATTTTAGTCATTTAGTGCTTGGGAATATTAATCACAAAAACCATAAAGGCCTTTTGGAATAAAACAGATGAATGAGTATGAGTATAAATTGTATTTGTATGTTAATATCGGCTCCATTGTTCTCTAACGTCCTACAGAAGTCCAATGCCTAATTATGGTGTAAATTCAATGCAACGAACAAAAACGCCCAGAAAACAAACAATAATTACATTAAGCGGCCACAACCCTCAATTATTTCATTATCCAGTTGGCTATTTAGTTAATGTTGTGAACGCCCACCGCGGTTACCCTATTATGTTGGGGTTTTACACTTTAAGGTTTTTTTTTGTTTGTATAAATAAAACAAAAGACCCGACCAACCTGGACATATAATACACGTGTAGATTTTTTTTTAGGATGTCAATCGATTCAATTTTTTATTGGGATCAGATGTCTTTACGGGACTAACTACATTTAGACTGATATAAAAGTCAGAAATGACCGTCAAACGTCAACATTCCTATAGAGACGATACCTACATTGTGAGGTCATTCTGTGGGTTGGGTACTCAATATTTGTATGGAGACATTGGAGACATTATGTAATTTGCCATTTTCACCAAGATCATGGCTGTCATACAATTATATATACATACATCTTATTGTTTTGTTAAATTATGAGTATTCTGAAAACAATTTCGTGAGTAGGTTGGATAGATATATATACTATTTTTAGTTGATTCAGTTTTTCAAAAAAATGACAAATGTAAGAAAAATACAGACTAAATTTTCGCATAATGTAGTATGGCCGTTATAACAACACAAAAAAATAAGTTGAAAATAAAAAGCGGGGCCACCATACAAAAAAAAACCCTTTACTACGTTTTTTTCTGACGGTTGAACTCTATGCTATGGTCTTTTTTATGATTATAATCCCATTTCTTGACAAATAAGGTTTTTTGATGTTTGAAAAGCCACTTTTGAATTAAATTGTTTGTGTAAAATGCGTTTTTGGCGCCTCACGTTTGTTACGCTACTACGAACACGCGCCAATTTTACGCCCATAATAGTGGAAGGCGCAGCCAGGCGTCACGCTGCTTCATCGCGATAACTCAGCGTTCAAAACGTAACGGGAAGTCGTGTTTTATCCTTAACCGACCACGGATGCAGCCAACACGATGACTAATTTAGTTAATCGGGTCTGACAAATCAGTCTAGCATGTTACACGGATAGAAAAAACCGGCCAAGCGCGAGTCGGAATCGCGCACGAAAGGTTCCGTACCAATATCGAGCAAAAAACACGTTCTTTGTACGGGCCTCCCTTTAATTTTTACTTATTTTTGTTTAATTATTATTTGTTGTTATAGCGGTAACAAAAGTATACATTTTTTAAATATTTAAACTGTCCACCTATTATGGTTCATGAGAAACTGCCCGTCGAACGATATATCATGTTTTTTATGCATGGAAGCCCTTAATTATAAATTCATAAATTATAATTATTTATTTATCATGAATAATGGCAACAGAAATTCATCGTCTGAGAATTCTGAGAAATGTTACACTATAAATATTACGGTTCATGAGATATAGGACGGGCGGATAGCGGAGGCTTAGTAATAGGGTCCCGTTTTTACCCTTTGGCTACGGAACCCTAAAACGTGGTATGTTTTGAAACATAGTTCAAAAACAGATTAAGTCACGTTGGGTTACTAAAGCGCTTAATACTTTCTTCTTCTGGGCAGTGAAATATAGTCATTCAATGTCCGATGCTATCTTAGAAGCCATATTTCAAAATGACTTGGGATTAATTTTGTATCGGACCGAGAAATTGATTATAACTGCGTAAAACTATTAAGTTGTATTAAAAAAAGTAAAAACATTTTTATATGGAGTGAGGTCATAATTGCGGAAATTCTAACAACGCGATGTACGTTTTCTTTTGTTTCTTATGTGCATTTATTACAATGCCATCTATCGGCTAGAATACAGATAAATAGTCGTAATATAGTAGTACTATAACAAGCCAGGAAGTCAGAGTGATTTCTCCTTAAGCAAATCTTAATTTTAACAGGAAATATCAATTTATTTAACATTATTCTCTTTTGTTTCAGATTAAAATGATGCAAGCAGCATAGCGGAGTTCAAAATGGACAATACATACATAGACGACGAAAAAAAGGCTATCTACGAAGACAAAATGGCAGACAGACTGCCAACTTTACAAGAAATCAAAACTGACGCAAGAGAAAAGACGATAGACTTCAAAAAAATTACAATGACAAATAGTATACAATATAATAACTTCGGTTACAAAGAAGAGTTAACGAGAAGAATGAGAAGGGAATACAGATGTTATAACTTGTGCTTCCTAAGTGTGTGCCTCAGTTTCCTTTTAGGGTTAACAATAGGAGTAGTATTGATGAAAACCTCACAAAACATAACTAGAAGAGTGACAATAAATAGTAATAAAGAATTAAGGCCACTAAATAACTTTAAAAATGAAGTGAAGACTGATTTCGAAGTTAAAGTTGATGATAACAAATATGATACTGTATCTTTTACTGGACATAAGTATAATAAAGACGTATATCCTAAAAGTTTAACGGAAGATATGAAGGAGATACTGAAAGATAACAAGTCTCATCATAGACACGTTATAGCTCATATTATTAATAATAATAAGACTTATGTTCCTAATGACCAAACAGTGTTGTATAATAATGTTTATTGGGGACCTGAGGTAGAAGATTCAATGCCTCAAGGGTATGGAGAAAATACTGGAGAAATGTGGGAGAAGTATGTAGAACAAAGTGAAGTTATTGAGATGAAGCCTGGTTGTGGTCGAATGCAGAATAGATTAGTCATCTTCAAAGACGGAGCGCAAGCCTGTGTGAGGTACAGACAGAACACGGATCAGATTCAAGGTGAAATCTTCAGTTTCTACGTAGCTAAATTGATGAATTTAACGAATTTGGCGCCGTCTGTACTCAAAATCGTCGATTTGAAGGATAAATTATGGGCTAACGTCGCTGCTGATATTTCTGCAGCACAGTGGAACAGTAATAGAGCTGTTGTTTTAACCCAATATATACCAAGCTTAGAATCTGCAACGATACCAGATA
The DNA here is from genome assembly GCA_905147355.2 of Apotomis turbidana. Lineage (NCBI taxonomy): Eukaryota > Metazoa > Arthropoda > Insecta > Lepidoptera > Tortricidae > Apotomis > Apotomis turbidana. The sequence continues at coordinate 4,163,948 of LR990307.1, read as the reverse complement.
TATTCAAGCCAGCCAACAGACATTTGAATAAACATGACGTCCTCAAAATGTCTTTGAAAGAAAACGATACAACAACAAAGGATATTCTAATAGAGAAGCTGAAGACGAAGAGTGTGAAAGTAAAAAAAGTGGACAGTTTCGATCATATAGATGTAAAATTGAATAAAAAGACAAAAGATGCATTTGTAGAGTTAGCTCAATGGTCTGATCTCATTATTTTCGATTATCTAACAGCTAATTTAGATAGGATAGTAAATAATCTGTTTAACTACCAATGGAATGTAAATATTATGGATGGCCCTGCGCATAATTTAGCTAAGAAAATGGATAGCGGGCTACTTCTATTTTTAGATAATGAATCAGGTCTTTTACATGGTTATAGATTATTGAAAAAATACAATGTGTACCATAGTTTAATGTTAGATAATTTGTGTGTATTTCGAAGGACCACAATAGATGCACTAAAGAGATTGCACGAGATGCAAGCAGTAGGTGCAACACTGAGTGATATGTTTCATAAGAAAAACAGTGCAGTGATTAGAGATATATTACCTCCTTTACCAGAGAAAAATGCTAAAATCTTACATGAAAGAATAGGCAAAGTATTGAGTCAAGTTGAAAAATGTGAGCAAACGTTCTCTAAAAGATAGCAAGGCAACGATTTGGGCAAAGAATGAACTAATGATTTTAGAAATGCGACACTCATAACCCTAAAAGCCAAGTGTGTGTGTATACAAGAATTCTCTCGTTCCTAATATGCACCCTCAAAATACAAATATACTTACAAAACAAATATAGTGTGAATTCTCAAATAACGTTCTTGACCTGTATGTTCGCGAATTGTGGGGAATAGGAATTATTGTAATAATCCCCGAAGATATACACAAAAAATAAACTGTTATTTTGTAAAATTCAAAATAATATAATAACAATAATTGTTGAAATATTTATGACTGTCAACAATAGTGTAACTAGAGAATTGTAAGTCATGGATTTGATCTACATTTTTTCTTGTAATTATGACTTTTTCAACCGACTTCAAAAATAAATTCTTTCTGAGGGTGATATTAGCATGTCTATATGGTTTTGCTATGTTGCAAAAACAATACGATAGAAATGTTGGTAGTGAGTGTAAGAGAATGGTTATTATTTTGTCGATTTTTTCACACTTCTCTTCTCACTATATTTTATTGTACTTAAATATTACAAGATTCAACTGAATAATATGGAGGTTGAACATTGCTAACGATAAAAAAAGTGCGTTCATGTGTTTTACCTAATAATGTATATAATATGACCTATGTACATTATATTGAATAGAAATATTCTAGTAAAACGGAAAATCTTTTGATATTTAAGCCGTGTAAGCAATTTTGTCATTAATGCCATAAAGGAAGTGAAAAAAAATCGATAAAATAACATCCATTCTAGAGTGTAAGCATTTTTCGATACCAAATATAATTATTTATTGTATATTATTGTGAATATATCGTAAGGTGCCAGTGCCAGTGTGTCATCGCGTGATATTTATGTTAAATAATGTAATAATGTAAATAATGCTTAAGTATATGCCATTAAAATATTATAAATATTATACCTTGTTTATTTTCAAAGGAATTGGTACGGAACCTACATATAGCTGACTTCAAATTGATAATACAGAATACTTCACTGTGGCTTAGTCAATGATAAATAATTACTACATTAATTAATACTACATTAAATTTATTTTAAAATTAGCTATCTATAACTATCGTTAATTTTCTAAGTAAACTAATAATTTAAATCCCAAAGTATGGTTACCTAATGGTTACCCCAAATTCCATAGCTGTCGATATTTTCTTACTAGCTACGCTGCGAATACTACATTTTTTGAAATAAAAAGTAGCCTATCTGTTAATCTAGGGTATCAGCCACATTCATACCAAAATTTATCAAGATTGAGCGTAAAGAAGTAAAAAACATGTATACACATAAACGCACTAACAAACTTTCGCCTGTATATTATTAGTGTGGTTTACTTTAGTTACGTCAATCGAAGTTTACAAGAAAATTATTGAATTAATTCCTAAATTCGCACGATGAAATATGAATTTTTGAATGTTAGTGTAGCAAAAGTCGAGACGATTTATTTTAAAATCTAACGGAAAAACTAATTTTCTTTGAATTTCAACAACTAATCAAAACACATTTACTTCATAAATGTTATGACAGATTCAGATGATAACCAAAAATGAAAGTGTTGATTCGAAGTCCTTTTAACCTCTTTATTTTAGGGTAACCGCATCAAGCCATAACAATTGGGATAATTTTAAACTTAAAAATAAGATACTTTTGAGAGGGCTTACATTAGGGACGATGTGTGTAAAACATTACTTTTTAACCGACTTCCAAAAAAGGAGGAGGTTCTCAATTCGAACTAATATTTTTTTTTTTTGTATGTTTGTTACTCGATATCTCCGAGAACCGTGAACCGATTTTCAATTTTTTTTTTTTTTATCGAAAGGGTATAACTCCGAGTTGGTCCCATTGGCACTAAGTCGGGATCTGATGATGGAATCTTGGAGAAAACGAGGGAACTCTTCAAATGTTATAGGGACATGTACGGCGCTTTCGGTAATTTATTGATAAAGTCAAGAATTTACATTCAGTAAATAGGATTTGGTGTAAGGAAGCTGATGATGAACACCACAGATGGCCACTAGAACTTTACTTCTAAACGGCCAGTGTTTCGAAGGTAGCGATTAGATGTGCCGATTCGGATAGTTAAATTACTAGGAGGAAACAAATGTACATGGTGCTATTGAATACGGTACCATAAAACTGGTCTGATGCTGGAACCGGAAAGGACCCTACAGAACACGGTAACCAAACAACGTAACCGAGTTGTGTTTGGTGTTACTGGAATTGTCCTGACAAGCATTCTGAGTACAGAAGACTTATTTTTTTATTAATCGACTTCTTAATCGATATTTATTATTAATCGACTTCTTAATCGATATTTATTACACAATAACAGTACCATATCTACATAACAGTTCTGGTGCTTAGACGAAAGTATTACAATTTAACACGTACCTAATTACTTATGTTTTATTTATTTACAATCATTATTTATGCTTCAGGGTTAATTATAGAAGGCATCTCCTTAAAATTAAAATCATAATACCTATGTCACCTATGTTATATTTATATAATGTTTCAATATTTAACAATAATGTTTTATAGGTGAAATATTATGTACCTACACTAAAGATATAATATCCTATCGGAAACGAAAATGTTTCGCCTCAGCATCACTCGTGATTCGACGCCTAATTTTATGGTTGGTAAGAAGCCACCACAGTTATTGACGTCCTTAGGGGTAACGTTGTCTGGTGGCTTCCTACCATACGTTGCCGTCTCGCGAGATTCATCTACAGCGTTAAATGCGGTGAGCTTTAGCGTTTTCAGTGGTAATTTTGTTATTGTATGCGTCTACCTGTCTAACTGTAGGGAAAATGCGGACAGCAGCTCCGTCTGCAAAATCACCTGCCAAAGGTACATGTCGCCGCTCACATAATAATTCGAACTATTTTTTTTTTGTATGTTTGTTACTCGATATCTCCGAGAACCGTGAACCGATTTTGACGTGACAACGTCTTAAATTAGGTTGCGCTCGGAGTCACTCATGAAAAAGTGTAACGCCCGCTCACGTTACGAGGGCCGGTTGTCCCGCTAAAACTCGAGAACGGCTGAACCGATTTGGCTAATTTTAGTATTGAAATATTTGTGGAAGTCAAGGGAAGGTTTAAACGGTGAGAAAATATTGAATAAATGAGTGGAAAATAATAAAAAGGATAATTTTATATTCCCATACAAACTGTTCGTACTTACCTGTCAAACATATGTTGTCACGTAAAATCTTCGCCCGTAAAACCGACTTTACAGGCAACCATTTTTTTATTTATTTTTTTTATTGGAAAGGGTATAACTCCGAGTTGGTCCCGTTGGCACTAAGTCGGGATCTGATAATGGAATCTTGGAGAAATCGAGGGAACTCTTCAAATGTTATAGGGACATGTACGGCGCTTTCGGTAATTTATTGATAAAGTCAAGAATTTACATTCAGTAAATAGGATTTGGTGTCAGGAAACTGATGATGAACACCACAGATGGCCACTAGAACTTTGATATGAATCACTAAACAGCAAAAAAAAAATTAAAAAAAAAAGAACCGACATCAGTAAAACTAAAAAACCAAAAATAACCCGTTCAAGTACAGATTACATTTGACTCACCCTTCGAAGTCGGTGCCAAACCTCGCGTAAACTATAATACAACTATAAATATAAGAACTGAGTGGTTTGGGATCGACTTCGAAGGGTGAGTCAAATGTAATCTGTACTTGAGCGGGTTATTTTTGGTTTTTTAGTTTTACTGAAGTCGGTTCTTTTTTTTGTTTAATTTTTTTTTTGTATGTTTACAAATGAAGCGAAAATTGAAAAATTTTATGATTCGGACAGGATTCGAACCTGCGTTTCCAACGGCTTTCCGGGCCAACACTGGCGTCCTCCCAATTGGACCACCGAATCAGATGTCAGAGCCATTGAATTTTTCAACCAGTTGCTTCGACATGCCTTAGGGTGGCATCGTAGCGCCATCTACCGTAAAGATTTAGACTTTATCGTCCTGAATCCTGTCCGAATCATAAAATTTTTCAATTTTCGCTTCATTTGTAAACATTTAGTTTACGTTAGCAGACGTTACTACTTTAATAAAATAAAAATAAATTACTTTTGTATTACCAATTTGAAGTTAGCCATACAGGGCGTAGCCTATATGGGACATCAAGGGAAAGTACATTTAATATCGTAGATAGGATATTTTTCTGAAAGAAGACTTTATGTTATTTTTAAAAGTTAGTAATTCTGCATTTAAAGATTTTCTAAGAATTACTTGCATCGTCTGGGAATCGAACCGATTTAAATGTGAAAAAAAATCTCGTCTCTATTTTTATGATGCCAATCGAAAGAATGGACTAAAAATAATAATTCTTCCTTAGTAACATAGTATCTTAAAAGGAAGGAACAACGTAAAATGTTTGATTCAAATTTCAAGAAATTTATTTATTGCCGACGACGACAAATAAAGCAAGTTAATTTTTAGATTTTTTAAAATGCTATTACTAACTTTTAATAATAACATAAAGGTCTTCTGTCAGTAAAATAACCTACGATATTTAAGTTACTTTCCCTAAATGTTCCGTAGTCTTGGGACACCCGGTATACCATAGTTAGCTATTTTTTTACAGAGTAAGAGTTTATATTTTCTTTGTTGTTTATTAAAACTGAATCTGAACATACAAAGCCACGTATATAACCAGAAAAGCGTTAAGCATGAATGCGGAAGATGGATAAGAAGGAACCTAACGATAAGATGGCGAGTACCGTAAAATGGGGTTACTTTAGGAAAATTTGGGGCTACAGATTTAAAACGATTATAAAAACGCAAAAATATTCATAGTTAGATTGAGCAAATGAAGTAACAGTTTAGGTCATTTTTAAAGGTTGCTAGGTATTCCATTGCCACAGATGGTCAAAAAAAATAAGGACATGGCGTAAAAACACTTTTCCAAAGACGCCCGTGCATTTTAAAGTAACCCCATTTCACGGTAATAGGGGATTGCGGAGGAAGAATGCTGCGGCGACCTTAAATAAATGGGACCAGGGCAATCGGAACTAAAAATCGCCCGCAATTATCCTTGTATCCAAAAATGGTTGGATTTATCTACTTTAAAATTTCATAAACTAAAAGAGACTAGATATTAAATTTTATAAAAACGGTTTAAACTCACGTAAAAATTGTCAGGAACGGCCTGAGGTTTCAATGGACAGTTACTGTAATTTTTTACGTGAGTTCAAACCGATTTTTATAATCATAAAAGATGTCTTACGATAGTTTTAATATTATAATTGAGGATCCATCACCTTATACATCTATAACAGATGAGTTACTCAGCCTCTAATAAAGTGCTGGATAGCCCGATACGAAAGCGGCAGCCACGGCCGCATAATTGTCAAAAATGTGGCGCCTATCGATGTCGAGCTGCACACTGGTGTCTCAGGTCGCGCTTGTGAGAAAGAGAAGCAAACCAAAGACAGTCTTCAGATATATCATCCTTTTGGGTCCATAGTGTCCACTGTATCAAGACATTTTGACACAGTGGGTATTATAAGACAGTGGACGTTTCGATACAGTGGACATTTTGATACAGTGGACGTTCTGACACAGTGGACATTCTGAGACAGTGGACGTTTAGACCCAGTGGACGATCTGACACAGTGGACAATCTGACACAGTGGACAATCTGACACAGTGGACATTTTGTTACAGTGGACGTTCTGACACAGTGGACATTTTGACACAGTAGACGTTCTGACACAGTGGAAATTTTGACTCAGTAGACGTTCGGATACAGTGGATGCTCTGACACAGTAGATGTTCTGACAAAGTGGACGTTCTGACACAGTGGACGATCTGATCCAGTGGACGGTTTGATAGAGTGGACACTGTGGACCCAAAGGATATCCTCCATGTTGGGTATCAATTTTGAAGGAACATGTCACGTTTTACGCTGGCTCCTTATCCGTTCAAAAATGCTGATGGTTTTAGTTAGACAATTTTCTCTATGATCAAACATGTTTCTTAACATATTATCAAGGTTGCTAATTAGAACCGGGCTATTGCGATTTATTGCTACATATTTGAAACCTATGGTTTGAATTTAATATTTGTTTAAAATAATACTCGAAATTGACAAAATCCACGCAGAAAACTGTTTTTTTCAACTTATTTTCGACTGCACGCAATGAAAGTATGAAAATTAACATAATATGGTACATTCTAAAACTTAGGGAACAGTATTATTCACTTTAAAAAGTTGATTGAAATCATCAATAATTTAAAAATACATTTAAAATGTGTAAGGCCTCTTATAGACGCAATTGGTCCAGTTGACCCCATTAAAACGCTACGGTAGCCGAGTGGTTCAACCGTTTGACTTCAAACAGGAAGTCGTAGGTTCGAATCCAGCTTGTACCTACTACTGATATTATAACCCACGCGTGGCGCGTGTTAACATTTGTCCTAGGTCTCTCCTGAAACAATCACCTATATCCATAGAAATCGGTTTTTCAGTACAATTTGTATGACAATCTTATTAAAACTTTCGTGAGACATATTTAATTATTGTATTAAGCGTTACATTCCCGTGAAATTGTCAAAAACGGCCCGACTGACAGCATGACAAAGTTGCCGCGGCAGTCCCTGATGAAGAACTCCATACGAGTTGGAAATATGTCGGGCCGTTCCTGACAATTTTATTACTTCACGTGATGTAAACTGTTAAATACAATAATGAATTTAATTTAATTTTATGCTCATCAACTTTTTAGGCAGATCTCAAAAAAACTGGTTGACACCACGGGGGACCGAAGAGCTGGCAGCTTCCTCGCTCAACGCATTAGCGTTGCTATACAGCGAGGAAATGCTGCCAGCGTCTTCGGGACTATGCCAAAGGGGTCCGATTTTTTAAGTCTTTTTTAATATTAAATTTATTCTGTTTTAGCCTTTTATTTTAGTTAGTTAAGTTCTTAGTTTATAGTTAGTATTTAAATTTCTGTAGGTTTATGTGTTGCTTTATCTTTTGTAAATTGTTTGTTGTTCAATTAAACATTCAATTTTTTAATTAAAGGATAATCTGTATAACTTTTTTTTCTAGGAATGCGGGGGTTAATACCTACTGCCTATAATTTTATGATAGTACCTATATCAATAGAAGACTATGAAAATATAAATGTATTGGCGAAAGATGATAATTATGGATAAGAAATATTGAAACGACGAGACGAAGAAATGGCCGGGAAACTAAAATAATCCCCAACGCAAGTACTTATTGTTAGCTGAATATTTTGAAGACGACTGCATTTATCATCACGATTAACCACAAGAACCAAGAAACGGCACTCAAATTGAATTATCTGTCTGGGCGCTACGATGTCACAGACCCAGGGCGGTAAATTAGTGAATGCCCCAGATTACAGGTGTGTGGGGGGCTTTACGAATTGCCGCCCGTGGTTTGCCTAAAGTTTCACGTGTTGCCTTGGCCAGGGCGAAAGATTTTTCCCCGAGCAACGGGCATTAAATCCAACTTATGGCCTAAGCACAAAACAGATAGGTACAGAAATCAATCTACATACAAGCGCGCTCGAGCAAACGCACACATGGACATTGCTCACGGACACGATATCTCGGACCAGTTCAGACCAGTGCGAGCGCGAGTGCCATCCGCTTGACGTGTCCGTGAGCAATGTCTATGTGTGCGGTTGCTCGAGCGCGCTTGTATGTAGATTGATTTCTGTACCTATCTGTTTTGTGGCCTAAGAGTGACGTAATAGTACATTACTGTAGACCCCGGGAAAGAAGGGCTTGCCAGGTGGGTAGGTATAGACGGATAGGGATACGAAGCCGACCAGCCCTTTTCAAGCCAGTCATGTAACTTACAATATAGTGCTTTTCTCAAACATATGCACATATTTGACGACACGTTTGGCTCAGTTTGTAAGCACTTGCCTACTGAGTCGGCGGTCCCGGGTTCGAATCCCGGCCAGGGCAAGTATTTGTGTGATGAACTCGAATATAAATGTGCTTGGTATCGAATATATGTATTTTAAGTATATATTTATCTATATAAGTATAAGTATGTATATCGTCGTCTAGTACCCATAACACAAAAGCCTTCTTGAGCTTAATTTTGGACTAGATCGATTTTTGTGAGGTTGTCTGATATTTATTGGAGACTCCCATGGATTGTAACAATGCGCAGATCTCAGCGAGTTCTCAACCGATTTTAGAAATTTTTGCTTTAAAATGCACAAATTAAATTTCGCTACATCGTGACGAAGAGAAAATTTCGAAAAAAAAAAAAAAAAAAAACTCCGCTCCAATCTATGGTGCATAAGCTATTATATGCAATGAAATAAAAAGACACCACTCAAAAAATATATTTAAATTCAGCTGTTTAGCCTGTTCATGAACACAGACGCCATGTTTAAAAAGATAGTTTACAGTTCACTCGAGTTGTTCCACCCGACACGTAATACTTCGAAGCCTTTTCATTGCGTGTTTTGGGGGTTAAAATAAATAATAAAAACATTTATTCGTAGTAACAGTACTCTACACATTACACAACTTCTGCCAAACTGTAAAACGGTTCTCTGCCTTTTCGCCGAATTACGTTTCGTCAAACGTTTCATTTCGCAAAAGTTTCATTTCGCCAAAAGCATTTTTCACTGAAACTGTAAACTATTTCGAATTGTTATAAAACAAACCTAACCTAACCTAATCTAAAGGATAATATTTACAACAATCTGAAATAGTTTACAGTTTCAGTGAAAAATGCTTTTGGCGAAATGAAACTTTTGCGAAATGAAACGTTTGCGAAACATAATTCGGCGAAAAGGAAGTACACCCTGTAAAACAGTTTGTTGGCAGAAATAAGCTCCCTTTCTTTACATTACTGTTTTCAGCTTACACACTATTTAGGTAAGTATTCTATAACTATAGGTAATTATAGGTAATCAACTACATCTGTAAACACAACATAATATATTTATATATGTAAGTATACACACACACATACACCCTATGCTTACAAATGTAGTTACTGCAAGCATTTTATATCTAAATATTTAGCTTAAATTTACATTTAAATTGATTTTGTTTTCATATTGTTTCAACATTATGCTTTTTTAGTTTTGATTTAAATACATTTTCGCTCGTACTTTTTCTGATACTTAGTAGTATCTTGTTGTAAAAAGTGCTACGTTGATCCTAAACGAATGGAATGGGAATGGCATGGAGATGATTATTTGTTGTATAGGTATTCCTCGCTCAAGCCTGAGCGACACAGGTTGGACGGAACACATGACACGTCATTTAGCAAGCACGCGGTAAGGCACCGATAAGCTGTAGTAAGCCGCACTTAACCGGTGACCGAAAGGAAGGTGGCCCCGAACCGGGCTTCTAGGTTCTGTATACGTAGAAGTCCAGTAAAAGCAGCGGTTTAATCTGTGCTATTCGATAGTCTTAGATTTTAGTTTGAGTGCATTATATTATTGATGTTAAGTGAATTGAATTGAATACAATTCTAGGTATCTATTGAAAATCAGTTTTCTATGTTATGCAGGTTCGTCATTTGGTTTGAATGGGTGCGCGGCGCCATGCTAGCCTGACGCCATCTGTTAGTCATAACTTCTTTGTTCTCTTATCACGCCGAAACGGCTGGACAAATTTTAACCAATTATGGTACAGGGATAGCTGGACGTCCAAAGAGGGTCATAAGACACTTTTTACGCGACTGCACCTTTGTGCCTTCTGGTTAGCAATACAATTTTATATCTTCTACTGTATTCACCTCAATCAATTCTGTCATTGACTTTTCTTTTTAGTGAGCGAATATATCACGTTCTACGCCACATATTACATAATTATACCCCGGGGCTTTTGGTGCACAAATGATTTAACACTAGGCCAACAGTACCGTTAAATGGGGGGGGGGGGGGCTTACTTTAGGAAAGTTTGGGGCTACTTTGATAGATTTAAAATGGTTATAAAAACGCAAAAATATTCATAGTTCGATTCAGCAAATGAAGTAACAGGTTAGGTAATTTTTAAGGGTGTATGATAACCTATCATAATGCCGAATTTTCATTTGCCCGAAATTTCGAAATCCCGAATATTCATTTGCCCGAAAGCTATTTATTCCAAAACTATTAATATTTTCAGGACTTTATAAACGTCGTTGTAAAGAACCCGTTAGGTTAGGTTAGGTTTGTTTTATAATTATTTTGAAATATTAATAGTTTTAGAATAAATAGCTTTCGGGCACATGAAAATTCAGGATTATGATAGGTAACCATTTTAAAGTAACCCGATTTTACGGTAGGCGTCAAATCATTAGTGCATCGAAAACCACGGGTATGTAGATAATATAGAGAATAATCGGAATATTCGATGCAGTATTCAATATGAACGAATAAATAAATATATTTATTTTCAAAGTGAAGGGTTTTCCATTTACCCGCGGACCCCCGCTCGTCACCGCTAGGACACTAATGGCGACTCTTAGTATAAAAACCGAATGAATCATACCACTATCGGCGCTTTAAGCTGCTGATAGCTTTGAGGTGCGCGCGCGCACAGAGTAAGAAACAGACCGGACAAATGATAAATAAATCAACAGAGGCAGGAATATAGGGATTACGGACCGAGTAGGTATAAACGGATTGAGATACGAAGCTGGCATACCTTTTTTACGCCGAGGTATGACTACTTCCATGATTACACTGTCATCTACGCACATCATTTCCTGTTCGAAAATATGCAATGAAATGAAATATTATTATTATTTTTCGGGTCAGAAATTGATATAGAAACAAAAGAAGATCAAATCAAATAAAAACCTAAATCAAATATTATTTATCTGCTAGATTAGTCAAGTGGATGTGTTCACGAAATTTCATTTTGCGTTTCTCGCCTCACCGCACATAGACATTATGTCTTCCCCCATTTGTCAGCCATTTTGAAAATTTCGACATTAACACAATATAATTATTGAACGCATCTGAAACGGTCTCCGTCCTCGATCGCTTCGCTCGCTCAGTGAACAGACATCAAAGCTATTGACACAAAATTCAAAGCTCAAAGAAAAACTAAAATGCGTAACCTGGTGGAAGAGACCGGGAATCGAACCCTGTACCTTTGGATTGCCGGTCCAGCGCGTTAATCTTTCCGCCACCCTAACGCCCAAGCAACCTTTCGAATTTTTACTAATGCTTCGTGTGTCGATCTTTTATTATAGTGTCTTGAATATCAGGGCTGCTTAGGCCTCACTACCAGTAGTCGGACTTTGTGTTGGATTACAACCCGCTAATGGGATTATCTCAGTGCCACAGGAGTAATTTTGGGGAATGGGGGGGTTTGTCGGGTTGGTCGATCTGTGCATTGTTTATTTGAAAGGCTTTGCACCTTAGTGACAAATATCAAAGCTGTGTCGCGTCTGTTGGCTGCGCGCGCGCCGGTGGTCCCCGTCTTGACGCGATATCGAGCTGCTACACTTACTGTGTCATAGCTGACGAGTGACAGCGGACATACCTAAATGGTAGGCAGTATACCTATAACTATAAGTACATGCTCGTATTGGTAGGCTGTGAGTATACCTATAACTAAGCACTTATACTCCCCACACAAATCGATTTAGACCCAAATTAAACTTTACTAGGTTTTTGTTAGAGGTACCATAAGCCGGGGTTACTTTATGGAAATTCAAAGCTACTTTGCTACCAAAGATTTAAAATATATATAACGCAAATATTCATAGCTTGATTGAGCAAATGATGTAAAAGGTTAGGTCATTGATGAAGGTAGGTATGGGGAGGAAGATAAGGGAGGTAAAATTTGTGACTTTATCGCAAGCTAGTGAGGTTCCTCGGTGCGCGGGGTGCAAGCGCCCCGCGAGGGGGTCTGTCCTGGGGTTCTGTCATCCAAGAGGGGGTTGGCAGTCGAATGCAGAAGAAAAAGTAACTCGACTTGTAAATTTCTCAAGAAAGGGGAAGCGTGGTAGAAGATAAGTCCGAATTTCGGGACTTAGTCGTAGCTAATGTCGCCATTGCACAGATAAGTTTGTTGCACTGCCTAGGCTTATACTGAAGCTCAATATTCATTCTCAAACTGTTTCCACAACCAAACAACAGGTGACTTCGTCATTTAGGCAAAATGAAGACACCCGCCCTTTGTCCTGTCACAGAGACGCTATTCAAACAAATTAGAATAAACAGACATAAATATATCCTAACGAGCATTGTTATTTATATTTTGAAGAACACGGGTAGTCATACATAATTAATAGTTAAGGGGAAGCTTATTATTACCAAAAAAAACCATAAATAAACGTAGAACATAATATTTTATTCTTCTATTTCCGCGATTGTTACACATTTCAATAAATTGCAAGGTGTGCGTGTGGATTGAGTGAGCACCCTTCAAAAATGAAAAAAAGGTGCTGATCATTTAGTAAAAGTTCTAAAACAATTGTAAAACTAATTGATGAATTTGTAAAACGATAAATAAAAAGAATACATTCATTAACGTATGCTCACTCAGTTCTCACAAAGAACCAACGAAATCTGTGAATGTGTTTATTTAACATATAATATTTATATCCTAATTTTTAGTAAAAATTATGCTTAAGGTAGATAATGATTTGTAGATCACCTGGTTACGTATTTAAAGTTTTACAAATTATTTCGTATGCTCACTCAATCCGCACACTTTCGAAAACCCGATTTCTGATGAAAATACTGCAGATTGAAACTTCTATATATGTATATAGTTTAGTAAAACTCATATGGGAATTTGTAAAATACAAAACAAACCGCTAACGTGGCAGATTTTTGGATAATACATGTTTGTTAGTGCTCACTCAGTCCACACATTATTCGTAAGTTAAAAATGTAAATACCTTAAGATTTGTAGTATCTAGGAAACTACAAAGTAGTTCAACTTTTAGTAAAAAAAAATACTAAATATCCACCATCTAAAATGTCATATTCGTTGTCTGCTTTTAAAGATATTCAAATTTCATTTTAAAATACAATCTAAGATACAGTCCACATTTTAGATCACACTCCAGCTCCACTTCTTAAAATACAATCTAAAATGTGGACTGTATCTTAGATTGTATTTTAAAATGAAATTTGAATATCTTTAAAAGCAGACAATGAATATGACATTTTAGATGGTGGATATTTAGTAATTTTTTTTACTAAAAGTTAAACTACTTTGTAGTTTTCTAGATACTACCAATCTTAAGATGTTTACATTTTTAACTTACGAATAATGTGTGGACTGAGTGAGCACTTACAAACATGTATTATCCAAAAATCTGCCACGTTAGCGGTTTGTCTTGTATTTTACAAATTCCCATATGAGTTTTACTAAACTATATACATATATAGAAGTTTCAATCTGCAGTATTTTCATCAGAAATCGGGTTTTCGAAAGTGTGCGGATTGAGTGAGCATACGAAATAATTTGTAAAACTTTAAATACGTAACCAGGTGATCTACAAATTATTACCTACCTTAAGCATAATTTTTACTAAAAATTAGGATATAAATATTATATGTTAAATAAACACATTCACAGATTTCGTTGGTTGTTTGTGAGAACTGAGTGAGCATACGTTAATGAATGTATTCTTTTTATTTATCGTTCTACAAATTCATCAATTAGTTTTACAATTGTTTTAGAACTTTTACTAAATGATCAGCACATTTTTTTTAATTTTTGAAGGGTGCTCACTCAATCCACACGCACACAATTGCAAGTACTTATTCATTTATTTGAGCCTCGCCTTCCTGAAAAATATCTGATTGTTTATTGAATTAATATTACGAATATCATTTTTGTTTAACGATCACATTCCGAAGAGTAATTTAAACTGACATGTACTTGTGTGTTGTCTTATAAATACATTTTTAATGGTGTGATAGATACCTAAACTAACCTCTGACAGTGGTAACTGTAATAGTATATCTATATTATAGCAAGACATCATATGATAATATGACCATGCCGAAAAATCGAAAAATACTGAGGTTAAACTAACGACATCTTAAGGATTTTTAATAAAGTAGCTATCATTATTTGTGATTGTTGGGGATCCCCTTGTTTGATAGATGATAGAAAACCTTTTCATAGAATGTTTCATTTCATAGACGTACCATTTCACAATATTATTATACCATAAATACTGTTTATTTGTGCTTTTGATTTTGAAACGATAAAACACTTACCTACTTACCCTTAAGAACCGCACTCGCCCCCGCGTCCATTCATAGTTAATGTATGCCACACGTATGCGTACTGGGCCGAAGTGTGCTTCACTCGGCTCAACATTCCACCGTTGTCAGGGCAAATTTGTTGCGAGTTCGAAACGGTTGAAGCGGAGCAAACGCGTCGGCCAGGGAAATATTTGTGTGATGAACTCGAATATTTGTGGTTGCATGGTTGTTCTATGTATTTATTAACTGTATATTTATCTATATAAGTATGTATATCGTCGTCTAGTACCCATAACACAAGCTTTCTTCAGCTTAATTTGGGGCTAGATCGATTGTGTGAGGTTGTCTGATATTTATTTATTGTTACATAGGTAACAATATCAACAAATTTTGTATAAATCCATAGACAAAACCACTTTTTTCATTCCTCTAAGACGAAGCTTAATTTTATCAGAACATCTGTCACTTAATACCAAAAACATTCAAAAGTAGAGCATCAACAGTTTCAAATTTCCGATTATAAAGCGAAGGTTTCTCGAAAAATACTTAATACCATTCGTATCCATCTTTTGTCAGTTAAAACACCTTTTATTAAGGTGGAAATTCGAATCTTTCCACCGACATAACCCTATCATCACCAAATGAACATTAAATCCTCGTCATATTGGCATAAGATCGAAAATCGATTACTTTTCAGTTTATAAAGTGAAGAGATAAATTTGTGTGGTAACCATTTTGTATAGAATTTGGACGTATTGAATTCTTTTGTCAGTGCTAATCCAGAGAGAATAGTTTTTTTTTTTAATTTTGGCGCGCTTTTGTGGCTGTTTCGCACAGCCTAATGTGAATTGGATTTTGACGGTTTTTAAAAAGAAAACTGTTTAAGCGTGGAATCGGCCTTTGTGCAAATTATGGAATGTGGAATAGAAATTATTTCACGTCTTTAAAAACGGAAGCCATTGAAGCGACGAAATGCTGATTTGCATTATGGTTTAATATAGTTTAATTTGAATACGTAGCTCTAGAATAGAGAGATATTAGTTATTTTAAACAGCGGAATTACCTCCTAGAATTTACTTTTCGCGCCCGAAAATGAAATTGTAAGGCGATCAGGTGAATAATATAAAAAAGTGCGGGTCGGATCGACTCACAAACCGAGTTCATTTGCTTGAAGGTTAACTGGAAGAGATCCCTGATAGGGATAAGTTCGCCTTTATAGCTACATGTTTTATTTGTTATGAATGTATCTATAACCAGTTGTAGTTTGCAATGAAGTATTTATATTCATACATTCTACAGTTACCGCCCACAATTTATCTGCCCAATGGTTGACTGGTAGAGAACGCCCTATGGCATTAAGTCCACCTTTTATACGATACGTTCTTTCTTTTGTGCAATAAAGACTAAATAAATAAATAAATATAGTTGGACAGTTTTACGGGTTGAAAAACAAAATCTGTCCATCTACGGAGGTATCTAACTTTTCTATTACCACAGTACCAGGTACCTACTGGGAATGTGCATCATTAATAATCTGTTTCATTTCCACTTAGTAACTTAAGTGGCCTTATACAGCTAAGTGGAAAAAGAGGTAAAAATATGTCGTTCTCGACGATATACCGCTTTAAGGTAGTATACCGTTATATAGGTATCCTATCTCAATTTTGAAGCATTGTTTCCCATCTGTAACGTTTCGCCAAATTTACATTTGTTCGCAAGTATCTTTTTCCTAAAGGGCAAATTTTTATTTTGTTGTCGATTTTGCTTTTTTGTCAGATTTCAATAAAATTTGGTGAGTTGGTAAAGTTACTTATTCTGAACAAGGTAAGCCCTTTTGCGATATGTCCTACAAAATTTTCCATTGAGTTACAAAAAATATATGTTTTTTTTTTAACTAAATTTCGAATTTTGGTCTAAAATTTAGTACAAAATCAGGAGCTCGAAATGAAAAATAAATAATTCGACAGCAAAATAATTATGCGAAACATTAATTACGTTCGCCTCGTTCAGTGAAACAATTTTTTGCGGAACAATAGTCAGACATGTTTCGAAATCATATGGAGCTCTTTATCAGGGACAGCTATCCGTGCTGCTACGTGGGCTATGAGTCGCTTCGCAGCACGGATAGCTGCTGATCCCTGATGAAGAGCTCCATATGATTTCGAAACATGTCGACGTGTTCATGAAATTTTTACGTGTTAAGCCCTGTTTACAATTATTAAGATGTCTCATGATAAGTCCTAATAATATTTGGGGCTTATCGATATTAATGTTTTAATCTTTCTTCTATTTCAACCGGATTCAAAAAAGAGGAGTTTGAAGTTAACGTTATCGATAAGGCCCTCTTAAAGTAGTAAATAAGTTATCCAAACAGGCTTCAACCTAAGTTAAGATACTAAGTGGTAAGTAGTCTGTCTAGTTTTCAGTGTTGACGTTTACTAATTATGGCCGCGGCTGATGACTTACTTACTTGGGAAAGTAAACGAGGTGTACGCGGAACCCTGAGTAACAAGAAGTTACATATTTACAAACAAATAATGATAAATACGTAATGGTATATGGCCGTTGGGGCAGCAAAGTGCTAGTGGCGACCACGTATAGGAAAGCGCAGCGTGGTCGGCCCCCGACTAGATGGACGTATCTATGATGTCGTGAGGATAGCTGGGAATCAATGGATGCGGTGCACGGGATCGCGATCGAGACCTAATGTTCAGCAGTGGACGTCTGTGTCTGATAGATAGATAGAATATTATAAAGGCGATAATTTGGAGAGTGTGTTAGTGTGTAAGTATGTTTGTTACTTCTTCACGCTAAAACGGTTGGACCAATTTTGATAAATTTTGGTATGAAGGTACGCTAAATTAACACATACTTGTACTATTTATTCTGTGACATAGTTTAGTTTTTATAACGACAAAATGGAGTATTCCCACACTGCGCTTTCCTATACGTGGTTGCCACAGGACATTGCTGCCCTAACGGCCGTCCATTCTCCGGGCTACATTATAATATATTGGCACAGTATAATAAAGAGTATATTAGTGTGATAGACAAAGCCTGACCAGTAATATATGAGGATTGTCAAGAAGGCGCTATTCATAAGAATTATATGGCAACAATTTTGCAACCAATCGCAACCGCACTTTGATGACATTAGTTTAAATACCTGTTAGTTCCTGTTGTAACATCGTAATATCATTTAAATGGAATGCACTCTTTTCCTAACTGTTTTTCGTAGTAAACATGTGTACACTTACATATTTATAATATTTCGTTCATGACTATGAATGGTTTTCGGCATTTTTATTTGGATATTTTTAAATATTTATCTTTTAAAGAAACCACCACGAATGACATTGACATTGGTGATAAACCATCATAAAATCATTGCCAGTTTAAGAAATTAGTTCTAGTGAAATTCCGCAATATGGCGCATCCTCATTTATATTTCTAGTCAGGCTTTAAACCCGCTCCAGACCTTCCGATCCGATCCGGCCGATCGGAAGCAATCAATTTCTTCCGATAAGTCGGATCGGATCGGAAGGTCTGGAGCGGGCTTTAGATAGATATATGAAGTTTCTCCGACTGCTCCCATGTCGTGAGCCGTAGCTCAAACAGCGCTGTTGTGCCGTTGGTTAGCGACGTGTGATTTCGACAATGTTTGAGCTCTGTTATTTGCTGACAAATGTCGCACGTCGCGCCGCACCGTGTGCACACGGCCTTATACAGGATCTTGTACTATTTATACACTAGGGAATGTGTAGCAAAATATCGCCTAATCACAACCAAAACTTACTAAAATTTCTGTCACAACTCAAAAACTCGTATCTATAGTCTGATTTTTTTACACACATTTGGCACATCACAGGACCCATATAACGTAAATCTACTTATTGAATTTCATAAAAAAAAAACAAGCAATGTTATAATGGTTTTTCTAGTATCTATAAACGTTTTTAATTTTCTATTTGATACAATTGAGTTCATGTTATATTTTTATCAAGTATTGAAGTATTTAAGTGACCAAATATTTTGATTCATTTCTGTAAATTGGTAGAAATCTATTAAATCGATAAATTGATAAACTGAAGAAAGAACAATAGAACAAATTACTATTTTAGATAGAACGCTCCAGTGAGTTCGACGGCTCGACAACTCAACTATAGGTTCGAAAAAAAAGTTCGTCGATAAAATCGATCATTCATAATCGTTAGATTTGGCAACCAATATGTCTTTGCTACATCACCCCTAACATCAAATTGGATTATAAAAAATGTATTTATATTTTTATTAGGTTCGAAATAACCTACTTTGTCTACTGTTCTTACACCTAAACAAAACGTATTATGTTTTTTATACAGTTAACGGCAATTTTTTTAGGTTTGGGTCCCAAACTTAACAAGGAGCTCTTAAAAACAAATCAAATCGTCAAACACCCTGTAGATTTCGTCACGTAGGTGTCGGGTGGTCCCTTTTTTGTTTTATTGCAACCATAATCTGTCTGTAGCTTTTTAAAATTCTAGTTTATGGTCCCGTCCCCTTAGTCTGTGGTAGGAGTTCTCAAACTGTGCCGTAGAAGCCACAAGATTTCGAAAGCTGCAACCAGACAAACTGACACATTCGAAGGAAAAACCAAATAAACAACTTGGCTTTTATTACTAACTACAGAAATCAAGTCTTAAGCAAATAAGATATTGAATGACAGACATTTAAAACATTACAAGTGACGGGTGGGTGCCAATTTCATTTAACTACTATTAAAATTCATAATAAACATGATGTATTAAAACAAAATGCATAATGTTGTTGGCCATAATAATTAAATAACAGAATACTGTATAATCATAAAAACATTCTTCATAACGATCATTAGGAATAATTTTACTTGTTATAACATACATTCCGTATAATGATTAAAATTTTGAACTAATTTTTAACGAAAGATCAAGTGACAGAATATTATATGATATACTCGGTGTCGATCATAGTATTATTAAAGTATAAAACCAACTACCGATTCTACCTAATGCTCGGTTTGTACTCATAAACTTCAGTATCATGTATTTTTCAAGCAGACTTATTTATACCTACCTATAAACTTCTTTGGGTCAACAACCGAAACCTGTAGGTTAGGTTAGGTTTGTATTATGATATGGGTCAAAACCGAAAACTGTAGGGGTTAGGTTTGTATTATGACCATGTATAGCGGAGCGTCAAAATTGGTCAAAAACCGAAAACTGTAGGTTAGGTTAGGTTTGTATTATGACTATGTGTGTGAAAATGGGATGGGTATGGGAAGATCTGCGACCCTACTGAGTACTAGATATACTTGGAACCGAGTTTTTTATAATAATGAACACATGCATTTTTAGTAGGCGTTTATATTTTAGGCACATTATGATCTTGGTTTTTATAAAAAAAGAACGTTATGAGCAATAAATACTATATGAAGTGACCATTATAATTGCCCATTATGCAAGTACATTACTATGCATCTAAACTGTTATTACTTTCAAAATTATGCAATTCGTTTATATTCACTTTGTTTTTATACTGTATAATCATTTCTGCAGGTCAAAAATATGCAATTCGTATTATGCAAAATGAAAATTCTATAATAGTTGTTATTAAAAACATTAAACACCCGTGACGGGTGATAGTTGTCAATATCATAGACAATAGAATATTAGTACCACGAAGGAGTGATTATATGTCACAAACTCAAAAATTGAGGAATATTCAGGGGTCGTTTATAGAATTAATCATTAACATTGACATCTCGCCAGGCAATTTAAATGTGTAACTTGGTGGGACCGGGTATCGACGTTAAATGATACCGCTTTATGGTAACAAAATAATTGTAAGGAGACAATCGTTTGCAGCCAGTCGTAAAAAAAAATAGGTATGCATTTATCCTCTACCTCTCCCATCCTGACTGCTGTAGCGAGCCGGTATGACTCACCCATTATGCGGCATTTCGAATGTGTGATGACCGCTACTAGATAATTATTATTATCTAGTAATTGTATCTTGTAATGTAATGTTATATTTTTGTCAATCTGTTTACTAACACTGTATCATAATGTTAAACAAATTATGGGCCATTGTTGTCTTTTAAATAAATGAATTTGAATTTGAATTTATGCATTACGATTGTCATGTTCCTTGACTTACAACACGGTTACAATATCTGTGGACCTCGCTGGAATGTGAAGCCCCTCCCCCTACCCTTGTACCTACCCGCGCTCGCCACGTCGCGTCGCGCACCGTACCAGAGCGCCGACGTGACGTCATCGACGCCAGGTCCACAGATATTGTAACCGGGTTGTAGTTTAATTGATTTAAATCACTCACGATTTTATGAGACTCATACAGGTAACAAGAGACACGGGGCGTATTACGATACACCACTGGCAACACAGAAACGGATTGACAGAACCGACCAACCAATCATAGCGTGATGACGCCAAAAGTCTCGCCTATACTCGACGCCACGTAGCTTGGCAATAGCGACCAATGACTCCTCCTACCATGAAACTCCATTTGTAATAACGACACTTTTTTTTGTTCCCCGTAACGACTATTTTTACTTTTATTGCTACACCGTGGTAGAGGGTGTCTGGGCGTGGAGGGAGCGGACCCTCTACCACGGTGTAGCAATAAAAGTAAATCATTCCGGAGTGCCGTACCTTATTATCTTATACCATGGGTTTGTAAAAAGGGTTTCATTTTCAAAACAGTTTGAAAACCGCTGGCATATGGTAAGGAGCAATTAAAACGTACTGTTTGCATAGGACCTGTTTGTCCAAGTAGGTGCGATTGATGTTTTAATTTATAAGTTTGACAAATAAAGACGTTGTTTAAAGGAATTTATTATGATTATTAGTTTTTTCCTGTAGCTTACATGGTTCTTAAGTGCAAGAAAAAAAAGAACAAGTTTTGTTTAAATAAACACTCCAAAAATAATGTGATTCAGGGTTTTCTAGTGGCAAGACGGGGTCACAACGCGTCAGTAGCCTATGCGCAAACGCACGGCTGAGTGCAACCTTCCATTTTTGTTCGGGAAAAGGCGGCGCGCGTTCGCAGTAAGCACGAACAAGGTTGGCTGGCGACGCCTCTCGGCTGATACCATCACAATGTTACATAAACCACTAATAAAAGGCAGTGCTTGCTGACTTGAGTATCAAATGAGATACCCATCTGTATTGGTGTTTTACGAAACAAAAGAAAACGTGCATGGTGTTGTTGTTGACTAACTGTCCCCTGTGGTGTTACCCGCTAATCCCACGGGAACACTACATTTTTGGGGATAAAAAGCCTATGTGTTAATCCAGGGTGTTAGCTTTAGCTTTATGTAAGGATCTCTTTGGTTGTTGACAGCAGAACTGGCAACTAGATTTTATATTAAAAATATATTTAAAATATTCGAATTATGGTCGTCTCTGGCACACACCAAGGGAGCCGGGGATTCGTGTTTAAACCTTGTATAATAGCTGAAGTCTAATAAAATAAATTTCCAAGTCCTATCCTTTGTTCTGCACTTCCACTGAGCTACACCCTCGTCACACTATCAATACAAACTTATGAAACATACATTACGTTTCATAAATTTGTGTTCATAATATGACATTATATTTAATGTGGGTACACCACATTTTGTTTTATTATACCATTGATATTAAGATCTAAGAGCTAAGGTGAAAAGCCTTTCAAATAAACAATGCAAAGATCGACACACAAAGCATAAGGAAAAAATCAAATGGTTATTTGGCGTTAGGGTGGTGGAACGGTTCACACGATGGACCGGTAATCCAGAGGTACCGGGTTCGATTCCCGGTCTCTTCCGCCAGGTTGCGCTTTTCAATTTTTCTTTAATCTTTGTATCAATGATACGATATTATAAACACATTCGCATCCATATCCATACTAATCCATACTAATATTATAAATGCGAAAGTGTGTCTGTCTGTCTGTTACCTCTTCACGCTTAAACCGCTGAACCGATTTGATGAAATTTGGCATGGAGATAGTTTAACATCCAAGGACATAGGACAGTTTTCATCCTGGAAATTATCCCTACAAAGATTGAAAAGTGAGTAAGCCATTCATGATGGATGACATTGATGACCCTGTGGGAAATGTAATGATTAGACCAAAAGCACAATTGCTCTTACATTTGCTTAGGCGCTTTTAATAGGTGGATATCTATCGTCGGGAGTCCGTGCAATCGCCGATAAGCTCCAGGAAAGCAAGATGAGGTGGTATGGACATGTCAAAAGGAGGCCACCCGATTACGTCGGCAACCTTGTACTTGATTTGTCCGTCCCCGGAAAAAGACCTAGAGGGAGACCTAAGACCACCTGGGCAAATGTGTTGCTGACAGACATAAAATAATGCGATGTTTCCGAAGACGACATCAGGGATAGGGCGAAGTGGAGGAGGAAGATAAGGAAGGCTGACCCCACCACCATGTGGGATACATAGTCGGGAAGAGAGAGAGGTGGATATCTATCGTGTTTTACGAGGTTGCTTCCATACTTCCAAGTTCCACGCGGACGTAGTCACGGGCAAAAGCTAGTTTATTATATTAGTGTGATATATTCGCTAGAGATATATCAGGGTCTCGTCTTCTATTCAAGAATTCACTATTTAACACCTCACCACACCTAAACAATAATATGTTACATTTCTTCATACTCTTATACCGACTGCGAAAAGATTCACTATGCTTTAAAATAACTGTATTCTACTTAACGGCAATCAATTTTTTACCGACATAGCTTTGCTTGCTACTACAACCTTTTTTTAACAAGATAAAGTCGATGTTAGTTCGAATATTATGGTAGATGGATTTGCAATTAAAATTATACGTTTTGGTCAAGCTTTCTGTCATAAATTAAACAATATGGCGACTCGTATAAGACAAATTATGTTGACTAATATAATTAAATGGACACATTTGTCTGTATTAGTGGATTATAGGAGAGTTCGGTAGTTTGGTATTTTGTGCTAATTTGGCAATTTGCCCCCTGGTGGTTTTGCCAAGAAGTGATACCTTCTGCCGGCACCTTATATTAACCTTTTGCAACCTGATGCAACATTGGGAGGAACGCGGAATGGTTTTTAGCCTAGCTCTGTTTTTGTCATTAAGATATATTATATAGATATATATATATATAGGAATCATTCATTCCCAAAAAATATATACTTACTAACCTTTTAAAATCGAACCTAAATTAAAAAAATTGAACACCCCGACATAAGTAGCTGGTCATTATGAGACCCTCATTCAATGAGTGATATAGAGAATGCTACTAAAACTGAACATAACTACAAATTTTGAATTATTAGCTTCAATATTGGCTGACGATCTTGTCACTTGTTCCAATTCAAGCTGAATATCTTGGAAACTACTGGTCCTATTTCCACCAAACTTAGCTAAAAACCAATATTCTCGACAAGTCTTTCGATTAAAAAAAATACTCAAATTGGTCCATCCGTTTGGGAGCTACGATGCCACAGACATGTTAAACAAATAACACCAATTTGAAAAAAAAATATTAAGCCACTATTTCCCCTTACAATTGTTTTGAAAGTTAAATATAAAGTACTGTTTCATACTAATTGTATCGAAAACAAGGGACACGAAAAAGCATTACCTACTGGTTATTATGATGACTTTTTCTTGTCTTAAAAAAAGTTGAAAGCGCCTTATAAAACCCAAAGCAAATAATTAAAATTAAAATCTCAATCTCAACTATTAAAAATCCTAGACATTCTCTTCCAAATATTTGGACACATCATATATCTTTCTGTATGTTTGTCTGTCTAACTGCGAAATTATTCTAATGAACAACTTAAAGGATAATTTATTACACAAATCAATGAAGCGCCGCTGTTATGGAAGAGCGAACCAAGCTCATGAATTAATTATTACAAATTATTATGTGATTGGTCACTAAGTTAAGTTTTTTAGTTATTGAGTTTGTTCCTATGTATGCTTAGATCTTTAAAATTACGCAACGGATTTTTTTAATACGATTTTTTTTAATAGATAGAGTGATTAAAGAGGAAGGTTTATATGTATAATATATGCATGGTATATATAGTATCAGCATTGCATCCGTGCGAAGCCGGGGCGGGTCGATAGTTGTATGATAATTGTAATAATTTTGCATCCATCTTCGGCTAAACATGTGGAACAAAAAACTACGCTGCGTCACCTACCTACCATGTTTAAGCAAATAAATAATTTCATATCATTTCAAACCATTTATTTTTATTGCAAAAAAGATAAACTTATCGCAAATAATGGCTTAATACCATAGGACAGCTTGTGCCAGTCAACCTTTGGACTAAGCAGATAAATTACTCAGTTACTTCTATACGAAGCCTATTTTTGTAGTTTGCCAAATTTCTTTGAATACCAGCTCAGCAGGCGGCTAAAAGAATAGTTGGAAGAGATTCCTAATAGAGATAAGTTCACAGTTGTTGTATACAATAAAGTGTTTATGTGCATATGTTTATACATTCATTCGTTCATAATTTAAAAGCTTCTTCTTGTCGGTGGAGTAATCGCTACTCTTCCCTAATTCTTTGCTAATTTCTTCCATACATACATACAAAAAATCCTCGAAAATCGTAGTTTTAAAGGGTGACCCGGAGAGTATCATTATGGTAACGAGCAACAGAAAAAAGTTGATTGACCCACATACAGGGTCACATTTATTTGTTTCATGTAACAGATTAAACAAAAGACCTGTTTAGTCATGTGGTTGATTTTGTACTTTGTACTTTTGTACTTTTAATTTTTGTATTTTGTGCAATAAATTTTAAATAAATAATAAATACAGCTGCATCTCCATACGTGACTTCTTCCTGCATAACACCATCCACAATTTATCCGTTTTTCGACCGCCGGCGTAGACCATCTATTTCAATTCGCAACTAAACAAATACAACTCAAAACAAACTCCTACAAACATACACAACCCAATATTAAGTCTATAAGTGTGAAATTGCAATAAGCAGAATGTTTTGTTACGTCTTTTTGTGTCTAATGCGAGTCTAATTTTGAGGTGTCGTAATAATGTACTGAATTAGGCGAATAACTGTACCGGCAGGTTTTTAGAATTTAGTGTCAATTTTCAAAGTATTAACTAGTTCTAAAACACTAAGTTGGAATCGTAAAAATGTATAGACGTAGACATTTTTTTTAAGACGTTAAGAGGCCTTATTCCTTTTAAAATGTTGATTGTTTTAGACATTTTTCTCTATGATCAAACAAGTTTCTTAACTTATTATTGATGTTACTACCTAGAACAGGGCTATTGGGATTTATTGGTACGTATTTGAAACTACAGTTTTGAATTTGCCATTGATAATTTTTGTTTCAAAAACTACTCGAAATTGACATAATTCACGCGGAAAATTAGTTTATTCAACTTATTTTCAACTGCACGCAATGAAAGCATGAAATAGCTAGGTTACTACCTAGAACACGTGGAAAATTAGTATTCACTTCAAAAAGTATAGTATCTTTCTTCTTCAGTAAGTATATATTTGTCATAATATGAAAAAAAAAAACAAAAGGAATAAGGCCTCTTAATCGATTCAATTTTTTATTGGGCTCAAATGGTATCTATATAGGGTCTATATGGGACTAACTACACTTAGACTGCTCTAAAAGTCAGAAATGACCGTCAAAGTTCAACGACACGTTCGGCACAGTTTGTAAAGCGCCTGTCTACTGAGCCGGCGGTCCCGGGTTCGAATCCCGGCCAGAGCAAATATTTGTTTGACGAATTCGCATATTTGTGCCTACGTCATTGTTGTTATATGTATTTAAGTATATATTTATCTATATAAGTATGTATATCGTCGTCTAGTACCCATAACACAAGCCTTCTTGAGCTTAATTTGGGACTAAATCGATTTGTGTGAGGTTTTCCGATATTTATTTATTTATAGTGCCATCTCTATCTCTATTTATGTTAACATCAACATTTACATGTTCAGTAAGCGGAACGGTACCACAGAAACCTCGTATTTCCTAGTTCAGACTAGCTCCTCCGCTGTCTCATTTAACAACTAGAACTGTATATAAAAAGTTTTCCTACATAGAACTGTTTGTATAGCCTCTGAAAGACTCAAAAGCATTTGATGATTAATGCGGAATAAGTATCGTCTCATCCTAAACACCGCAGTTTCTTACAAGACGAAGGGTTTTAACCAATGTGTGTTGCCAGTGATGACAACCAGCACTGAAACGTGGTCGCTCACAATGGGCCTCATAAGAAGGCTCAAAGTTACTTAAAGGGCAATGGAGCGAGCTATGCTCGAAGTTTCCTTGAGGGATCGAATCTGAAATGATGAGATACGCAAGAGAACCAAGGTTGCAGATATAGCTCAGACATCCGCCAATCAAGTGGCAGTGGGCGGGGCACATTGCTCGTAGAACCGATGGCCGTTGGAGCAGTTTCTTGAGTGGCGACCGCGGACCGGAAAACGCAGCGTGGGAAAGCCAACAAGGTAGACCGACGACCTTGTTAGGATCGTGGACATAAATTGGTAAAAACAGATGAGGTGCAAGACCGATCGTTGTGGAGAACTTTGTGTGAGGCCTTTGTCCAGCAGTGGACGTCTATCGGCTGATATGATGATGATGATGACCTTTTTTTTCATTAAATAAACAAAATCTAATATTAGCAGCAAAAATGCAACTTTTCGGCTTTGGTTACACCGCAAATAAAAGTTCGCAACTGTACAATGTACATACATACAATACAACAATTAAGAGCCAGTAACAACATGCTACAGCCTAAAGACGGCTACCGAGCATTTTGCACATTCGAGCGCGTTTCTTTGCAGATGAAACTTTTTGCTGCGCGGATTTTTTTAATTACACCAGTGTTGCCAATGGCGCAGTTTATTTTGGAGCCAAATATAAAGAACACGTGGTAGAATAGCAATATTTAAAAATATATTGGTTGAATATATGTAAATTATTTTTGAATTTAAAATTAGTTTTTCTAAAATAATATTGAAAATCAGTATTCTATAGATTTCAGGAAAAATCTTAACAGCGGAATGCAGAATTTGTATGGGCGCGCGTTACCCCATATAGCCCCATCTGTTGCTTTGAGCTACAAATTGAAGCCAGATAAAGTTAGTTCAACAAAGTTTGAACTAGCAGAAATGAGACAAAAAATTGAGTATCACTTTGATAATGAAAGTTTAATACTTTTTTTTTTCATTCTTAAATTGGCTTTTGCTTAAAATAAAATGTTTATAATGGAATGTAATTTGTATAAAATTTGCTACAAAAGATACAAAGATCAACACGCAATTCAATTACGCTCATAATTGGTCCACACCGGGACTTGAACCCGGTATCTTTCGATTACCGGTCCAAAGTCTTAACTTTTTGACCAGAGACATACATTTTCCGTTTTGATATTTGTATTTATATAGCAATTTAAAAAATGTGATCTTAATTTACCCACATTAAAAAAATAATTCAAAAGACATAATTGTGTTTTGAAAAAAAATATTCTTTAAAACGTTTTAAAATTGGCCCAAAAATGCTAAATTGGCAACTCATCACACTGGCCACTGATATTTCGACGACAACTGTTCTCAAACAAAAAATAACCTAAAACATTCAGCGAATAAGGCTCCTGTTGCGGTCAGGTTGTTTTTAAAAAGGTTACATATTATGGCGTATTTTTTGTCAGCCATCTTGGAAAATGGCGGTCCGCTTTCCACGTACATAATTGCGTTCCAAGTACACGTTTTGAGGGAAACCTGGTGTAATTGTACTAAATTGCGAAATTAACTTGAATTTGTTCGAGCGAATTGACGGGTCTTTGATGAATGACGATTTTGATAATTAATGTAGTGCGAGCTTGGACAGATATGTTTTAATTAGTGATTCTATGGAATGGCGTCGTTGTTTTCTTACGTTCCATTATATATAATGGAACATAATATATATCCTGGTTCCTAAGGATTGCCGCTATCGTAACCAGTTCAAAAATGTACGTGCGTGCTGGCTCGTTCCTTCCAAAAAGATACATGTGTATACGTACATGTATCTTTCATAGTTGTTATACAGGGTGAACAATGCAAAAGGGCCAGTAGGGAGAAAACGAAATATAAAACCGGCCAAGAGCATGTCGGGCCACGCTCAGTGTAGGGTTCCGTAGTTGCTCATCCTTCACAATAAACTGCTGTTTTAAGCCCGAGGTTTAAGTTAAGACAGATTTTAAGCTCTATAAAAAGGTCGTAAACGCCCTAGAAACTGTAATCACTTATTACCTTCTGGAAGTCAACTTACGACCTTTTAAAGAAAAAATATGAAATTTGGCGATAACTCAAAAACGGCTTGACCGATTTTGTTCAATATAGTTTTCATTGAAAGTACTTATAAGGCCGCATTAACATGAATTTTTCCATATTTTTTTGACTTGTGGTTCAAAAGTTAGAGGGGGGGGGACACATTTTTTTTTATTTTCGGAGCGAATATTTACAAAACTACTGACTTTATCAAAAAGTAATGTTTGAAAACCCCTATTATTTTCAAGAGACCTATTCAACGACACCCCACACACTAGGGTTGAAACGAAAAAAAAAAATCACCCCCACTTTAGGTGTTCGAGAGGTACCCGAAAAAAAATTTTTTTTTTAGTTTTTATTTTACCGTTTTGTCGGCGTGATACATACACATACTCATACCAAATTTCAGCTTTCTAGTACTAATGATCACGGAGCTAAGCCGCGGACGGACGGACAGACGGACAGACGGACATGGCGAAACTATAAGGGTTCCTAGTTGACTACGGAACCCTAATAAAAAAAATAGGGAAATCTGTTCTTAGGAACCATGGCTTCGTTATTAGATTTATTAGAAACTGCATTCAAATTTTTTTCGTATCTCATGCATAACCCGGAATCGAACCCGGTTAAAATTAGGAGAAAAAAAATTAAGATGTCAATCGATCCTATTTTTTATTGGCAACAAATGTCTGTATAAGAGTATATACATTTAGAGTGCTCTTAGAGTCAGAAATTGCTGTTAAAGCTGAAAACGCTCCATACAAATATTTTGTTGAATTATGAGGATATTGGAAACAATTTCATATTTACTTTTGGATAAAAAAAAACGTAAAATGCATGTACTTTAAAGGAATGTCACTCTTTAACAGCCATTTCTGATTCTTAGAGCACTCGAAATGTATGTAGTCCCATACAGACATTTGTTTTCAATAAAAAATGGGATCGATTGACATCTTAAATGTTTTTTTTTCTCTACTCAATTTCGACCGGGTTCGATTCCGGGTTATGCATGAGGTATACGAAAAAATCTGAATGCAGATTTTAATCAATCTAAAATCGAAGCCATGCTGGTTCCTAAGAACAGATTTCCCTATCTCTTACAGTTTTCGTTTTCTCCCTACTGACCATTTGGATTGATCACCCGGTATATCTATCTCGATCCAATTTGGGTAGGATCTCTAAAGCGTTAACGTACCTATTTTTTAAAAACATAGTAAATAATGAACCATTGATACAAATATCGTCAATAAAAGTTGTGGCGTGTACCCACATTTAAAAAAATGAGACATTTTTACATGTTTCATAATTTTACAGTAAATAATGTTTGAGTCACTGCTTATTAGATACAATTTAGATTTTGTTTTATTGCGTAAATACATATATGTCCACGTACATTTTAAATTGGTCTATTGGTTATTATAACGTTTCAAGCATTTGATGAAAAAAAAGGTGCCTATTTTTTTAATCCTTTGACAACACGCTTCGCCGTCACCCCGGTGTCTCCAACAACAATAGTTCCCGCGCACAATATCATAATTACTGCTGTTGGTGCACACAAGAGGCGATCGGACCTTTAATCTTACCAGCATGACGGGTGCACTACCACAAAAAAGGCGGCAAATAAGAAATATCGTGAGATGGTAACGGACAATTCATAGTAATGTGACTGGTATTTTATAATTTGACCCCTATTACACCCTATTGAACCCAATTACGACCTGTCCGTATTAGTACTTTATGCAACGGGAGCCTTTTGTTTCCCTAGAAACTTATTTCGTCGAATGTTCAATTCGCTGAAAAAACAGTATTTTTATTCTTTGTAGTCATACATTTTTCATAATTCTTGCAAGTATTATCCTATTGATTAGGTTAGGTTAGATTTGTTTTATAACAATCTCAAACAATTTACGGTTGCAAAGAAGAATGCTTTCTACGAAACGATTTGAAGATAAGCTTGTTAGATATTAAAAAAATTGCCGAAACATTAAGAACTTGAAAAACATCCTTGTGTTGTGATACCCTTTGCTAGTCAGATTCTAGTCTACGAACTAGCGCACTAGGCGTTCCATTTTTGTTCGTTCTAAATCGGCGCGCGTTTGTTGCTAATCGTATCGACACACGTTCGTAGTCCTGTCACCACGCGCCAAGACCAATTACGTTGCAGTTTACATAAACTACCAATGTAATATGGTTCTCTAAACACAATAAAAGACTACATAAGGTTTTCTCTTAAGTTCTTTATAAAATTGTTAGAACGCGCGCTGATGTGGCTTGAGCAAATGCAAAAAGGCTGAATCAAGCGTTGGCTTAATACCACTCGCGCCGCGGTGATCGCATCAAGTTAATAACCTGTCCGCTTTACACCTGTGTCAGCACACACATGCTCCCGCGCACAATACGACGCAAATGAGCAGCCATCTTGGAAATAAAACAAGTGTCGCGCTATGACAGGATAAAAGGGATAAAAGTGGCAGGAGCCTCGAATAGACCGAACCACATGCGCTTAAACTGAAATAGACCTTATTATGTTGGTTTTTAGGAAACAGATGTATACATTTTAGGAGATCGGGTGGACATACGTCTTTTTTATTGGGAAACTAGGCATATGGGAAATGTTGCGGTTACTGTATGCGGGTGAGGTGTTATTTGATAAATAAATAATATTTTTTGTACGTATAAAACTGTAAAACTAAAATCGTGATATTTTACAGAATAATAGTGAAATAGGCTATCGAGGTCGATGAATTGAAATATATTGTTCTTTAATGTGACAGATTTCGATACACAGTAGCTAAATATGCACAAATTATAGGATACTTTTATTACCTTATTTCCGAGGGGTCAAAGCCTACAGACTCCGCAAGTAAAATACACAGTTTTTTTATATAACTAGTTGTGAACTCGCCTCGGTATGATAAAAGATAGCAGTTCAAATCATGATATTTTTTACTGTGTTTACCTTTTATTGCATCCATCACATTATATAACATATGACGATCATGAAAGTGCACCACTTTAAATCTAATTTAAATCTAATTTAATTAAAGTATTTTACAAATATGCACATATTTGCATATTTAGCTTAATGCTAAATATGCAAATATGTCCACCATTCGTATAGACTTTTGTTTTGTGGAATAAAGTTTAAATAAATAAAAAAATTATGTTTTTTTTCGACATAATAATAAATTATCAGTGAATCCAAAATCCGCAAAACGTACAATGTCGAGGAAAAATATAAGATGCACAACACTATAAGTAAACGTATTTGTCCCAATCCCAATGAGCCTAAAATCTTGTGCGTTGTGTGACTTGTGTGATCGGATCATGATTATAAAGTCTAGACTATTGTTTTAGGTCGTAAAACCTGGGTTTGTATTCCCGGAAGCCGGGCTTATTACCCCGAGGGGGAGGGCGTCAGTAAACGCAGAATTGTCACCGGCGCTACTTAAGGTAGTTTGACGACATAGTGCGAGAGCCACCCTTTATAATAGGCACTTTGTTTAATTTGTTTTACTTTTTATTGTCACTTTACAATTTAAATAAACTTTACTTGGCATACGATCTGGTTGTTTCAAAGTCGTGATTCGACTTAGCGATGTTCTCTATTTAGCAATGTCTACTAGGTACATCTCGGGATGAGAAAAAAAAACGGTTACTTAAAACCGGCCGGGTTAAGTTAAGTTTGCCCCTGGTATATATTGCACCGCATACAAATGAAGTGCAAAGTTAACGCAACCGATCACGTTTGTTGTATATGAGCATTTAGTATTTTTTTATTATAGCGGCAAGAGAAATGCATCATCTGTGAAATTTTAAACTGTCTGGCTATAACGGTTTTTGAGATACAGCCTGGTGACAGACCGACAGACGGGCGAACAGAGGAGTCTCAGTAATAAGGGCACGGAACCCTAAAAAAAAAAACATTTGGAAGCGGAACCCTCGCTGCGCGTGTCTGGCTCACAGTTGGCCGGTTCCTTTTCTAAATATGAGGTATAGTCAAACCACACTAACTCTTCCAAGCAAATGAACTGTCACACCATACAAACTTGACTTGACTCTATCCGATCAGATCTACTACCGCGACCTGTTCTAGGCCATCAAGCACAGGGGTCCAGGGATTCCACTACTCTTCCTAGTAGACTTTATAGTTTCTATCCCATATTAATGAGAATAATAATATTGCTTTGCTGATCCACGATAAAATATCGTGCGTATTTTTTCATGCATTCATTGCATTTAATGGTATTTCGATAAGTCGGTGGTGGATAGTGTAATCAGAAGGCTTCGCACGGGTGCAGTGCTGATAGATTATGTACCTATGTATTATACATATAAACCTTCTTGAATCACTCTATCTATTAAAAAAACCGCATCAAAATCCGTTGCGTACTTTTAAAGATCTAAGCATACATAGGGACAGTCAGACAGCGGGAAGCGACTTTGTTTTATGCTATGTAGTGACGAGGTGTCCGATCAGGGGCCCAATTCGAGAATGCCGTTTGAGATATCTCCAAACGTCAAATCTCCATTAGATAACAGTTATATCGCCATTGAACTGTCATTTAAATGCGATGAGCTTAAAAGTGACATATCTCATCTCAATTTTGGAAATACGAAGGCGATAATGATTGTCAAAAATGTTATTCATGTATATAAATTTCTGTTTTGAACGAAACTTAACGGACCAATTTCACGTACTATGCGGTCAATTTAAAGTATGCGCCTGTTATTTATGCCGTCACATACAAAGGAAACGAAAATTTTGCGCGTCCGAATTGACGAAGTTGCGATGTTCTAGCGATATCGCCACTTGTCAAGTAGGCACACGTCAAAAGTGACAGATGGCGATGAAAAGGAGAGATCTCGATTATATCTCTAAAATTGGTCGAGTACCCCCCCAGATCTTGGACTATTTCAGTAATAGCAACACCAGTGCCCTCACGACCTGTTCTAGGCCATAGGCCATCAAACACAGGGTCCAGGGATTCTACTACTCTTCCCAGTAAACTTTATCTTATTATTAACTTGTAAGTGATTGAACGTTCGTCGTCAACGAGATCGGACGTGTCCGTAATCATTGCTAAATAAAATTTAATCATCTGCAAAATAGTGACCTAGTCCGGTTCATTAGGCGGAAGCAACAATCTGTGCCCCCGTTATTTTCTGAGGCATTTCGTTTTATAATGAAGTGTTTTTAGTGAATAGATATTTTAATCTTAAACTATAATGTCAGACGACAACAGCCCTTTTAACCGTAGTGGGCTAACGCGCCGAAGCCCACCGCCCACGCCCTCACCCCGGGCTGCGCCCGCGCCCGAGTACCCGCCCGCTGCCCCGCACCAGCCGCCGCCCGCACCCAGGCCCGACCAACAGGATGACCCACTGAGGGTGTGTACCACGCCGGAACTACAAGGTTGGTTAACGTCCATCGAGGAGTACTTGACCGATGTTTGCACCATCTCCACCGAGGGCAAGCTCAACTCCGATCAAAAAATCCGTGTGCACAACCTATGCCGTAAAGTTGCCCACTGCTCTTCTCTGCTAGTAGTTGAATACCAAGCACTGAAACAAAAAGCCATCCAATACTACACTTCCAGCAAATCATTGCAACAGCAAATCCTTGCAGAGCAAGTCAACCTCTCACAGCACGTCAACGACATTAAGATGTCCATCGCAGAATCGTGCAAACCAAGCCAATCTCCAGTTACTTTTGCCGACATGTTGAAGAAAAATCAGGCACGGTACGTACAGCCCACTAACACCAGCTCGATAGCGATCTATCCTACCGACAAACAGATTACGAGCGAGGAGACCAAATCGCTAGTCCAAAAAATAATCAAGCCGGATGAGATGAACCTGCACGTTAAGGGGGTGCGAAAAATTAGAAATGGCGGCGTCATCATCAGCACGGAGTCAAAGGGTGACATTATAAAACTCAAACAGGCGGCGCAACTTACGACCTCAGGACTCACAGTGGACGAACCGCAGAAGAGAAAGCCAAGGGTAGTCGTCATTGGAGTTCCCGCGGCCATGCAGGAACTAGACGTTTTCAAATGTATATATAAGCAAAATTTAGCCGACAAAATGTCTGACCTGCCTTTGGAAAAATTTTTGACCGTGACGAAGCTTAGCCACAAGTCAGGCAAAAAAGGCGCTGAGACCTGCAACTATGTAATAGAAGTCCCTGCTCCGATCAGAAAGGCACTAATATCAGGCGAAAGAGTCTTTGTGAACTGGTCTTCGTGCCCCGTGAGAGACTTCACCCTGGTGACGAGATGCTATAAATGTCAGCAATACGGGCATGCGGCGAAATCGTGTAAAAGTGAGGCCGAGACCTGTGGTCATTGCGGCATCGTAGGCCACTCCATCAAGGAATGTACCAAGAAGACCGAGCCTGCCAAATGCGCCACATGCAAGCACTTCAACAAGCCGAATGACCATGAGACTGGCGATGCTGAATGCCCAGCAAGGAAATCAGCTGAAAAACGGTATATAAACTCGATAGATTATGAAGGCGCCTGAGAGCGCCGTCCTTTAATTTTCATTTTAGCTTTTTAACGTAGACATATTTACATTATGAGTGCTAATTTAATTCATGACCTCGATAACTTCTCGATATCAGAATGTAAAGCATGTGATGTAGAAAACTGCAAACAATTTATCTATGCCGACCGTGACCCTTTAACGATACTAACTCAAAACATACGCAGCATTTATAAAAATTTTGATAATTTTAGCATTTTCCAACAGAGACTTGGAATAGATTGTGATGTTATTGTTCTTACAGAGTGTTGGTTAAACGAAGAACGCAATTTGCCTGACATGCCGGGTTACACTATGTATGCTACCAAATCCTATTACAATCAAAACGACGGTGTTGTCGTCTATGCGAGAAATAATTTAAAACTTACCTTTGAAGAGCCTAATATAATAGACTGTAATCGAATTCTGCTCAAAATTGGAACTGAATTTGCAATCTTGGCCTTGTATAGACCTCCTTCTTTTAGAAATATCGATACTTTTACTAACTCCTTAGATAAAATGCTGCGTAATCTATCATCATTTAAAAGTCGTATTCTAATTGGAGATATCAATATCAACATTCATCCAGAAAGCACGGATCCAGCAGCTCAGCGATACTTAAACCAATGCGCTTTCCATGGCTTGCTCCCCGCGCACACGCTTCCTACTCACCAGAGCGGCTCCTGTTTAGACCATGTCATGCTGAAATCAAATCTCCCCGCTATAGCTATAGTTACTAACTCCTCATTAACAGATCACAAAGCAGCCCTACTGACCTTATTTCGAAAACCTCCTGACACCACTCGTACGCAAATAATCTCTAAATTAAATATAAACAAACTTGAACGTGATTTAAGCAACATCGATTTTGGCCTCGTTTATAATTCTGCCGACGCAGACGCAAGTATGACATACTTCATTCAAACAGTCCACCAAGCAATTTTGCATAACACTGAAAACGTGCGTGTAAGTAATAAACATTATAATATTAAACCGTGGATTACTCCGGGTCTTATTCGCTGTATGAGACACAGGGATAAACTGCATTTAAAGGCTAAATCAAACCCGGACAATTTAATATTGCAAACATCATACAAAAGATATCGCAATTTCTGCAACAATTTACTAAAAAAAGTTAAGGCTGACTACGAAAAAAAAGAACTAGAGAGGGCCGGTTCAAATAGTAAACAAATCTGGAAGTGCATCAAAAAAGTTACGTACACTACCAAACAGCGGGAATCTTGTTCAAGTTTGTCACGACTACATACATCACCTTTATCATCAGCTAACCATGCCAATAAATTTTTCGTAAACATAGGAAAAAATCTAGCGGAAAATATCCAGAGCAACTTGCCGCTACTACCTTCGCCCAGTAACTACTTATCCAACAAAAATACAACTAAATCTTTTGTGTTGCTAAATACTGATGAGGAAGAGGTTGAACGGATTATTATGGGCCTAAAAAACGATTCTGCAATTGGCTGGGATGGCATATCAAACAAAATACTTAAACAATTTAGACACATATTTGTTCCCCCTCTCACATTTATTTTTCAAAAATGTCTTTCTGATGGAATCTTCCCTAAATGCCTCAAAAAAGCCGTCGTAGTTCCCGTTTTCAAATCCGGAAATAAAGATCGAGTATCCAATTACAGGCCCATTTCGATATTACCATCAACATCCAAAATATTAGAAAAAATCATAAATAACAGACTAGTAAAATACTTAGAGAGTCAATCCTTATTATCAGAAGGTCAGTTCGGTTTTCGACCAAAGCTGTCAACTGCCGACGCTGTTCATGAATTGACTGATCACTTAGTTCAGGAACTTGATAAGGGTAACCAGACCATAGGAATCTTCCTGGACCTTGCTAAAGCTTTTGACACGGTTTCCACTTCCATCCTTCTGCACAAGCTCGAAGCATTAGGCATTAGAGGCACACAGCTTAAACTATTTGCACATTATCTGCAAGGACGCTCACAGTGCACAAAAATAGACAATTTTGTGAGTTCTGATCGTGAAAGTACCCCTTTTGGGATCCCCCAGGGGAGTATAATCGGTCCTACCCTATTTCTGATTTATATAAATGACCTCTGTAATTTGACAATAAAAAATGGTAAAATTATTTCATACGCTGACGACACTGCCCTTCTTTTTTCTGGAAAATCTTCAGAAGAAGTTTATGATCACGCGCAACGTGGTTTTAACGAGGTCAACAAATGGCTTCAGCATCATTTACTAACATTGAATTCAGAAAAAACACATTACATAAGATTTTCCATGCGGAAATTAACCGCGTCTGTGTCTGACCATTCCCTGTATGCGCACAACTGTAAGGATCCCTCTGACGATCAATGTCTATGTCCATCTATAGCTATAACTAATAAATTAAAGTACCTAGGAATTCTAATCGACGAGTCTCTTTCCTTTAGATATCATATTGAAGCTTTATGCAGCAGAGTCCGTAAATTAATATTTATTTTCAAAAAACTACGTTCTATCGCGGACTCACAATTAATCAAAAAAGTGTACTTTGCGCTATGTCAATCTCTGCTAAGTTACTGCATTACTACCTGGGGTGGCACTGCCAAAACAACTCTGCTGAATTTAGAAAGAGCACAAAGAGCAATTCTCAAGGTCTCCACTTTCCGTCCTTTTCGTTTTCCTACTAACCTCTTATACAAATCATGTGAAATTCTGACAGTTCGTCAACTATATATCTTGAACACAGTCCTAAAACAACATTCCAGACTCCCTTACAACCCTGACTATACTAATAAGCGACGTAAAGACTTTGTTTGCCCAACTATCCATTGCAGACATGCATTCTCTTCAAGATTTTTTCAATTCCTAGGCCCACTGCTATATAACCGACTTAATGCGAAGTTAGATTTTTTCCCGCTTACTTACGTGATCTGTAAGAAAACACTTAAGGTCGCCCTGCAAAACCTGTCTTATGACGATACAGAGAAGTTACTAATTGTATTAAAGTGAGTGATTTATTATTTTTAATTATAGTTTATATACTTTTTACTTTAGGGACGCATAAATGTTGTTCCCGTAGGAACCCATAGTATATATTTACTTAATTTATTAACATAACCATTCAATAGTGTTTAAATTTTTGCATATGAATAAGTTGTCATTGTTTGTCCTTTTCTCAGCCTGAAACACAGGATTATCCTAGTTCAGGCGCGTAGTATTATCGTCTAGTTATAAGTCTGTTTAGTCCGTAGTCATCACAGCTGTAATATGTTTTTTGAATAAATTTATTATTATTATTATTATTATTATTATCGTTTCTAATCCCATATACTTTTTATTATTACTTTACAATTGAAACTTTACTTGTCATACGATCGGATTGTTCCAGAGTCCTGATTCGAGTTAGCGATATCCTCGATTTAGGAATATCTGCTATATCGCGGGATGAGAAAAATACCCGCTAAGTGCGAGTTGGACTCGCGCACCGAGAGTTCAATACAAACACGTATCCCATCTTAACTGGCCGGGTTAAGTTAAGTTTGCACCTGGAATGTATGGCGTCGGGTACAAATGAGGTGTAAAGTTGATGCAACTGATCACGTTTCTTGTATGGGACTATCTAGTATTTGTTGTTATAGCGGAAACAGAAATACATAATCTGTGTAAATTTCAACTGTCTATCACGGTTTATGAGATGCAGCCTGGTGACAGACGGACAGACAGACTTTTAATAGAATCTTTTAATTCGATTCTGTTTTAAAGTAGTATTTCCAAATTTTTCTTTTTATAATATTGATACAAAGGTTTGTGAAGGAAAAATGTAAGCAGGACGTAGGGTCGCAGGTTCGAGTCCTGTTTACATTGCAGTGGATCATATACATTTATCTCTCATAATTCACCTTTGTGTCAATATTTATAAAAAAAAGGGTTGCACTCCGGGAGTGCCGGCAGAAGTGAAAACTCCGATTTTATTATATCTCACTGACACTTGATTTC
This sequence comes from Apotomis turbidana, assembly GCA_905147355.2. Lineage (NCBI taxonomy): Eukaryota > Metazoa > Arthropoda > Insecta > Lepidoptera > Tortricidae > Apotomis > Apotomis turbidana. Next base: position 4,124,220 of record LR990307.1, on the reverse strand, counting down.
TATTTTAATCTCTATTTCTTACTAATGTATGTATATGATTACGCTTCACCATCTATCACTTACAACATTTTGTTGTTCGAAGGCCCCCTTTCTTTGAAACAGACACGGTTGCTAGGTTACCGACTGACTGTTATCTGTCGCGCGGATCCGTCGCGAGTTTAACATTTTTTACCCATCTAAAAATTGCCAAGCGCTAAAGAAGTTTTCACTTCAAAAATCACTTGTGTCAATAAACTCCGCTCCTACATTAATGCCTACAGGTATAACCTTGACTATAACAAAAATATATGAACTTAATACTTTTGACGACCCGGTTGGCATAGTTTGTAGTGCACCTGCCTTTTGAGCCAGTGGTCCTGGGTTCGAATCCCGGCTAGGGCAAATATTTGGCAGGGTATACCACATATAATCCTGTCTGTGGAAAGCCTCGCGGAAACGAGTCTTTTTGCATTTTTCCTTGGTCCCCTTTCGCCCACGGACCATGAGAGGGTCACAAACGAACTTGCCTAGCTACAGTCGCAAATTTGCATCCCGGATAACGCATTACCGCAATAAATTACACTATTAGACGCAGGTCGAGGCACACAGGGAGATGGGCCATTAGAATAGAATAGAATACAATACAAATCCACTTTATTGCACACCTCAAATACACAGGGATACAAAACATGAAAGATATACAGTAAAAAATAAACAGAGGTTAGCAACAGGCGGTCTTATCGCTAAATAGCGATCTCTACAAGAAAACCTTTAGGTAGCGGAGTAGATCAACAAAAGTTAGAAATGTTAGAATTGAGTAGGTGATGCAAAACAACTTTAAGCCACAAAAATTAACTTCAAAATATAAATAAACAATAAACATACATAACTACCAATACCTTCCGTGTTCTCTATAATAATATATTTAGAATGTTGATGGGACTACCCAGATTCTGCATTGCATCAGGTATGTTTGCCGATGCTCGCGTAGATGATTTTCACGCCATAATGCGCAAAAAAATAGCATCCATTAAAACCAGAATACAGGGTAGTTCCAACAGTATTCTAAGTATATTAGTTGACAGAGCCGACAGTCCTCTGCAGAGGTACTGGATATCGGCATTAATAAACCCTCATTCTGAGCAGGTTTATTATGTCAATTAGGTATAGTAGTTATTAGTGTAGTATAAGTAATTAATGTAATTATATATAGTTAACTAACCTAGTTTTAAGTTTACTAACTATCATGGACCATTGTTGTCTTGAATAAAGAAATTTTGAATTTGAATTTGAATTTACTGCACACCTCGAGAAGAAATAAATACAAATACAGATGAGACTTATCATTACAGTAAAGGTAAACAATAGGCGATCTTATCGCTAAGAAGTGATCTTTTCCAGACAACATTTGTGTAGCGGTTTGCAGCTTTGTACTAATATAAATTTAATGAAATGAGTAGGCGATGCAAAAAGTCATCAAGAAAACTACTAAAAATACATATATTAAAGTCTACTGAAGCCTATAATAATATTTATATTTAATACATGACATGAAAATATACATAATTGAACATATAACTAAATACACACTCACAAATAAACGTACTTAAACCCTATATTTTATTTTTTGTTGTACTAACGAAGACACAGTTAACTATATACACCCATAGACCTTAACATGTTGCAATACGGTTTTTATGTAATATGCGTTTACTGATGTACAGTTATCAGTGTCTTCTATAGTACACCCCACTTTTTTTTAGGGTTTGGATATTTTATGTATTTTCTACTTAGAATCACAAGCTCTTTCGATCTTATTTCTAGAAAAAAAGCGTCTAAATTTTTCATTCCATTCCGTTACCATTTCCATATAACCTACTACATGTATATAGTGGTAACAGAATGGAAAAAAACAAAAATATAATGAACAATTTGGAACACATTTTTTTTTCAAAAAAATGCCTCAAATTTCCAATATATCTAAAAAACTGGGGTGTCTAATTTAAAATATAAAAACCTAAATTAAAAATGTATAAAACCCCCGACACAAGTTACTGGTCGTCATAAAGACCCTCATTCAATGAGTGATATAGAAAATGCTACTAAAACTGAACATAACTGCAAAATTTTGAATTTTTAGAAGATATTGTCATTTGTTCAATTAAAGCTGAATATCTTGGAAACTGTTGGTCCTATTTCCACTAAATAAAGAGCTCAGAACCATCTCGACGGACAAGTCTTTCGATTAAGTCATTGAGTAACGTATAATTTTCAATGGCAAATTTATCATAAGCCCTGTGTACCCCAGACCTTAGCTCAGACGAAGCCCCATTGTAGTCGGCGGAAATGGCGGATTTTTTGTCCCTGTCTAGCCTTTGTCAGTTTTTGAGTAACATGATATATGTCTTCATCGTTCACGACCACAGCCGTTCCCATGGGAATGGTCGAATCGTGTGATTTTGATGACTTTTCTAAGTGTTGGCATGATGGGATCACTAGTCAGCATGAGGTGCGCTAGTAGCCTACGTAGCTGAGGGCACCAGTGTGCCTGGCCCCACCTAGAGTCTAGTCATGTGATAGGTTTGACTCTAGTGATGTGCCGTGCCGTTTTCGGAAATTTCCTAATTTCCCATACAGAATAAGGAAAGTTTCTAGAAAACTTCGGAAATGACGGACAAACGCCTTCGAGACGTTTTTAGGGTTCCGTACCTCAGCCGATGAAAACGGTACCCTTGTAGGAACATGTCCGTCTTCATCTACCAAGACCCTTTTTAAGGTTCCGTAGGTACCCAAAGGCTAAAAAACGGGACCCTATTAGTAAGACTCCGCTGTCCGTCTGTCTGTCTGTTCGTCTGTCACCAGGCTGGCTTAATATTAAAAACAGAATAGATCAAATATTTAAGTGTATGGGATTAAAACAAACCTGATCGGTTGACTTTGCACCTCATGCGGCGCCATGCATACCAGGTGCAAACTTAACCCGGGCCAGATAACACTTCCCGTGTTTGAACGGAACCCTCGGTGCGCAAATCCGTCTCGCACTTGACCGGATTTAGTTAAAAGCAAACCTACACTAGAGGCTCCGATCCCTTCATTGTCCGCAGCTCGCTTTTTGCTAGTTGGCAGTCTGTCGGTTCATTCATAGTTATAAATTATGACCGATATACACAAAAAGGTTTTTGCGGCGTAACTGACAATGTGACATTGTGGCAACTTCCTTTATATTTAGGAAGAGCGATGTTCACTGTTCAGCAATGCTTTATAGCATTAGGGAAGTTGGAATTCACAACTTCACGCGTACCTATTCACAGCTAGTTTGTCCCTGATACATTAATATTGACATTCTAAAGGTGCTAAACTTTGTCGGCGTTTTTTTTTTTCGTTAGTCGGGTAAAAGTGTCCTATAACCGACCATCTCTGGATGTCCAGCAATCCCAATATTGGTTAAAATCCGTCCATCCGGTTTGGCGTGATGAGCTTGATTTTCAATACAATTTTAGATTTTTATTAGTGTAGATATTTCGGATCACTAACATTTAAATGTAATTCTTCTCAGTTCTCTTCTTAGTCGTTCCCTCACTGCTGAGGATCATAACTTCACCGCTTAATAATTTTGATAGCAAGCCTATGATGGCTGTGTTTATCACGTGATAAATAAGTGACAAATCATCTGTCACTCACACTCGCATTTTGTCCAAACGTGACGGATGCTGTCTCTTATTTATCGGTTTGACGACGCGTTTGGCGCAGTGGTTAAGCAACTGCCTACTGAGCCGACGGTCCCGGGTTTGAATTGAATCCCGGCAAGGGCAAATGTTTGTGCGATGAACTCGAATATTTGTGCCGCCTGACATTCATGAACCATGGATGTTATTTGTATTTAAGTATGTATTTATCTATATGTATGTTCATCGTCGTGTAATGTCCATAACACAAGCCTACTACTTACTGTGGGACTAGATTGGTATGTGTGAGGTTGTCCGATATTTATTTATTTCTTGCGTGATAAAAGCAAGCATCATAACCCCCCTTGTTTGAGAGCGTAAAGCAATATCAAAAGGAACGGACTCACAAACTTTCGCCTTATAACATTAGTGTGATTATAGCTGTACAATGATCTGCAAAATTGCATTAATGAATCAATTCATTCATAAATGAGACATGCATTTGTGCAGCCTATAGTACCTCATTTTGCTCACTACTTACAATATTTGACCCACACACAGCATAGACATACCTACACGTTACCTAAATGTTGTCTGGAAGACATCGCTATTAAGCGATAATACCGCCCTTCGTTAACCTTATGCTTGTTATTTATTGTATATCGTATATGTTGTTTCACTGCGTATTTGAAGTGTGCAATAAAATGGATTTTTCTGTGTTACACGGCAAGTTATTTTAGTGTAGGTACGCCAAACTGTCATCAGTTCGGCGGAATGTAGTTGTTCATGTTTGTTTGTTTTACATACCACCTAAATCACACTAATATTATAAAGGTGGAAGTTTCTGAGTGTGTTTATGTGTATGTTTGTTGTTTCTTCACATTCAAACGCCCAGACCTATTTGGATAAATTTTGGTATGAAGGTAGCTGACACCCTGGATTAACACAAAAACTACTTTTATCCCGAACAAAATTAGTGTTCCCGTGGGATGAGCGGGTCCACGTGGCGCAGCTATAGATAAATAAATTAAAGAAAAACCCCTATAAAATAAAACCAGTACTTAACAATTTTAAGAGATCTAAAGATCTAAGGTGGAAGTACTAGTACTCGACGCGGTACTAATACGCGTCACCATACTTTCAACTGCGATAAATAAGATAAGATTACCGTTACTTTCATAGCAAATAGAATGAATACATGAGAAATGTTTGTAGCTATCGAATTTCACACGCAAAATAATAAAATATACAACCTGACTGCCTGCAAAAGCACGTGACATGTACTGGGACAATCCTATTGACTTACATTTCATTACATTACGAGATTTTTTTATATGATCATTATATGATATAAATACCATTTAATAAAGGTAAAAGTCATACCTCTCATAAGGGATGAATAAATTTGTGATAGACGTGTAAATTAACGTACTATTACGAAACATAAAATAAATATCCCTTGCAATATCGAGTACTAGCACTTCCACCTTATAATCTCTTTGGTGAGTACATAACTTTACATATACGCAGCATGCTCTAAATGCAACCTAACGAAGCCACTTTGTATTTTCCTACGAAAACATTCATTCCCAGACAATCATGCTGGCTCAAATTAAAACATTTTAAATTAAATTTACCCTGTTAATTCGGTTCGCCGAAAGTGTCGACAAAAACTGAGTCGGCGAAAGCGGTCGGCCAATCGCGGGCGGCGTCGGCAAAAAGTCGGTAATTAAAAATTCTTGTGCCAAAATGGCGACGCAGCAGAGTATTGCATCAATTTGTTTCCATGTTGTTTAACACATGGTAGTTTAAGTATTTATTTAAACTTTGCTCAATGCAGAAACAATAGAAAGGACCACTTGAGACATTTTCTACCAGTTGACTGCTACAATATTTCGATTTAGCCAATGGTTGACCATTGGCTTCACCGAAATATTTATGTGTCGTGAAATTATGGAATGTGTCTACATATTTATTTGCCAAAACACTAAGTTATAGTGCATTGTGTATGTGTGTCCAGATGAGTGAATGTCTCAGATCGCAGGTGTTAGTGGCCCGAATCGAAGTGAGAGCCATACATATGCGATCTGGAGCTTTACGAATTACCGCCCGTGGTTTGTCTAAAGTTTTACGTCAATGCCTTGGCCAGAAAGTGAGATTTGTCCTCGCGTAGCGCGAAAATCCAACTTACGGCCAAGGGTGACTTAAAATAATATATGCAAAGTGCATAATTAAGCTTTCAAATATTTTTATGATCTTCTGAAGTTCACCTTACGGTTCGTTTCATAAGACCACACTCGTATTTAAAATATTTATAGAACTCATTATATAGAACTCATAAATATGTATAGAACTCATTTTTGTCGAAAATGTTAGATGCGCCCTTTTTCGTTATGACGGCAGTTTTAATGTCATTATATTACAGTTGTACATTAATATTTAATGCAATGGCTGCACAATAAAGGCTCTTAAAGTTGAGTACCGCGTTTAGGCCTAATTAAAGATTGAGTTACTATTGCATACAATATTTTTTATACGAGCAAAACGCAGAAAAACATTTCTTACTTTAATCGTCCCTCCTCATTTTGAATTTTTATTTTTGATGTAATTTCTTTCGTTCAACTCAAACTGACCTATTTAAAAAAAAAACATGATCACGATGATCATGGCGGGTGCTTTTGGTGAATTTTTTTGATGTGTAATTTCAACCAATCAGGGAACAGTAGCGTATTTTTTTAATGAAAAATGCGGATGTTCTCTTTTTGAAATTCATTTGAGTTTGACAAATTATAAAATACTACTATTATAAATCCCGTTTTTGTTGTGATAATGAAAGGAAGCTATATTAAAGAGCTTGTCGTAACATGTTTCCCGCTGAGTCCGCTTGTTCTGGCACTTAGTCTCGTGATCTGTCGCAAAAACACGCATCACAAGTGGCTTGGCTTGACTCGAAACGAACAGAAACAGCTGTTTTCTGACAAATTACGCGATCACAAATTTTAAAAGTCACCTGGAGAGGTTGTATGTTTGATGAAAAGGCTGTTGAAAAACACGCCTAATTTATTTTACTGACGTCGAAAGTCAGTGAATGTCCCTGATGTAAACAAAGAGGAAACACGGCTAAATATTCCGCAAATTTCAAGTAATTTAATGCATAATAAAGCCAAAACTATCCACAGTGGTGAAAGTCAAGTTTTTTCAATTGGATTAAGTTTTTATTTCGCAAGAAGTACGAAGGATTGAGCAGCATTCCGGTAATCAATGTTTTGAATTTGGTTACTCAAAAATCCTTGGCAAGTCGCTAATGACGTTTAATAATGCAAATATATGACGTATGCACATTATAGCCATATGGAAGCTGTTTGTAGCGCCACTGTCCCGGAGCCGGACACACACTTGTTAGGCTATAAATATTTCTGCAAATCATATTTTTCAGCTCAAATTTTAGCGATATGTTCTTTATGAGATGAAGCGGACGAGAAGACGGATCGCCTGATGGAAACCGATTGCTGGTTATCGCCTACGGGAATCGACAACAACATAGGAATTGGTTGGTCAGTCTGTGATTTTATAATCACTTTAAAAAATACCGACACCATCGAAACGAGCCGTACGCTCAGTTTTTGCACTAGGAGCTCGTGCATCGCTAAGAGAAAAATTCAAGGAAGCCAACATTCTCACCGTGGCGTCTCAATATATCCTTGAGAATATTATTGTATGTCCGGAAAAATCTACATGCATTCAAGCTCAACAGTGACATTCACCAGTATAATACAAGAAGGAAAAATAAGCTTCTTATGCCTGCTCATCGTCTCCGTAAAGTTAGCTCTTCATTCGTGGGGAACTGTGTACGTTTCTATAACAAAATACCTACCGAAGTAGTGAGTTTACCTTCCAGCAAATTCAAGTCATACGTAAAACGTCATCTAATAAATAAGGCGTATTATACTGTGAATGAATTTTTAGATGATAGGGATGTCTTTAAGCCAGTGGTTTAGTCATGTGAATGTAAAGTAAGCATTATTTTAGTCGGTAATATTCATTTGTTTTGTAATGTAACATGAGAGCACATTATGTTGTTTCTCACCGGGAAAATACCATTACTGATGAATGCCCGTCAGTGCTAGCATGTCATGCTCGCTTAAAGGTCTTTGCTTACGGTGGCGTCGTTGATCGGGTCGCAACCTTCCCTATAATATGGTTGAGGGAGGCGATGGCTGAGATATGCGTCATGCTCGTGAACGGGTGCCGTTTGTGGGGTCCGGTCTGTTCATACTAGCAAGGGCTAAATTAGTTGTGTAGTAACTGCTTTCCAGTGTTTAATGAACTGACGTGAGAGACTTCATCATGTACTCGATTGAAGTTATTTTTTACTTAGAGACTTAGAGACTGTATACATCTCTAATAAACTTAACTTGTACTGTACAATGACGCTCAGAGACCTTATACATCCCTGAGGAATTTAACTATTATCATATAATTATTAATTATATTTTTTATTTTTGTAAACTGTGACGCCTAGAGACCATATACATCTCTAAGAAATTAAGTTTAATTATTTATTTTTTCTTTTGTATAGATAGTTTCTTATTCAGTCCTTAACTTTTCTAAGGATTTAAATTAATTTATTTTGTTTCGCATGTTGTGACGCCTAGAGACCATGTACATCTCTAAGAAATCTAAATTAAGTACTTAATTATTTTGTTGCATCAGTTATTGATTTTGACCCCTTGAGACCTTATACATCTCAACGGAATTGAATTATTTCATTAATTAATTATACCAATTTATATTGCGTGTCGTGACGCCTAGAGACCTTCTACATCTCTGAAAAAAATCACTTTATTTTATATAATTTTTAGTGTAAACATTGATTTGGAGAAACTTGTACATCTCCTCTAACATATTTGTTTCAATTACCTAGTTATAATATAATTGTATTAGTTTTTAAGTATAATTTACGAAAAAATGACTTACTGTTGAGTTTCTTTCGGCTTTCTTCTCAACAGCGGTCTCCTCTTGCGAAATGCCGGTAGACTCACAATCTGACTTGTAAAAGTGCCCTTGTGGCCTACTTACTGAATAATTTATTTCATTATTTCATTTCATTTCATTTCAAACGAAATTATGTTTTACTAGCGACCCGCCCCGGCTTCGCACGGGTGCAATGCTGATAAATTATGCATGTATTATAAACCTTCCTCTTGAATCATTATCTATAAAAGAAACAGCATAAAAATCCGTTGTGTAGTTTGAAAGAACTAAGCATACACAGGGACAGACAGACAAATGGACAGGAAGCGACTTTGTTTTATACTATGTAGTGATGACAATGGGACCAACTAGAAAGTATGCTCTTTGAAACAAAATAATTTACCAAATCCTCTTTTCTTTTTTTTTCAAAATGGCGACGGTACGGGGGCCATTGCAACCTGTAAAATGGACAACGCACATCCTGACATACACCCTCGGCCTAAAGTATGGAGAATTTTATATTACTATACAAGCCTGTAATTTCCTTACGGAATAAATTACAAAATCACAATATAAAAATGATTAAGTATAAACATTTTAAAAGTCAATAACGCAAATTCTGCTTATGAAAATTGCCAGTGCAACATTTTGAAGAAAGGCAATAAAAAAACGACGTCATGCACTTTGTCCCGGAGTTAGGTAAGTATATATATATATATATATATATATATATATATATATATATATATATATATATATATGTTCTATTTTTTTTATCGTTTGGGGGTGGCCTAACGGTAACATTTACACATGGAATAATTATTGGAAACTTTAAATATTCAAAGAATAAACTTTGTTTCGAAACTTTTGGCCTGAGGTGTACCAAAATATTTTTGGCCAAGGTGAAACGGAGTCGGTATGCTCGATCAATTATCAAAAGCCTACAGGATGACACGACAAATATATTCCTTACCAAACAAACTGAATAACACTTTTTCTAGCCAGGGCAACTGCTGAATGGATCAAATCGGACCCACGCCTGCGATTTCGGAGTCGTCAGTCGTGACGAATCGTCCCAATGACACATGTGATAGATTGGCCCTGAATTTAGTGGTTTTTAGGGGTCCTTGGCGGCGTGAATGAACCATTTTAAGAGGCCGCTGCAAATGTTTCGATACAAATCGACGTTTCGTTCCCGTCCTCCTCCAAAACTTAAAGAATTAAAGAAAATATATCAATTGCCAAAAAAAATAGAGCACCGTTTTATGTATCGGAGGATCGAGTGGCGGATCACGGCAGTCCGGAGGCTGGTCCGCCATCTTGGGACTGCGAGAGGCTCTATACTCGACGCCACGTAGCTTGGCAATAGCGACCAATGACTCCTCCTACCATGAAACTCAATTTCTAATAACGACACTTTTGTTTGTTCCCCGTAACGACCATTTTTACTTTTATTGCTACACCGTGGTAGAGGGTGTCTGGGCGTGGAGGGAGCGGACCCGCTACCACGGTGTAGCAATAAAAGTAAAAATGGTCGTTAAGGGGAACAAAAAAAAGTGTCGTCATTAGAAATTGAGTTTCATGGTAGGAGGAGTCATTGGTCGCTATTGCCAAGCTAAGTGGCGTCGAGTATAGTGGGCGGGTTCGCGCAGGTATTCAAAAAATAAGAAACGTATAATGAAATCAGATCACTGCACTATTTAATTAAACTAACAAACACTAAAAATACTAACTGATTACAATACTAAATAACGATTAAGAGCCAATGGGTTTGCAAGCAACCATCACGCACGGGTAGCTGTCAACGAATGACGTCCCACTCGCCATGACACTTACAACTCGATTCGGGATTACCCGCTCTTAAAAAATAATAATTTTGACATCAACACTATTCAAAAGTAGCCGATTAAATTGACAAATCAACAACCAAACGTCTTGAATAAAGCGCGCGCCGTTATGTACATCAAAAAAATACAAAAAAGAAACACCAAGGAAAAAGATCAAATAATTGAACAATGGCAAAATTAAAAACTCAGCAATGTTAGCAACTCGAGGCGCCCCTGGTGGCGTTTACTGGAACTTTCGTGGAAACCACCACTACCGCCCGACGAGTTGATAAAAAGGGGTGAACTGACCGGCGCAGCTCACTATTTTCTCGAATTTATGAAGAGAGTTACCTACTTAAAAATACCGTTGATTTGTGTCGATTACTTTAAATAAAGTTCTTAAAAGTGCGCTGGTGTTTAAATTGTTTACATCAGAAGTGAGTAGGGACGTTAGATAGGCCCACAAATAATGGGAAAGAAGAAACGAGCGCGACGAAGGAGCCCTAGCTCGAGCTCCGAATCCAGCAGTTCGAGCAGCGATGGGCGCACGCCCTCGCCGCCACCACGGAAAAGGTCCAAAAATAAGTCAAGCAAGGTACCACAAAAGATTGCCACGGAAACTGTGAGTACAACTTCTATCACATTGCATAATATGGTCCCGGAATTTGATCCGCTGCGCGATAACGTCACCGCCTGGCTAAATATAATAGAATCTTACGCGAGTACATTCTCTTGGACGGATAGTATGATACGTTATCAAGCTCTAAATAAACTGAAGGGTTCGTCAAAAACCTGGTACGATTCACTGTTACGCAATGATCATAGTTGGACTACTTGGATGTGGGTAGACTGGAAGGAAAAAATTAGGTCAACTTTCCAAGTAAAACGGAATATGTTTGAGTTGCTTAGGGAAATTGTGGAACGAAAACCGGCAGAGAATGAATCGTTATACGCGTTTTTCTTTGAGCAAAAAGCGAAAATAGATAACTTGCGTCTTAATTTCGCGGATTGTGACATCATTTCGATAATTATCGGAAACATAGGAGACAGTAACATTAGCGCGTCGGTAGAAGCAGGCAATTTCCGAACGTGCGACAGTTTAGCAGGATTTTTACATAGTCGCACACATCGATCAAAAACGACGAAAGTTGTCACGTCACACAATCATACAAATCGAGAAAATACTGCTAAACTGTCGTCATCAAATCAAACGTCATCTCACACCGCAACTCTTTCCGCCAATCTGGTCTCGTTACCATCTAACTCCAATCAACAAAGTACGGGAACGTCCCAACAACGCAAGCCTCTCGAGTGCTTTAATTGCGGAGGCAATCATAAACGATTTCAATGTAGCGTTAAATGCGAATTTTGTGGAAAAAGGGGGCATTCTGAATCGATTTGCTACAGCAAAAAGAATGCAAACGCGTCTGTGAGTGCAAGCGTGAATAATAACGAAAAACAAGAAACAAAACGGGTATCTGTCCCGAATTCTAAAGACAAGTTTTGCAAAACTATAAATATTCACGATTTCACTCATGACGCGTTCATAGATATGGGTAGTAGCTGCTCTAAAATAAAGGAGAATTTGGTCAAAAAGTACTCATTGACAACCATTCCTCTGCCGAGTCCCGTGACATTACAAGGCTTTTCAAATGACAGTGTGAAAACTGTACATAGCATGGTTAAAGTAAATATTAAACTAGATTCCGTCTATTTAGAAGATGTTGAGATGTACGTATTAAATGAACTATCAGGGAATGACATATTGATTGGCCGTAATGTCACGGAACGAACGGATCTCATGTACTCCAGAGTAGGTAACGCGTTGAGATTTGAGTATGCTACAACATATAACGAGTCCTGTACCGTCATCGCTGATTCAGGCTTGGAATTTGATTCCGACTCTCATCACAGTGAGTTGTTGACGTTGTTTAATACTTATCGAGAATGTATTGCATCTAATGTTAAAGAGTTAGGAAAGGTTAACTGTCATGAAATGACAATAAAATTGAGCGATTCTAAGCCTGTTCAATGTAGACCGTACAGAGCTGCGCCAGCAGATAGGAAGAAAATACGGGAAATGGTAGATGAACTGTTAGATAGCGGGATAGTTCGTGAAAGCAATTCGCCTTATTCTAGCCCGGCTCTTTTAGTTAACAAGAAAAACGGTGAAAAGCGTCTGTGTATAGACTACAGAGCCCTTAATAAAGTGACAGTGAAGGACAAATACCCAACGCCACGCATTGAAGATCTCATAGACAGACTCCAGGGTTGTAAAGTCTTCACGAGTCTTGATCTCAAGAGCGGTTATTACCAAATAAAAATGAGTTAAGTAGATGACTCGATTTCCAAAACCGCTTTTATCACGGAAGATTTATTATCATTTCGAGTTCCTTCGGGTCCCATTCGGATTAGCCAATGCGCCATCTTGTTTCCAACAAATGATGCATAAAGTTCTAGGCAACCTTCGATTTGGCAAGGTAATCATTTACTTAGACGATGTACTGATTGTGAGTGAAACAGTTGAAGAAAACTTACAGATTTTAGAGCAGGTTCTCAAAATATTCAAAAACAATGGCCTGACTCTCAATTTAAAGAAATGTCATTTTCTGAAAAGCGAGATAGAGTTTCTTGGGTACAGGGTTAAAGAGGACAGTATAATGCCAAGTGAAGTCAAGGTACAAGCAGTGAAAGACTTCCCCACTCCGACAAATATCCACCAACTGCGTCAATTCTTGGGGCTCATAAGTTATTTTCGGAAATTTATTCGAAATTGTGCCGTATTGTCGAGTCCACTCACACATTTGTTGAAAAAGGATAGCGCATGGACATGGGAACCCAAACATGAACAGACGTTTCAAACTCTGAAAAGTACATTAACATCAGATAATGTATTAAGTATTTTTGATCCTAATAAGGAATGTATTCTATACACGGACGCAAGTCGCGATGGTCTAGCCGGAATTCTGATGCAGTTGACTGACGAGGGCGAGAAACCAATATACTATTATAGTCGTCAGACTACTGCAGATGAAAAAAAGTATCATTCGTTTGAACTCGAACTCATGGCTATCGTCACATCGCTACAAAAGTTTAGACTTTATCTGTTAGGGAGTAAATTCACCATCGTAACTGATTGTAGTGCTGTTAGGTTCGCACTTACAAAAAAAGAAATTATCCCGCGGATTGCACGTTGGGTACTTTCTACCCAAGAGTTCGAGTTCGACATCACGCACAGAGAGGGCACACGTATGCAACACGTGGACGCTCTCAGTCGCAACCCCGTAGATAGTGGGGAGCAGACTGAAGCCGAAATCGTGTTGTCAATCACTGAAGCTGACTGGCTACTCTCTGTTCAGCTCCAGGACCCGAAACTGGTAGAGATTAGGACGGCTTTAGAATCAGGTGAAAGTGATAAACACAAACACATATTTAAGGAATATGAACTATTAGGAAATAAAGTCTATAGGCAAACAAGTGAAGGTCGTCGTTGGGTAGTACCCAAGCAATGCATCTGGCAGGTCATTAGGAGTAATCACGATGATTTAGGTCATTTTGCCCTTGATAAAACTTTAGAAAGGATTGCATGTCGTTATTGGTTCCCTAAAATGCGAAGAACAATAAAAAAATATATTAAGAATTGCCTTAATTGCGCGTATTATAAATGCAAAGGTGGCCCTAAGGAAGGAGAACTGTACCCACTGCCCAAACACGCACAACCCTTCCATACATTACATGTGGACCATTTGGGTCCATTCGTCAAAACTAAGAAACACAACAAATACATGTTTGTTGCCGTAGACTCGTTTACGAAATTTGTATTTGTTTGCGCAGTGCGGAACAATGACAGTGCCAATGTTATTCACGAATTAGAAAATATAACAAAGGTTTTTGGAAATCCGCGTCGAATAATAGCTGATGCAGGGTCTGCTTTCACGTCTAGCAGTTTTAAAGAGTATTGTGTGAATAGAAATATTCGATTGCACCTTATCGCCACCGGTATGCCGCGCTCAAACGGCCAAGTGGAGCGCTTTAATCGCACAATTTTAGACGCTATGAAAACTATGGGTGCAGATTTAGACGAAGACAGGTGGGATCAGTGCGTTAAACACTTACAACAGGCGCTTAATAGTACTTACCATAAAATCATTAAGGCTGTGCCGAGCGAGGCTTTGTTTGGGTATAGGTTGAGAACGGATAGTGATGGGTTAGTAGTAGAGAGTGATACGGATCATACAGACGTCACAGAATTGCGTAAAAAGATTGAAGAGAACATAATAGCCAGTGCGGAGTACCAAAAGCAGAGGTTTGACTGTACTCGAGTAAAGGCTAAGCAATACCAAGAAGGTGACCTAGTACTAGTCAAAATAGCAAGCCACTCCAACGATGGCAAAAGCAGAAAAATAATGCCAGTATTCAAAGGGCCATTCCAAGTGAAAAAGATCTTAGGGAATGATAGGTACCAAATATCCGATTTAAGAGGCAGTGAAAGGTGCTCTAAACTATATACAGGTAACGCCGCGGCTGAAAACATGAAACCGTGGATTAAAATCCATGATTTTGTTCTTGATGATGAACCGTGTTAGCAATTGGGTATGTAACATACACTTTACCTACATAAATCATTAATTAGTCAAGTAACTAGTCATTCACTGTGTATTTAATTAAAGCTATAAAGAGTTATATATATTATTAAATTTATGGCTGTCACTATTTATGCTAAAGTTTTGATAGTTTGTTATTTTAGGTCTAAATCAAACTAATTACTAGACGTTCTCTAAGTCTAAAGGGAATGGGCTAAAAGTTAGTGTGGTTTATCCTAAGTCTATCGGTGAACCCTGAAGGCCTAGAATAACTTACAGCTTTTGTTCACATATTCACACGAACCTAAGACTAAAGGCACGGTGGTATGTGAGCAAAACTAAAATCAAATGAACTTAAGGAACATGATGACCGAGGCGTTTTATTAATTAAATAAGATTACAACTCAAATATTTCAAATTCTTTTTATTGTGTGTTACAGGATAATATATATGTCGTATTCGTGTCTGAGGGCAGGCACGATGCAGCATGGCCGTGTTATCAACTCGAGGCGCCCCTGGTGGCGTTTACTGGAACTTTCGTGGAAACCACCACTACCGCCCGACGAGTTGATAAAAAGGGGTGAACTGACCGGCGCAGCTCACTATTTTCTCGAATTTATGAAGAGAGTTACCTACTTAAAAATACCGTTGATTTGTGTCGATTACTTTAAATAAAGTTCTTAAAAGTGCGCTGGTGTTTAAATTGTTTACAGCAATGTGCTGGAAACCTAGCCGCTTTACCAATCTTTACGAAATTTTAGGAACAGAATGGGAAAGATATTTTCTGTGTTGGACCATTTTAATTTTTGCGTAAATTATTTTAGTATTTGCGTACCAGGGGCGCGCGTATTTGGCTATGTAATGGAGCCAGACCCAATCCTGGATGTAGCAGACACAGAAAAACTGGAGAACCATAGTCCTGTGACATCCGCGAGTCAAAGGCAATCTACATCCGAGTCAGTCGAAGAGACAATCGACCAGTTTGTATCACCTGCTTCATCACCAGTCGTTGAGCCACCCCCTCCCCGAAGGACTCGCAAGGTCGTTGATTACAAGCAATACTTTTAGGTTAAGGGTAGAGGGTTGTTAGAGATTAAGGTATGCGGCTGCGACCGCATATGAGTCAGTCGAATACACGTAGTTCACCGGGACGCTCGTTTGTCATTCCTCACTCCCGCACCACACCCCGATCTAACACTGTGATGGTTGCGTTTATCACGTGATAAATAAGGGACAAGGCATCCGTCACTCACACTCGCATTTTGTTTAAGCTTTGCCACTTATTTATAGCGTGATAAAAATCATATGAAAAGAAATGAAATGAAATCATTTATTCAGTAAGTAGGCCACAGGGGCACTTTTACAAGTCAGATTGTGAATCTACCGGCATTTCGCAAGAGGAGACCGCTGTTGAGAATATTAAAGCCGAAAGAAGCTCAACAGTAAGTCATTTTTTCGTAAATAATACCTACTTAAAACAATTACATGATACATTGGTGTTATAACTAATTACACTGGTACACGTAAAGGAGATGTATACCTACTCCAAATCAATGTTAAGTAATAGGAACATTTAAATAAAAATTTAACGATAAACATAAGCTCCCAGGCGTGCGTTTGCGGCGGAGATTTGGCCAAAAACAGACGCCTGACTACTACACAAATTGTATAATAATAAGCGCATACGGTGCCATACAGAACATTGTATTTCCATACAGAATAGAATAGAATAGAATAGAAATATTTATTACACACTCATAAATTTAACAATTAGGTATGTTAATAAGATATAAGCATGCCTCGTCAATTATTAGGTACATTAGCTATATATGACACTTACATTTTACATTTGTCCAACTCATCAAAAGTTAAGAATTTTATACATAATTTTATTTATCAATTCATCAAAAATTAAGAATTGTAAACAATATTAACTAGAATTACTACATTGCTAATAGAAATATATAAAAAAAAGTGACCATAAAGCTAGAATATAAAATCAGTGGACTATCCGTACTACAATGTTATTACATTACTATTATTTATCAACTTCATTAATTACAATGTCAAATTTCACATAATCATTATTCATATATTCCTTGATACTGTATAGTATCCGATCCAACAACAGTGTTTTCAGACGTAGACGGAATGCATTGTCACTTTTTATGTTTTTAATGCAATATGGTAGTTTGTTATATAGTATACACCCCAAAGCATTCGGAGACCGTTTGGCCAGCTTTAGCCTGTGAACAGTTGGTATTAAATCAAGAGCTCTTTTTGGATGGCGCGGATTGGCTTTGGATCGTACTTTAAATTCATTGATATTATGTCTAACATACATGATAATTTCCATGATGTATACAGAAACGGACGTTAAGATACCCAGTTCTTTGAAGTGCTTTCTGCAGGTTTCTCTGTACTCAGCTCCCTTAAGATTATGTCGACGAATACATTTACTTGGGCCAGATAGCTTCTTTCGAAAACAGACAATGTAAAGAAATGGATAGACGTATCGCAAACGCCTGGAAAAGCTTCTGGTCCATGAAGGCTTTATTGAAGGGTGACCTTCCTCTGTGTCTTAAGCGCAAACTCGTCGACATGTGCATACTGCCCATACTAACGTATGGTGCTCAAACCTGGTCATTGACTGAGGCTTTAAAGTCTAAACTGAAAGTTTGCCAGAGAGCGATGGAGCGCAGTATACTAGTTGTTCAGAGGACTGATCGAATCAGAAACACGGAACTGCGCTCCAAAACTGGTATAGTGGATGTGGGTGTCAACTGTCAAGACCGCAAAACTGAAATGGGACTGGGCTGGACATGTCTGTCGCATGCGTCCGGAAAGGTGGGTCACAATAGCAACCCAATGGATCCCACAAGATGGATATCGGAACAGAGGCAGGCCGAAAAGGAGATGGCGGAACAATCTGGACGCATTCTGCAAAGAATGGCAGAACCGCACTGGCAATAGGATCGAATGGAAAATGGAAGGGGAGACCTTTGCCCATCAGTGGGACACCTAAACGGCTATAAAAAAAAGCCCTGTTCTAGGTAGTAACATAATAATATGTTAAGAAACACGTTTGATCATAGAGAAAAATGTCTAAAAAATTAGACATTTTTCTCTATGAGGCATTTTAAAAGCAAAAAGGCCTCTTAAATTAGAGGATTAAATGGATATCCTTTTAACCCTTTGAACGCCAAGAGCCACTAAAGTGGTCGTGTGCTGTCGTGCCTACCACGACAACGACCACTGAAGCGGTACTGGCGGACGCTGTTTAAGCAATTTTCCTGCCGACAGATAAGGTAAATTTTCGCTCTTTCTTTTTACAATTATTGGGGTATAAGCCACATTTTGACGTGAGAGGATAAGCGTTCTAACTTAGGTTAAATTGTAGCCTACGTCACCTATGTTCTATTCTGATTTCTGGCACGTGTTCTGTACATTAAAGATTTTACGTACATTCACCTTACTGTAATGTTATCCCTATCGTATAAGGATCCCTAAAATTATGCTCGTGGCTCTGTGAACTGTAGACCTCGCGATAGTTTTAAAAAAAATATATATGTTTTTAATTCCCAAATCACAGCCATTTTTTTTCTAAAAATGCAATCGTCAAAAAGGACTATAATACTTATAGAACCTACGAAGAACCATTTCGATACACAAGTCAATTAAAAAACGGCACTTAAATCTTATCATCTTAGGCGTTACGATGTCACAGACAGACGAACGGATACTCTAACTAGTTTTAAGTTTTTCTATTTATAGCGTTTTGTAGCCTTAGTTTTACTGTAACTTCTTTTTGTCGATTTTAAAAATAGTCCACGCTAATTATACGGAACCCGAACAACACAAATACTTACAGAACTCGAATGCAGTAGGAATCCCGATGCGTCACTCATCATTAATCAACACTGAAGGCGCACACCGGTTCGATTCCCGCTGAGACACAATTGAAAAAAAAAAGAATCGTCTTTAAAAGCGCCTAATTCTGGAGTCCCGACCTCCAAACTCAACCTCAAGTCTCAACCGACAAGATTCCATTTTAAATACGTCATAAATTATGTAAGAACTAGAGATGGGCCGACTTGCCGACTAATCGGTCAAAAAATTGCCGATTAGTCGGCCGACTTCGTCGGCAATGCCGTCATGCTTCTACAAAAAAAAACGCTAATTTTTACAGCCGTCTGTTTCGATCAAAAGGGTTGTAACTGGCTGGTTACAATTACAATGTAGATCGGTCGGATATTATAGGAAGGCCGGGTTTGTTAACAAAAATATTTTTAAAAGCCTCAAAATATAGAGAATAATTTGTCATTAAGTTTTTAAAGAAAAATACATTGCGTTATGGAAATTTAAATCAACAAACTGACCTGATCTTCAGACCTTTTGCTTGAAAAGTTTGTTGATTTGAATTTCCTTAACGCATTGTCGAACTTGGCTAAAATAATGGTAATAACATTTTATATATGTTCTCCAGTAGGTAATAAAGTCCTTTTGGGATGAATACGAAATGATGAGATACGCAAGAGAACCAAGGTTGTAGATAGAAATACCTATAGCTCAGACAGTCGCCTAACTTAAGTAGCCGTTGAGGCAGAAAGGTTCTTGAGCGGCGACC
This sequence comes from Apotomis turbidana, assembly GCA_905147355.2. Lineage (NCBI taxonomy): Eukaryota > Metazoa > Arthropoda > Insecta > Lepidoptera > Tortricidae > Apotomis > Apotomis turbidana. The sequence continues at coordinate 4,104,566 of LR990307.1, read as the reverse complement.
GCGGATCGGAAGACGCAACGTGGAAGGTGCCCATGTGCCCTACAAGGTGGACCTGATTCGCAGGCAGAAATTGAATGAGGGCGGCGCAAGATCGATCGTTGTGGAGAACTTTGGCAGAGACCTTTGTCCAGCAGTGGACGTCTATCAGCTGATGTGATGATGAATAAAGTTCCGACTATTCGGCATTTTTGCCGACTAATCGGCCGACTAGAAATGAAGCCGAATAGTGCTTTCCGACTAGCCCATCACTAGTAAGAACTACAGGAATGACATTTTTTACTACATTGATCGTATGATAGGTCGAAACCGATTGCATTTGTCAGATGTATACGTCATTTCAATAGCGTAGTGTTAAGCTTTTAAGTATGTCGAGTCCTTGGATTTGACAGATTTGGGATGAATAATTAATAATGGAAGAAAAAAGGTATTATTATCGGGAATTGGATCAGCGTCGGTCGGTAAACATGTTAAGGTACATTACTGCAGACGCCGGGAAATAAGGGCTTGCCGGGTGAGTAGGTATGGACGGCCGATCGTGGGGAGGCCGGATAGTGATACGAAAGCCGGTAAGCCGTTATCACGGCTAAGGCATGTATAGTGCTTTTCTCAAACATATGCAACGAAATCAAAAATACACCACTCAAAAAAATATATAATTCAGCTGTTTTGTCTGTCATGAAAGCAGACGCTATGTTTAAAAAAAATACTTCCCGGCCTAGGCCTTCAATTTGTTGAGTTTTTCCGCCCGAAACGCGATCCTTCGAAGCCTGTTATAACGCACATTATTACATCATTTCATTGCATGTTAAGGTAAAAGTAATTTTGATTTTTTCGACGTGCTGTGGTGCAGCTGCCTGCTGAGCCGACAGTCCGCGGTTTGAATCCCGGGGAAGGCAAATATTTGTGTAATGAACTTGAAAATGTTGTTCCTGTGTAATGGAGGATTTCAATGTTGAATACATATCATCGTCTAGTGCCCGTAACAGGCCTACTAGAGCTTACTGTGGGACTAGATCGATTTGTGTGAGGTTGTTCTTATTTATTTATTATTACTACCAGGGTGCTTGACCAAGGATCTTCATACCAGTCGGGTGGCATTAATATTTTTTTAACATTGAAAATTTGAAACATAAACATATGTTTTACTGATCGAGTATAAATAGTGCCCCGATTAAAGAAATTGTTACATTTGCCTCTGGTTTCGCTGATATGATTCGCGGATGGGCCATATGTTAAAATGTGCGTCTGCCGGAGGGCTTCAAAGTGCAATTTGAGCTCCCAAAATCGGGCGGTAACTTTTGAGATTCTCTAATAATTAAGATTTTTTTGGGTCTCGCTCAGGATTGAATTAAGCTACAGTTTGAGCCATCTTAGGAGACGGGCGGACAAAAATGTAGGCACGAGGTCGGTATACAAATTTGTGTAATTATATCATGTTAAATAAACCGACCTCCCATTTTATTTTGAATAAAAATATATACACCATAATAGGTATAGTATAGGTATTATCGCTGGCTGGTTTTCCGCAACTCGACGTCTCACAATGCGCCTATTCTGCATGCAGGGTTGCTGGCACTACTCTTGCCAATCCAACTTTACCAGAAAGCCTGGCAGTCCCTGAATGTTGCCGTCGATATTTATGGTCATATAACACCAACCATCTCCTGAAATGAAAAGACTTCCTTTCCATGCATTTAGTCAAAACATCTGAACGATTTTTTGCTTCGGATGTTATTGCAGGCGCTAAATGAGAGTAACTAAGAATAAGACTCTATAAGTTTTCGTATATCTATACTTTTTAAAAGTATGAGATTTAGTGTTTAAGGCCCAAAAGAAATGCCTAAGATCTGTATATGGGTTACGACCAACAGAAACGTGCAAGACAATTTTTATTGAATTGAAAATATTAACAACGCCTTGTTTATATATTTTTGCAATTTTAATGTATGTAAAGAAAAATATTAATCAGTTTGCTGTATTTAAAAGTATCCGCCAGAGACATAGACTTAATACTATTTCATTGAAAACGGCACTAGCTAAAATTGCATTCGGCATGGCACCGAAATTATATAATAAAATCCGACATGTTACAATTTAAAAGTTTATTATTTAATTTTTTAGCAGATAACGCATTTTATTCAATAAAGGAATATTTAGATTATAATGATCAAAAATATTAGTACTTATATTGTGTGACTGGCATAAGTAATGCATGCTGCATGCTTACATAAATATTTGTATGCCACCAAATGGCTAAACATAGTGAGACTATTTTGTACTTCTGTACCATCCTGTATTATGTTACCTATGTTTTACATATAAATAATTATATACTTACTTACTACCTATGTTAATATTTGTATTGAAAACATTCTAAAATTGTATTGTATTGAAGTTTTCTATGGGAAGTCATTATTTCAGAAAAAAACTTGAAGTGAGATGCAGGGCTATTATAGGCGTCAGACGTGGAGCGCCCACTGTTGGTAAAAATATGTGCGTGCGGTAGTTCATGCGTGTTGAAATATTTATCAATTTATTAATTGCTTTCCTAGGTACATTTACAGATATAGGTTGTCCCGCTTATATTGGCTTCTGAAAATTAATAATTTATTATACTGTGGCATCACTAATCTATGTAAGTTTTGCTGTACCTCTTTCAAAATACTGTTTAAGAGTGGTCCTTGTGACATTTAAATGTTGGTATTTACTAGCTATTTCATCCATGTGCACATCTATCGAATTCCCTACTGTAGTTTTCGTGACATTTATATAATTACTATCAGTATTTGTCGTTGAGGATTCTTTATAGCCAATTAGTGATTCAGTCAAATTAGTTTTGTTAGATGCTGATTCATGTATATTTTTTCCGCTAAAAACCCTTTTCATCTTTCTGCTGTTAGATTCTTCAAGTGCTTCTTTAAGCGGATTTTTATCAAATTTCAGCTTAAACTTCAAATGAATGCTGTTTGGATCAGCAGGTTCTTCATCTCTCTCAATATATTTACGCGATGTAATGCTATTACACGTTTGGAATGCTGTACACAGGCTGTTCTTTAAATCTTGTCTTAAATTCCCTAGTTCAATGCTTGCAGTGGTCTGTAAGTCTTCTCTAACGGTCATACGAAGTTTTGGGGATAAATTTCTCAGTTTTCCATGCAAGGATTTTTCGATAATCTTCTTACTATTATCTAAAACTTTGTCGATGAAATTCGATACAGCGTCTAACGTCGATATAGTTTGATTTGTGGAAAATTCTACTGCTTCTTCAAAATTGATCTTTATCTTTTTTTCCACATGATCTGTCATTTTGTTCAGTTGATTTTCTAATGACTCTTGAAGGTCGTTTAGCGTTATTTCTTTGTGGTACATTTGTATATAATTATTGAATACATCAGTATAAGTCATTCTTAATTGCTTGTAGAATTTCATCATAAACTTAAGCAATTCTCCTGAGCAAATCGTGTCACATTCACCAAGTTCGTTTGTTTCTAAAGATATCACAGCTTCTTGCTTATTAAATTTATCAACAATGTCACATTTCATAGCATACCGGCTTTCAAGTCTTTTGTATTCTTCATGAACGTTAAAAACAAACTTCCTTAGTCCTGTAAGGAGAGCAAATGCTTTGCGGCCTGTTACATTAGATCCCATAGATTTTATTGAGTTTTGATCAAATATATCATTCCATTTTTGCAGGATATGATTCATGACCAACTTTGTCTGATCCACGGTCATCGGTTCTTTATCCTCTTCAGCCTTTTTCTTCCAAAGACATTCGTTGCTCATCAGATCAGTTGTAATCTGATCCAACGCATTAGTGACAGCACTTTTAGTATCCTCCGATACTGGTTCTATCTTTAAGAGCTTTTCTACTTCATTTCGCAACCTTATATATTTTTTGTTTACTGGATTGTGGTTCAATATATTGTCGCTCTTCTGAATTTTCCGTAAGGCTAAACTTTTCTTTTCTGTTATTTTGTGTTTATAGTCGTCCAAAAAGGGTATAAGTTTGACAACTTTGGCTCGGAGTTTAGCTTCAATATCGAAGTCATTGGATTGCTTTCCATATTTTCTGAGCACATTCAGCAGACCGTTGGGAAGCTGTTGTTCCTGTTTCGATTCAGTTATATCAACAGTGGATAGTATAACGGTTGCCAGCAGAGGCACTGAAACCAAAGTGGGAAAATCGTTTTCAGCCATAAGAAACGGCTTTATCTTTACTACGTTCAACAACAATATTAACCTTTATTCTAAAAATACAAAATAAATTTGCCTTGGGTCTTGTATACAAGAAAAATCTTAGTAAAGGGGTTTTACAATCGAATACGATTTCACTTCCTGTTAATGTGTAAAGTTATAGTTATTCTTACCTGCACAAATATCTGTCAATTTGAACAACATTTCTTCACTTTACTAGCTTCGAAATAATTTCTGAATGTGAAAATATTTTATGCTTCACAATAAAACTGTCGATTTATGACATTTTTAATGTGTCCAACCAAAGTTCGATTCAGTATATCGTAGCAGTGAGGACTTTTAGCAACATTTGTTTCACAAGCTGCCACCCGAGAGTTTATGTGGTCGGGGAAGTCGAGACAAACACAATTACTTAATTACAACAACAGAGCATTAGAAACTAAACGAAACAAAATTAGCTCTTTAACTAGATATTTATTTATTGTTTACTAGTTTGAAAGCCAGTGCTTACCATCCCATGAGAGCATTGGTGGCATTACGGAAAGCAAGTACCCCTCATTTTAAACCCCGATGTGAAAACAGGGGTGTTATAAGTTTAACATCTGTATTTGTGTGTCTGTCTGTGGCATCGTAGCTCCCCAATGGATGCACCAATTTTTGAGTGTTTTGTTTTTGTAATCGAAAGACTTGTCCGTCGAGAATTGTTTCTTAGCTATGTTTGGTGGAGTAGGGCCAGTAGTTTCCAAGATTAAATTGGACCAAGTGACAAGATCTCAGCCAATATTGAAGCTAGGAATTCTAACTTATGTAGCAATTTTCAGTTTTAGTAGCATTTTCTATGTTACTCATTGAATGAGGGTCTCATGATGACCAGCTACTTGTGTCGGGGGTGTTATACATTGTATTTGAAACACTTACATTTCAGATTTTACTTAAGGCTATATTATCTCTACCACTATTCTAGCATCATACCTATTATATATTAATATACTAAGAAGAGAAATAAAATATAATGAAGAAAAACAACAATAAAATTACAATTACAATTATATGGTCAAGTAAAATGTTTGAAATGTCAATATGATTATTAAATAATAATTAATAACAATAATAAATACAGTTAAATTATTCGAATATCTCTTCAACACTATAACAGCATCGCGCCAACAAAAAACATTTCAATTTTCATTTAAAAATGGACCAGTTCGTAATGACCTTTAGCTCAGTGGGCAATTTATTCAATAACGTGACCGCCTGATATGGCACACTGCTTCACAACCTTAAGTCTAGGATAAAAAGTGTGTGCAATATTTTTAGTACGTGTAGCTAGTTTCTCTTCTTCATCCTCGTATGTGACGTTCTTGGATCTCGACTTAACAAATTCTGTAAGAAGAATAAAGACGTACAAGCTAGGTACTGTAAGAATGCCCAGCGTTACAAATTTATCTCTACAAGATATCGGATCAAAAGGTACACGTTTCTGTTTTCTTTACCGTATTATTCTGTTTTCTTCGCTCTCATAGTAGAGCCAATGTTTTTGATGGTTTAAGCCTGTCAGCGTTAATCTAAAAATGTTCAAGTAAAACCGTACTGTATTTGTCATGATTATGACTTTCCAATTCATGTACATTTTTGTCATATTCTGTGCTATTTACTTCTCTACTATTAAAAAGGTTAAGTATACCTTTTAGTGGATTCTTATTAAACTCTAATCTTAACTCAACACTCTTTGGATCATCGGAGTCATTGATTTTCATGTTTTCGCGCAATGAAGCTAACTCATTGCACTTTTCAAAAACTGTACAAATTCTATTCTTTAACATTTGCTTACTTTTTTTAATTTCAATGTTCATATGTAATTCTTCCACACCGGACCTACGGAAAGGCCAAAGTTTTAACAGTTTTGATTTCAAGTTATTCTTACGGATGAATTCCATAGTTGTATTTACAGTTTTATCGACAAAAGCTTTGGTAGCCAAATCAAGACCAAGAAAACATTTACGTGTCATTCCCTCTTCATTAACTGTTGTCTGGTTCAATCCTATATAATTATTGAATACATTAGAAAGAGTGTCGTTTAATTGGTAATAGAAATCAGCTAAAAACATCAAAAAATCTGTTGAACAAATCTGAGTACTACAGTTGCTATTTGCTACCGTTTCGATAGGCTGTGTTTTCCCTGCGGTCGCTTCTACCTCTTTTATTGTTTCTATCTTATCAAATTTGTTAACGATATCACATTTAATAGCATACAGGCTTTTCAGCTTTCTATTATCTTCGTGTACATCAGAAACGAACTGTCGTAATGCTCTAAGTACGACAACGTCTTTGTTCACTGTTTCATTATCACCCATATATTTTAAAGAGGGTTGGTTAAATATTGTATTCCACTTGTCCTGAATATATTTCATAATCAGCCCTGTTTGATTATTGGTCATATTTGTCACATGGTTCTCGCCCTCTTCAACTTTTTTCTTCCAAAGACATTCGTTGCTAATCAACTCTCCTGTAATTTGATCTAAAGCATCAGTCGAGGCATTTTCCGTGCCTTCTGATACTTTTATCTTCAACAGATCTTCAAGTTCTTTTCGTAATATCTTGTATTTTTTATTTACTGAATTAGAATCATCTTTTCTATCGCGATTAGCATCTTCTAAAGGCATAGGTATAGCAAGTTTAGCTCGATTATTTTCTTCAATATCAGAGATGTTCTGTTTTCCGTATTGTCTGGATACATTCTGTATATCGGTTTGAAGTGCCTCCGTCTGTATCGATTCAATTATATCGACAAAGCATACTATTAAGTTTGTAATAATGAGCACTGGAACAAGAGTTGATAAGATCTTGTCAATTTTAAACAGACTTTTTCATAGATCATCATTCTAAATAACGCGCTGCATGAATAATTCAACTCAACGTTATTTAAAAATAGTGTCGTTGCTTCCAACCTCCGTGTCCTCGATGGACAGACGACCAGACTGCTCATGGTCTGATGGTATTTTGTCGTGTGATTGTCATGTCTAATTCTGAAGTTAAATGTCCCCAGTTCCAAATATCGATGTCAAGTCAATCAGCCAGTCAGTTGGTCTACGTCAGGTCGCCATGGAGGTTGGAAGCCACGACAAATAGGTTATTTTGATTGAACTGCTTAACAATAAATCAAAGCAGACAGATAATCGTGGAACTAATTTAAACGTCATTCAAATAAATTAATCGACGATTGATTGTATTGCACATAATATTATTTGATTATTTAGTCATTAAATAGATAATTCGTGTTAAAGATGGAATGATGGTAATTAAATGGGTATTTTACAAAATGAAGAAACGATATACAGTCATTCCGCTTGTGGATGACAGTATTGGTAATGTGGTCGAGTTGAGAATATGGACGACTTGACAAAGTAGACACAATATTTGCGTTGCTAAAACTTCACAAAGTTACTATCCATATCAACTGAGCTATCGCGTTTCAGATATTACATGACTGATATTTTTACCTTTGTAAGTTTTGAGCATATTGAAATTTTAAACGCTTACTACCGATGAAAGTTATATATGAAATTTATACCGTGCCCGTGCTCTCTGATTTACTACTAATAAAATTGACGATTTATCGTATTTTTATTGGAATTGAAGAAAACGGTACAATTCTCCTACCTACTGCATTTAACTTAGTTGTATGCAAACATGTAAGTACAGTCGCCATCAGATATATCGCAGCATATACGGCGTTCATAAATATCTGAACACGACTCTTATTGACTGGGCGTTACAGTACATGTTCAGATATTTATGAACGCCTTATATGCTATATGCTGCGATATATCTGATGGCGACCGTACTTACTCTAAGACTTAGCAGATTCAAGTTTAGATGTGTTAATTTTTATTGTGGTATGTCCCATCAGGGCGGACACTGCCTACTAAAAACTGAACTTGAATGTCAGTGTCAATGTGTGCGTGTAACACGCACAGGGCTGCCTCAGACGCATTGCAACAACTAGTTGGTGCTAGTTGCACATAATTAGATAGAAAATTATCACAACCACACAACAACGGTAGTGGTGGTGGTGATGGTGGGGGTGGTGGTGAAGGTGCTGGTGGTGGTGATGGTGGTCGTGAGAAGGTGGAGTGATGGTGGTGGTGATGGTGGTGGTGGTGATGAAGATGGTGGTGGTGGTGATGGTGGTGGTGGTGATGATGGTGGTGGTGATGATGGTGGTGGTGGTGATGTGGTGGTGGTGATGGTGGTGGTGGTGATGAAGATGGTGGTGGTGGTGATGGTGGTCGTGAGAGGGTGGAGTGATGGTGGTGGTGATGGTGGTGGTGGTGATGATGGTGGTGGTGGTGATGTGGTGGTGGTGATGGTGGTGGTGATGGTAGTGATTATGGTGGTGGTGATAGTGGTGGTGGTTATGGTGATGAAGGTGGTGATCACCATCACCTTTATCACCATCACCTTCATCACCACCACCACCACCACCACCTTTATCACCATCACCACCTTCATCACCACCACCACCATCATCACCACCACCACCATCTTCATCACCACCATCACTCCACCTTCTCACGACCACCATCACCACCAGTCACCACCATATTCATCACCATCATCATCATGATCTGGTTCGTCACCACCATATTCATCATCATCATCATCGTCAGCACTACCTCCACCAGTTACCACCATATTCATCACCATCATCATCATTACAAAATACAAATACAAATACAAATTCTTTATTGGTAACACCAAGTTACATGTCAACAATTTTGATCATAGGTAGGTAGTTAGGTACTTACTTATTTTACAAATAACAGAAAGGTTTTAACTTATCATTATCACTAAACTTAATTTATGGTTGTCACACACCATCACATTGTCTACATTATTAATTACGTTAAATTCGTTGGATATTATTATAATACATTTGACTAGATGAAGTGGTTATTTATAATATTTACATATTTCTGATTCTACAAGTTATTTAAATAATATTAAATTATTGAATTGGAAGCTCATATAACTCGTCGATTGAATAAAATGTATGGTCAAGGAGCCATTTACGTAACCTCGACCTAAATACCGCCGTGGAAGTTGCATCTCTTTTAATTGTGTCCGGCAGCCTATTATAAACCGCCGGGCCCATGACATATACCGATTTCTCCGTCTTACGCAGCCTGTGTGCGGGCGTTACCAGGAGGTGGGCTAACTTGTCGCTACGCATTGCGCGGGATGCATTAACTCCGCGCTCACGAAACACGGCCAAGTTATTGTGTGTGAAGAGAGCTACCTGATAGATGAGCTCGCAGGGAAGGGGCATAATGTTTAACTCCTTAAACAAGTCTCGGCACGATACATCATCAGGTACACCTATAATGGCACGTATCGCCCGCTTCTGCATTCTAAAGGCTCGCCCGGCGTCCGCAGCTCGCGCCCACAGCTCCACACCGTAGGTAAGGAGACTGTGGACCGTCGCGAAATAACAAGACAATACCACGCTGCGCGACGCTGTGGCGGCTAAGCGGCGGAGTCCATAGCATGCGCGGCCCAGCTTGCTGCAGAGCTCGTCGATGTGGTGGTCCCAGGTAAGCGCACTATCGATATGGAAGCCCAGAAGTTTCGTTGTTTGGACCATCTGCAGAACAGTTTGTTCGTCAGCAGTGACTACACGGATTGGTGGTGGTGAGCCATTGAGCTGGAAAGAGACAAACATAGTTTTTTCCCTGTTTAAGGCGAGGCCATTCAATCGAAACCACAACTCGAGCCTCGTGACTACGGAGGTCAACTTGAGTTGTAACTCCTGTGATGTTGGCGCGGTGACTACGGCGGCCACGTCGTCAGCGTACATATATATTTCCGCTTCATTTACGGCACCGGGCAGGTCGTTGAGCAATAAGCTGAAAAGGGTATTCGACAGGCACGAGCCCTGTGGCACACCCATCGCATTCGTCATTTCAGATGATTCAATCCGGCCGCTGTCACCGACAACCACCTGCGACCGATGCGACATAAAAGACGTCAGTAAAGATAAGACGGGGCCGCGTATACCGTAGAAGTGAAGTTTGCTGGCAATAAGATTGTGGTCGGCTGTGTCGAACGCGCGCGAGAGGTCGCAGCACAGCAGCGCGACGTGCTGGCCCGCCTCGCGCGCGCTCAGCACGCGCCACACCACTTCACGCACCAGGTCGGTGGTGGCACGTCCGGCTCTGTACGCGTACTGCCTATCCGTTATAACGTTTAACTGACTAATAAAGGATAGAAGCCTTTTATTTAAACCAACTTCGAATAATTTACTAATAACGGGAACGAGCGATATCGGCCTATATGATTTCATATCGGATTTTTTACCTTTTCCTTTGAAAAGGGGCGATATTTTTACTCTTTTCAGAGGCGTAGGATATGCGCCCTCCTTGATACAGGTATTGAATAGGTAGGCTACGACATACGCTATTTGTCGGACAACATATCTCAGGAGATTGGGTGACATGCCGTACAGATCTGTACTATTCTTTGGGGCTATATGTCTGTTTAATATTGACATAACCTCGTCGGGGGAGAACAGAGTAAGCCGCAGTGAAGAGTCGCTTTGGTGCACAACAGCGCACAGAGCGGCGTGCGCGCTCGCAACATCGGCCGGCATCGCGCCGCATCTACTGGCAGCTGTCGTGAACTCTGTATTTAATGCGTTGACTACCTAATTGTTGTTTAGTGTCGTAGGCTACTCCGTCGGCGTTTCGTAGTATTTCTGTGTAGTCGACCCTATCCCGACTTCGTCGACCGAGTTCTGCAGATATTATGTTCCACATACATTTAACCTTATTTGGGTGATCACGAATAATTTTGGAGTAGTGATTGGTACGTTTTTCTTTTAGCATGACGTTATATTTTGTTGAGTAGTTCTCAGCTATATTTGCCAGTTGTATGTTATCAGGGAACACTTTTTTAAGTTTTAATAAGTCAAATAATAAGTTTTTTAAATTATGAATATCGCTATCAATCCAGGTATTGAATTTTGAACTGCATGGTTGTTTACGTATAGGAAAACATATGTTAAATTTGTCTAATATAATATTGGTTAGGGTTTGCGCAAGCGCATGGCAGCAGCGCCCCGACCGCTCCACCACAGCGGTCCAGTCGATTGACTCGAGTGCATTTGCGAAATTAAATTTATTTGCTTTTGGCGGCGGTGGCGCGGTGGCGCGCGCGATGTGCACGCGCTGCGCGTCGTGGTCGCTAAGGTGCGCCGCGACGCCGGCGACGCTCGTGATGCGGTGTGAGGGGAGGTTACTGTACACATGGTCCAATAATGTCGCCGTGTCTCCCTCTACCCTTGTTGCAAATTCGACCGCTTGAGAAAAATTATGTCTAGATAAAGTATCAATTATTTCTTTTTGAGACTTAGATTTTTTTAACATATTTATGTTGATGTCACCCATTATAATTGCGTCAAGTTCTTCGTTACATATTTTAGTTAATAATTTATCAAATAATTTAAGGTAAGTAATATCGTCTGTTTGGTTTGAGTGATATATTGCGACGACCAATATATTTTCTTCGACAAGTTGTACAGCACACACGTCATACAACTGCTCAATTGACAAATCACAATAATCCTGTTTATTGATAACCTTAATGCCGGTACGGGCGTAGATGCAACTTCCACCATGGCCGACTGTTGATCTACAAAAATGTGAAATTAGGTCGAAGTTATTAAGTGTTACTGACACCAGTTCGTGACTTCGAAGCCAATGTTCGGTCATTATTAAAATATCACAGGTTAACTCCTTTGTTAGTAATACCTCTAATTTTTTAGTTTTATTGGTTAAGCATCTAATGTTCTGGTGGCACAGGACTAGATGGTCTTCCTTCTTAGTGTCAATCCGCGAGCGAGAGTGGTGCGATGGCGGCGCCGGCGTCGTGGGGCTGGTCACGTTGGTGCTGATGGGCGAACGCGCTTCTCGGGCGCCTGGCGTCGTGTCGATACCACTCGTTGACTTTAATTGCCTAATGTAGTGTGCGGGAGCGAGAGGAGTCAGAGATAGTGGCTGGTGAGTGATTCGGTCCGGTGTTCTCGTATCGCTCGCCCCGCTGTGAGCGGGGACGCACGAGAAACCACTCCGAGAAACGAACGCGCGGAGGCCACACCGCCGGCGTGTTAAAACGCTCAAACAGGTTTTCGGGGATGCCAATAACAAAAGATGCATGTCTTGCCGAGCGTATAGTACGTTTTTCTACATAATATTCCGGGCATTTCGCAATTTTGTTTAAGAACTTTGTTAGTTGTTCTACTGTTGTGTCCGGAAGAAAAGACCAGGCCTGAATGTATTTTAATGGCTCAACCGTTCTTAATTCGTCGTCCTCTTTACCAGATCCGACGATTACTGCACGTCTTTGTCTGCGTTTATTATTTTTATTTAACACTTTATGCCACCTTTCTTCAGATTGTTCCGACAGGAAATCGTCATTTTGTATAGAAGTTGAGTCGTCATTGTTTTGAATTGGTGTACTTGCGAGATCAGTTGCTGGTTTTGTGGCCATACCCGACGACGGCGCGCTCGTGCTAGGTCGGTTGCACTCGGGAGTCGCGCATTGCGATAAGGTTTCGCGCGCGTCATCGGTGCATCGCTTACGCGCAGCGCTGGACTGGTTCTGTATGGCGGCGCCCGCTTGTATACGCGCCTGCCGCACCGGGCGCTGCAGCGCTGGCGGGTCTGATGAAGCCGGTACTGGTGATGGGCGGGTAGTTTTGGACTTTTCGCTGGCAACGTCTAAATTTGGTTGGTTAATCACCTTACTTTGCGCTTGGATAATGTGATTTTAGGTTACCTTTTTCACAAGCACAGTCACTGTTTTTTGCAATTCACGAATAGCGGTTTCAAGTGTTTTTTGCGACATTTTCGCAACGTTAACGATTTAATAAGTGCGGCGAGTTTACACACAAGCAACCCGACCGAGTGCTGTATCTTACTCACTTACCATCTCTTACTCTTACCATCACTATTTCACGAGTCAATGCCCGCCTATAACCATATACACAAACAACCCTTTCGAAATTTTCTACGTAGCCAACTCCGTGCCCTTGCGGGGTGAGGTAGCTCAATTCGGTGCGGGGGTGTGCGTGTCCATTCTGTATGTAATACTATTAAGTATTCTGTGCCAATTATCAATATTTTATTAAAAATACAATTAAGTTACATGACAAAAGTATATTATACAAGAGTACATTATCTAACTTTTCGGTAAGCAAGTGAGTACATATTTCAGCTGTTTAGCCTGTTCATGAACATAGACGCCATGTTTAAAATAAGGTTACTTCCCGGCCTAGGCGTTCAATTTTGTATGAAATTCCTTTACAGCTCTCTCGAGTTTTTCTGCCCGAAAAGTGATACTTTGAAACCTGTTATAACGCACATTATGACGACATTTCATTTCATATCTATTCTCGCCTAGCCCTTTACAACCGACTTGATACGATAGTGACACTTGATTTTCAAAAATTCTGGCGCGTACCCAAATCAACTTTTCGAGACGCAACCGACCTCGATCGATCGTGAATCTATCTTTTTCTTGGAAAAAACACGCGCGGGGCCTCTTGCGAGAGAGTTTGAACCTGTCAGTCGCCTGTGACCGCTGTGAAGCATGGCTGCGTTTTTTGGCGCGCAAACTCGACCGGGTAAGTATTTGGTTATTCATTTAATAAATGCAATTTCGGTATATTTTTTTGTGTAATTTACTTACTTTGTTTATTGGTTTGTACATAATGTATGTAATTTGAACCTAGCATGCTTACTTTTGGGTATATAGTGACTCAAAATCAAGGACGCACGATCGTGTAGGTTAGGTGGTACGTACTAAATAGATATTCGTATTTTTTTTATACCTAAACATGACTATCCTGTACGTATAATCATTTAATTAGGGTTTTTTCTTTATTTTTAGGAAAGCCCCTCACGGATGAGCAAGTTGCACAATTATTAGCAGATGGGAATGACTCGGAAATTGAGGACTTTGCTGATGATGAGGAAGATATTGTTGCGAGACTCTTAGATCACCTAGAAGAGAGTGGATCTGGTTCTGGCGATGAATCCTCCAAAGTGGACGAGGCACCACCACCTATCCCAACAACATCCTGTAGCAGGGGATCCACTAGAGGCAGATCAGGCAAATAACCGTCAAGAGCAAGAGGTAGAGGGCGGGGAAGAGGACAGGCTAGAGGAAGCGGACATGCTACAGCTAAATGCTTAAAAACTTATTATTAATATCGTAAAAAAATTACTGATGGTTATAAAGACTGTTTAATTATTTAATATTCATTTAATATCAAACCATATCTCCAAACTAGACAAAACTCACATCTCGAGCTATCTCCTAAGCCCCACGCTCGTGAGGGTAAGTTTTCAGGAAACCAGGGACTTCAGGATTTTTTTAATTATTTTTAACACGATACTTAGGCACCCATGAAAAAGTCATGTGAGTTTTAAAGAAGTCTGAGTAAATTATTTTCTTCGGTTGTAAAGGGCTAGGGTTGTCATTTCTCAAACGATTTTCATGCAATTTTGTAAGTAGGTTCAAATGGTTCAATAAGTAAGTAACTATATATATTATATATTTCGTCGAGTCACTTATTCGTTTTTTTTTTCTTCAATATAACGGAGTTATAGGAGTTCGAAGCAGACTCATGAGAACTAGTTCACAAAGCCTTCAGGGTCTTCACGAAACTAGGAACTCTCTTTCTTACTGTTTTAATTGGCAGAATCATCACTCGTGTTACTGGCAGGCCATGCCACACCGTTACACGTTTTAAACGCTGTACATATCCTATCTTTCATATCTTGTTTTAGATTTTCCAATGCAATTATTTGTAAATCTATGGCAGTTCTACGAAAAAACGGCAATTTTATTTTATGTTTGCTTATAAACTTTTTAGCAGTATCTATTGTGTTTTCGATACCGTTTTTTAATGATTCCCCTCCAGTAACAATGTGTCCTAATAAATTTGGAAGCGCCTCGCCCGTTTCAAATACTTCCTTTATTTTATCGTCAAACTGCGCTTTTATACGGTTCACATGGAATACGGCAGAGTCGTCGACTGTCGTCGTACTCGGTGTCGTTGTGATATTAGACGTCTCATCTTGTTGCTTATTCCTGCGATTCCGCCTACCGTCCATATTTATTCGTAAATCATTATGATTGAACACATAATTTACAGTGCCAAATAACTGGTTATAGAAGTCCAATAAAAAAATCAGCAATTCTGCTGAACAAATACGAACGTTGCATTTGGCACTTTCTACAAAACGGTTCAGTGAATTCGCTTTCGAGCCATTTGTTGCTGCTAGTTCATTAAAGTCAACAAATCCGCATTTCAAACCATACTGATTTTCCAGCTTTTTATTATCTTCATGAACATCAGAAATGAACTGTCGTAATACAGTAAGCATGACAAATTCTCTGCCCTCTGTGTCGTTATATACGATATTTTTCAAAGAATATTTGTTTATTATTGTATTCCATTTCTCCTTGATATGTTTTTTATTGAGCTCTGTATGATCAATGGTCATCGGGTTCTCATCTTCTTCAAGCTTTTTCTTCCAAAGGCATTCCTTGCTAATCATTTCATCTGTAATCTGATCCAAAGCATTATTCACTGCAACCTTCGTGACTTCTGATAATGCTTCTATCTTCAACAGCTCTTCAATTTCCTTTCGTACCTCATATTTTTTATTTACTGCATTTGAACTTCTTCTTAAACCATGTTTTGCTAATACTTCATCGATTTGCACGTTTTCTTTTTCATCACGTTTATTATCATCAAGAAAGGGCTTAAGTTCTGCTACTTTAGCACGAATTGTTTTTTCTATATCATGGCTTATGTATGTTCCAAGCCTATTCTGAACATCGGCAAGAATCTGTTCCGCCTTAATTGACTCATTTATGACAAAGTGTAATATTAAAATTGGAAGCATCATCACTGAAAGAAGAGTGAAAAATATAAGTTTTAAATGAAGTTAAAATTTCAATTAAATGCTGGGTATTATTTATAGATAATATGCTTACTTTCAAAAGTATTTGAAGATTGATTTAGCAGTTATTTCACAGTACCATTTACACCAGAAATTACAAATACAAAATACAAATACTCATTATTGCACACCTCCAACATCAAGGAATATACAACACAACATGAGATACATTCAAATAACAGGCTGAGGTAAACAACAGGCGGTCTTATCGCTAAATAGCGATCTCTTCCAGACAACCTTTAGGTAGCGGAGTAGTTGAAAATTAATGTTTGAAATTAGTAGGTGGTGCATAATAATAAAAGGACTAAATTAACGACTACCATAAAAGACAAATGTAATAAACATACATAAATAAAAATATACAGATATACTTACATAAATACTTAGACATAATAAATAAATATATTGTAAAGTAATAAATAAAACAAAAACAGTATGAGCCACAGTTAAAGGAGCGATTATTATTGCAGTGTACTAAGGGAGAGACAAGTAAATTAATTTTTAATCTTAAATACCTAGTATTTCTTCGAGACTCGCGATTAAAGATGTCACAGTTATCGTCATTTAAGATTCAAATATGTATACACAATGGTGTTATATATTATTAAAAATATCATGCCTTAAGCCTGCAACAGGCATGCAAATCTTTAAACTGTGAACAATAATTAATTATTGAATGTATAATAAAAAGACAAATACCTTATCGCTTTTTAATTAAAAACACAACTTCAACCAAAGTTAAACTTAGCAAATTGTATAAAAAAACGGTGAAGTGCAAGTCGCACTCGCGCATAATAAATAAATAAATAATAAATAAATATCGGACAACCTCACACAAATCGATCTAGTCCCAAATTAAGCTCAAGAAGGCTTGTGTTATGAGTACTAGACAACGATATACGTACTTATATAGATAAATATATACTTAAATACATAGAACAACCATGACCCAAGCACAAATATTCGAGTTCATCACACAAATATTTGCCCTGGCCGGGATTCAAACCCGGGACTGCCGGCTCAGTGGGCAGGTGTCTACAAACCGAGCCAAAAGCGTTCCGCACGATGATAAAAAGTAGATTTTTATGGTTCTGTACCTCAAAAGGAACCCTTATAGGATCACTGATTTTTTTGTTCTTTCAAGATCGGAAGACCTTTTAAGTTTTGGAAACACGTGGAGGTATCGAGGACAATTAAAACCATATACTCAGGTCTATAGTCTCTTGAAATTGTGAAACAAACAAACTTCTATGTTAACGTAAAAAAAATATGATTATTCGAGTATAAGCGAGATTATAGTTTTGAAAACACACAAAAGTTTTGCGAATGCTTGTCAGCTCTCTCGTATTCGGATGTCTTGCAATCCATAAATGTAACAGATGCGTTTAACAATTTTTATGACCTGATACGGCTATTTTATGACTTATGCTTTCCGTTAATTAAAGTTAAAGTTACCAATAAACCAATAAATACCAATTGGCTTACACGTGGATTAAGAAAGTCGTGTAGAGTAAAGCGCACTCTTTACCTGAAATATAGACAGGTTAAATGTAATAAAAATCTTCATAAGAATAATTTTAAGAAATATATATTTTTTTTAATAATTAATTTATTTACTTCCAAAAATACAATACAAACTTTGTTATCCACAACACAGGTTTCGTCCACAGTTCCACACATAGAATTTGCATCCGCCTCAGGATTCGTCAATAATATTGCTAGACTCTTCGAGTAAACGGCGATAAAGAATGCACATCGGCAATCATCGCATTTCCGAATACAAACGAATGCCAATTTCCATGTACATCAATTATTAGATTAATCGTTCATCAGAATTTGAATTTAGAACTAAGCACTTTATTGTTGTTTTGTTTTGATTTCACGTGGAATATATAGAGCTGCAAAACTCGATGTAATTATATATAGTTATTGCTATAATGTTCTTGTTGGGGAAAAAATCCTAAAAGGGGTTGACTGAGCATTAGCAACTGATGTTATACTACTAGGATACTTAAATGTGGGTTTAAAGATCGACAAAAAGTGTAATTACTTACATTAACATTCTCATGTTTTTTAAATGGGTCGGCTTTTGTTACTAAATATTTATAAACATTTCAAATAAATATTTATAAAACAATTTCGCGTGACTGGCAAAGTAACGGCTTACCTTTTTTTCCTATAGATGCCATAGTACAAATTTAATTTTGTGTAAGTTTTATCAACTCTATATAAATATATTGACTTGGATATGCGACTGCACTCTCTCGCATTTGAACCACGACTGACAAAACAAACGTCATGGTGTGTGCGACACAGATATCGCTATACGAAGTCGAAATTAGCCGATTGCCTCTTTCCAAAGATCGATGTGCAAACTTTATCGCCGTTTACTGTACTTACATTGAAAATCATCCACAACACGTTTCGTCATTATTAATATTAATAAAAGAAAGAAAAATGAGCACCACACAAAATTACGTCCTTATCCGAAATGTACCCGGCTCAATCGTCCCAAGAATACCTGCCGCATTCCCACGTTGGATAGCTAAAGAAATACGCTGGACTAGGTATGATCCAGACTTCGGATCCCCTCCTCGATCTCTCAAACGCTTCCCCAGAGCTCGCACAAACTGCTTCGCCTCAGAACTCCAGGGACCCGCCGTCTCCACTGCAAGCGGAACAAAATCGTACACCGGTTTCAAATTGGCATATTTGACGTGCTTCTGTTTAGCCGCATATTCCGCCGCACCACCCGCCAATCGCATTGTCTGCAGGATGTGAGACTTGGCAAAAATGCTAACGCAAGTAGCGTCCCATAACAAGCTTCGCCCTCTGGCCCAAGGAACCAGTGTAACACCGTCTGGCCTCTTTCCATCCATCCGACTAAGACCTTGAGGCTCCAAAACACAAGGCACATTTGCCGATACCATAGCGCGACGCACAATATCATTTATGGCATGATGCCGTGGGAGCCTACCAGCACACCTAGCACAATCTAAACCGTGGTATATATTAGTATATTAAAGAAATGTCTACATACTGCTTAAAAAAATTATAACAATAGATTCATTAAAAATAGTAAAAATAAATGTGAAGCAACGTGGCATACGATATCATCAACTACCTAATAAGCTGCATGAAAATGACATCAATAAGATTAAATATAATAATGACACCTACTCTGATCCGACTCAAATTTGTAATATTTTTAAAAATTATTTCATAGATTTAACACAAAAACAAAACTTAACTTTGGACAACTCATCATACAAATCAAATTTAAATAATTATAGCCCCCATACCATGTTTTTACAGCCGGTTGATGAAAAAGAGACCTACAACATTATCATGTCTCTAAAAAATAGCAAAGCCAGCGGTAACGATGATATAACTACAAAAATACTGAAGCGTTGTGCGCCATATATAACCTTGCCATTGACGCACATAATAAACCTTTCTTTCTCTGATGGTATCTGTAGCATATTCTATAAACGCACCTATCAGAACAATGTCTGTAAACGCAAGTGTCACTATGACAGCTCTCTTGAGATTTATCCCTGACACGGTACACTTCGAGCTCCAATATCTTAATATTAATTTTGTAATATTTCTAAGAAGAATCTTAAAATATAAACCCGAAGACTTTAACAACATCGTTTTATTGAAGTTCTTACATGGCGCAGCCGAAAAGGAGTCAAATTCAGGAAGATTATACTGGATTGGACAAGGTAACCTACAAATCGCTACTGAGTGCACATGTTCGTTAACAGCAAAATGGCTGTAGATTACTAATATTAATTATGAATTTAGAAGAAACAAGTGGAAATTTTACCAAAATGTCTGCCGTCGAATATAAAATGCCCGTGGGCCTCAATTTAGAAGATATTGAAAACTGCTGGCCGCAGTGGCAACGTTTCAAGCTATCTTTTCGCAACTTCGTGCTGGCGGCGGGGTTAGAAAGAATTTCAGAAACCAGAAAAGCAGCAATACTTATTAACTGCGTTGGCCACGGAGCGCAAGAATTATATTTTAATGTCCTTAAAGAGGAAGGCAAGGACAAGTTGGAGGAGGTGATCGAAGTTTTCGACAACTATTTCAAGCCGAAACAAAATGAAATTATTAACAGATACCAATTTAACAAGCGGAACCAAGAAGAGGGAGAAACGTTTGATACCTTTTACACAGCAATAAGAAAAGTAGCGGAGAACTGCAACTTCGGGGACCAGAAAGAGAAGATGCTTCGGGACAAGATTGTTATTGGTGTTCGGGAGCAACGCATCCAACAGAAGCTACTCGAAATCAAGGAACTCACGATGGAGAAGGCCATCGACATCTGTAGGTCTGCGGAGCTGTCCAGAGAATTTGTGAAGACGCTCAACAACCCGGAGGTGCATGCAGTTCAGACGGGCTGGGCAAAGCAGCCGCAGCAGCAGTCGAATAAAGCTAAGTATTTCAGTAATCATAAAAAGTCTCAAAATGTTAATATGGAGGGCCGCTATAATAGATGGTTTTATAACTGCAAAAAGTGTAATACCGAGCATGGTCCTAAACAGTGTCCTGCGTATGGTAAGGCTTGCTCAAGCTGTAACAGGCTGAACCATTTTAGTGTGGGTTGCAATTTCAATAAGAAACGGGTTGATAATATCAATGACAATGACCATGAAGAGGCTTGCAACAATGTTCATGATTTATGACTGTCGAATAACATTACTTATGAGGTTTACTCCATAGATTTAGGTAAAAATGATTGGACCGAGACACTCAGAGTGGAAAATAAAAAAGTTGGATTTAAATGTGACACTGGAGCCCAGATTAATGTTCTTAGTATTGGGGATTTTAAGAAAATTGTCAATGATGATAACAATATTAAAATATCTGAGACAAGAGTAATAATTAAAGTCTTTGGGGGTGGGAAATTGTTCCCTGCAGGTAAAGTCACACTAAAAGTTTATTCTAATGCAGTTAAAAATGATGAAGTCATGACTGAATTTTTAATTGTCAAAGAAAGTGTCAGACCAATCTTAGGATTAGCCTCATTAGTAAAACTGAAGTTATTAAATAATACTAATATTGATACAATTGAGACTGATGTTACTATTAATACTTTAAAGACTGATCTGGTAACTAATAATAATAGTAAAAACTGTATGATTAATAAAAACATCGAATTATTTCAGGGTGTTGGCGAATTCAAAACGCCACTGCAACTGCGTATTCGACCTGACGCTGAGCCTGTGGTGAGACCTCCACGGCGGGTACCCAACTCCCTGAAGCCGCGCCTCGCGGACAAACTGGCAGCTCTGGTGAAACACATAGTAATAGCTAAGGTAGACCACCCTAAAAGTTTTGTTAGTAATTTAGTAATAATTGAAAAGAAAAATGGTTCACTTAGAATTTGCCTAGACCCAAAGGACTTGAATCAAGTGTTAATAAGAGAGCACCATTTAATACCAACCTTAGATGAGATTGTGCCAAAATTAAGTAATAAGAAGATATTTTCTGTACTGGATCTATCGGATGGGTTTTATAATATTAAATTATCAGATAGTTCAAGTGACTTATGTACTTTTAATAGCCCGTTTGGCTGTTATAAATTTCTAAGGTGTCCCTTCGGAATCTCCGTAGCTCCTGAGGTGTTCCAAAAATATAGTGAAACTGCATTTGGGGACATCCCAGGAGTTATTGTTTATTGTGATGACCTCTTAATATGTGCTGACACTGAACAGGAACATGACGCAATACTAAACAAGGTGTTTAATAGAGCCAGAGAACACAATGTTCGCTTCAATAAAGAGAAATTTCAATATAAATTAAAACAAGTAAAGTATTTTGGCCATATTTTTTCTGAACATGGCATGCAAATTGATCCTGATAGAGTCAGTGCAATAGTTAATATGAAAAGCCCTAACAACAAAAAAGAACTTCAAATTTTTCTGGGAATGGTCAATTATTTACGAAAATTTATCCCACACTTAGCTAATATTGCAGCACCATTACAA
Source organism: Apotomis turbidana (assembly GCA_905147355.2). NCBI lineage: Eukaryota > Metazoa > Arthropoda > Insecta > Lepidoptera > Tortricidae > Apotomis > Apotomis turbidana. Next base: position 4,082,338 of record LR990307.1, on the reverse strand, counting down.
CTGTTATTGAAGAAAGATGTTGATTGGCTTTGGACGAAAATTCATGAAGATGTATACACTAATATTAAAAATAAAATCTGTACAGCTCCGGTCCTTCAAAATTTTGATGATAATTTGCCCATTACTATACAATGCGATGCATCTAAAGATGGTCTAGGATGTTGTATACTTCAGAATGGTAAACCAGTTTGTTTCGCTTCACGAAGTTTAACATCGGCAGAACGTAACTTTTCACAGATCGAAAAAGAACTCTTAAGTGTAACATGGTCTACACGTAAGTTTCATTACTACATATATGGACGCAAAGTGACAATACTTAATGATCACAAACCCCTTGAAAGTTTACTTAAGAAACATCTTCATGAAGTACCGTCGCCTAGGTTACAAAGATTGAAACTAAAACTATTAAGATATGACATAGAATTCAAATATTTACAAGGTAAATTTATGTACATTGCGGATTTGCTATCACGCTCTTATCAACTGTCACAGGACACCGATGAGTCTTACATGTATGAGGTGATACATTGCATGGGTTTAGCAAGCAATTTAGAATGCTCGGAGGAACAAAAAACAGTATTAATAAATGAAAGTTCCAACGATAACGAATTACAGATATTAAGAAATTTCATAATGAATGGCTGGCCCACTAATAATAAGGATATTCCCGATGGTCTACATAGTTACCATAAATTAAGAGGCGAACTGACTATAGATAACTGTTTAATATTTTTTAATAATCGATTAATTGTTCCCAAAAGTTTAAGACAGTCATTCATTAAAACCTTACATGAAGGACACATCGGTGTGACAAAAATGAAACAACTGGCGAGAAATCTGTATTATTGGCCACATATAGACTCTCATATTGAAGAATATGTTAAGCGTTGTTTTCCCTGTCAAACTTTTCAAAATAATAATGTTAAAGAGCCACTACTGTCGCACAACATACCTAGCTTACCGTTTTATAAAATAGCTATTGACATTATGGAGTTTAAAACAAAGAGTTACTTAATAATTTACGATTATTATTCTAAATGGTTAGATATCAAAAAGATAACAAATAAAAGCTCAAAGTCCATAATTTATGAGTTGATAGACATTTTTTCTAATTTTGGAATTCCAGCTGAAATAGTATCAGACCATGTTCCATTTGACTCTAAGGAGTGTAGGGACTTTGCACAGGAGTGGGGATTTAAGTTCACATACACAAGTCCCAGGTATCCTCAATCAAATGGCATGGCTGAAAGAGGTGTTCAGATTGCTAAAAAAATGTTATACAAATGCTTAGAAGATAAAAGTGATTACAGACTAGCGTTACTGAATTATAGGGCTTCACCCACATCGGGCACCAATGTCACACCTAGCGAACTGTTAATGAATAGAAATTTAAAAACGAAATTAATAGTTACCTCACAGTATTTGCAACCAAAGACTATCACAAATGTAGAAAATATATTTAATAAAACTAGAAATACTAATGTCATAAATTATAATAAGAGATCTAGAAATAAGCAACCATTTGTTGTGGGTCAAGATGTGTGGTGGAAGAAAGATATTAATAAAAATGTATGGTTACAGGGTAACATAACTAAATGTAATGGCATGAGGTCGTATGATCTCGTAGATAAAAATAATGTTAAATATACGAGGACATCGTATCACATAAGGCCGGTATGATTACTTGATGTTTCACCAGACCAGCCAAGCAGTCACAGGGTCGGTCGAATGCGCAGCTCTATGTTGCATGTTACTACATACATTACAGTTTGTAAGGATATTATCTTAAGTCTCTTTAGCTTAATAGATAGCGAATGTCTTTGTTTGAGGGAAGGAAGAAAAACAATGTATGATAGTAAATAATTTGTATCACTAATGGTTTAATGTCACAAAATTTTAAAATTCAAAATTGTAAACTTGTTTTCGTTGAAAAGGGAAAGATGTAGCATATTCTATAAACGCACCTATCAGAACAATGTCTGTAAACGCAAGTGTCACTATGACAGCTCTCTTGAGATTTATCCCTGACACGGTACACTTCGAGCTCCAATATCTTAATATTAATTTTGTAATATTTCTAAGAAGAATCTTAAAATATAAACCCGAAGACTTTAACAACATCGTTTTATTGAAGTTCTTACAGTATCTTCCCACAAATGCTAAAGTTTTGTATTGTAAAACCTCTATTCAAAAAGGAGACAAGCTTGATACTGAAAACTATAGACCCATCACATTAGTTCCTATCTTGTCAAAGATTTTGGAGAAAGCAATATATAAAAGAATAAATAGTTTTCTGGCAAAGCATGGTACACTTTGTGCGGAGCGATATGGTTTCCGGAAGGGACGCTCGACCACTCTTGCTTGTTTTGACCTTGTAAAATGTGTAACTGAGGGTATAAACAGCGGAACTCCAGTTGTGTCGATATTTTTGGACATGTCAAGGGCTTTCGACTTTGTCAACCATAAGAAACTTCTACATAAACTTGAAGTATATGGGATAAGAGGAAAAGTCTTGGAATGGATAGAGAGCTACTTGATTGACAGAATGCAATGTGTAGAAATAAATCAATCTCCGTAGGTAAATCAAGTAACTCAACATTAAAGCAAACTTTCAGATCTGTCTTTAGAGCTAGTAATAGCGGAGTTCCACAAGGAAGTATTCTGGGGCCCTTATTATTTTTACTTTATGTCAACGATCTACCTGGAGCCACCACGCAGAAGAGCATTATGTTTGCTGATGATAAAACGCTTATAGTAAAGTACAATAGAAATGATAATTTTGAATTAAATGCAAACAATGCACTAACAGACATTATAAAATGGATGACATTAAATAATTTACATATCAATATTGACAAGACAAAATTTATTCAATTTAAATCCTATAATTCAAATCCAACACCAATTAAAATAGAATATGAAAAGAATATAATTGACAAAGTTAAATCAATGAAATTTCTAGGCATAGTGATAGACGAACACCTTAGTTGGAAAGATCAAATTGAAAACATATGTAATAAGTTAAATCGTTTTGTATTTGCTTTAAAAAGACTGAGAGAAACCGTCTCCAAAGAAGCTGCTTTAACAGCTTACCATGGCTATGTGTCATCAGTACTTACTTACGGCTTAATATTATGGGGTAACTCTGTACAGGTTGAAAGAGTATTTAAAATTAAAGAAAAAATGTATAAGGGCTATAAGTAATGTCAAATTGAATGACAGTTGTGTCCCACTCTTTAAAAAGATGAATATTCTTCCGTTACCATGTTTGTACATTAGAGACGTGTGTGTTTTTGTCAATTCTCATAAAGAGCACTTTGATAAACGTAGTGAAGTCATACAGAGGCAGACAAGACCACATATCATGTCTCTTTTGTACAAACCTCCCTACTACAAAGACATGTACAAAAGAAATATTGCTAATATGAGTATAACCATTTATAATAATTTACCACGTGAATTATGATTATTGTCGGGACCAATATTTAAGCGAAAATTTACGGAATGGTTACTGGACAAATGCTTTTACAGTGTTAAGGATTACTTGAATTATAAAAATGTTTGACATGTGCAATTATTTTAATATTAATTAATAATACCAAATTGAAATGTTATTTTAGCCTATTTACACAAAAATATTTGTACGCATGCTTGCATGCTGAATACGAGGACTTTTATATGATACCTTAAGACCATGTATATAACTGTATTCTGACAAATAAATTATTTTGAATTTGAATTTTGAATTTGAGATTCTCCACTGTCCGTCCCGTCTCTGTCATCAGACAGTTGACATTTTCACAGATGAATTGAGATACAGTAACCGGCGATAAAGAATGCACATCGGTCTTTGGAAAGAGGCAATCGGCTAATTTCGACTTCGTATAGCGATATCTGTGTCGCACAGTCCATGACGTTTGTTTTGTCAGTCGTGGTTCAAATGCGAGAGAGTGCAGTCGCATATCCAAGTCAATATATCTATAGAGTTGCTAAAACCTACACAAAATTAAATTTGTACTATGGCATCTATAGGAAAAAAAGGTAAGCCGTTACTTTGCCAGTCACGCGAAATTATCTACAATGTTTATAAATATTTTGTGACTGAAGCCGACCAATTCAAAAGACATGAGGAAGTTAATGTAAGTAGGTAATTATTTTAAGAAGGTTCAACAGAGAGTTGCAGATGCCACTGGAATTTCAAGAAGAACGTTGAACAATTTATTAAACGAAGTCGACACTGGCACTGATACAGATTCTAGTGGAACAAAGTTCAGCTCTCCGAAAAATGGTAGACCAAAAAAACAATTCGTTTAGATATGGACGATTTTGATTATGATGTTGTTCGAAGAATGGTGTACGATTTTCATCTGCGTTACAAAGAATTGCCGACGGTAAAATCATTAAAAGCTAAATTATCTGAGGCTATTAATTACAATGGGTCTGAGAAGACGTTGAGAAAAATTCTTCATGAGATGGGATTTGAGTTCACTAAAATGAAAGACAACAGAAAAGTTCTGATGGAAAAGCAAGATGTAGCTCTCAGACGAATTGAATATCTGGATAAAATACGCGAATTTCGCGAAGCAGGAAAAAACATTATCTATATGGACGAGTCCTACATACATACAACCCACACTAAAGGAAAAACTTGGAGTGATGATAAGCAAATAGTAGTAAAAAAGCCGATTTCAAAAGGTCAACGTTTGATAATTGTTCACGCAGGAAACGAAAAAGGCTTTGTACCAGGAGCCTTTTTAACGTATAAATCCACGGACACTAAAGGTGATTATCACAACGAAATGAATACCGTAAACCGGGGTTACTTTGATTTGCGGGTCCACTTTGATATCAACTTCCATCCGCTGCTAAAGTGCTTGTTTTAACGAGTTGAAAAACGCCTAAGCAGTTTTTATTTATTTATTGGCAAAACTGATAGTTGCTTCACCAAATAGTAAACGGGTGCGCGTGTAGTACTATCACTTTTCTTCCTGATTTTATTAGTTAAAAACTTTGACTGTACTTGTGTCAATAATAATACATGCGATTTTTATGGTGTCTTACGTTAATCAATATTTATTCGTGAGTTTAAATAAAAAAACCTAAATTCGACAACCTACACATGCGCACGTTGCCGGGGAATCCATGGGTCGGGGTGTCTTTGATCAGTTGTACGTGGTGTAATTGATCAAAATGATCAATTCAAATGAACCCTATATTGCCTCCACAGTGATAGCAATGGATATAGCTACACCATCAGAAGATAGTCTGGATTGTCATGAGCATGCATCAAGAGAAGATGATGACTGAGAAATTTTACTGCAGTGATTTGTTTTGGCTAAAGTATGTTTGCCGCATTATAGAAACATTTCCTTTGGTGGTAGAAGGATTTAAGTTGTGGCAATCAAGAAAAAGTTTAAGAGAGCAATAGAATACATATTAGAGATTGATGAGAATTACATAAAATAATTGCATTTTTGCCACGATCAAAATAAATTGAAGATATCGAAACTATTGAATTCCATTACGACATCGACGTTTTGGAAAAGTAGTTCACTAAAAGTTTAGAATACGATCTTAAGTTGTTGATTTTCTTGTACCTAATTTAAATTAGTCGAACGTGTACTAAAAGCAAAAACTAAAGAAGCTATTTTTTTTTTGTTATTTTGTAACAAGATGATGTTTATAAAAGGCTGATTAAAAGGTATTAAAAGGTAAAGATGCTTTTAAAAACATATAGTAAAGTTCGTACGTTGCTTCTAGTAAATATTCTAATATATAGCTCTTAAAGTTCTTAATTAGCATCATTTGATATGTTATCAAAGTTACCCCACACATTAAAAAGATATATAACTTAAGAAGTACTTATCCGATTTTTTTTTTTTTTACGGACTTTTTTTTTAGCGGGTTTACTTTAGATTTCCAATAAAAAAAGTAGCGGTTTCAAAGTAACCCCATTCTCTATATAACTTTGATCGCGTTGTTTTTATTTTTTATCTTTTTAAATATGAGTCCTTATTTTTTTATATTTGACAGGCTGAAAGAAGAGACAAACCCGATTCTTATATTTTAATTTCATATTTTTACGTATATTAGAATCGTCAAAAAATGGTGTCAAAGTCTAAAATTTATCAAAGTAACCCCGGTTTACGGTAACGACAACTACGAGAAATGGCTGGTTAATCAATTAATTCCAAATCTGTGGCTCTAGTGAAAAGGGGTTAAAGTGCACTTATGACCTTTTTGCGTTATATACACCAAAATTCACAAAAAAAAATTGCGCATCTTTTGGTGTAATCGGAGCTAAGTTATCTTTTAAAATGACAAAGTTAGGATTGTGCCAAATGGTACATCTGGTGAATTATGTCGTGAAATATGGTGCAACTAAAGTTAACAATGAACAATTTGGAGTTTTGTTTGTGGAGAACGATTTAAGTTCATTTGTCTCTTTTGACGCATCCTGTGTTAAACGATCAATGTTTACTTATACCTTTTTACTAAACAAGATTACATACCTTATAGAATATAAATCGACTTTAATCTGTATTCACGACTTAATGTTAAACATTACTGATATAAGTCGAATTGTATCTTTTAATAAATCTGGTATTTAATGATCAATGTTTACTTGTACCGATTTGCACGAGCAATTTACCCATAATTCATAAAAATAAATCGAAATTAATCCATAGTCACGAATAATTATTTAGTATTTATTGGTGTATATTGACTTATACTGGTGAGATATATCAGTCTACACCACGATTATTACTTGTATCAAAAAGTTCTTTTTATAAAGTCTCTTCGCTGTGGTTTATTTTAAGTACACTTGAGTCTAATCGATCATCCTATTATAAAATTTGGGTCACCAGTATGTAGAATGACCTACAGTAGTGATGTAGGCATTTTTTTACAAGTTATTGTACTTGCAATGTACCTATGTAACTATGTTTGTTCGGGTGGGATCTTGCACTTAAATTTTGAAGCAGAATATTTGCAACCGATTGAGCTAAAATCTTTCCCAAGTACCTACTACCTACTTAACATGACAATACAATAATATGGTACTATGGGGCTGGTCTGATGATGTAGCTACCCCTAGGATTAAAAGTATTTTTTTAGTTTGTTACACAGAATGGCAGGCCGATCTTGAATCGATCGAATGCTCAAACTTGTTGAGGAGAAAGGTGGCAACAATTTCGTCGACTCTATTAGCACTCCAGAAAAAGGCAGATCATAGTGCTTACTGATTCTGACTCAGAAAAATTACAAGAAACGAAAGAAACCGGAACGGCAGAAGAAGCAGAGCAACTTTCGTTTTGGGACAAAGTTGGTCAAGGACGAAAAGGACAGCCTAGAAAAAGTGAGAAAGAGAGAATAAACATAGGGAGGAAAGGAAAAAGAGGAGACATTTTGGTAAATAGTATGAAAGCAAAAAAATAAAGAGAGTTTAAGATGCTAGGAAATTGTAAAATGAAATGCGAAATAAATATACAAGAAGAACTCAGAAAAAAATATTTGAGAGTTAATTGGGCTTTAGGAGAATGTAACAAAAGGGTTCAGTTCATTGCTAGGTAATTTAATGGACGCAACAACAAAGAATAGACATTTAAATAAAACAATTTAAACGGATTATATCGCGTATATTAATTATTTGAGCCTCCCTGACGTTTCAGTACCTTTACAGATACCGTTGTCAAAGGTTGACTGAGAAAAACACAATTTTTCTCTGTCAAAGTTACATTTGTGCAAACTAATAATTAATATACGCGATATAATCCGTTTAAATTGTTTTATTTAAATGTGTGACAGTCGCGGAAACCGAAGAAAGTATTAAAGAATAGACAGTTTGCAAATTATTTAAAAATAAAGACAGAGTGTCATCGCATTTGCAGAGGCTGCTAATGCGATAACCATTTGACGAAACATCAAAGTTTGTTCAAGGAGTAACTGACAAACTTAAAATCAGTGAAGAACTTGTCCTAGATTCAGCGAGATGGATTATGCTGAGTACCACAAAAATAAGTAAAAGTTGATTGAAAGCCGTCGAGAAACATATTTCATTATTTCCTGTATATGAAAGACTTAACAGCGGTCCAATACGGATATGGGTAAAAAAACAGTTTAGATCTCTTACGAAAATTTGTTATGTTCTGGGGATGTGGTAGATTCCTATCCTTTGGCGCCAACAGAGTACAGGCAAGAATTGATTTTATAAAAGAATTGAAATTATACAAGCTGACACCCAAAATGTGATACATGTTATTTTCCGTGTCTTAATATTCACAATTGCGATCAAATTTTAATATTAAGGTCTCATACGTAGTTTTTGTAATTGTAATTTAACTGGAAAGACTAAATTTTGTACTTATCTCGTTTTAGGTATCTTCTTGTATCGCTTAATATGTTATTCTATTAGACGATTGATTGAGAAAAGTCCAAATTTAGTTAAAAACTATGTGAATTGTTTTATATGCTAATGTTGACTTTTTCGGTCATTTTTGTAATAATGAATCAATAAAAATAAAGATCTTTTATTGCCACTGCACCGCAAAAAATGGATATAACTTTTAAAAAACCATTGGTAAAAGTGTGTTTGTATTACAATACACCTAAATTAAGTGCGTGCAAAAAGGTAAAAGTTTATTTTCTTAGGATTATGTCTGAAATAAAGCTCTTAAATGATAGGTTTCGTTTAGTCAGGTATTTCTTATTTAGGGTGTTCATGTATTTTTCCTTTATAAAAGGAGATAACTTCAAATAAACCGAACAGCATGTCCATTTTCACTTTCTAAAATAAGGGTGAAAATTGGTATAAGTTCAGTTATATTCCCGAATAGTGTAAATATTATGGGTGAAAAAGGGTATAAAGTCAGTTATGTCCTTAGGAACACTTTTTGGCACGGATATAAGTCACATTTTTTTTTAACCGTTAACTTTGGAGAAGTAAGAATATTACCCCGCGAAAGAGGATTTTTTAAGTGTTAAAACTGCATTTAAAGTTTATTTGTAAGTATAGCGGTTGAAGTACAGTGATCAAAAGTCTGAATAAATTTAAGCCGCAACGGTTTTTTGAGTCTCCTGTAAAGTAGTGTTTTTCGAGTTTAACCCCTTTTCACTAGAGCCACAGAAATATACCCAGTGATTCTGTTCTGGTTATCGACAACGCACCCTATCACAATAAATATGTTGAAAGACCCCCCAACTCAAACACCAATAAACCGGAAATGATCAACTTTTTACAAAGACACGAAATTCCAGTTGATCATAAATTGACAAAACCCCAGATATATAATATTATATGTCAGCACAAGGAGAGATTTACAGAGTTTTCCGTGGACAAGATACTAGCCGAACATGGGCACACTGTGTTGCGATTGCCACCATACCATCCGGATTTTAATCCAATTGAAAATATATGTTCTCAACTGAAAGGCTATGTAGCTGCGAGAAACGTGGATATGAATTTAACTTCAATAAAGAAATTATTAACTGAAAAAGTAAACATGATCGGGGCTGATGAGTGGAAAAAGGTTTGCGATCATGCGGTCAAATGCGAGAATGAATATCGAGGAATTCAACACTCTATGGACGACAAAATAGATAGATTAAATAGACTAGTAATAAATACAGCTGATAGTGACAGTGACATAGACCTCAATGAGAGCACAGATAGTGAAATGGAAGGAATTGAATATATATGATTTTATTTTAATTTTATTTCCGTATTATTTTTTCCCAGTGTGGTGTCGGATTAGAATAACATCAACCTTTTCTTCCCGGGGGTGTCACTTGAGTCGACTAAGGGTACAGGGTTAACCATGTTGTGGGCGTTGGCCTAGCAACTTGTCACCGCAATATTTAATTTTTTGTCGATCTTTTAACCCACATTTAAGTATGCTAGTAGTATAACATCAGTTGATAATGCTCAATCAACCCCTTTTAGGAATATGGGCTTGAATATATATATATATGTATGTATATTATTTTTCCCCAACAAGAACATAGCAATAATTAAATATAATTACATCGAGTTTTACAGCTCTATATATTCCACGTGAAATCAAAACAAAACAACAATAAAGTATTTAGTTCTAAATTCAAATTATGATGAACGATTAATCCAATAATTGATGCACATGGAAATTAGCATTCGTTTGTATTCGGAAATGCGATGATTGCCGATGTGCATTCTTTATCGCCGTTGGGTGTAATGTATTTCTGCTACCGCTATAGCAACAAATATTAAAAACAGAATAAAATATAATAAAAAATGTGATCGGTTGCATTAACTTTGCACCTCATTTGTATCCGGCGCTATTCCTACCAAGTGCAAACTTAACGCGGCCAGTTAAGTTGGTACATATTATCTTATATATATATAGAATAGAAAAGAATAGAATACTCTTTATTGCACACCTCAAGAAGAAAGAAATACAGATACAGATGACACTTAACATTACAATAGAGGCAAACAATAGGCGATCTTATACATATATAGGGGATCTCACCGGTGTTTTGCTGCGACGCGCGACGCCTCGTTTGGCTCTTCTGCCATTTTGAATATGGAGAGCAGTCAGCGCGCACGCGCGGCGTAGGCGACACGCTCAGACAATGAAGAGCCCTGCAAAGCAGACACACCGGAATGAAGTTGCTACTGAGCAGTGTAGCTTACTTCATACTAAATAGGCTCACCACCATCTAGCGGCAATAGCCTTACTTTTTTTTTTTTTGGAGTAGTAGGGCTTCGTGCAGGGTCCGTCCGGGTTGTTACTACCGATACGTTTGCACGTTTGCCCCCTATGACATAAAAAAAAAAAAAAAAAAAAAATAATAATAATAATAATACTTACCGTGGGCGAATAATCCTACCCAGACATATAAGATGCAAGATAAGATAGGATAAGTGTTTTGTACGGAACCCTCGGTGCTCAGACTCGCACCTGGCCTGTTATATATTTTATCCTGGCCGTGAATTCACACATCGCCGCTACCTGTGTTCGTGACACTAGGCGCTCCCTTCCTCACACTCCCGCTGTCTTTCATCCCCCCTTGCCCGTAAACCATGGAAGTATCACTGTGATGTAAACTGGACTGATATTCATGGTGACTGAGAAGTATGTTTTCCCCCATCTCTATTTTGCCTAACGATAAAAGTATCGACTTATTGGATTTTTAATTAAAATCCTGAGTGGCTTATTACTGCAGAGGCCGGGAAAAGAGGCATTGCCGGCAGATTAGTTATAGACGGCCGTGTCGTGTGTCAACGAGGACGTCTACAGATACGAGGCAGGCAATTGCTGTTTACGCCGAGGCTTGTATAGTGCTTTTCTCCAACATGCAGTGGAATAAAAGTAAAACAAAAAACGACCAGAAATCAATGTCATTGATTTTGAAACAAAAGAATGATTTGCTGTCCTAGGCCGGCAATGTAGAAAGAACTTCCATCGTTGTCCTGCTCCTTGCCTGAAATGGAATACTTTGGGGCCTATCTTAAGAAACATAGCGACAATATTTCATTGCATGTAATTTCTTTGTCAACCCACTCGCAGATAGCTAAGATCTCAGCCTAGTTTAGTCACTGAAGGATAGTTTTTAAAATGTATTAATGTTTTGTTTTAATGAACGTTTTTGTTTTTTTTTTACGTTTGAGAAAACACATTATGGTACAGGCAAACGCTATTTGGGCATATAATGGTTGTTCACGAGACAATTAACACATCTGTATTTTTTAATGAAATTATTTATTCCACATATATATAATACATTTTTATTATACGGCTACATTAGCAGATAAATTAGAATATCACCACTTATTTTTAGGTATATGCATTTATATACTTTAATATAATTCATTAATTTAATCAATGCATTATAAGTTGTAACATGTTTTGCTTAAGTGTCATGGCAAATATTAAGTACTTTACCTAGTACATATTTATGTTGCAATTTGTAAAAAATTATGTTGACACCTGGGCAGTTGGCCCTTTACTTACATTAATTATTTTTGCAATTTAATAATATATTAATAAAATAAAATTGTCATGTCAATTGTACTTATGAATTATTCTTAATTTTAGGTCTTATATTGCCTATGTAGGCATAGTATATCTATACTGGTTTGGGAGGCAAGGCAGCGAACCAGTTACGATTTCAATATATATATTTTTTATTTATTATTGCCATGGTCATTATTGAAATTACCATGTAGTCATTAATACTGATGGCATTATCTGTATTGTCTAACTACTTACACATCTATATGTGTAAGTAGTACTACAGGTTATGTGCCCCATCTATATGGGGCACATAACCTGTATGTGTAAGGAGCTGGACAGTAATGATGATAACAGCAGGGGTAATGACAAAATGGTAATGAGAATAACTTAGTGGTAATTCCACGACAGATAATAACGTGAGTTACTATTTAATTTAAGTTATATTTATGACGTAAATGTAAGTGTGAGTATATTATGGGATAAAAGGTAACCAGTAAACACTTAAATTTGCACCATAAATAAACGAATACTCAATGAAATAGTAACTAGCGTTACACTTTCATGGAGTTATCTTCACATTCCTAGCACACGGGCGATCTTCATTATCGTCTGTGTGGTATCGCCAGTGCGCTAAGGGTGGCTTATAACTCAATTCGCTCCCGTATTTCAAACTATTTCACCATTATAAGACTATAAAAATACATAAACGGGTATACTCACGTCGTAGAATTCGAATATCGTTCGACATTATTTTGATGATGAAACGCGTACCGATTCGAAACATGTCGAACGATTGATCCACCGTTTCATCATCATCATCAGTCGTTCACTCTTGGCAGAGTGGTCGTGGTCACGGCAATAGTGTACACATTTGGGTTCTCGTCCTCATCCCTCCTCTGGCAGACAGCAGCTCTCGCGATGCATCTCCATTTCCCCCGGTTGTCTGCGGAGCGAGTGCACTGCACCAAGGAGCTCCGTGTGGTCTTTTTAATAAGGTCGGTCCAGCGAGTCGGTGATCGGCCTCGTCCTCCCTTGCCTTCTATCTGGCCCTGGACTACCAATCTTTCCATGGAGTTTTTATTTCAGGATATGTGGCCAAAGAACTTCATCACTTGGAGCTGCACAATCGACGAAAGTCTATCCTGGATCTGCAACTCTTTGAGGATAGAATCGTTGGTGCGAAATGCCGTCCATGGGATCTTCAGAAGGCGCCTCCAGCACCACATCTCCATCGCGTCGATCTTTCGCCTATCTTGAAGTCTTAAAGTCCAGGTTTCAGCGCCATAAATAAAGACTGGAAAGACAAGGAAATTCATTAAACGGACCTTTGTATTTTCCGTTATCCTTCTATCTTTCCAAATCTTTCCCAACCGCTCCACTGCCGACCTTGTTATGGCGCACCTCCGCATTTCGACTTCGCATCCTCCAGCGTTTGAGATAGTAGAACCGAGGTAGACATAGTTTTGTACCACTTCGCAGTTGGCTATGTTTTGTACATCCATGCTGATTTGTTCAGCTCGATCCACTATCATCATTTTCGTCTTATCTCTATTGAGGGCAAGTCCAAATTGAACGCTGATCCACCGTTTATGTGTTTTTATATGTCTGATGATACTCAAGGTAGTTTTCTATGTCCTATAAGACTACCTGAAATATTTCTTTTTATTCCTGAAACCTGCGTTACTTTAGTCACATTGGCTTAAAAAAAGGTGCAAACGTGGTATGTCTTCTTTTTTAAGCCATTGTGCTGATAGATAACTTCTTAAACCATCTCTTGATATTTCGGATCAGTTTTATTTATTGTTTTCAAAGGTTTTAAAATACCTATGAAAGCAATAAATATGCTGATCTTCAATGTAATGTAAATACATTGATTTAAATAATACATTTCGTCCACTATGAAACCCTGTAATCAATTACAGGATAGTATAACATTACATTATTTATACTAAATACATCTTATTAATATTTATCTATCGGTCAATTGTCAATACCGTATATTTATTGGAGATAAAACGAATAGATTATAGACAATAAACATAACATGGACATTTAGATGTGGACATGACACATGATCATGGACAATTAAATTCAAATTAAAACTGAAGAACTAAAATCTAAAATAAAGTAAGTAAATTAAATTTATCTATCTATCATCTACTATTATAACATCATCTTAATTACTTAATTAAAGTAGGTATGTATTCTAATTCATTCTCTATATAATTTACTTGAGATTATAAAGCTCAAAAAAATACTCTTATATCATAATATAACAAACAACCAAACTTATATTCTACTACTACTGCATCCAAATAAATACTAAATGAAATATGTCAAAATGAACGAAATTGTAACAATTATAGTTAAATATATATACATTGTCTTTATATCAATTCGAAAAATTCTGTTAGAGTATAAAAACAATTGTTTACCAAACTAAGTAATTAGTATTTATTAATATTGTATGTTTTTCCTCTTCTTTGATTTTGGGAGTTTATAGCAAACTTTTGTGCACATTACATATGCGCTTGTGCTATGCATTTTTAATTTGGACAATAGGGCAGGGGTTTGTTCTCTTGGGCGCCAGTTCGTGGTTGTCGGATGGTGTTGCGAAAAAGTGATTGGATTTTGTGAAAAGTTTGCATAGTTCGAGTGTATATATATATATATATAAGTATCTTCAGTTTATAGAAATAGTGTCGGCAGCTTTCAGTTTGTTCAATGTTAGAATTCTGATGCACATCTTCTGTAGACCGAACAGGTCATGTACATTTGTACTATTGCCCCACATTACAATGCCATACCGGAGCCACGTATGGGTAAATGCGTAGTAAGCACAGTTTTTAAGATCTGCATGATCTTCAGGATTTTCGTCCGTTTCGCCTCCATTGTATTTTTGATAGATTTCTCGGAGCTCTCTTTCCTCGGTAGGTACAGTCGCCACCAGATATATCGCAGCATATAAGGCGTTCATAAATATGTGAACATGTACTGTAAGGCCCAGTCAATAAGAGTCGTGTTCACATATTTATGAACGCCTTATATGCTACGATATATCTGATGGCGACTATACTATCTCATTACTTGTTATTGAACATTTTTTTCTTTGTTGCTGTTTTCGGCTGCATTGCACATTAAAATGTAACTAGCTCAACTTATATGTACGATAATTGTTTACATTTATATTTGATTTAAGTCTAATTATACTGTGTAATAAATGAATAACAAGACAATGTTGATTTATTTGCCGAACATGGCAGTAGAAATAGAAATGAAATAACATTCATGTTTCAATAAAGTAAATGCGCGTGAAATACACTGATTTCCGTATCATTTAATTACTGTTTAACGAGCAATTTCACGGTATTATCTTTCGTAAGTCACAGTGTAATCACTGTACAATCAAAAATTATACCTGATTGTTTTTAGAACGTGTAACTCAAAACTCATTCCCATAAAGGTATATACAGGGTGATGAATCCCAATGGGTCTGTACGGAGAAAACTAAAACTATAACAGATAGGGAAATCTGTTCTTAGGAATCATATATGGCATCGATTTTAGATTTCATATTAATTCATTTTTGATATACATAAAGCCTGAGCCAAATTGAGCCTGTTTAAACTTCGGTAAGTAATCGTATTCCGTATTGTAACATTCTTTACATCGGTTTTGACCGGGATATGTATGGGATTATAATAAATGCAGTTTTTATTAAATCTAAAATCAACGCCATGGTTCCCAAGAAGAGATTTACCTAGATATCTCTTATAGTTTATGACTTCTCCCTACTGACCCATTTGGATTGATCACCCGCCTCACCCGGTATATATTGGCACTTCGCCTGATGGTAAGCGAAAAGGGAAGCCCAAGTCACAATAGCAACTGACAAGAAACCAACGGTGCCGAGTCAGTTGACAGTGACCATGCCATAGTGCGCCTAGAGATGCTTCTTCGCGCTTCGTTTGAAGGGTCCCTTGCAGGCCCGAACTTAGAGCCCCTAGGCACTTGACATTTGGGGCCCCCTCCTCAATAAGGAGAACATTATTATGGTGCCAGTCCTGCTTCCAAGACTGGGCCTCTAGACTGGCTAGGCTAAGAACCCCCGCCTTGTGGGCCACTGGTCCCATGTTATATTTGTATGAATATTAATGCAGAGGCTAGAGGCAGAAGTCCCAAAAGGTGGTCAGATCTATCTGAAGAGCAGGACATATCAGTTAGTGCTGCACCAAGCAATGGAGCGTAACCGATAGACAACTAGTTGACGGAATCAAAAGAAATCACGAAACTAATGTTTATATACAAGCAAAAATTTTGAAGAATCTTTACGGTAGATGGCGCTAAGATGCTGCCCTAAGCGTGTAGAAATGAAGCAACTGGTAAAAAAATGATGCTTTGGCTAGTGGCTTTGATAGCATAATTCTTAATGCACTGGGGACGTGGCGTGGGTTCGTGGGTTGGTGGAGAGAGAGAAAGAGAGAGAGAAAATTAAATATTTTGAACTTCAAAATTCTTTTTCTAAGTACCAAAGAAATATAGAATCGAATTGAAGACCTCCACTATGATTGATAAACCACTGAACAGGCTACATTAAAATTGAATGAATAAAAATAAAACAAATATTAAATCAATAGGTATCATTTATTTGCTTTAGCATAATATTATACAAATGAGAAATATGAAAGTTAATTTCCTACCATGAATTCAACTTGAACATCTATCGGATGCAATCATGATTAGTAATCATTGATTACTGATTATTTTTATTAGTCGTTATTACGCATCGATTGTTAATTTAGTAGCTATACACTTGTGACGGAGTAAATGCATTTTCTGCGTAAATTCTTTATTGCACGCGCTACAAAAATAATCCTTTTTCTCCAAATGAATACGCTTATGCACGCTCAAAATACTGCCTGTTCCAAATCGCTTTCCGCACTCAGAGCATTTATAGGGTTTATATCCTGTGTGAGTATACTTGTGGTTAGTTAAAGACCTTTTCGTAGTATAACTTTTTGGGCACAAATCACAAACATAATCTTTATTCTGATTGTGAATTTTCTTGTGTTCATTCAAGTCACTATTAACAGCGAAACGCTTTGAGCAAATTGGGCAAGCGTAGGGTCTCTCGGCGATATGCAGTCGCTTGATGTGTCTGCTCAGATGGTATTTTAACGGGAAAACTTTTTTGCATATGTCACAAATATATTCGTTTTTCAAATGTATTTCCATATGTCTGGTCAAATTGCTTTTGTTTTTGAATCGATGCGCGCATGTTTTGCAGGCGTAAGTCTCCCCTGTGTGAGTTTTCATATGTATGGCAAGACAATTTTTTTTTACATAATCTTTATGGCAAATATCACATACATAGTTACGTAGCATTGGTTGCTGCGAATGTGTTTTCATGTGTCTCGTTAAACCGCCATTGGAAGAAAACGCATTATAACATATGTTACATGTATAATCTTTGTAGTATGTGTGCGTCCGTTGATGTTGACGCAATGTCTTTTTGGTTTTGAATCGATTTCCGCACTTTTCACAACTGTGCGGTCGGTCCCTTGTATGTGTTTGTATATGGCTCTTTAAATCTCCTTTAAGTCTAAACTGCCTTTCACATATGTCACAGGAAAACGTTTTTAAATTATCTCCTGTGTGAATTTTCATATGAGTGGCTAAATAGAACTTGCTTTTCACTTTCAATCCGCAAACTACGCAAGAATGTAAAATACGAGCACTATGTGTTCTTAAATGTTGTATTAAAGATGATTGATGTCTGAACGACTTGTGACAAATTCCGCACTGAAGAGGTTTCTGTCCTGTGTGGATCAATTGATGTTCAATAAGAGTTATTTTTTTAAGAAACTTTTTACCACATACTTCACAGCTGAAACTACGGTTTTTAATATGGGCGTCATTGATATGATGTTTTAAGAAAAAATCACACGTCATATTTTTTTTACATATATCACATTGGACTGGTTTTCCTGTATGGGATAGTTTATGATTTGCCAAAGCGGAGGCAAACAAAAATATTTTATCGCAAATATCACAAGAGTACGACTTCACTTCTGTATGTATTACCTTATGTTTATTTAAATTATGTATAGATCTGAATTTCAGATGACATATATGACAGGAGAGTGGGAATTCATCACTGTGCTTTCTTATATGGAAAGCTAGGGTTTGTTTAACTCTGAACTGTTTTTTACAAATATCACATGAAAAAGGTTTATCCCCTGTGTGAATAAGTCTATGACTCTCCATATTGTACTTATTTATAAATTTCTTGTTACATATATCGCAAAAATACGGCCGATGCTCTTCATGTATTCGTTTATGCTGTTTACAACTTTGTTTCGACGAGAACTTCTTATCACAGTGTCCGCATGAAAAACGACGTTTATCATGTACAAACATATGTCGTTTTAAATATTTTTTACTTGCGAATTTCTTACGACATACACCACATTCGTATAACTTGTCTGTGTGTACAACTTTTACGTGATCGAGTAAGGAACTTCTAAGTGAATATTGCTTATTGCAAATCTCACAAATGTGAGTTTTCTTATTATTTATATCTTCACGGATCTTTTCTCTTTGTTCAGTGCCTTCTATTAGTTCAGAGCCTTCTCTAAGTTCATTGCCTTCTATTAGTTCAGAGCCTTCTCTTAGTTCATTGCCTTTTCTTAGTTCAGTGCCTTCTCTTAGTGTGCCTTCGTGAGTTGCGGAATATCTAATGGAACTTGCACTATGGAGGAGCTTGATGCTGTCGAGGGAGATGCGCTGGAGTTGAATAAAACAGTCCCGAAGGATATGTGGGCTCTCTGATACCGTCGGCTCTTGTTTGCAAGTCTTCGACTGACGCACAGCAGCTGAAACAATGTATACCAACGATACTAATTATTGTATTAAAGAAGACCAAAGAAAAGATGGATGGATTGTGTGAAAGATGATGTGAATAAGAAGGAAGTAAACGACGAGATGACGAGTAATAGGGAAGAATGGAGGAAGAAAACATGCTGCGCCGACCCTAAATAAATGGGATAAGGGCAAGGGAATGATGACTAATTAATCTAATTATTGTATTAAGCGGTTTACACTCACGTAAAATAGGCTAGTTGACTCATGTCAAATTGTCATAAACTAATATTTATTCCGTATAGTATTTATCAAAAGAAACCTAAATATATATTTTTCAATTCATAAAAGTGAAAGATGGCTGAAAATATTGAATTTGAAAATATGGTTTTTAATCTGTATTTTGAAATGCTTAAAACGCTGTCCGCCATTTTCGCTTATGATAGTGACGTCATCGGCCCTGTAAAGAAAACTGGAAGTCTACTATGACGACTTCGAATAGTGCCGTCCCTCTCGATCTCCTGTCAAAGTATATTGGAGTGAGCGGAATGGCACTATACGACGGTCGAATTTCGAATGTTTACACGTAATTCTACGTCACGCCACAGATTAGCAAAAGGCAAAAATGGCGGACGGCGTTTTCAATTGATAAAATTTAACTTTCTAGCTTTCACAAAAACATAAGACATTTTTTTTGAGCTAGTAAGATCATTATTAACCATTTCAAATATATTTTAAAACTGGGTCAACTAGCCTATTGTCACGAAGACAAAGTTACAGCGCGGCTGTATGAGTAGCAATCCCTGATGAAGAGCTCCATACGAGTTCGAAACATGTCGGGCCGTTCCTGACAATTCCAGGTGAGTGTAAACCGCTTAATACTATAGTTAAATATGTCTCACGAAATTTTTAATAAGATTAACAATACTATTGTTTAAGTTATTCTATCTAAACCTATTAAATTACAATAACAAGTTCAGATACTGTAGGTAAGTTATCGGCACGGATGGTGCAATACCGCGGTATTCCACGTAAATAACCTAAATTCAACATTTGAAAAACCTTCGACACAGCCAAACATAGCTAAGAACCATCTCGACAGACAAGGCATTTTTTGATTAAAAAAAAAGCATTCAAATCGGACCAATCGTTTGGGAGCTACGATGCCACAGACAGATACACAGATACACATGTTAAACTTATAATACCCCTTTTTATTGACGAGGATTAAAAAAAATACACGCATCACAATGATAATATTAATATGTTTTCTCTTACCAGTGTTTATTGGCTGAATATATTGGGAAACATTAAACAATATTTAATCTTTTTAACCAGTCTTTTAATGAATAACTTTTAAATAAATAAATAAATATCAGACAACTTCACACAAATCGATCTAGTCCCAAATTAAGCTCAAGAAGGCTTGCGTGTGGACGACGATATACATACTTGTATAGATAAATATGGATTAGATGAGAAGATAAATGGAACAAAGTAGTAACACTGGTACCCAAGAGAAGGCAAGAGAAAGAAAGGAAAACCTTTCAGGTGATGGGAAGACGATACGATTAAGACAGCTGGCGAAAGCTGGACTAGACTGGCAAGGAAAAGAGAAGATTGGGAAGTGTTGGAGGAGGCCTTTGCCAAAGGGCACACAGATAAAAATAAATTAAATATATGTATAAATTAACTATAATATGTATCTGAAAAAAGGCTATAAATAAATAAATAGATAAGCACAAATAAAATATTCGAGCTCATCACACAAATATTTGCCTTGGCCGGGATTCGAACCTGAGACCACCAGCTCAGTAGGCAGGTGCTTACAAACTGCTCCAACCGCGTCGTTTTTTTCAAATAAAAGATGAAAAATGAAATAATGGCACATTTTTAAATTTTCAAAGGTTAAATTTTCAAAATCATTTCAAAGGTTTGTCATTCTAAAAGAGCATAAATGACCAGTATTTGCTCACAGTGCAGAAAATCATACAGTCGCACTATTACTAGGCAGATTTAATATTTTCCATAAAGTGATCTCATGTAGAGGGCCGATTCTTAGATGATGTTGCTTTGTTTAACATTTTTTGAATATTTTCAAAATTCTAATTTTGTGTATAATGAAATAAAAATAATAGTTTAGGGTTCTGACAACAAATTAATGATATTTTAAACAGAATACAATATGAAATTTTTAAATTTTATCATTTATCTGTTTGTAAAACTTGTTTATGTTTATGAAGGACCAAACGTTCAAGTGAATAAACTACATTCATTCAGTTATATTTAAAACTATGGCTATATTTGAACAGCAATTGCTCAGCCCCTAATAGAATGAAGAGCTATGATTTGGCTGTAAATTATAGCAAATTTAATGGATTTTAAGTTCACCACTTGTACTTTTACTGATGTATTTTGTACAAAAAAGTAAAAAATAAATAAGTGAAATAAAAATATGAAAAAAATAATATTTCCTTCTATGTACCATTAAGTATATAATAATATGTATGAAGTAAAGTTTTTGTATAGTCATGGTACCTACATATAGTTTTGGATTATGAGAATTGTTTGATTATAGAGTCACTCACTGCTTCTAAATTCGAGTTGAACTCTATTTTTATATAATAAAATAAGAGCGTTGACAGTTAGCTGTAGTATAGCCAAAAGGAATGGAGTGGCATTGGTCCAAATGGTTACAAGAAAGAAACAATTATGAAATTTTGATTTGAATTGTGAGTTTAGGCATATCAGACTACAAGAACTAAGGAAGACAAGGGTAATACCGTATAATCTCACTAATCCGGCTTTATTAAAAACCAGAGGGTGCCGGGTTATTGGATTGTCGGATTACTGGATAATAGAGAAAAAACTGCTAGACAACGACACAGCGACCAGTGCGCACAGGCTAAGAGGGGCGAGGAAGGCGTGGGCCGGAAGGTGCCGGATTATTGGACGTGCTGGTCTATTGAAGTGTCGGATAAGTGAGATTATACTGTAATAATATAATATTACCAGGGCTTTGCTGTAGTAGTATGATGTAATAATACATTACATACATCGGGCAGTGAATTCGTGAATGTCCCAGATCACAGATGTTTGTGTCCATAAATATGCAATCTGGAGCTTTAATATTTTGCAACATTTTTTTTTGTCTAATATAGTTTGATTTTTATGTAGTGCCAAATTGTTAATTTATTGTTCTTTTGTTAAGATGTAAATTAATTTGTATATGTACCAACATTTCAAAACACAATTTATATTATCAATTCACTATATCACGTTGGATGACAAATGCTCTTGGAAGTATCACATAGACACATTATTCAATAATGTGTGACAGTCGCGGAAACCGAAGAAAATACAATTTAAATTAATTATTGAATAAATGACTAATGACTACAACTATACGAATAACTGCCTGTGGTTTGTTTCAAGTGTTAAGTCTTGCCTCGGCCAGGCCTTTGGTAGAAAATCTGACTAACTAGGGTGAAAACTGACTTACAGTTCTCCGTGTAAGCTACGTCTCTCGGCTGCAACACCTCAGGGCCAACCACCATCTCCTCTTTCACCTGATGCCCCTCGTACAAGCCAGCACGCGCTGCCGCCTCGCTCACGCCGTAATCTACCCATTCTGGCTCTTGTTTTACAAGCAGACTGTCTATAGACATTAGTAAATTTACCAGACTTCATGTATCGGCAAAACAACGGAAAAACAATCATGTATCGGCTCAAATACTTTGATTTTGTTTCCTTCAACGTGAGGTTTCGGTGTTGCGCTTCTAACATGTAATACTAAACATAGTGCCGCAACAAAAATATAGAAATCACGCAAGCGTTTCGATAGTGAAAACAAAAACGAAACAAAAAACCACGCCAAACCCAAACGTCAAACTCAAATCAAACCAAATGATGAAATTGACGAATCGAATTTGACAGTGACAGCCAACTTTTTTTTAATAAACCGATCCGAATTGTTTTTCCTTGCGAATTAAATAGAGATGTGTATTTTATTGAATGATATTTAAATATTATTAAGAATAAAAAACAAAGATTATCTTTATTTATTATTTATTGTCTTAGCAAGTCTATTTTATTAAATATTTCTCACTTCTCAAGCTCTAAAAGTTCGACTTTATGCTGTGCGTAGGCGACATAAAATTGCTTTTTATGCTCTAGAGCATAAAGTAAAATCGTCATGGAAGACCAAGGCGATCGGTCCAACAGCCACACGAACAAAACTTAGCTGACATAATAATAACAATCATAAAAGTTCCTTAATAAACAGATGAAAAGAAAAACCTAAAACTTTTATTTCGTTTCGTTTGTCTTCTAAGACCAAGGCAAAGATACCAACAGCCAAAGTATACAGTCAAACTTCTTGAAATAAACTTATAATTTTTGTTTACTATCATTTAGTACTTTTAAAATTTATTTTTTATTTAAGTAAATCAATATACTACAATAATTTATCATAGATATAAAAAAACCAAAATGTTTTTTTTATAACTGAGCAGTATGTTAACGACCTAAGTCAGGAAATTAAAAAAAAAGCAAAGAAAATAATGTTTATTGGCGGGAACCATAAATTTTAAGTTTTAATAAAATAAAAATAATAAAAATAAAAATAAAAATAAAAATAAAAATCTGTTTTTAAGTATAATATTTACAAATGATGCAGCTTCATTTCCTCGTAATCGAAGTGAAAAGTAGTGTGCAACTTAGTCCATAAAACGCATTTTACACTTGACTTTATTCGTGTAAAATGGTGCGTTTTGTTTTATGCACTCGTTGTACAATCTACTATTTGGTACTAGGTATTTGGACATTCTTTGCCCTTAATAGTTTTTTACTTTTGGTTGAACATATTTTCTTTGTTTTACACTTCTATTTTGATACCTAATATTCTTACTAACTTTGTGCTCTTCGCTGTAGTAGTGTTCTAAACCTACCAAATATTTAACTTTTTTATCAACTGCCAAGATGTCGAACTGATACCTAAAATATTGATATCGATGTAAAAATTAAGTCATGTGACCCCGAACTTTGACATCGAATCATGAGTGACTTTCGGTAGGTATTGTACAATGTATGCTGGAATAACATGGAATATCAATGACTAATTATTACAATACTGCTACGAAGAGGGCATACCTATCTGAAGTAAAATAATACCTACGACTTGCTAAACTTAACCGGCGGTTGATTCAAGTAATTATCAATTTATGTTGGGATTAAATTCTGGGAAACAGTATTATTACTGGACATGAATCATATGATTGATAAGCTGAGTTGTTTCTTTTAAATACACACGGGACCACAGCTCCGCACTCGTATCTCGACAGTGCACTCGACATGTTCATCAGTAAAGCTTCGGTTGTTTTATTTATTGCCATCCTTGGAACCTCATGTAAGTACCGATCCACTTATTTTACAGTGAATTTTAATTTAAATGTCAATCATAATATTCGAGAAGGCATGTAGATTATTTCTTTTTAAATCTATTATTTACGTGTTCTATTGGGAGAATTAGTTGCGATTTCCAAGTAGTTGGCGGATGGCCTGAGAGTAAAAAACAATTATCATAATGTCGTTTATTGCGAATCATGTAAATTTTACAATGGATGGCATGATATTTTACATGAAACCCTGTTAGGGCTATGCAACTTCTTACATACCTACTAAAATATTATTAATTTAAACAGTTATGTACAACTATTTTACATTAGGTATTATAAAATGTTGAGAATATTAATTACATTTCAAACATTTATGCGTTTAAATTTAAATATCATAACATCGGGGTAACTAACTGGGTATTCAATTAAATTAGTCATTATTAGGCATTACATTACTATATATCTAATAATTAGAACAAATATTAAGTAATTACATTTCAAAAAGCTTATTTTAATTTATCATTTAAATAATCGTCGACAGCGTAGTAGCCTTTCGAATTTAATAGCTTTCAATATTTTAATTTTTTTTTGTCAGAAATTTCATTGGTCAGTGGATTTGGTAAATTATTAATATTATTATATATTTTTATGGCCATGACCATGACGTAAGCGCTAGCGTTAGCGACTGACCCATAGAGCGCGGGGAATGCGTAGGTATTTAGATCGGCGCGCGGCCGCCATACTTAGTAAAAAATATGGAGAATTAAAAGCACTTTTTGATAAATCAGGACCTTTAATACCAAACAATAATTGAAATATTTGATGCGGACAAATTGTAATGTAAAAATTCATCTTTTTTTTAACTGAAAATGCTTACGATTTTACAGTTTTCGTCCAACTTTAGGTAGGTACTTAGTTTTCTAGGTTAAAATATGAATAATCTTATAATTTTTCCACGGAGAAGTTGTTAACACTTTCTTCGAAGTGCTAAATGTATATAGTTTAGAAATGGATTAAACAACTACTGTTGACGTTGTCTACTTAACGGCAACTGCCTATTTTTTCACATTTCGCTCGGCGCAGTCTTAAGTTTAGAAGCTGGCAGTAGACGTTTATTTCTTAGTCGCAGAGGGAGCATGGTAGGAAGTTCTTTTCTTAAATAAATTATTTTGTTGTCTAATGAATTTACAAATTTAGAGAATATAGATACACGGCAACGTAAGAATTTTATGATCCTGGAAGTGTGGCTTGCATGTTTCTGTGTTACCTATATTGACTATTACCTATTCTTATTAATTTCTTTTGTTGGGTAAACATAGAGGAGAACTCTGTACTGTTTCCCCAAAGAATTATATTGTAGGTGAGCGATGAGTTGGCATAGGCATAATATGTGGCAAGCGCCGTTTGTATATTTGTGGTCTTTTTTATTTCACGTAGCGCATATGCGAAACTCGATAGATTTGCTCTTTTTTATGTGGGCTTTCCAATTGATATGTTTATCTATAACTAGTCCTATTACTGAGAAATCATCTATGACTTCTAGTGGAATATTTTTATATGTAAAGTTTATATCTAGGGGGGGCTTATTCATGAGAGAGTTTTACTGTAATTTTATTTCGAGGTTGTGGAAGTCTGTTCTGTTGTTGGTTGTCTGGTCTGTTTGAGTTTTTTTTGTATACAGGCTTTATAATCGCTTTTTTTAGTAAGTCGGGATATATTCCTTCATGAAATGTCTTATTTATTAGGTAACAGAAAGGTGCTGCTAACGCATTGTCTTATTAGAGACGGTGGGAGGTCGTCTATTGCGCAACTATTTAAATTTTTAGTTTTCTTATATTTTTATGTATTTCCCGGTAATCTACAGGTCGAAGAAACATAGTTCTCTGAACTGTGCTCTACAGGACGGCCACGACATTCATCAGACGTGTAGTTCGATGAGTTTCCTATTTCTATTTCGCATGATCAGTGCGCCATCTCCCGGTCATTTGAAGAATTTCCTACTTAATACCTCTGCGCAAGAGTACTTTCTGCCAAAGCGCCACCTATTGTGCGTTTGTTGAACCACTTCGTCTAAACGTTACGTTAAGAAAATTAATAAGACTTCGCATTTCGGCAGCACCACAACAGAGGGCACGTACAGTGTCTATGATGGCTTCTAAGCAGAACAAAAAGGTTTGCATCAAATGCATGAAGGAAATTAAATCAAGATGCTATTTGAAATGCTCTGTATGCCAAAATATTTATGATGTTCTGTGCACATCTAACGTAAGCATGGAAAGATTCAATCTGATGACAACGGAAAACCGAATCTCATGGAACTGTCAATCTTGTTACGATGCACATAGACCTGCGAGTATACCACAGGACACAAATAGACTTTGTCAACCAGGCACGTCAAAACAGTTTACTACTCCCAAGAATAAAAGACATCGTAATACTACTGCGGCTGGCACACCTCTTTTGAAGCGACTTTCCTTAGACAACATTAGCACATCTGATTCAGATTTGGGGGATGATACTATCCCGTCTTCAGTCTTAGACGCCTCTTCAAGAAGTCTACCGAGCATGTCCAACTTAAAGGACCCACAATTAACGGTATACTGTCAGCTTGAAAGTGCTCACGCTGAAATGGAGCGCCTTTGCAATGAAATTACTGAATACAAGAAACTTTTTTGCGATAAACAAAAAAAGCTTGATCTCTACAAAACGTTATTCAGTGAAAGTGGATCATCATTCATGCAGCGAAAATCTACTCCCTTAAAAAAGAAAGCCTCGACTTCAAGTCCCCTCCATTGTTCTCCAGTATTTCAGCGATCGGCGGATCACGCCCCCCCCCACGACCCCTCTCACTACGCCGCGGACCAGCGAAGAACCAAACGCTGACAGTCACCAAATTACTTCAACCGAGAAAAACACAATTCTTGGAAGCGATCTTGGCCAACACAAAAACAACGGACATCACATTGGAGCGTACAAAATCCTATAAGTATACAAATTATTACTCCTGAGCAGTAATAAAATAAACAAAATTACAAACATTATAGAAAACGATATCTCCTTAAGAAATGTCGATTACTGTCATTTTATAACTGCCGGAGCTGGGATCAAGCAAAAACTTTATGGCATAGGGAACAAATTGACAAATTTAACTCAAAGCGATTATTGTATTATCTTTATCGATGAGGGAGACCTGAAACAGCATGAAGGGGATTGCTGAAGTTTAGTGCAATATATAACAGAAACCCTCAATCCTATAGCACATACTAACATAATAGTTGCATGTCCGACATATATTTGTGGAAAGCCAATATACAGCGTGATTATTTTATACGGGCATATATTGAAATGACGATTAGTGTCGGACCCAGGGATCCTATTTACAATGTTTTCTTTAGAAAATTAGAATGTTATTTTTTTCATACAAAATAACTGAGCACGCAATGTATTTGCATTCACATGAATTCATGTACCTTAACGTCATGTCATGACATACCATGTCAGCGTTAGTTTGTTTACTTTATTAATTAAAGTAACGAATCAAAGCCAAATACGGTGTGTTGTGTGTTGATGTCTAAATTGCAATTTCGATGCTCTGCCATCTCGTGAGGACCGTCAATGAATACAAGCCCAATAATGCGATCCCCGTGTATGGACCCCAACGTTACCATCTCTTTTCAAGATTTTGTAAACAATCTTGTGATTCACATCAAACCAACGTCCCGCTTCTCTGGTGCTGCTCTCCGGGTACACAAAACAACAACAAAATGTTGCAAACTGTTTTCCTCTACTCGTCCCGGTAGACGCTCACCATTTCCCTCTTCTAATCAAACCTTTCACATTAGGAAGAGTAATAATGTTATCAAAACAGATTATGAAGTAAGTGTCTGACTTTTAAAACTTCTTATGTCAAACTGAGTTGGACAAAGTTGCTTTGCTGCTCGGTTGGACTTTAAAAAATCATTACACCTAATTAAAAACACTATTTAAAAAAATAATTATGCCATACGATTCCTATGATCAGACACGATAACTGACTACATTATCCCACCAAAAACATTTCATGTAAAATTGACGGCCAAGACTCACATTCTCATAACGCTTTCGCTGTAAAAAAGTTATCAGATCCCAGGAAAAGCCAAGCCCCTAAGCCCCGACTTTACTAACCCCACCACCTTGGTTTAAAAAGTATAGCATCAACTAGCTTCAAGCCCCTAAACCCGGAGTTTACTAACCCTACACCTTTGTTTCAAAAGTATGGCTTGGCCGTTTCATAGAGTACCGTAAATAAGTCCAACGGACCGTCTGGCCCATATGGTATCAAGAAACTTAGTTTATGTCTTTGATAATATAAACTTATAAACTTAATTCCTTACGATATGGGCCGGACAGTCCGCTAGACTTATTTACGGTAGTCTATGAAACGGCCAAGCCATACTTTTGAAACTAAGGTGTAGGGTTAGTAAACTCCGGGTTTAGGGGCTCGAAGTGTAGATATGGAAGTAGTAATAATTGTGTATAAGAAATACTTACGTTTAGCCCGATATATACTACTTTTATCGCCCATTATGGAAAACCCATAAAAACTTTCATCCCCTTATTTAAAGGGTGGGGGGTGATTTTTTGAAAATCCTAGAATATTTTTTTTATTATTTATAAATAATAAAGGAGTCCCTATATCAATTTTCAGACCTCTAGTATCAAAATTTGCAGAAGTCTCATACAAACTTCCATCCCCTAGTTTAAGGGGTTGGGGGGTAAAAGTTCCAAGTTTCAGAATTATTCTATTGTTTGTGTACTAAACCTAGCTTACATACCAAATTTCAGCTTTCTAGGTCATCGGGAAGTACCCCAGAGGTTTTGATACATCAGTGAGTGAGTGGCAAAATCGGCGTATTTTAGGTACCAATAAAACCTAAAGTATAAAAGCTAGATCAATGAAATTTAGTACATTTCATATGTTCCCTAACTGCATCTTAACCTGTGAATTTGGGTGCTCTGGACGGGACTGGGACGAAACTATGAGGGTTTGAAAATGAGACGAAACGGTTCGAGAAAAGGTAGGTAGTGCCCCGCACTTTTTTTTCGTCTTGGCGGGGGCACTACCGTGCCCCCAGATATGCCCGTATTAAATGCCCACGAATTTTAACACTTTGTTACGAGCTGATACTCAATTTCATGAAAAGCATTACTCTTTTGATTGTAACCTAGACTTAGGTACTTAATTGTTTAAAGTTTCAGCCACAATACTCGCGTTACATGTCAAAGTAGTATCTATCATTATTTCTGTGTTTCGTGTAGCTAATTTGTTTGTTTTAGTTGTAACTACCTTTTATGAGTTTTATGTTCACACGACGTTTTGATACCTACGGTTAACCAGGTCTTTTTGTTATGAGTATTGTTTTATTACGAATTGTTTTTAGCGCGTTATCGAAAGATACATATTTAGTTATTATTAAGGGATTTATGTGGACTAATAATGTTGCCCCATTAACTGTAGCTAAAATGCTATGTTTGTGTCGTTAAATTATACGTTTTTCTTTGTACCATGTCACTTGTGGTATGTTGATTGGTGGTAATTCTATTTGTATAATTGTTCTGAGCTGAGAATGCATGGATCAACTGAGAATCCGAGCACCTCTTGAAAATTGGTAAATATCAGATTAAGGCATGTTGACGCGGTGTCGGTGACGCGCGTTGGTTTCTTTATATGCTGTGTAAAGTTTTGTCCGGCCATTAAAGTAAGTAATTTAATAGATTTGGAGTCATTCTTTATGATATTAGTGATAGTCGCCACCTAAAATAATTTTCAATTTACTGTACCTATTTACCTTCTATATATATAATTATTTTAAGATTAATTTTAGTTGCTTTTAAAATACGTCTTCTTCTCTTCTGTTCCAATACATTACGATCAATAGTATGCTATGTTCAGGTGTGGTTCAGCACATATCCCCAATACATATTCTATAGACATAACGATTCGCGATGTCTGTGCTCTCTTTGTGTTTGATGTGTTCTTCTAACAGGGTGCACGTTCCTCCGCCTATGCGTATACTTCTCGACAGAAAGATGCACAAAGTCGGTAGCCCTTAAAATGCATAACATTTAGTTTTTCACGTGAGAGCCATTTTTCTGGTATGCAGATTGCTTGGTGGGCATTTCTCAGGAGTGGCATTTTTAAGTGTCCGGGCTTGAAAATGGTTAAATTTACCATCGAATATTTCTGAATAAAATCAAGCTAGTAGGTACCTAACGGTTTGTTTCGTCTGGCGAGATATGTAAACATTTAATGACAATTCATTAACATGACAATAAAAAAAAGTTATTACAAAAATTGACGTTCACTGGGAGCGTCGGCTTGCCAGATTTTTTGAAATAAAAATCATAACTGGATATTGGGTCTGGATACTATGATTTCAAATGTGTTCCCGTATTCAGCATTAGTGTATTAATCATTTTGTTCCTATAGATATAATTTATCTGCTAAATATTTTAAATAAAAACTATTTTTCGGAGCATCCGAGGGTAACTAGTGATTTCAGTGTAAACTTTAAAACACGTCAGCACTGCCTTAAAGAAGTATACTAGAAACCCGCAGCTCGCAAGCAACTAGCTTCAGTTGTGTTCTCACCGCCGCCGAGAGTAGACGTCGGCTCAATGGCTTGTAGGTAGAGTTCGTGTGGGTTCGTTCGTCATTCGGTGCATTTGGTTACGTGTTTTGTTGAATTCGGTGGAACAATTTGTGTTGTTCAGTGATTGTGTGTCTGCAATTTTATAAGTGAATAAACTATCTCCGGGAGAATGTAAGTCCATAATAATTTGTTCGTGTCTATATTACTTTTAGTATTTCTTAAATCGATAAAAAACATTAAATTTTGAAATCAGTGGAATTGATTTCCATTGATTCGGTGTAATTTTTGACCACTGAAGTCAATAAAAATTGCCACCGCTATCAATTTTTACGATAAAACCAACTGATTTTACATTATTTCTATATTGCCATGCCCCTCAATCGGTTCCTCAATGCTTATAATCGTGATTTTGTTAATGCAGCATAGTTCTGACTGTGCTTCTCTTGTTTACTAATTTCGGTGGGTTGCTGTTCGTTAGGCTGCTTTCACCGGCATCTCATTGGCATTTTAGCACATGGTTAACCCATCTCGTTGAACTGGTGCATCAGGGTATTATGCCTCAACAGCCTGACACTACAAATATTCCTAAGGGTCGTCATTTCAGCGAGCTACACATCGAAAACTCTGAAGTATTGAGCCTTTGATTTCGGTGTTTGTATGATCTTAAATATCTTAAGAACCACTAAGTTCAGAAGAGGGCCTTTGCTAGCAATATTTTTTTTAAATTAGGCCGTTTTTAGGGTTCCGTAGTCAACTAGGAACCCTTATAGTTTCGCCATGTCCGTCTGTCCGTCTGTCCGTCTGTCCGTCTGTCCGTCCGTCCGCGGCTTAGCTCCGTGATCATTAGTACTAGAAAGCTGAAATTTGGTATGAGTATGTGTATGTATCACGCCGACAAAACGGTAAAATAAAAACTAAAAAAAAAATTTTTTTTCGGGTACCTCTCGAACACCTAAAGTGGGGGTGATTTTTTTTTTTCGTTTCAACCCTAGTGTGTGGGGTGTCGTTGAATAGGTCTCTTGAAAATAATAGGGGTTTTCAAACATTACTTTTTGATAAAGTCAGTAGTTTTGTAAATATTCGCTCCGAAAATAAAAAAAATTGTGTCCCCCCCCCTCTAACTTTTGAACCACAAGTCAAAAAAATATGGAAAAATTCATGTTAATGCGGCCTTATAAGTACTTTCAATGAAAACTATATTGAACAAAATCGGTCAAGCCGTTTTTGAGTTATCGCCAAATTTCATATTTTTTCTTTAAAAGGTCGTAAGTTGACTTCCAGAAGGTAATAAGTGATTACAGTTTCTAGGGCGTTTACGACCTTTTTATAGAGCTTAAAATCTGTCTTAACTTAAACCTCGGGCTTAAAACAGCAGTTTATTGTGAAGGATGAGCAACTACGGAACCCTACACTGAGCGTGGCCCGACATGCTCTTGGCCGGTTTTTTTTATATATTAGTCACGAATCAAAAAATATGAAAAATAAAATTGACCACCGAAGTCAAGCAAAATAGGTCGGCCCGGAGAATCGCCCTGGTATGTCTTAGTTTTATCTAAAAAAAGCATCAATAAGGTGTTGTTTATTATTTAAACTCTTAAAGTTTTCGAATAAGACATTATTGTAACCACTCACTTTCTGACAATAAATCATTCTATTCTATAACTTTTCATTTTTGAAACATATGACTTTTGTTGGTTTGTGTATCGACTTGATTTTGATTTTGATTTAGAGTCTCATTTTCCACACAATTGTAATGATTTGTCTTTTCGGGCGTTGTTTGCGAGGATCTTGTAATATTGATGTGAGTTTTTCTATGGTCTGTGGTTTGTAGTTATTGTACTCCGGTAATATATATACCTAATATATTGTTTTTTATTATCGTCCGTTTTCCTTCCTTTCTCGCGTTTCGTATGCATTCCCTAAGATGTCTCCTGTTGCGTAATATACTAATGTCTCGCTATCCAAAACTTCTGATATAGCAAATCCGGTATTCCTGATGTAATAGGCGTTGTCCAAAATGTATTTTTTCATGCGTTTACTGATAAGTTCTGTTTCAAGTGGGCAACGGTTTCCTCTTCCCAATACGCCTTCCGGATAAGATATAACCGTTAATATGAATGTTCTAGATATCGCTGAACATAGTTACCTAATTATCTAAGCTCGAGTATAACAGGGCACTGTCAGTTAGGTGTAACATGCTGGCCCGTAGGTTCGCAAAGTGTACCAAAAGCGTTAAAATAACTTTGTTTAAGGCGTATTGCCAATCGCTTTACACTTGCAGCCTATGGGTCAATTACACGCAACAAGCCCACAGTGCCCTTCGCGTACAATATAATAATGGCTTCAGGGCCATGATGGGGCTGCCACGATACTGTAGTGCTTCAGGAATGTTCGTTGAGGCAAACGTAGACACTTTCCAGGCCATCATACGCAAACGAATCGCATCCCTGTGGCGCCGTGTCCGTGGCAGCCGCAACAGCCTCGTAGCCATTATAGCTGATAGGGTAGAAGGCCCATTGTTTGAGCATTGGACGAAAGTCCACTTGGGATCTTCTCTAGATTAATGTTAAAAATTAATTAATTATTGTAGTGACATTACTAACATAGATATAAGTTCTTCTATTATTATTTTATTTTATTTTTTACTAACAATTTAATATGGATTGTATTATCTGAAATAAAGAATTATTATTATTATTATTATTATTATAAGTATGTCGGATTCAATTTCGCCGTAGCATTCTTCTAGGCCGAAGAGTATATTTTTTTCGTTACAGGAGATTTATAAAAAGAAGGAAGGAATAAGTATTTGGTGTACCTTCAACCTGAACTATGAAATAATCGATTATTTTTCCCAACAAATTTCCCATCGATATTTGTATGAAATATAATCGATTTAGTGTCATTAATCGATTGTTTTTTTTTTAGGGTTCCGTAGTCAACTAGGAACCCTTATAGTTTCGCCATGTCCGTCTGTCTGTCTGTCTGTGTGTCTGTCTGTCTGTCTGCCCGTCCGCGACTTAGCTCCGTGACCATTAGTACTAGAAAGCTGAAATTTGGTATGAGTATGTGTATGTGGGTCAATTTCAACAAGACGCATTTTTTGTATCATTTCGGTGTGATTCTTTATTTTTGATTATTTTTGAGTTTTTTAAATATGAAGAGATACTTTAGACTATATTATTAAACATATGTAAAAGGGACCCTGAAATCTGAAATAGTTTTCGAGATATTCGAGATCGAATATGAAACACACCACGGAATGATAAAGGTACACCAGCATGATAAAATAAGTGCACCGCAATGAAATTTCATACACCGAAATGAAAGAAAAGTGGCATATTATGACAGCAATTTTACGTTTTATATTCGTAATATATATTATATTGCCATTACATAATAATATAAACATATATCTTAGTCTGGCATTAAAAACAAAATAAAAAATATATTATTATTTGAACAATATCTATGAAAAGTGAAGCTACTTTTGATGTCATTCCGGTGTTTTCCTCATTTTGGTGGGGTATAAAGTCATTTTACTACACCGGAAACACCGGAATGAGAATGGTGGAATGAGAAACACGACATATTTTTATTTCTTAAAAAAAAGTAAGCACTATATTCTAAAACTAATTCAAGTCTTGAAATCACGAGTATACTTTACCTGATATATATAAATTCCAAACCACGCAGTTAAAAAATAAGGAAGCTATAACAAACTCCGGAATGACAATTTTTTTGTCCCCAGTCCACCGCGATGAAATATTCACGTTTATACAAGCCAACGTATTGCCACTATACACAACCGGCCTCGTCGAGCGCTGCAGCTAGACTAATTCTTTGAAGTGCGTGGGGGACGGGGGGCGTACTTGATCAAATTTGGGAAATAAATCGTTTCGAAACATTGTCGGCGGTAATGAGAAGTTTTCTCGGGACAAATGTATATGCACTTATTCAAGGGTATACAAAGGAGATATAAAACGGGTATTGTGCTTTTTTCGTTACCTATTTATATGGTAATAAAATAACGGTAACAGATTTTCTTTGTCATGCATAGTATTTGACTTACCCGGCATTTTACAAACAAAACTGGCTTGGGGACAACCCACCTTGATGAGAAATTCGGTCTAAATATATATTTTTAAATTATTATATATACTAATATTTTAATTTTAGCTGTTGCCCGAGGTAGACAATGGCGGGCTGTTTCCGAAAAAAAATGGTACTTTATTATTCAACCTTTCTGCACCTACGTTTTCAGTCTTGCCATCAAAAAATACTGCTTGGGAAATTGACCCATGTGTAGTTTATATTACTCTTGCACAATCAATAATGACTTATTGTATACCTGTCTGGGGTGGTGCAAATAAAACTAAATTCCTTGAAGTAGAGCGGGCGCAAAGGTGTCTACTTAAAGTAACCTTCAACAAACCCTTTAGATATCCCACAACAGACCTTTACAGAGAATGTGAACTCCTTTCAATGCGTAAGTTGTAAATTGTACTCAGCGTGACTAAACTTCATAGATCTCTAAGCTATGTGCCGCAGACTGTTATGCGCAGACGAAAAGCCAAAGTAGCCCCTATCCCTTTTACTAAATCTAGTTTCGCCATGAAACAGTTCGCGGCACAAGCTGCCTACCTATATAACTACATTGATGTCCATCTTGATATTTACCCAATGCAAATTCACAATTGTAAAAAGGCAGTTAGCTTGTGGATCATGAATTTAAATTACGAGGAAACAGAGGCACTCCTAAAACATCTCTCGTAAATAACGTATATACATATAGTGCAGTCATTGAAGCGAAAAATACGGTCTTACTCGCACCTCCGATTTTTTTTACTGTGACCCGATTTGCATGAAATTTTAGAATTAGGCTCATCTTACCCTTAACTTCAAAAGTGAAAATGATCTGAACTCCGCCTATTATTTTTAAGGGGTGTAAACAACCCCTTAATGGAAAAATTTACATTGAGCCATTGTATCGCTAGAAAACATGTCTAATAGTAAGTGGTGAAATTGTAAAGTATTTTCTAACATAATTACCTCATATTAAAATCATTTTCAACCCCTTGAAAATCTTACAACCCTTGCAAACAACCCCTAAATTGAAAGAAATCACAAAAAAATACTTTGGTATGACATAAAAAGATGTAAGTGTAGAGTAAGTAATATTTTATATTCTCTATAATAATTATCAAATTTTTAACCCCCTTTCAACCCTTGAAAACTACCCCTTGATAAAAAATTGTTAATTTTTTTTTTGATAAAATGAAAAGGATTTAAATATTATATTCCACACTCTCGAAAATGATTATCATATTCTTAAGCTTTTCTACCCTTAAAACTACCCCTAAATTAAAACAGTAAATATATATGATTACATATTTAAAAATAATTTAATTTAGAGTAAAAAATTGCCATTTGTGTTAAATGTGTTATATATACCTACATATAAGAACGTTGGTATGTATTCATGCCTACGTTTCCAAAATATATGAGCCATATTATGTATATATATACACATTACAATAGTTGTGGGTCTCTATTATACTGCGTACTTTCACATTGCTCCAAATATTCACACTCCGAAATTTTCAGTTACTAAGTAGAAAAAAATATGATAAGTTTTTGGACTATAACTCCTTCAATTTTCATGCTATCACAATTTATAAAAAACCATTGTAAAGGTAATTAAGAGAGCTACAACATCCTACATTGCAATATGTAGTAAAAAACCTTTTTCTAAAACGGTAAAGGGTTAAAGGGCTTAAGAGAGGCTGTGATTGCGCTGCCACGCGCTCTTTAAACAATCAAATCTCCGTAATTTTTTGTTTGACAGAAAAAACAAAAAAACCAAATTGTTTGTCAGAAAAATACCTAAATTTTTAATCCGTACACTTTTATACGTATCTGTCGTAATTTTTGAGATATTATGAAATAAAAGTGGGTTTTATCAAAAATTTGAAAAAAAAAAATTTTTTTATCGTGACTTTTTTGAAAAATATGTTTCCTGAAGCAGCCAAACTGATACTATCTATCAAACTCTTCATAATAAAGTTAATTCTAGGCGGAATACGATTAATTTTAATTTTGGTGGAAATGGCACTTATGAAACCCATTGATTTAAAAGAAAAAACATTAGATCCTCCCCTTATTTGCAATACAGCTCACTTATTTAACGTGCAAAAGACTTGTAATAGTGCTAATTTTAAAGCTTATTTCAAGCACTACAAAATCCTTTCGTATTAGAATGCATAAAATGCATCTGCTCGCCGCTAGATGGCATTGACCACATCGATTAAATTAAGACAAAATAAAAAACGGCTTTGATCTTAAATATCTAGCTTAATATTGCACTTAGAATACTTTATAAAAAACCAAATTGTTCATTGTTTTACCTGCTACAATTTTGTTTTTTATAAAATTTTCGACAAAACGTATATTTTTGGAGATATTTGCAAAAAACCGATGAAAAACGTGAAAAAAATGCGAATTTTCAATTGCCCATAACTTGAAAATTATTGGATTTTTTGAAAAACTTTATAGATGTTTTTTTGCTTAAAATTAGACCTTCTATCGATATCCGAGGTTATTATGAAAAAAAAAAAAAATCACCCCCGAGAAGGGGTGGCAACTACCCCCAGGGTGGTTGCGGAGTTCAAATCATTTTCACTTTTGAAGTTAAGGGTAAGATGAACCTAATTCCAAAATTGTATGCAATTCGGTTCACAGTAAAAAAATTCGGAGCAATAATGCTTCAATGACTGCACTAATATAAATATAACAAATGTAATGTAATGAATTTAAAATATATTAACATAATCAAACTGTCTAAATGTAAAAATAAAAACAAGCACTCACTCATGCACATTCACACACTCTTGTACACACATTCTAGTTAAGTAGATATAGTAATTAGCACCTAAGTAATTTTGTATTTATTTGGTTTATTGCAAATCTCCGAGTGATGGAAGAGCGGGTCGTTCCGATACAAGCAAACTGTGCTTAAAGGAATGTCCCAGCACTTCATGTTGTAACACAAACTTTTAAACTGAATAAATATTTTTGATTTTTGATTTTTTGATTTTTGATGTATCACGCCGACAAAACAGTAAAATAAAAACAAAATAAATATTTTTTTTTCGGGTACCCGTACACCTAAAGGTGGGGGTGATTTTTTTTTTTCGTTCCGACACTAGTGTGTGGGGAGACGTTGAATAGGTCTTTTAAAAATAATAGGGATCTCCCAACATTATTTTTTGATAAAATTTGCAGTTATGTAAATATTCGCTCCGAAAATAAAAAAATTGTGTCCCCCCCCCTGTAACTTTTCAACCATGAGTCAAAAAATTATGGAAAAATTCATTAAAATGAGACCTTATAGGTACTTTCAATAAAAACTATATTGAATAAAATCGGTAGAGCCGTTTTTGAGTTATCGCAAAAACTTACTTCGAACGTTACGCATATTAGTTAAGTGCCATTCCGTATTAAAACATTTCGCTAAATTTGGCGCGTATAATCGATAACTTCCAGAAGGTAATAAGTAATTACTGTTACTTTGGCGTTTACGACCTTTTATAGAGCTTGAAATCTTTCTCGTAATTTAAACCTTGTCTATTGTAAAGGATGGGCAACTACGGAACCCTATACTGAGCGTGGCCCGACATGCTCTTGGCCGGTTTTTTTTTAATATGAGGTCAAATAAAACTCCTTTGGTATTCAAAATCATGGCTATATTTATTTATTTAACTATACCTAGGGTGCAAAATACATAATTATATACTTGCTACATATACACCAATACACATATTTTGCACCCAAGACTACTCACGAAAGTCCCATTGGGGGTGGGTATAAACATGCCATCTAAACGTAGCGATTAATAAAATCGATTTTTATCTTAAATAGTCGATTTTTAATCGATTGTTCCATTAATCGATTTTTTTTTCACATTCCTAGATTAACACTCTCAAGTTAGACTTCAACGTGGCACAACGCATCTATTTGAAGATCAAGTGAATTGGGATAAGAATATTTAAGAAGATAAACCTACAAGAAGACAAAGGTTTTGAAGTAACTATTTGGAACACTTAGCAAGAAATATACATCAAGGACCAGAAAAGTAAGTTTTATTGATAATTAGCTGACTAGGCGTACTTTGTAACGCCTGAAAGTCGATAAATGTAGAGAGAAAAAAAAATCCTATGTAATTATCATTTTTTTGCAACCACAAGATAACACCACGGAATAGAATAATCGTTTTTCCAAGTATTTCAGAATCTTTTTTGAGGCTCACAAGGGTGATAACCGATGAGTCATCGAGCCGACCCTTGACTTGTACGATTAATAAGAATTGGAATTACTTGATGTAACGCTAATGTTTTTTCTTTCTTTTTAGATGAATAAATATAAGCCACTATTTTGTGTGGTTAAGTTTATACAAATACCTTTCGAGGGCATCGATGACTACGTATGCGTGCCGTCCTCCTGGGTAATATTACGCAGATCAACGGATCGAAAAGTCCTTGTTGCATATCCGCAAGACGAAGATCCTTCTGATACAAGAGACCGCGCTAAGAGGAAAGAAAAATACGGCAATGATTGGCAGTTTTATTTGGCCATCATAAAATATGAATCAAGTGAGTTGAAGTTCATAAGATGGTTTTTACGCCACATGCGTAAAATTGGACTTGCATTGGACCGTCAAAATATTTTCAGTGACAGATCAACTTAGAAATAAATTTCTAATGAATTATTTATTTTATCAGATACTTACAAAGATGCAGATCTTTGGATAGCCACAAGAAATGATTATGGCCCTTTTGCAGAAGAAAATTCTAAAATAAAAGGTAAGAAGCGAATATGGACTAAAATTGATAACTTTGTTAATCTTTATAATTTAATTTTGTTTATATTTGAAATTTATGTATCCAGATACTCAACGAGAGTCTACGTTGGATAGAAAATTGCGGAGCGCTACCCTAAACCATTCGTCTAGATCCAA
This sequence comes from Apotomis turbidana, assembly GCA_905147355.2. Lineage (NCBI taxonomy): Eukaryota > Metazoa > Arthropoda > Insecta > Lepidoptera > Tortricidae > Apotomis > Apotomis turbidana. Next base: position 4,042,437 of record LR990307.1, on the reverse strand, counting down.
GAAAAGTGAAACTCAGCAGACGGTGACCACTAATGACAATCCTCTTAACCCCATGATGATTATATCAATAAATAAGCGATTGCATCAATCAGATTCTAGGGACCAAATAGATAAAAAACGGTTGAAACTAGATGAAGCTGCCAAGTCAACTAGCGGTGTTGTTAACTACGCAACCGTGGAGCCTGGATGTTCAAAAAGAGAACAATCAATAATAATCAGGGTTGATCAATCTATCGAAAGTATTCACACAGAAGAAAGGGCGGCGGGTTTTAATAGTAAAACGAGTACTGAGCGGAGTATCCAATCTGACTGTACTAAAAAACACATATCCTTTGCTATAACGGATAATATACCATCTACTTCTCATCACTTACCAAACTCGCAAAAACTTTCCACTCAACTACAGCGTTTTATAAGCGATAAACCGTTGTTATTACCTATTCATAATCCAGTTTATAAAAAAATAAAAATACAACAAAGTTCCCCAGCTCAAGAACTCCAAAGGTCCACCGAGAGTAATTATGCTGATTACAAAGCTGATTTTCGAACTATCAACATAATGGGATCATCTGACGGACGAAATTCAACGAATGTATCAAATCAATTCTATCAGAAAATCGAGCCCCCACAACAAATACAGTTACAACCGAATCATCAAAACTTATCACGGGATCCATGTGTACCAAGAATACATGTGGGCATTTCTATTACATCCAAAAACAATAATCAGAGGCTCGGCTTTCATGGTCCTACCAAGAGAACGCCTCCATCTGTTCAGCCAGAATTTTCTAACTCAATGAGACACGCCTTTGTTACTGGTCATGGCATTGAAAAAGTAGTGGACAGTGCATGTCTGGCAGACGGAAGCATCACCGATGAAACCCTGTCACCATCTTACGAAGGAGCTTCAAACAACGAAGCTGTTTCAGACCATGATATGTCTACAAATGAAACAGCTGTTGAAATTACAAATGACGTTGACAGTATTCAAATCTCTTCTGAAAGTAATTCAGCAGACAGACCAACAGCACCACTACATCCTACGACGACAAGCCTTCAAGAGGTAAATAATTTTGCTACCCTCTTGACTCAAATGGGCTCTACTCTCACTTATATAAGTGACATGTTTGATAATTTACGAAGCTCAATCCGCCAATCTGCTGATACATATAAAAAGATACTAGACGTAGCTGAAAAATTTAACACTTTGGGAAATTCAGCAACCACTTCATCTCCATCTAGTAACGTGACATCAGATGTTCCGCACGTTATTGAAGAGAGACCAACTGGAGTATCGAACAGAGAAGCTTCTGGTAATGGTAGTCAATGTAACAATAATGTTGTCAAGGAACCACCGAAAGGAAAACGTAAAATTCTATGGACGTTTGCTCTACCGTCAGAATATGATCCAAATGATACAAGATGGACATTGAAGTATCGAGAAAATGAGCCAGGACTCGTCGAATTTATGCCAGAAAGTGATATTTATATCAGCTACGGAGAGTTAAAATATTGCACCGAAGAATCGACAAATTGCAAAACATTAGCGAAACTATTATTGACAGAAATTTTCAGCAAGAACGCATTGAGTGTATGTGAATCATTTATAGAAAGAACGAGGGCTTCTAAAAACGAAGGTTCCAAAAGAAGACCCGAGTTAGATACGCACGCGTGCATTGTTATGTTAAAATTCATTAAAGAGCATGCACTTAAACGTGGTTGGGATACTTCTGACACAGAAAATGTCCTCAAAGGTATACACGGCAAGATGTTAGAAATGAGATTTAAATATGGCCGAATGGTTAGATGTTAAACATTAGAATTATGTAATAGATTACGGGTATTAGTTGTCGATAAGAAATAGATAGTCATCACAGACACAGGATCATAGTGTGTAAGTTGTAGAAAAGGAATTAGTATGTAAACAAGAATTTCCTATAAACCAATATACCTATAAATATGATGTAATTAATTAGATTATGTAGGCAATATCGGTTAGAGTGATTGTTTTTTAAGCACACATTTGACAGCAGTTCTCTGTTGATGTTTGTAGTGATGTAGCAAAGACATGTGTCAGTGCATCTGGAAAGGTACCTTGTTTCAGGTATTGAGTTATGCATAGTTCCAAGAAGTAGATTAAATTTGCTATCAATACAAAAAAGAATAATGACTGTAGGTGGAACCACTATTTTTATATAATTTTTTGAATTTTCGACTTCCGAAATGCACAAGTTGAGAAAATTGCATTTAAAATTTATAGTGGCAAAAAACACACTTCTACTTCGAAGTTACATAGTGAAGGGTATAATCATAATCTTTGAATGTTAAAGAATTATAATAAAGGTGAATTGTCTAAAAATACATGTTAATTATTTTGATTTCTTAGGTAGAACATGCCAGGGTGGAAAAAACACGAAAGTGTTAATTATACCCAATTCATAAAATAAAGAGATTAAAACTGTTAGTTTCTCATCATAGTTACATATTCTATGGCATTTTGGGACAATTGAATGAAAGAAAACTCCATAATCATAAAGAAATTTAATAATTACCGCATTTTTAACAGTTACAAAAAAGATCACTTATAATATTAAAAGCCAACAAAATAATTTGTATATTCATGCTATATCACAAGATCAAATGGTATTTAGCGTGGTGTACCACAATGGTATAATAGAAATGGTGTTAAAGCAGTTTTTTTTTACAATAAAGTTTAGTGAATTTGGTCGAAACTTTTGTATGGAAACGTAACTAGGGTACCTTGTCACGACATTTACTAAACTTTAGTAACTTAAACTCGAAGATCACTATTTTAGTAGGTACCTATAATGCAAGAAATATCTGTAACAAAATGTTATTTAGGATAATTATAGCGGAAATCAATGTATTCTTATTTATAAAAACTTCTGTTTTAGTCGTGTAACCACTAGATTGCTTTTGGTAACTACGGCTACCTGTCACCGCTCTTATTTTATTATATAAATAGAGTCCAACTCTAAATTCGAAGCAATTGAGTGGGTAAGACAAGTTTAGCATTTTACTAAACTGGGTACCTTGTCACGCTAAGTCATTATCTTACATAAATGGAGTAACTAGAAAAAATAACTCAATTGTGTACATAACTGCACCTAATTTATGATTTATCAGTCTTTAAATTAAAATAAATAGTTATTTCATACAAGAGTCATGCAAGGTGAATGTTTTTTTTTTATAAAAAACATGAAGTATTTTTTTTTGTTCAAAAAATTTTTTGCTATAGACCGATCCTATACCTTATCTTAGAAAGAGGTAGTTGACTACCCGCGATGGAAATATTGACAAAATTATTCAAAATTTAAAGGCTTTTAAGACATGGCGTGACAAGGTACCCTGACCACTAAACTTTATAGTCGGAGAAATATACTAAAAAAACATAATTTTACTGATATTTTTGTACACACGTGTTCCTTAGGATGTAAATAACCCAATTATAACACAAACCCATTTTGGCACTTTTTCACCAGCTTCCACAAAAACTCATGTAACTCGGTAACTAGATGTCGTAACTAGGTACCTTTCCAGATGCACTGACACACATATTGTTTGCCAAATCTATCGATTATGTGAATGGTTAATCGAATCGATTTTATCAACGGATTTTTTTTCGAACCTGCATATATTTTTGTATATTTCGTGTCAATCAATATTTTTTAAGCTACGAGCAGTCGGACTCACTGGAGCTTTTGTATGTAAATTAGTAATTTGTTTTATTGTCCTTTCTTCAGGCCATCAATTTATTGATTTAATCGATTTGTACCAATTTACATGAATTGAAACGCAAGATTTGGTCACAACGCAGCTTTTAAAAAATGTAACTGTTTATGTAATGATTTATTATCGTTAAATACTTCAACACCGTAATAAGAAAAAATATAACATAAACTCAATTGTTCCAAATAGAAAGTTAAAAACGTTTATAGATACCTACTTACTAGAAAAACCACTATGACATTGCTTGTTTTTTTATGAAATTCATTAGGTCGTGCAGATTAACGTTACATGGGTCCTGTGATGTGTCAAATGTGTGTATAAAAAAAAACAAGACTATATTTATGATTAGTTACCAGTAGTCTTAAATACTTAACAATTTGAGGTTGTTAATAAGCATAGACAACTACTTATTTCAATATCCTATCTTATGATAAAACATTCAATGTTAGGTACTGATCGGCTTATGAGTATTACAATTTTTTGAAGACGAGACTGATCGGCGACTGTAATGTTATTTTGTTTGAAATGAAATGAAATAATTTATTCAGTAAGTAGGCCACAAGGGCACTTTTATAAGTCAGATTGTGAATCTACCGGCATTTCGCAAGAGGAGACCGCTGTTGAGAAGAAAGCCGAAAGAAACTCAACAGTAAGTAATTTTTTCGTCAATAATACTTAAAACAATTACATTATACATTTGTGTTGTAACTAATTACACGGGTACACGTAAAGGAGATGTATAGATACTCCAAATCAATGTTAACTAAGTGTTTGTAAATATTATGTTATTATTATTGTACAACAGTATACGAGTAGATAATCATTTCATATGTTTTACTAAGAAAATGTTGAATAAAAACTTCTTTATAGTTGTAAGGTCAATTTTTGTGCATACATGTATAAAACATTGTTATAACATCTATCTTTTATTTATAGTATACATTATTCCCAAAACCTCATTCCTGCTTCATCGTTCCTGTTAGCAGTTAGGATGGCATACAATGCATTAATGAGGATATGGTATGGGTAATTCTGCGGTTCTCAATGTATAGTTGCCGGCAAACTTTTTGAACAAAAATGGCGGATCTGCGCATGTACATTAGTAATTAAATCAGTTACTGCGCAGTCAAGGTTATGCTCAAAAAGTTTGCCGGCAGCTGTATCAGTAGCTTCAAAATCAATATTCTAAAGTTTACAATATGATTTATCTAGATTTTCGTAAAAGGATATTTCATCAGCTTACTTTGTTTTCCTGATAATACCAAAACGACTGTCCCCACTTAGGTAATCCTCAGAAACGAAACTGATAAGGATTTGACCGTTAAAACAGATTGTGATCCAGTACTTTGTAGAACTAGTAACGGTAATTAAGATTATTTGATACAGGCTTATCAGCTATTATGACTATGACCTGTCGAAGTCAACTACAGTAGGCTATCATCCCACGAGGCGACGCGGTTGGCTCGGTTTGTAGAGACCTGCCTACTGAGCCGGCGGTCCCGGGTTCGAATCCCGGCCAGGGCAAATATTTGTGTGATGAAATCGAATATTTGTGCTTGGGTCATGGTTGTTCTATGTATCTAAGTATATATTTATCTTTTTAAATATGTATATCGTCGTCTAGTACCCATAACACAAGCCTTCTTGAGCTTAATTTGGGACTAGATCGATTTGTGTGAGGTTGTCTCATATTTATTTATTTATTTATCCCAGGAATAATATTTCGCATTAATTTGGTACTCGCTCACCGAATAATATTTTTTCTCTTTACCAATTGCTTTTTTTTAACTAATAAATTAGATAAATAATTAGCGTCAGGTGTACAATAGATAGGTAAGTTGCTTTATGGTCGATAAAAAATGAAATTTTATCCCCGAGAGTCGTGACTCGTGAGTAGTCCTGGGTGTATATATAGCATGTATATATGTATTTTGCACCCTATAGTTAAATAAATAAATCTAGCCATGATTTTGAATACCAAAGGGGTTTTATTTGACCTCATATAAAAAACCGGCCAAGAGCATGTCGGGCCACGCTCAGGTTAGGTTTCCGTAGTTGCTCATCCTTCACAATAGACTCAAGTTACGAGAAAGATTTGAAGCTCTATATAAAGGTCGTAAACGCCAAAGTAACTGTAATAACGTATTATCTTCTGGAAGTCAATTTACGTCCTTTAAAGAAAATTATGAAATTTGGCGATAACTCAAAAACGGCTCGACCAATTTTGTTCAATAATTTTCATTGAAAGTAATTAATTTATGTTTTATTAATTTTTCCATAATTTTATTTTTTGACCAGTGGTTGAAAAGTTAGATTTACGGAGCGTATATATACCTAAAAAGGACTGTAGCATGTTATCCTCAATATCGTTGAATGATTTGAATTCCCATTTTGCCAAGTCTACTTCTTTAGACACTGCCACCAAAGCCCAGTGTATTTCACAGATTTCAGCGCTACCAAGTCCGTCCTGTAGTATATAGACATTTATAGATAATAAATGTACCCTCGATCCGCCAGCTATCGGTGATTACATTGACAGACGTCACCGGTGGCGGACGCACTGCAGGTTTACTGAAAGCCCGATTAATGTGTTTATTGAAGTATTCCAATAGGAAACCCTAGTGAACACTACAATGGCGACGAGTATAAAGCAACGGAATAAAAGCGTGAGTTAAAATTCACTAAAAAATCATCGACGTAATTACGAACGTCCTTAATGACAGTATTTTGTTGGAAAATAAAAAGGGACGACAAGGGCATTGGAAAAGTAGATGTGGTTACTCTGGGGGTGATAAGACTATTAAAACACAAGTTTTCGGTTGCTAAATGTAGAATAATTTAATTTTGGGTAGTGTATATTAGTCACGGGGTTCGTGCTGAGGCCTACCCACGACATGAGGCTGAGGCCTACCCACGACATGAGGCTGAGGCCTACCCACGACATGAGGCTGAGGCCTACCCACAAAGCACCACTGGGTGGAAAGTTGCTTAAATAAATAGGAAAACAGGCAAAAAGTATTATTTTGAATATTAATTAGTAGTTGTGCACTCGAGGAATATGAATATTTAGCAGTTTAGCGTAATTCTCAAATTGGTCGTGTTACTAATCTTCGACTGCGCACTCTGCGCAGTGGCGCAGTGGATGACAAATCATAATATAATAATTATGAACAAATTAGGAAAACGATTGGACTGCTAGGCGTCTATTTAATTTACACGACTGTTCATTTGTGAGTGCGTAATTGAATATGCTACTTAATACTTTCCTATGGAGTGGGCTTAATTGTTCTGAATTCCAAAATATATTGACGGGTTAAATATTATAGTGCTTATTTAAAATTAAGCTTATCAAAGCTTAATTTGTCTTATGTTGAAAATGTATTTTGGAATAATTATCCAGAGTATCTTGTGTAGTTGATAAACCGTATGAACATCCAGCTCAAGGGTCGTGCATTAGTACATATGACACATATAGGTGCATATGTCACATGTAATCAATTTGGTATAACAAAATCATTAATGAAATACCAGCAGATACGTCTTGTAAGGTATAGAGAACAACGAAATATAAAGAAGCAAGAGCGCCATACACCTGTGTCAATTTCGTTGTAATTATAATCTATTTGAGAGTTGTTGAGTGGTCATTATCATTATATACCAAGACGGATTAAAAGTGATATGGAAGACTTTTATTTGGAAAATCATTTTAAATTTAATTATAACACAGTTCAGTAACACAGTAATCCAGTAAACAAACAGTTTAGTATCTCTTAAGTATTTGATACTTGTGCTTAGAGGCAGCACTTTTCTACGTGGTAAAATTATTTGTATTATGGAAGAGTTTATTACTTTTTAATTAAAATGTTACTGAATAGTATACAGTGGAAGTCATTTGCCAGTATAATAGGCTATGACTGGATTGTTATAGAAAATAGGTGTTTTTATAAGGAAGGTCAATATGATAGACCAAGTTGAATTTAAAAGTGATATGGAAGACTTAAGTTGAAGGTCATTAGTCAATATGATAGGCTATGACTGTATGGTTACAGAAAACGAATGGTTTTATATGAGAGGTCAATTTGATAGGCCAAACTAGATTTAAAAGTGATATGGAAGACTTTTAAGTTGAAGGTCATGAGTCAATATGATAGGCTAAGGCTTTATGAGAGGTCAATTTGATAGATCATGCTGGATTGCCAATATGATAGGCTAAGACTTATGAGAGGTCAATTTGATAGGCCAAACTAGATTTAAAAGTGATATGGAAGACTTTTAAGTTGAAGGTCGTTAGTCAATATGATAGGCTAAGGCTTTATGAGAGGTCAATTTGATAGATCATGCTGGATTGCCAATATGATAGGCTAAGATTTATAAGAGGTCAATTAGATAGACCACGCTGGATTGCCAATACGATAGGCTAAGAGGATTGTTAAAGTAAGCGAAAGGCATTATGAAACGTCTATTTAATAGACCACGGGAACCAAAGTATTCGTAAGAAAGGTAAAGGCTTAAAGGCTAAGCAAATATAATTGCATGGAAGGCCAATTTGATAGACCATGGAAATATTATAAGCGGTGTGTAAAGTGCCGCGTTCGTGCTGGAAGGTCAATTTGAAATACCATATTATTAAATTTGATTACTATAATTATGTATTAAAGCTTCCTTTTAATTGGGAAATATTAAAAGTAGTTACTTTAAATTCGAATTTGTAATGAACCTGAATCTAAGGTCTCAAAGCGTTCATAAACTGGGGAGTATGTGCTTTTGAGACTTCTATTAAAATTTGAATATCGGTGGCTTCGACGCGTCGATTAAATTGAAATATGATGTGCTTTAAATCTTTCATTCAATTGAAAACGGCTGTTTTTTTAAGACTTTCATTAAATTGGAATATCTGAGGTTTCAGAGGGTCCGTAACATGGGAATATGACTTGGTTTTGACTCCCATTCAATTGGGATACTAGAGATCTGAAAGCCTTCAGTGAATTGGAATTAATTGACAACCTTTATTGAATTGAAAATAGTTTGGTACTTCAAATGAATGCCTGGATAAAACTGTAATTGTTCGACAACATTTTTTAAATTGACAAAAGTTTGGCATTTAAAATGAATGCCTATATTAGGTTGGGATTGTTTAACAACCTACATTATATTGACAAAAGTTAGTATTTTTAATAAGAGCTTACATTAAGTTCGAATCGTTTGAAAACATTAATTAAATTGTCATTAGTCCGGTATTTCAAACGAATGCCTAACCTATTAGGTTGGAATTGTTTAACAGCCTCCATTATAATGACAATAGTTTAGTATTTAGAATAAGAGCTTCCATTGAGTTCAAATCGTTGGAAACATTAATTAAATTGACTATAGTCCGGTATTTCAAACGAATGCCTCCATTAAATGGAAATTGTTTATCAACCTTACATTAAGAATGGTCTGGTATTCTAAATGAATGCCGCAATAAAATTGGATTTTGTTTATCTGTGATTTAAAATCTAGATCCTATACGAAAAGACGCGATTTCAACATCTCAATTCAATTGGACTTTAGTTGCAATTTCGAAAATTTGGATTCTCATATTCTTTTGAATGGTATATCGGAATTTTAGATGACAAATTATAATGATGGCCTTAGTGAGAATATTGAACGAGAGTACATGATGACGTATTAAGCAAGTTAGCTACTTTCAGTTTCAGTTTCATTTTAAATAATTGAAGATAAATAATAATGAAGATAATAATTGATGGTAAAAGGGGGAAAAGAGCAAGCACTAGTTCTTAAGCGCTTGACAATTTATCCAGATAAGGCTACATGTCGCAATTCTTAAAAATTCTGGTATCAAGTGTATAAACCTTTGTTTTAATAATTCATTTATTTTTCAAATAAGTTACACGATATTACAGTAATTAACCCTACATGCTTTGGAACTACAAAACTGCATGCAGACCAAACTTAAAACTAGTTAGATTTAATTTAATAAGCGCCTTAATGGCTTAAGCGACATAACAGCGTGGCTCCGTTGCGTTGTTTGACCCGTAGCTCTGGCATAACTGTCACATGCGACTATTTCTCGCGCGAGATATTTGCCTGTCTCTTGCTGTGCAGTAATGTGAAGGAGTGACGGCTAACGCTAAGTCGCGAGGCATAGTTGTGCTGGACAGGCTGGCAGGATTAGGCAGGTAGGAGCAGCCTGTAGCTGCTGGGACACGCGTAGCTCTAACGAGCTGAATTGCACGTAGTGACAGGTCTGAAGTGGTACACCTTCATGTCCTCTCGTTGGACACGGTGTCTGTGCCACTTAGTGTTGTGGGGCACCATGCGCGTCTTGCTCTTCCTTTCCACCAGTGTAACTCCCTCCCTATCCACATTGGTGTGGGAGAACTTTTCCTTATCGCGAACGCGTACGGGGACTGGTTAGCCGCGACCGCGACAGACTGATCGGCGACTAGCATATTGCACGCTGTCGCGACTTCGAAACGGTATCCTTTGTGTATCCTCGATGTATCCTCTAAAGCGTTGTGTCAAACAAGGTTCAGGGCAAGTTTATATTGCAGAACTAGTTCTAATGGGTTGTGTGAAACGAATTAAATTTTAAATTTGCTTTGATTTCAGAATATTGTTTTCAAGTATCAGGAATGTTGTTTCAAGTCACTAATGTCGATAACTATCACTGGCTTAGAAGTGAATATACTTACGGCATTTTACGATAAGGAAAGTAAGCTCGGAAAAAATCTTCATTAAAATCTTTGAACTAATTTATATATTTTGCTGACAGGCTTGATAGAATTATATTAAAAATGCAATCTGTGAGTTTTATTGCGGCGCTTCTTTATCACGCAAGCCTTGTTTAGAAGCGCCGGTAGATATTATAAACTTTCAAATATAAATAAATAGCTTTCTAGCTAGCACATGAGTAAATACTTAATAAATATCTTAGAAACATTTAGTAGGTATGAGATGGTAAAAAAATATAAATTTACTAAATAGTTAATAAAAGTAATAACAAATTGGAAATAAATAATAAAATAGAAACGAACTGAAATAAAGATAAAAATTAAAGCAAAAAAAAAAGTTGTCAGCGGGATATGGAGGGCGGCATAGAAGTTTCCATGGGATAAAGGAAAAAAGTGGGTATGATTAAAATAAATAAGTAGAAGACCAAATTGTTCATGTTGACTACTAATTGTATTAACTTGAAGAAAACTAAGTACAAAGAGGATTATAAAATCATAATACAAAACAGCTCGGGTTCTTAACGAGACGTCGTAATCGACATAGTGTAAAGAGCGTTGTGTTGTTGGTCTTCGAGATCTTTGAGCGAGCATTTCGTGTGTTGGTGTTTGTCATAGCTGTCTGGTGTAGGGCGCCTGGAAGTGGACCCTAAACATAATTAGTTGACACTTGGGCGGGACAGTGAGTAAGTCTACTAAAGGCTTGTAATACTTGTATAACTACCTAATTCCAAGCAATTTCTAATTGGTAAAAAGGGAGAGATGTAGTATATAGACATTTATAGATAATAAATGTACCCTCGATCCGCCAGCTATCGGTGATTACATTGACAGACGTCACCGGTGGCGGACGCACTGCAGGTTTACTGAAAGCCCGATTAATGTGTTTATTGAAGTATTCCAATAGGAAACCCTAGTGAACACTACACGTCCAAAACGCCTTTCACTTTTACCTTAGCCAGTGATGATGAAATCCATAAAATAATATTGTCGATCAAGTCTAACGCTGTTGGTCACGATGAGCTGAGCAGAGTCATGATAGTATGCATCTTGGAATGTGTTGTCCCGGTTATTACACATGTTATAAACCTTTCTCTGTCTTCTGGGGTTTTTCCTTCTACATGGCGTAATGCCTATGTTATCCCTTTGCAAAAAGTTACCAACCCCAGTTTACTAAAAGATTTTCGTCCTATCTCTATTCTCCCTTTCTTGTCTAAAGTCTTAGAAGCAGTCGTCTACAAACAGTTATCTGCCCACATATACTCTAACCACGTGCTCTCTCCATACCAATCTGGTTTTCGCCCTGGCCACAGTACAACAACCGCCTTGCTTAAAGTTGTTGAGGATGTGCGGCAAGGTATGGAATCAACTCGAGTGACAGTGTTGGTCTTGATCGACTTTTCAAACGCATTTAATGCGGTTAATCATGACCTTTTACTAGCTACACTTGATAAATTAAATATCTCGTCACCAGTGGCTGATTGGTTTGCCTCCTACCTTCAAGAACGCCGTCAGATGGTACGCGCTGATCGATCTACTTTTTCGGACTGGTGTGAACTCACTTCTGGTGTTCCACAAGGCGGCATTCTATCTCCACTCCTTTTCTCAATTTTTATAAATTTAATCGCGTCTCACATCGTCTGCTCTTACCATTTGTATGCTGATGATCTGCAGCTGTACACTCAAGCTAAAATTAGTGATTTGGATCGTGCAGTCGCGGATATCAATCAAGACTTGAACCACATTTCAGCGTGGTCACGCAATTTTGGGATCGCCGTGAACCCGTCTAAATGTCAGGCCATCGTGCTTGGGAGTCCCCGATTACTCTCTACAGCAGACCTGACGTGCCTAGCGCCAGTCCAGTTCGAAGACGTACAAATACCATTGGTATCGCAAGTAAAAAACCTGGGTCTGATCTTGGATAGTGGTCTCTCGTGGGAGCCTCAGGTCTCGGACGTTTGTCGCAGAGTCACCAACACGCTGAGGTCGCTTTACCGGTTTAAGCACTTTCTCCCCATCAGTACTAAGACTCTCCTTATGCAGGCCCTCGTGCTACCTATAGTCGACTATGCTGATGTGTGTACCACTAATCTTACTCAGACTTCATTGAGCAGACTGGATCGTCTTCTTAACAACTGCATAAGATTTATTTTCGGACTTCGTAAATATGACCATATTTCTGCTTTTCGCCGTCAACTGAACTGGCTTCCAATTCGTGAACGTAGGTCATTACGAGTCTTGTCCACACTATATTCTATCTTATTCGATCCAGCTGCGCCCGACTACCTAAGATCCAAATTTTCTTTTGTAATTGCCCGACCAGGCGGTAATCTTCGCACCTCACGGAATCTCAAACTCAATGTCCCCCTTCACCGCACTAGTTTCATGACGCACTCATTCACAGCTGAAGCAGTTCGGCTTTGGAATGATCTACCGCTTCCCATCAGGCAAGCGCAAAGCAAGCTAACCTTCAAGCACATGTTGCGCAAGCATTTCTCCGATAAGCTATGTGACGAACTGTCAGCATAATGATTCACACAAGGTACATTTATTATAGATAAGTAAGTATATTGTATGTCATATTTATGTACATTTATGTTATATAAATATATATAAACATATATATATATTTGTATTTGCATATGAGGTATATTACTTATGTGTTATTTAATTGTTTCATGTAACAGATTACATAAAAGACCCTGCACCATACAAATGTTTCTGTTTAGTCCTATGGTTGACTGGTAGAGAATGCCTTATGGCATTAAGTCCGCCATTTGTACTTTTACCTGTGTATTGTGTGCAATAAAGTTTAAATAAAAAAAAATATATACAAAACTGCTGACTATCAAAAAATAATGTTTGGAGACCCCTATTATTTAGGCCTATTTAACGACACCCCACACACTAGTGTTGAAACGAAAACAAAAATTCACCCCCACTTTAGGTGTTCGAGAGGTACCCGAAAAAAAAAATTTTTTATTTTTTATTTTACCGTTTTGTCGGCGTGATACATACACCATACGCATACCAAATTTTAGCTTTCTTGTACTAATGATCACAGAGCTAAGCCGCGGACGGACAGACAGACAGACAGACGGACAGATGGACATGGCGAAACTATAAGGGTTCCTGGTTGACTACGGAACCCTAAAAAGAAAAAATCGATTAATGATACTATATGGATTATATTTCATACAAATATCGATTATTTAATAATCGATTTTATTGTTGGAAAAATAATCGATTATTTCATAAACGATTTTTCTGGAGCAAAGATTAGGTTACAGTCTGTGATATTTTAACAAACATTTGCGAGTTCTCTGTTAGTGTTTGTAGTGTTGTAGAAAAGACATATTGTTTGCCAAATCTAACGATTATGAATGGTACCGTTGATCAAATCGATTTTATCGACGAACTTTGTTTCAAACCTGGATATATTTTTGTGCATTCTGTGTAAGTCAATATTTTTTTGAGCTACGAGCCGCCGTGCTCACTGGAGCTTTCTATATAAAGTAATAGTTGGTTTTATTGTTCTTTCTTTAGGTTATAAACTTATCGATTTAATCGATTTCTACCAATTTACAGAAATGGCACATGAATCGAAAAGCAAGATTTAGTCACAACACAACTTTAAAAAAAAATAAGACGTAATACTTAACTGTTGATTTATTATCTTTAAATACTTCAACACCGTGATAAGGAAAAATATAATATGAACTCAATTGTATCAAATAGAAACTAGATATTTTGATATCGATTGCAACTTCAATCGATGATTTAATTTTTGGATTGGGTTTTTAAACGTATAAGTTGTAAAAAAAACCCTCAAGCAAACGTCAATCGTCAATGTCATTAACATGTTTTGTTTGGATTGGTTCGGGCAGGCAAACGAAAAGGAGATTCTCGTGTACATAAATTAATCTGTACCTTAACTCAAACGCGTTTTTTTCATTCACTCTTAACGCATAAGACATGTTTTACGTTAGCGATAGTCTTTGTATCTAAACAAAATCAGTATTAAACAGTTCTAAAAGCGCCGATCATGTCACTGGAAGAGTGGGTGAAGGCGGAGCCAGAGTGGGATGAGGCAGAAATTCAGGTGGGTGATAAAAAAATATATTAAGGAGCATAGATTATTTATATTTGCTAAGCATCTCTAAATTCGCGGAACCCGAACAAAGACTTAAAGAAACCCAGACATTCTGTGTAAATCGCATTTTTTCCCCGAAAGTCTTGTTATAATATTATTAAAAACACAATCGCTTTATTTTTCATTCAAATTAAAGGTTGTGAAACCCACCTGGATGGACTCCAAACTAGGACAAATCCGGGGCAACCCGGATAGACGGCAGCTCTAGTTTCAGCCTAACACAGTAATGAAACAATATTATTGTGTTTAGATATCGTCGGGGATAGTGCAATACTGCATATATAACAGCTGTTGTCAGTTTTTTTTTTTTTTTTTTTTTTTTTTTTTTTTTTTCTCTTGGCCAATCGGCAATCAGTCGGAAGACTATAAGCTGATTTGTGGAGTGGTTAATGGCATGTAGGCGTAGAGGCCAGCGCCTCTACTATCCTTTTATAATACATCCTTCCTTTTCAGCCTCTTCACAGTAAGAGAAGGTTCTAGAAGTTGAGTTGCCAGCGGATTGGGATGAAGTGACAGGCGTTCCACATATTTCTTTTTGTATTTTTCTATTTCAGCATGAACTGTTGGGACTTCAAGATGTTCGTGTATCTCGTCATTTTTGGAGAACCAAGGAGCATTAGCGATGCTGCGCAGAATGCTATTTTGTACACGTTGCAAGCATAATATGTTGGTTTTGCTAGCAGTACTCCAAAGCGGAATGCCATATGTCCAAACTGGTTTTAGGACAGAGTTGTATATCAGCAGCTTGTTATCAACAGAGAGGGCTGAGTTTCTTCCCATGAGCCAGTAGAGGTTCCTGAATTTGTAATTAATCTCATCTCTTTTCTTTTTTATATGAATTTTCCATGTAAGTCTTCTATCTAGATGGAATCCTAGATACTTTACACAGCTAGTGTCCGGTAGAAAAGCAGGGCCAAGTTTGACAGGTGGGCAGTCTTTTTTCCTCAATGTGAATGTGATGTGGTTGGACTTTTGAGCACTTGCCCGGATGCGCCACTTCTCCAACCATGCATGGGTTTTGTCTAGTAGATGTTGTAGTTTGTTGCTAGCTTTTTCTGGACTTACATCACTGGCAAGGTAAGCTACATCATCAGCTGTTGTCAAAGTTCTCATTTAAACAAAATATGTAGCATTTATTTGAATATTGATATGTATTTACCCTAGACAAGACAGGCTCTGAATCGCACTCAGTGGCGAGCTCTAGGGGAGGCCTATGCTGGAGAGCAAGACAATCTTCGAAATGAAATGGAATAAAATTAAACATTGAAAGATTGTTAAATAAAGGCTATTATTATTATTATTATTCACTCATTTAATCATGTTTCTTAGGATAGGTATTTTTTACAATAAATTTATATAAAAAGTAAAATATAAAAAATACATTACAAATATAAACACATTATAAAAAAAACCTAACCTAGGGTGCCGCCGGCAGCGGGGCAGGGCCCAGGCTACCGGTGGTTAGGGCTGCAGAGACAGGAACCTCCTGACAATGCGCGCCGTGTCCAGGAGTATTATTATTATTATTATGTATTTACCCTTGTAATGTGACATTTACAATTGTATACCCAATGATATTTGACGACATGGTTGGCGCAGTGGTTAAGCAACTGTGCTTAACCACTGCGCCAACCGTGTCCAGTAGTAGGCAGTCCTACTGAGCCTACGGTCCTGGGTTCGAATCCGGTAAGGGCAAATATTTGTGTGATTAACTCGAATATTTGTGCCTGGGTCACTGGTGTTATTTATATTTAAGTGTATTTATTTATTTATATATAAGTATGTTTATCGTCATCTAGTGTCCATAACACAAGCCTACTAGAGCTTATGATTTGTGTGAGGATGTCCGATATTTATTATTTATTTATATTAGACTTGCTAAAATTTTGTATGAAAACATTATCAATCAGTCAATCATTTATTGCAAGAAACATACATAGTTACTTACATAAGATGATCGGTTCACTAATATGTTGCATAAAATTGATACTCATATTTTCATTTTGCATAACAACCTTTGACAGAAACATCATTTCTCCGAATTTTATTTTGCATAATTTTTTTCTCATATTGTGATGTCACATAATTTTTTTTATCAGAACATTTATATGGCAGAATATGAATAAGCATAATATTTACATGTCCAAATAGTTATTTCGAAGAAATTTATATCTCATAATATTTATAGTTCGATCCTGTTATGGTCGCAGTTCTAACCTAACCTAACCCATTAAGTTCGGTTCTAACCTAACCTACTTTACTGGCAGCAGTTTGGTTCTGTTGTGGTCACAGTTCTAACCTAACCCATAAAAAAAAAAAAAACTAACCTAACCTAACCCATTAAGTTCGGTTCTAACCTAACCTACTTTACTGGCAGCAGTTCGGTTCTGTTGTGGTCATAGTTCTAACCTAACCTAACCGATTTTACTGGTATCAGTTTAGTTAATAATCGCTTAATCTAACCTAACACCTAAACTAGTTTTCTAGCACTCGTCTATTCCGTAAACTATGTCTTTATGCCATAATAAATTCGGCGATATTAATGTTCTGCCATATAAAATTATGAGAAATAAAAGTCGGTGATACTAGTGTTCTGCCATTTAAAATTATGCTAAATGAATAGTATGCCAACTGACAATTATGATACTAAATGATTAAATGATTATGCTAAAGAATCATTCGGCTAAAAATGTTTCGGTGATAGCTGTTATGCGAAATGAAATTCGGAGAATCGATATTATGCAAGATAAAGGGAACCCAAGATGATCATTATAAAATACAGTTACTTATGTTCTACCAGGAAAGGCATGCAATATTACAATTTTATTATATTTATATACAGTTACTTATGCTCTACCAGGAAAGGCATGCAATATTGCAATTTTATTATATTTATTCACTTTAACATGTATGTCAAAATATTGAGCTTAGTTATTCGATTTTAATTACACATTATTATTTGTATGTATGAATTCCAAAAATTAATACCATTTAATAATAGACTTATGTCAAAGAAGAAAATAGATAATAATAAATAAATAAAGGCACTTTAATTCGTCTTGTAGGCAAAATAGTCATTGATGGAGTAAAAACATTTATCCAGTAACCATTCTGTAAGGATTATCTTAAATCGATTGGTAGGACATTCCTTAATCAATTCCGGTAAATGGTTGTAAATTTGAATTGCCATACAATATGAATTACTTTTATGAAGCTTAGTCTAGAGCTTGGCAGATACAATTTGTTTCTATTCCTTGTTGATCTTGGATAAAAAACGCTGTGGTTTTCAAAAAATGCAGGATGTTCTCTTACGAAAATGCACATCTGTTTAATGTACATGTACGGAAGTGGTAAGACTTTTATTGATTTAAATAAGGGACGGCATGGTTCCAAGTAGTGAGTGTTACACACGGCTCTTACACATTTTTTTTTAACCAAAAAAAACGTGGTGGACATCAACGGAGTTACCCCAGATCCATAATCCATATCTCAGCAAGAAGTGAAAGTCATATAAAGAAATACACAAAACAAATTATCTAGTGCGTCACTATGTAGAAAGCTGGTGGTCCCGGGTTCCATTCCCTATAACGGCAAATATTTGTACCTCAGTCATGAAAGTTTCTAAGTATGTATATCATCATCTACTACCCAACACTAGCCTATAAGAGCTTACTTTGGAGTTAGATTGAGTCTGTGTGAAGTTAAATGATTATACATATAGAAGTGAAAAAGTATGTTACTAAATATTTTTATGGAATCTTTTTTATGGATTCTATTTTTATGTGGAAATACCACATTTATATTTTCATAAATCACATGACACAAAGGTAAATTAAGAAAGAAAAATTGAATGCGATCCACTATAATTTAAGCAGGACTCGAACCTGCGACCTCTGCGTTTCCGGCGCATTGCTCTCCGAACTGAGCTATTAGATCGCTATCTTTCATTCCATAATTCTTACGCTACTGGAGTGGAGGAGTGGATCGCATTCAAATTTTCTTTCTTAATTGGGACGCTACGTGTGTGAGCACCTTCGCTGCCTCCCACGTGTATCGTACCACCCGCACGGCTGGAGCTGCAGCCGAATATCAGGCGGACTTGAAACGGCAGAAATATGTCACACTAGGTTCGTCCTACATTTTTGTTCCCTTTGCGGTGGAGACGGCGGGTTGCTGGGGGACAGATGCAAAATGTTTTGTGCGCGACCTAGGCCGTAGACTCAGGCAAAAGGGGGAAGACCCCCGCCACAGATTAATATAATAGTTCTTCGAACAGATACCCATGTCTGAATAAAAAGGCAAATACCTACTGCTTTTCATGCCTACTCAATTTAACAATGGAGCGACCTTGAACGCGCGGGTCGTTGGCCGCACGTGCCGGCAAAACGAGGCTAGGGTTGACACCGCTTAGAAACGATTTTATAAAAAGTCAAGATTTGAAAATACGATCGATTTATTTAAATTTATTAGTCAAATTTAATTATCATTAGGTACCTACTAGAAATAGGTATTCACATGCGCTGCGGCACACCATCAAAATCGTTTTAATTTCCGAGTAGGTATATCGGAATCTTACCTACCTATTCTATATGAACATACCAGAAACCTGAAACAAGAACAACTCTCATGTGTAGGTACCTAAGTAACCTAAATATATCCCGATGACAGTAGGTACTTACTAAATAAAGTTTGGTAGGTGCCTATATATAATGTGTTACATATTGTATAATACTAGCATTACAAGCTTCGAAACAGTCACTAGGTACAAGTTGTTTTATAATAATCTGATCACGCGTTTTATATTTGCGAATGCATTCCTTGCAAAAGGTCTTAAGTGTTAAGAACAACGCCCACGTTTACGCCCTTTTTAGGCCGTGCAATGCACTCTCCCGCCACACTAAACTGATTTGGTAAATCTTAGTGAGTAAATTATTGTCACTTGTTGATATAAGTAGTGAATGTTTTCTATGAATTTAAGTATATTAAGTAGGTAGGTTTATTTATTCAACATTACATGTATCTATTATAACAGTGTATGCAATGCGTTTCTAGGTAGGTGCTTATTAATTTTTTAGTAACATTTCATCGTTTGTCGGCAAAGAAAAAAAGGATAAATGTCTGTTGCTTTTATGTTTTTACACCCCGCAACACTGCAGCGCGTTGGTCTCATTCGCGACGAAGCCATTTTTTTGGTGATTTTATAGCGCGACCGGCGGCGTCCGGCCGTGAGCGCGTGTGGCAACCGACTAGCTGAGCGTGTCGGCCACGACAGGCGACGTGTAGGTATCGTTCTGGGTTCCCACGGTACAGATGGGGGGCACTGCCCCCGCTCCGAGTCATTTCAGGTACAAAGGGTGTCCATTGCGATCCAACGTGGAAATGCTGCGAGCGTTATGGGCACATTTGGACCAGAAATGACAAGGAGCGGTGTTTTTTGAACCTTGTTATTTTTATAATTTAGTTTTAATTGAGTTATTAATTATTAAGTCATGAATTTATTGTACAGTTGTTAACATTTCTTAATTTACCTGTGTGTCATGTGATTTATAAAAATAAGGATGTTACTTCTCAAATAAAAATTTATTGTGGAAGGTTGTCCGATATTTTTTTATTATTTGTTTCAGACATATGGCGTGAGCGAGGCAGCCGCGCGTGCAGGCTTGTACGAGGGTCACCAGGTGAAGGATGAGCTGGTGCTCGGCCCGGAGCTTCTGCAATTGCAGGATGTCGCTTATGCTTACAGTAAGTTTAGCTCAGGCCAAAATTGCTGATTGTTTTAGACATTTTTTCCTATGATCAAACATGTTCCTGTTTTAAAAAAAAAAGAAAATTTAAATTTCAGCTGTTTATTTCTTAAAAAATATTTTTTGTTTTACAGGGCTTAGAGAAAATCTTTAACTTATTAAGATTATATTACTAAGCCTAAGCATACCACTAGGTATAGGCTCATACCTATTCCTAGTAATATGTACTCAGAATCCTAAATACACCTATGTATATTTATGATTCTATATTTTTATTACTTAACATGTTTTTGACAATATGTTTAATATGCCCTGGTTTATTTAAGTTATTAGACGTATTAGACGAAAAGTATTAGACGAGTTAATGAATAAAGAAAACACTGTCTTTCAAGAACAACATGTTTATTAGTGTGACATGCTATGCATAGACAACATACATAGATTAGAAGACCTTAATAGTGTTGCCACCATAACAGTTTCTTAACATACTATCTATGTGACTACTTAAAACATGGCCATTGCGATTTATTGGAATATATTTGAGACATACAGTATGAATTTTTCATAAAAATTACTTGAAATTGACAAAATTCATGCAGAAAACTTTTTTTAAATTGGATACTTTCAACTGCACGCAATGAAAGCATAAAATAGCTTTGCTACTTTCTAGAGCTCAGCTCAGGGTGAAGTATTATTCACTTTAAAAAGTTGGTTAATCTATCAATATATTTGTCATAGTATGTTTCTTTTTTTAAAGGAATGAGTCCTTTAACTGAATTGTATTTTATTCTAACAGATGGCTGAAGCACCTAATTTTTACTCATTTATGTGCTGTTATTTGTAATTATTAATGCAATGTTAACCTGTTTTAGTTGCCGCAAATGAATCACAAGCGGAGATTAACAAACAGGAGCCTATTCTGGATTTCAAGCCCAGGTTTAGGAGCTGTGTGGTGTTACTCGAGCGCCTGAAAATGGACCTAATAAAGACTTTTTTTCATAAACCAAAGGATCTTGAGCAGACTGAAGATCAGGGTGAATTGAAGAACAACCATAGAGTGACAAGCTACGCTTGTGATACTTGCAGCAAAGGGTTTGAATCAAGGAAGTTATTGGTGAAACACATGAAAATACACGGAACACGAAAAAGGTACATTTGTGACACTTGCAAGAACCAATATTTAGATAGGAAGGCATTCATTATACACATTCGAGTACACACTGAAGAGAAATGTTACGTTTGTGAGATATGTGATAAAAGGTTTGCTTGCATTAAGTATTTAGCGAAGCATAAATTAATTCATCGAGAGCGAACTTTTTCTTGTGAAGTTTGTGACAAAAGATTTACTGTGGAATATCGTTTAATCAGACATAAACTACTGATACACACTGTGGGTAAGCGTTTCGTTTGTGACTTATGTAACAAGAAGTTAGCTAGCCAGAACAGTTTGGATACACATAAACTAATACACACAGGAGAGAAACCTTTTTCATGTGAGATATGTAAAAAGCGGTTCAGGCACAAAGTTGGATTAGACAAACACGCACAAGAGCATATTGAAGAACCACTCCGATATAAACAGAACAAGGTTACTTGTAATATATGCAATAAGCAATTTTCCCCTTGGTATTTAGACGCTCATAAACTTACACACTTGAAACCATTTGAGTGTGAAGTGTGTAAAAAGACTTTTTGTGAAAAACGGTCGCTATTGTCGCATCACGCGATACACACTGGATTCAGAGCTTTCTCGTGTGAAACGTGTGAAATGAAATTCGCTACTAGACAAACCTTAGGGGTTCATAGGCTTACACACATGGCGAAGCATCCTTTTTCATGTGACGTATGTAACAAAAAATTCACACGTATGTCACACTTAACAGACCATAAATCAGTTCACACGGGAGAGATTTTCTCATGTGAGCATTGCAAAAAACAATTCAGACAAAAATCTTTTTTGAGCAGTCATTTACGGGGTCATTGTAGTCAGGACGCCAGTGGAAAATCGTATTGTAGAGTAAAGAGGGTAAAAAAGTACTCTTGTGACGTATGTGGACATAAATTTAAGTCAAGCACATGTTTAGAAATTCATAAACGGAAGCACACAGGAGAGACCCCTTTCAGTTGTAACATTTGTAAAAAACAGTTTAAATATAAAAGTAGCGTAACCGTCCACATGCGAATACACACAGGGGAGAAGCCATATAGCTGTGAAATTTGCGCAAAGCGGTTCGTGACAAGTAGCAATTTTCACGTACACAAACGAATGCATCTTTCACATTCAAAAGATTAATTTAGTAACATGCCTTATACCTGCCATGTCGAAAAACGATTCATATATTTTTTTACTTCATGGATGGTATAATTGTTATAATTATTAGAAGATGACCTCATTAAAAAAAATATTTTATTGTTTTAAAGATAAAAGATGTTTTGTAATATTATATTACTCGTTTGCTACTTGTTTACGTGAGCCTCAATAATACGTCACAGTACCACATAAAAGGGTAGAAATTAAAAAGTGGCAATACTGTAGTGTCGTCCCTTTCTAATCAATCTAAGAAAAACGGGACGACACTACAGTATTGCCACTTTTTAATTTCTACACTTTTTTATCGGACTGTAAGTTAGGAATAAGATTAATAAAATTCTGCACTCACAAAACCATAAATTAAAACAAAAAAATCATTAGAAATCCTGCAGCAATCTGGTTCTGTGCGTGTAGGTTTTTTTATAATTTAAAGTAAAAATGTAGGTAAGTAAAGCCTGACCAGAAATATAAGAGAATGCGCCATATTGCGGAATTTCACTGGTACAAATTTCTTACACGGGCAATGATTTTATGATGGTTTGCAACAATGTCAATGTCATTCCTTTAAAAGGCAAATATTTAAAATAATCCAAAGAAAATGCCGAAAACCTTTCACAATCGTGAACTTAAGATCATAAGTTAAGTGTACACGAAAAAGTCAGGGAAAGAGTGCATTCCATTAAATGATTTTTACGAGGTTAACATAGTGGAATTGACTGGTATTTAAAATAATGTCATTATGGTCGGTTGCGATTGTTTGCAAAATTGTTGCCATATAAAGCTTATAAATAGCGCCCTCTTGACAATCCTCGTATAATTCTGGTTAGGCTTTTTAAAGACGAATACCTTTCGATTAAAATTATGTATTCAAGAAAATCATCCTCATTTTGATACGATTTTGTTGGTACAGTCGTCATCAGAGATATCGCAGCATATAAATCGTTCAAAAATATATGAACACGACTCTTATTGACTGGGCGTTACAGTACATGTTCAGATATTTATGAACGCCCTATATGCTGCGATATATCTGATGGCGACTGTACATACAATGTTATATACCTACTCTGGGGTTTTCAGTGTCATTTTAACAATAAATGCATGCGAATATTAGAACTTGTTTTTTTGTCTCCAACAAAATAAGCTTGCAAAAACTTCAAATTATATCATTTTATAAGAAAATAAGGTATGAAACTCCGGCTAATGAGACTTTTTACGTCACTAATTTGTTGTCCGCTTTATGGTAACAAAATAATTATACGGAAAAAATGTTCAACGTTAGTCATACAAAAAAAAATCGCATTACAATTGTCATGTTCTTTGAATAAATGTTTTTTCGTTAAAATATATAAATAACTGATTTTAAACGCTCGATTTTAAGTTATTCATACAGGTACCAAGGGAATCGGGGAGTTTTATGATAATTATGATATACTACTGGCAACACAGAAACGGATTAACCATTAACCTGATGACGTCACAAGTCTGGCCTGTCATTCCGGAATGCCATACTTTGTTTTCTTATACCATGGCCTGACTTAGGGCGCAAGGAGAGGGGAAGAGGGGACTTGCCTTCTCATTATTGTGACTGCCAAGCTTTGAGTATTAAACCACTAGAGATGTCAGGCACGGGCGACCTCCTCCGGCAAAATAATTGGTCAACTGGTCAAGCACGTTATATAAAACTACTTAGTTAAAGTCGCTTCACCGCCATTTTGCAACGGTCCGTGGCATGACATCTCTCTCCAAAAATGGTGGATTGTGCAGTATTTTCACGTAAAAGGCGATCTAGCAGCTCAAATTCGCAACAAGATCGCGTTTCCAATCACAGGTAAGTATTTTTACCAAATATTAAATACAATCTCTATTAAAAAAAATAGCCTTTGCGATACGTAAACGACAGATAAATGTAAACATGAACACATACACAGTGGTATAATACAGGGGCAAGGGATGTGACAAAATAGCGACTCAACATTTATTTATTTATTGCATTGCTGAATTATTTATTTATTGATATAAGAAAACAATTAATTTGAATGAGTCATTCATTCATTCGATCACTACAGCAGTTCGTTTAAAATCAATTGGCTTCATTTTGGCAACGACAATGAAGGTGTGTCAAGATGGTGGTGTACTTCAACAAATTGAGCTGCGGTATACGTCAGGTGTTAGTGCTAGCAATGTGCCAAATGTGCCCCAAAATTGGAGCAATCTCTTTAAACTCCAGAGATATTTAAGAAATAAAGGACGCCCGCCATCCTGATGTTAGGTTGGCGGGCGCATTTCCAGTTCTAGCTAATGGCTGCCTACTCAATGGTAAAATAACTGCCTAAAGCTAGTGCTCGCAATGTGCTTCATACAGCACACTCCAGAGAGCGGTTAAAGAGTAATATGGAATTAAATAAGTATGTAAGACGCCTGCTTATTTGAAATAGCAATTTATTTATTCAAATTAGTTACACAGCATTACAGTAATTAAACTAAGGCACTGTGAACTACAAAACTACATAACATAAAAATAAAACCTTAAATCTAGTTTGATTTAGGCGACGTAACAGCGTAATATGCCTGTACTGCCTGCAATAAAGAGAAGCTAGTAATCATTAATTAAAAAAATGCATAGCCTCTAAACAATTTAGTTAATAAATGAACTTTATATGAAGGACATGGTTATTTTATCATGTTCCACATGATTCAGTAATATTTTTTTTTATCTATTTTATTACTCCTGGTTTCATAGCATTTGTATGACCTAACTTACAACTTCAGATTGCTCAAGTTCCTAAACGGACAAGTTTAAAAAAAAAACTTCAATCAGTAAAAGATGCTTATTTTAGCATGTCCTATATGATTATGTAATAAAAAACATAGGTTATATTGTTTTGTTTTAATCGTATTTTTTACTGGCTCCTAGTAATCCCATGACCGAACTCGCAACTTCAGATCGCCCTAGTTCCTAAACGGTCAAGTTTATAAAAAAACTTCTATCAATAAAAGATTCTCATTTTAATGTTTTCTTTAGTAAAAAAAAAGTAAAAAAATGCAAAAAAATTTTTTGCTCGTAAATTGTCTAAGTCCTAAAATCGGGCCCCTTTTGCAATATGTACTGTCGCAAAGTTGAATTTCTCGCACTGAGTTTAGGCACTTATAATACGGTGAATAGAGACTAAAGTACTAGGGGAGACCTTAGAAACGGTCCGGTAGTTTTGAATTTTTGATATGTTGTCTGGGATAGTTAGTCAGTGTTTAATTGCAAAATGCACAATTCCCCCCCCTCCGCGCCCGCCGCCATATTGAAAAAACCGGCACGTTCTTCATATTTTTGCTTAATTCTTCGTCTAGGAGCATTTCAGCTAGATAAAAGCTTATACAATGTTGAAGAGGATAAAATTTACTATAATTCACATTTTAAATTTTGTTTCAAAAACTGATAGTTACAGAGATATGCACATTTAAAAAAACGTAAAAAATCGCAATTTCCAACTCAAAAACAAACTTCTGGATTATATCTTCGTTTAGGAGCATTTTAGCTAGAACAGTGCTTGGGCAATGTTGTAGATAATTAAATTTCCTATAAATTTTACATTTCAAATTTTGTTTCAAGGACAGATAATTACGGAGATATGTAAAAAATAAAGTCACATTTTCCGAAAATGTATGTAAAAATGGGCATGAGTTTTATAAGCAATTATATTTCCTACATGTTTTAATTTGTCCTAGACTAGTCCGTAACTGAATGACAGCGTTCTAAACCAAGAATTTTGAGAAATTTTCGGAAAATTCGACTTTTCCTGTTTTTTTAATGTGCATATCTCCGTAACTAACCGTCCTTGAAACAAAATTTAAAATGTGAAATATAGTAAATTGAATTTTCTACAACATTGCCCAAGCACTGTTCTAGCTAAAATGCTCCTAAACGAAGATATAATCCAGAAGTTTGTTTTTGAGTTGGAAATTGCGATTTTTTGCGTTTTTTTTAATGTGCATATCTCTGTAACTATCAGTTTTTGAAACTAAATTTAAAATGTAAATTATAGTAAATTTTATCCTCTTCAACATTGTCTAAGCTTTTATCTAGCTCAAATGCTCCTAGACGAATAATTAAGCAAAAATGTGAAGAAGTTCCCGGTTTTTTCAATATGGCGGCGGGCGCGGAGGGGGGGGGGGAATTGTGCATTTTGCAATTAAACATTCACTAACCATCCTAGACAACATATCAAAAATTCAAAACTACCGGACCGTTTGTAAGGTCAAAATCCTTTATTCACTGAATTATTAATAATTTTCACAAAGTTACTTTAAAAACACAAAACAAGTAAAACCTGCTCCAGACCTTCCGATCCGATCTGTTACGGACAGGTCCGTATACCCATATAGACTGTGTTACCGGGATGATGATGATTACCATGGAGAGAAAATAAAACTTTGAAGGAATCTTCAAGATGCGAAGTGTGTGTTGAGTGCGTGTGGGCGTGCGGCGGGCTGGAGGCGAATGAGTCCTCGGTCCTTTTTTTTTTTTTTTTTTTTCTTAACATGAGAAGCCGGAAGCCTAGTATGGCTGCATCCGATGATCAATAATTAGCAGGGGGCGGGGCTAGCCGGCCGCACCTGCCTGGAGCGGAGTCCTCGGTCCAGGCTGAGCGGCCCTTTTATTGCCTCTCTCAGCTTGGGCCGGTGGTGGGGATGGGCGTCTCCTCACCCGGGGGTGAAGGAGGCGCGCGGGGTTACCTCAGGAAAGGAATGGTGTGTTATTGTGGGGTTTGTTTGTGTATACCATGGGCATCTTCGTTTATTTTTATAAAACAATGAATAATTACATAGTTCAATCATCAAATGAAATAGCATAAAAGGTAAGATAAACACAAGTAATTCAATAAAGTAAAACATAAACAAAACATATCTTCTTAACAAAACAACATAAGTTAGTTAATATTTATGTATTAAGGGAGAATCTTTATTTATTCCCTATGGTGACTTTATTTACTTATAATTAACAACTTACAATCAATAACTTATATACTACACATAAAATAAAAAGGAACACAATAGAACAACTGATTAACACTTATACCTAACTATAATCTATTTTTATTAGTGAGAAAACAAATTGATAACATAACTCAAATTTCTTATATACCTAAAAGAACAAACAATGAAGAAAACAAATTGATAATGAAAGAATACTGATTGACGCCTACCTAATGTCTTATATACTACCTAGCTCTTATATACTACCTAGCTATTATATACACGATCCGATTTATCGGAAGAAATTTCCTAACAATTGCACTACACATTATCCGATTTCTTCCGATAAATCGGACAATTGCACTACACATTATCCGATTGCTTCCGATAAATCGGATCGGATCGGAAGATCTGGAGCGGGTTTTAAAGAAAATTTCAACTAGTTCCAAGTAGACTATACAGATAATATTTATGTAGTTTTCGGTACGTTCTAAAAATACGTACTTCGCGTCACCGCGAAAATATTTGGCTTTTAATTTTTCTTTTTAAGACGGTTTGTTTTGGTAAAATTATTTTTTTTGGCTTATTAGAGATTCAAATATCACTTTTTCATAAAAAAATAACCGAAATCAATGAGCGAAATGGAACAAATTATATTTATAACACATATGATTTTCTCATGGATGTCTTTGTCAGAACTGGACCAAATTTAAAAAGGAACACACGGGAAGCACCTGCTTTCAAATAAAGAAAGAATCATCAATCATCAAAATCGGTTCACCCAGTCTAAAGTTAACACACATAAAAAGAAAGTAACAGACATAAAAAGAAACATTAGGCGGTTAAAAGAAACAAATTCTAATATTCGCAAGCATTTATTGTTAAAATGTTTGGAAACATAATTTTGAAATACGGATTAATGAAAAGATTTTTCATTATGTCGCTTAGCTATAGTACGGCTGTTCCCAGGTGAATTTTTCGCTTCGAGCCCTAAACTTTCAAACAATGGCCATTGTATCTATTATCGTAAAGCCGCTAGCTACCGAGTTTGCCATGCGCCACTATAACATTCATATGAAAAACAAACGGTATCGTGATAGTATTAATTTAGTTTTAATCGAAAGATATTCGTCTATACTAAACTACATTTTTACCTACTTCAAATTTAAATAAAAACCTACACACATAACCAGATTGCTGCAGGATTTCTGATGATATTTATTTTAATTTGTGGTTATGTAAGTAATCTTATCCCTAACTTACAGTCAGACAATAAAGCGTAGAAATTAAAAGTGGCAATACTGTAGTGTCGTCCCATTTTTCTTAGACTGATTAGAAAGGGACGACACTACAGTATTTCCACTTTTTAAGTTCTACCCTTTTATGTTGTACTGTGACCTATTTATTGAGGCTCATGTGGAAAAGTTTCAAATGATTAATACAGCGTATATATTTGATATAACCGCAAATTGTAGCCAGACGGCGATTTTAGTGCTATAATCTGATATATATAATATAAGTGCCTATACTAAGACCCCATAAAGTCCTGCGCACAGGATCTGACGGTTGGTGAGGCGTATATTCAGTGCATGGTAGCGTCCTGCGGTAAGCTATACCATTTACTATGCATAAATAAGACTCCTACGTTGGCGGAACGAGATACCTGGATGTGCCCGGAGTGTAGAATTACGTTTAAAAAAACAGGTTCGAATTGTGGGACTCCGGTCGGTACACCATTAACAACTAAGAACATTTGCGTCAGGAATAAAAGCGAAGCGCCGGTAACACCTACACAAAGTCAAACGTCGTCTACGGGTGAAGCTGAGTCCACGGCTGGCAGGTATAAAAGCGGAACTCCCGTACCACCTATACGAAGTACACAAACGTCGTCAACGGGAGAAGCTAAATCGATGACCTTCAGGGATAAAAGCGGAACAACCGTACCATCTACACAAGGTAGACAAGCGTCGTTAACGGGTGAGGCTGGGTCCTTGGCCGTCACAAATAAAAACGGAACGCCTGTACCATCCACACAAAGCAGACAAACGCCGTCAACGGGTGAGGCTGGGTCCGTGGCCGTCAAGAACAAAAGCGGAACAACCGTACCATCTACACAAGGTAGACAAGCGTCGTCAACAGGTGAGGCTGGGTCCTTGGCCGTCACAAATAAAAACGGAACGCCCCTACCATCCACACAAAGCAGACAAACGTCGTCAACGGGTGAGGCTGGGCCCGTGGCCGTCAAGAATAAAAGCGGAACAACCGTACCATCTACACAAGGTAGACAAGCGTCGTCAACGGGTGAAGTTGGGTCCTTGGCCGTCACAAATAAAAACGGAACGCCCGTACCATCCACACAAAGCAGACAAACATCGTCAACGGGTGAGGCTGGGCCCGTGGCCGTCAAGAATAAAAGCGGAACACCCGTACCACCTACACCAAACAGACAAACGTCGTCAAGTGAAGCTAAGTCCTTGGCCGTCGAGATGAGTGCTATTCGTGACCACATGAGTATGTTATCGGAGCAGCTAGCTGATGCCCTTGCCGCTGTTGCGAAATACCATGCTGCGCTCACTGACTGCTCTTCTAAGCTTGAAATCGTCAGTGAACGGCTACAGCGACTTGAAATGAACTCGGCAAACGACTGTCGCCACAACAAACCGAGTACAGAGCCCCCTTCCACCGATCTATCTGAGTCGAAGTCCAAACATAAACGCAGGACGCGGAACTTAAAGAAATCCGCGCCCATAGCGGAGGGAAATGCGGAAGGGGTATCGGCAACAGGGGTAGCGGCTCGCGAAGAAACCTGCGATGTAACTCCATCCTCGCTGGAGTCCAAGGGCGACAGGTTGGTGAGCAGTGGTGATATTTCTACGGAAGAAGAAATGGATGCAACCTTCGTTAGCCGTGACCCGGGTAAGGACAATGCTATTCCAAATGAAAAGAAGCGTTTCTCCTCACTACGATGCACAGCTGGGCCTGAAGTCACGTCACTTAAGGCGGTTGAATTCCTCAAGTACATACACCTTTGGAACATGGTGTCAGGCCCCGACGAAATACGTGCTTATTTGGAAATGATGTGTCCTGGAAGAACGTGCACAGTCGTTGAGCTTAAGCCAAAGGGGTCTTACAGGTCATACAAAATCGGCGTCCCGGGAGAAATGTACGATAAATGTTTATCTGCGGATGTCTGGCCTGAGAACGCTCGAGTAAAGGCATGGTTTTTTCGAGGGCGGCGAAGCAACATCACATATACGGAAAAGCCCAAATCCCAATACAAAAACAGGATCGATGTTTAACATAGTCTATCAAAATGTCAGGGGCCTGAACACGAGACTTCACTACTTCAGGCAAAACCTACTAACACTTGATTGTGACGTCGTCGCGGTAACGGAGTCTTGGCTTACCGAGGCCGTTAACGATGCTGAGTTGGCGAGCGGCGGGTGGAGCGTGCTGCGCCGGGACCGCGCTACGGGCGCGCGCGGCGGTGGCGTGCTCCTCGCGGCGCGCCCTGGCATCGAGCTGCGGCGCCGTGTGGATCTAGAGACGCCGAATGGCGAGGACTTATGGGTCACATTCATGCTGGATCAAGTAGTGTTCTATGTATGCGTCGTGTACATTCCTCCAAAGGCCTCAGAAGAAACGTATATGCGGTGGTTTGGAAAAGTAGAGTCAGTGATTGATACTCTTGCAGGTGCAGTGCTAGTGATCGGTGACTTGAACATAAATCCCGTGTATATGTCACAGAGTGTCCTTAGTTATTATTGTTGTTTTTTGTCTATTTGTGGTTTGAATGAGATGAACGAAATAACGAATGTACATGGGAGTAAGCTAGATGTCGTGTTGGTCTCGGAGCGCATATCTGGAGCCGTGGTCACAGAGATAACGGGCGAGGGACTGGTCCCGAGACCTGATGCGTACTATCCTCCATTGGAAATTTCTGGTCCTGTGGGCGACTCTGCGAGTCGACCGGCTGCTGAGCGTCTAGATCCCAGCAATGTGGACATGCGTCAGGACTGGAACTTTGCTAAAGGTGATTTTGAGCTAATGTACAAATTAGTATCTGAAATAAGTTGGCAGGAAGTTCTCAGTGCTGGCGATGTCGACATCGCTGTGGACACATTTTATTATACATTGTATGTGTTTGCTACAACGGCCAGACTCCCCGAATGGCCACTACTGATGATTTATTTGAACGGCGATGGGAAGGATGAATATCACCATCATCAATCCATCAATCATGGATACCAAATCCAAAAGTAAAAATGCAGGCACTGACACTTGCGGTCAACCGGTAGAACCTGAAAGGTTACACATCTTAGCGCCAACCAACGGCGAATTCCACTCGCGCGGCGCCGTCGCCCGGATCGCCGCCCCCGCGTTGGTGTTGCTCGGCACCTGCGTCCGCGGCCTGCCCCGTCCGTAATCCTGTAGGCCACCACCAGATTCGCTACCCTGCGGCTCTGGACAATGCGAGGTCCTCTCCCTGTATGATAGTAGAAGGTTCCACTCCCGGGTCACGCGTCAATTAATACTTCCAGTAATTATTAACACTCGCGTTTATTGTAACACTTCTACTATATACACTAACGATACAAACTGATCGATATAAATATAAAGTCGTTCCCCGAACTGATTACTTATAATGACCCAAAATGGCCGGCGTCCCACGCGGTCTCTTAATATGAATTACAATGACAAGTTGATGCGTCCGCCCTGAACGATCACCGTGAAGCAAGATGGCGCGCGCCCTGCGGC
This sequence comes from Apotomis turbidana, assembly GCA_905147355.2. Classification (NCBI taxonomy): domain Eukaryota; kingdom Metazoa; phylum Arthropoda; class Insecta; order Lepidoptera; family Tortricidae; genus Apotomis; species Apotomis turbidana. Next base: position 4,010,019 of record LR990307.1, on the reverse strand, counting down.
CCTAATATGAATATTAACACGCACGTCTATCCCAGACGAAATCGTAACAGCAAGGGGAGAAAAAGGACCTGACAGGTCACTGAATGACTACAATTGAGTGAAGTATTACATATACGCCCGCTGTGGACTCCGCAGTCGGGTTAAAACATAACTTATAATAAATATACACTACTCGCGTATTTAATTTCCTATCGAACGCATTCCAAATTCCTGCGTTAGTTACACAGCGCCGCCGCGGGGGTCGCGGCAAGCGTCAACTGAACAAACTATGAATGAATATGATAACATTGAATACACATGACGGTGACGTCACTAGATGGCGTTACTCGTTACAATATTCGATGACAATTTATGAATATGACTTCAATTTGCGTTAACATTCCTCCCGCGCCCGGGGAAAAGCAGGCTGAATACTTGCAAGTACAATCCAACTTACAATTATAATGACCCTATAAGTAAACAATAACATGACTTAGCCACTAAGAACACATTATGAAATGAAAAGATAGCATATAACTAACACAGTATACACAATAAGCAATGAAATGAAATTAACCTAAATCATAACCTATAGGTAATTTACACAATTTGACCACAGGTCTAACCAGTTCACCCTTTTGAGTTTTCAACTTGACTGATCTTACAATGTTATCAGAACCCCTATATAATTCTATAACACGCCCTCTACGCCATTCAAGAGATGGTGAATTTTCATCAATGATAAGAACTAAATCGTTAAGTGCTATCCCAGCAGTTTGACTATACCATTTATTACGTGATTGCAATGTATTTAAATATTCCCTATGCCAGCGTGACCAAATTAATTGAGAAGCTTGTTGAATAGATTGAAATCGTGACAAATGAGACACCCTAGTGTCCTTCCACTCAAGTTCAGGTAAGGCAATCAATGGCTGACCAATGAGAAAATGACCAGGTGTGAGAACCTCCAGATCATTCGGGTCCTCCGACATTGGCACCAGTGGTCGTGAATTGAGAATAAACTCTACCTTAGTCAGAAGCGTGTAGAGTTCCTCGAAGGTGAAGATCCTCTCCCCAAGCTCCCTCTTGAGTAGGTTCTTCGTACTCTTTACCGCTGCTTCGACTAGCCCTGACATGTGAGGTGCACCAGGAGGATTGAACTCCCAACGAATATTTCGTCTCCGAAGCTCCTCTTGGGTGGTGACTTGATTAGCAATTAAAAATTGACTGACCTCCTTAATATGATTGTGGGATCCAACGAAGTTGGTACCACGGTCTGACCTGACCAGTGATGGCAGTCCACGACGGCTGACGAACCTCGTGAACGCTGCGATGAATGCCTCGGTGCTGAGTGACGACACCAGCTCGAGATGAACAGCTTTTGTACCTAAACATACAAAAACACATATATAAGCTTTGACAGATTTAGCATTGCGTAATAGGCTACTCTTAACCAAATACGGCCCCGCGAAATCCGTTGCTACGCCTGAAAATGCGCGCGCTGCGGTGACCCTGTCCGCAGGCAAGTCTGCCATGAACGGCGTCTGCGCCTGAGCATCAAATTTGAAGCATGACATACAGCTACTGATGACCTTGGATACTTGACGTTTGATTGATGGTATCCAGTACTCCCTTCTAAGTATGCTGATGAGTGCTGTGGTTGGTGCATGACAATGCATCTTGTGAAAATACTCAATATCCATTTGAGTCCACCGATGATCCTTCGGTATGAGAAATGGATGCTTCGCTCCATATGATAGTGATGATTTCCTGAGTCGTCCCCCGACTCTGATGAAGTGGTCCTGGTCAATGAAGACGCTGAGCTTCTGCAGTGACTTGCAGACAAGCTTTCCCTTTTGCATGAGTATGACCTCGTCCCGATACGAGTCGAATTGGATCTTCTTTATCCAATATCTTGTCGCTTCCCGCGTCTCTTCCAAAGAGAGTGTAGGTAGCAGATTCCTCTGATCCCTGGGTAATCTGATATTCCTGCGAAATCTGAGAATGAAAGCAGTAACGTTGATAAGCTTACTGAATGAGCTGACTCTTGATAACAGTGCATCTTCCCATGCCTCTACCGGTGTGATGAAACGGACCAGTTTCTTGAAACCTGGTAGATCCTGCGGCATTGTGACTGGTAGGTTAGGCCATTGACTCTCGTCCCTGAGGAGCCAACTGGGTGACCACCACAAATTATTCCCGATGAGCTCCCGCGCAGTCGTCCCCCTTGAAGCGACATCTGACGGATTTAACTCTGACCTTATATGACGCCATACCATGGGTCGTGATGAAGCTTGAATGTCCTGAACCCGGTTACATTCAAATGTCTGAAGCATGTGCGGTTTTGTGTTCAACCATGATAACACAATCGTGCTGTCTGAGCAAGCGTTGATGCTGTCCAGCTGAATAGAGTCCTCGTATGACTCGGCTACGTGATTGAGTAGCTTGAACACTAGGTGAGCTGCACTCAACTCTAGTTTCGGTATGGTTTGCGTGGTTTTCTTTGAAGCCACACGTGATTTTGAAATGACTAGGCGTACCATTACGTTCCCTGACGAGTCCTTCGTCCTGAGGTAGATGCTGGCTGCATATCCGAGCTCTGAAGCATCTCCAAATCCGTGAAGACTGTATGATACCGTTCCTGGTAGTGACACACATCTCGGAATCTGTAAATCTGACAGGTACCTTAAATCCTGAATAAGTTCTGTCCATTTTGCCTGTAGTGTCTCACTGACGGGCTCGTCCCAGTGTAATCCATCTGAGAATAATGACTGAAGAAATACCTTGAACCTGAAGACGACGGGCGCGCAATAGCCACAGGGATCGTAAAGCCTGGCTATTGTACTAAGCACACTGCGTTTCGAGGTAGGTTGACCTTGAGGTATATTGACTTGATATGACATTGAATCCGCAACTGGATTCCATTGTATTCCCAATACCTTGATGAAGCTCTTGTCGTCAGAGTCGAATTGATGAGGCACCTCGCAATGATCCTGCGGGAGATCCTGTAATAACTCTGGACGATTCGATGACCATTTCCTTAGCTCATACCCAGCGCTTCTTGTAAGCTCTGTGAGCTCTGACTTGAGTTCCATAGCGTCCGCTATAGAATCGGCTCCCGTGAGAATATCGTCCACAAATATATCTCTACGCATTACCTGCGCCGCTGACGAATTAGCATGAGTTGCTTCCCAATCGTCGGCCAGCCGTAGGAGCGTTCTGATGGCTATGTATGGCGATGAACGCAGTCCATATGTATTTGTGGTTAATTCATATACCTTGATATCCTGGCTAGGATCCTCTCTCCAGAGGATGAGCTGATACTTCCTGTCCTCAGGGTGTATCCATGTCTGACGGAACATCATTTGACGACGCGTTTGGCTCGGTTTGTAGACACCTGCCTACTGAGTCGGCGGTCCCGGGTTCGAATCCCGGCCGGGGCAAATATTTGTGCAAAATATTTGTTCTTGGGTCATGGATGTTATCTATATATGTATTTATATATTATGTATATCGTCGTCTAGTACCCATAGTACAAGCTTTGCTTAGTTTGGGACTAGGTCGATTTGTGTATGATTGTCCCTTAATATTTATTTATTTTTTTATTTTATTTATCATCTTCAGGTCCGTAGTGAAGACCACTTGATGACGTCTGAAATTTAATAATATCTGAGTGATATCATTTTGTAGAGGTTGGCCTGAATGAAGGCAGTCGTTTAGTGACACAGAGTTCAATGTCTTCATAGACCCATCGAACACTGTTCGAATTTTATCTGATCCCTTTTTGAATATCCCGTGATGAGGTATGACATAATGTTCAGAATCGAACTGAAAAGCTGAAAGCGACATGTGACCTAATCGCTCGTACTCTCTCATGAAGTCAATGTATTTATCCCTAAATACTTGATTTTTTGCCATTTTCCTTTCCAATGAAAATAAGCGTTGCAGAGCCAATCCCTTAGACTCTCCCAGTTTCGTTCTACTTGACAACAGTGGTAATCTGACCATATATTTGCCGTCCGGCATACGTTGAGTAGTGGAAACATACAACCTTTCGCACTCCATGTGCTCCGGATGAACTGCAGGTTTCGAAGGAGGCTCCTCCACTTTCCAGAACCTCTCCAGGACGTCCTCAAGCCGAGTCGCATGAACACCGTAGTCCTCGACTGAAGTCCCTGAAGTCTGAAGTGATGTGTGCATCGGCGTCCCCATGATGACATAACCGAAGCATGATCCGTAGGCTGATAAACCTGGAACGTTAATTGAAATCTTTGTACCATCGAGTACATAATTGAGGATATCTGTCCCTAAGATAATCTCAATGTCATGAGCTTGATCAAACTCATCATCCGCTAATGGGATATTTGACAAACGTAATGTGTCCCTGATCCTAGGATCACATGTAGGCATATTCCCCGTGAGTGAATACATGACCATTCCCATGGTGCTGATGATGGGAACCTGCTTGCTGACAGGTTTGACAACAATTTTGACAATTGACCCTGGAGTATCGACTCTGTGATGACCGATTCCATAGGCCTTAACCCCGGTAAACTGTTGGTGCAGTTTTAATTTATCTACTAATGATTTCTTGATTACCGTAATACTACTACCAGTATCTACCAAAGATCTGACCGTGACATACCTGCCATCCGCTGCTCTGACAGCTGCTCTATTTCATGGTTGAACGCACTGAACTTTTATGTATAATATGTATATCACATTTTACTGTGTTCGAAGCAAATAAAAATCTTTGAATCTTTGAATCTTTGAATCTTTGACCCTGAGTAGTGCGGTGGGACATATGGTGACTGGTAGATGACCCTTACTTGCGCCAACAGTAGCCTTATTTCAGAACGGACGCTGTTCGTCAGTCCTGCCGAACCGCAACGTCTCAAAGGTATCCTGTGCCTGTCGAGCACGAGCACCCACTCGTGGTCGGGGTTGATGGCTCACCGCAATCAACTGTTCCGGCCGTACTCGAGGTACCTCTGGAGACGCCGCACGCTCGGTGTCGCGCTCGGCCGCGTGTTCGGCCAGGCGACCGCCCTGGTCTCCGCCTGGTGAACCCGCCGCGGTCCGCACTGAAGCGTACTGGTCTGATGGCTGCTGATGCGCTACAGCTGAACCCTGCTGCCTAGATGAAACTTGGGAAGGCTGATGAGGTGGGGTACGTGACCTAGGCTGACCTGAAGGGCCTGGTCGTACCGTCCGCTATGAACTCCCTGCCTTGAGCTCACTTCCCGCAGTGCAGAGTAGCGAGTTGTGCTCTGTAGTCCCACAGTGTGCACACCAGCTCTGACCACTGCAATCCCTGGCGAAGTGCTTCCTCAAGCACTTGAAGCAGTGTCCAGACTTCTTCGCCCAACGCTTGCGCTCCACTGGATTTAACAACAAAAAGCCGTCACACTTATATAAAGTGTGCGACTGAGTGTTGCAGAATGAGCAATTAGATGAAATTGATGTCACCTGATCTGGTGATGTGCGTCCAGTCAGCACCCGTGCCACACGTGATGGTCCTGGTCTCGCCTGTGGCGGTGATGCGTGCCGCTGCGCCTGAGCCTGCCCTTGACCCGCTGAGACAGCTTGGTGCACCCTGCACTGGTCGTCCAGCAGTTCCAGCAGTTGGTCGATGGTTGGCAGCACCTTCGGGTCCCTCCCGAAGCGCTCCTCAAACATCTCCCTGATCCTTACCGGCAACTTCTGTAACACGACATACAACAGCAGATACGACCATTCCTTTACCGGCTGTTCTAGCTTCTCCAGCGCTGATAGTGACTCACGCAGTGGGTCATAAAAGCTCGACCTGAGCGTCACCAAACTGGGTGGTACCGACGGCAGATTCATTACACGCCCTATGTACGAATCCAATAGCCTCCTGCTATTCTGATACCGTTCCGTCAGCAACCCCATCGCCACGGAGTAGTTCGCATCGTCCATTGGCAGTTGACGCACAATTGACAACGCCTCCCCGGATAGTGAAGTCCTTAGATAATAATGTTTCTCGGAGTCCGATATGTCCCGACTATGAACTAGTGACACAAAGAGATCATAGAAGGGCAACCATTCCTCCAGATTCCCCGAGAACTTAGGTAACTCTATTAAAGGTAGCCTTGTTTGACTCACCTGGCTGTGATGGGCATTACGACCTGGAGTCGCGCTTCCCGCGTCGACTTCAGTCGCCTGGTCCAGCGACAGCAATAGCCGGTTGACCTCACTGAACCGCGCATGGATGGTTTCCAGTTCCTCCTCTGGAATCTCCCCTGCGCCGGCTCCAATGAGTACCTCATAAGCCGCTATGAACTGTGGGTAGAAGGTCATGAAGTGTCTCCTAGCCACGGTTGCAGCCACTGTTCCCGAACTACCGGTAACAGAGGCGACAAAATCACACAACATTCGATACTTCGAATTAAATTGAACACGCGCTGACTTTACTGACATTTTGAATGAATATATGAATCTCCTAATAAATGTGAACTATATGTGGTATGAACCCTTAATACAATATAATGACCTAATATTTACCAAATATTTGTTTTTGAAACGTATAATGAATGACACTTAATGAATACAAACACTGAACTAGATTCCTTCCCGGAACTAAAATGTATAACTAATTGAATGTTATTAAGTGAATTGTTGAAATAATAATGCATAAACAATGCCCTTAAATAGTATTGACCCAGTAAAATTGACTTTATCTTTGAAATAAAGAAAACAATTAACACCAACAGTAATAAATAACCTCCAACGGTTATTCTCCAATGACCTAGTTAATATGATGTGTCACCCTGACACTGACATTTGACATTAAATCTACTTACGGTTTTATGACGTTATGTTGGTACTGAACTATGAAGTAACTTAATTGTCTTTAAATGAGTGTTGCCACACACAGTCTATTTCCGTACAATATGGCCGCTCCACGCTTCCGTGTTGAACCGCAAAAATGGCCGATGACCTAACCTTAAATATAACACTTGACACAGAATGACTTTTCACTGATTTTACACTAATCCACAACCACTAATCGCGACGCCCCGTCCGATAATGCCGTGATGAATATCTTCTCTAATTCTTCTCCCGTCCTGGGTTTATTCGTGCTGATTCGATCCCACTCATGGGCCACCAAAATGAATGATATAATGTGGGATCCCCTCATGGGCCACCAAAATGTTTGCTACAACGGCCAGACTCCCCGAATGGCCACTACTGATGATTTATTTGAACGGCGATGGGAAGGATGAATATCACCATCATCAATCCATCAATCATGGATACCAAATCCAAAAGTAAAAATGCAGGCACTGACACTTGCGGTCAACCGGTAGAACCTGAAAGGTTACACATCTTAGCGCCAACCAACGGCGAATTCCACTCGCGCGGCGCCGTCGCCCGGATCGCCGCCCCCGCGTTGGTGTTGCTCGGCACCTGCGTCCGCGGCCTGCCCCGTCCGTAATCCTGTAGGCCACCACCAGATCCGCTACCCTGCGGCTCTGGACAATGCGAGGTCCTCTCGCTGTATGATAGTAGAAGGTTCCACTCCCGGGTCACGCGTCAATTAATACTTCCAGTAATTATTAACACTCGCGTTTATTGTAACACTTCTACTATATACACTAACGATACAAACTGATCGATATAAATATAAAGTCGTTCCCCGAACTGATTACTTATAATGACCCAAAATGGCCGGCGTCCCACGCGGTCTCTTAATATGAATTACAATGACAAGTTGATGCGTCCGCCCTGAACGATCACCGTGAAGCAAGATGGCGCGCGCCCTGCGGCCCTAATATGAATATTAACACGCACGTCTATCCCAGACGAAATCGTAACAGCAAGGGGAGAAAAAGGACCTGACAGGTCACTGAATGACTACAATTGAGTGAAGTATTACATATACGCCCGCTGTGGACTCCGCAGTCGGGTTAAAACATAACTTATAATAAATATACACTACTCGCGTATTTAATTTCCTATCGAACGCATTCCAAATTCCTGCGTTAGTTACACAGCGCCGCCGCGGGGGTCGCGGCAATCGTCAACTGAACAAACTATGAATGAATATGATAACATTGAATACACATGACGGTGACGTCACTAGATGGCGTTACTCGTTACAATATTCGATGACAATTTATGAATATGACTTCAATTTGCGTTAACAGTATGGCATTTTTGACCTCTGCGTACCTAAACGAAAACGGCCTACCGGTTCGAGTAGACGGTATCCTGTGTGGTTCACGGCTGACCTGATCTGTGATATCAAAGAGAAAAGTACTCTACACCGAGAGTGGAAGGCTACAAGGGATGAGCATGTCTACAACAAGTTTGCTACATTGAGGTCAAAGGTTAAAGAGCGCTTAGCGTCTGCCTATGATAGCTACATTGATCGAATTCAAAGCACACTTAGGGTCAATCCCCGCGCTTTCTGGCAGCACTTGGGTAGTCTCAAGACAAATGGTGGTTTTGTTTCCCGAGTCAAGTTTAAAGACAAGGAATTTGTCGGTAGAGAGGTGGCTAGCGCTTTTGCTATTTCTCGGAGGTTTTTCTACCTGATATTCCGCTTCTAGACCCGAGGTCGTTAGGAAATGTCAATCGGAAACCTAGCGTCAACTGCATTGATATTAAGTCAATTACGTTACAGGAGGTTGAAGCTGGGATAAAGCGTCTAAAGGCTAATAGCTCCGTTGGACCTGATAACTTGCCGGCGTACATTGTAAAGGGTTGTATGGAATTCCTAAAGATCCCGATACATTATATTTTGAACCTGGCGATCTCCTCAGGGTCATATCCTCGAAGTTGGAAGGTGTCTAGGGTGCGGCCGATCCCGAAGGCGAGTGACACTTCCGTCGCTGAGAATTACAGACCCATAGCCGTTCTTCCTACCCTTGGCAAGTTGTTTGAGATCATACTTCACCGGGCTCTGTCTTCACAGGTTCGGCCCATTTTGTGTGACGCGCAGCATGGCTTTCGTTCTGGTCGCTCGGTTAATACGAATCTGTTGATACTAACTGACAACATTGCAGTGCACCTTGACAGGGGTATTCAGGTTGATGTGCTCTATTTCGATTTCGCGAAGGCTTTCGATCGCGTGGATAACGACGTGCTCCTTAAGAAACTTGATCAAATTGGTTTCTCTCCCAAGTTGTTAACATTTTTTGCCAACTATCTGCGCGATCGCCAGCAGTTCGTTCGACATGGTTGTTTTATCTCGTCTCCTTATCACACCCGATCTGGCGTTAGTCAAGGTTCTATCCTTGGGCCCTTATTTTTTGGTATCATGATCAATGATCTCCAATCGGTTCTCCGTGCAGCTCAGTGTCTCTTTTATGCCGATGATCTGAAGTTAGTATACGGGGTAGAACTGGAGGCTGATTGCAAGACGTTGCAGGGGGACATCGATTTGGTATTTCAGTGGAGTATGGAGAACAAACTTCACTTTAACCCAGCCAAGTGTTTTGTGTGCACATTTACCCGCTCACGTAGTGCTATATATAGTCAATATATGTTAGGGTCAGAGCCTATAAATCGTGTCTTCTCCGTTAAGGATCTGGGAGGAGTGTTCGATACGCGGCTCACCTTTCACGAGCATATTTCTTCTCTTGCCACAAGCTGCTTTCGAAGATTGGGCTTTGTAATCCGAAACCTCCGCCATTTTCATGACCCGGTGGCCATAAAGATGGTTTACAATGCCTTAGTAAGGAGTAAGCTAGAGACATTGTCGATTGTATGGAATCCCTATGAAATGACGTACGCCTTACTTCTCGAGAAGGTTCAGAAAGCGTTCTTAAGGTTCCTTTATAAAAAATATTCGGAGTCTATCCGTATCTGTACCCAACAAGGTACCTACTCGGCTCCCTTGGGTACAACTCCTTAGAGGTCAGGCGGAATTGTCAGCTGATGATCACGGCATGTCAAGCCTTGCGTGGTGAGTCGGACTGTCCCGAACTTGTAGAGCGTCTGGTGCGACTGTCTGTCCCGGACATCCCAAGGGTAGCCCTCAGACCTCGCCAGCGCGACCTGTTGGCTGTGCCGCCGTCGTCCACCGCGTCGCTCAGGAACTCGCCGCTGCCCCGAGCCCTCTCACTTCTCAATGCGCTCCTAGCATCGACACCTGAGTGCGACTTGTTTGCGTGGCGATGGGTGGCTGTGCGCAATGAATGCTTGAGATTCTGTGAGGCGATGGATGCTAGGTGCTCAACTGTTCCTATATAATTTTGTATGTTCCTTTAATCTTAATCTAAGTTTCATGACGCATTGGTTGTACTGTAATGTCATGTAAATCTTTTTATAAAATAAATAAAAATAAATAAATAAATAAAGCTTGCGGTTATATCAACACACGCTGCGGTCATATACACGCTGCATAATGTCATTGAACTTAAAAATTACAATAAATCTTTGGTCTTTAAAACATAGTTTGAATAAGACCATCTTGTGAAACACAGACAAATTTGAGTTAACACAGTTAATTATAATATCCCTAAAATTATGTGAATCTTTTTTTGACATGCCAAAAATAGGGCTTGTGTCTCTAAATTAATCTTTTGTCTGTGAAAGATGCATTCGTTTATGTACGTGAAAATTGCCACTTGTCTTAAACCGCTTTCCGCAAATTTCACAGCTATATGGCTCCTCCCCTGTGTGTATACGCATGTGGACGGTTACACTACCATCATATTTAAACTGTTTTTTACAAATGTTACAACTGAAAGGGGTCTCCCCAGTGTGCTTCCGTTTATGAATGTTTAAACGTGTGCTTGAAGTAGATGTATGTCCACATACGTCACAAGAGTACTTTTTTACCCTACAATACGGTTTTCCACTAGCATCGACCTGACTAGAGCAAATCCGTAAATGTCTACTTAAAATAGATTTTTGTCTGAATTGTTTTTTACAATTATCGCATGAGAAATTTTCTCCCGTGTGAACTGATTTATGGTCCTTTAATCTTGTCATACGTGTGAATTTTTTGTTACATACGTCGCATGAAAAATGATGCTTCGCCATGTGTGTAAGCCTATGACCCCGTAAGGTTTGTCTAGAAGCAAATTTCATTTCACACGTTTCACACGAGAAAGCTCTGAATCCAGTATGTATCGTGTAATGCGATAACAGCGTATGTTTGGAACTAAACGTCCTTTTACACACTTCACACTCAAATGGTTTCAAGTGTGTAAGTTTATGAGCGCCTAAATACGAATATGACAATTGCTTATTACATACATCACATGTTACCCTAACCTTGTCCTGTTTATATCGGACTGGTTCTTCAATATGCTCTCGTGCGTGTTTGTCCAATCCACATTTGTGTCTGTACCGCTTCTCGCATATCTCACATGAAAAAGGTTTCTCTCCTATGTGTATAAGTTTATGTCTGTCCAAACTGTTCTGGCTAGCTAACTTCTTGTTACATATGTCACAAACGAAACGCTTGCCCACTGTGTGTATCAGTAGTTTATGTCTGATTAACCGATCTTTCAAAGTAAATCTCTTGTCACAAATATCACAAGAAAAAGTTCGCTCACGATGAATTCGTTTATGCCTCGCTAAATACTTAATGCAAGCAAACTTTTTATCACATATCTCACAAACGTAACATTTCTCTGCAGTGTGTAGGCGAATGTGTCTAATGAATGACTTCCTATCTAAAAATTGGTTCTTGCAAGTGTCACAAATGTACCTTTTTCTCATTCCGTGTATTTTCATGTGTTTCACCAATAACCTCCTTGATTTAAACCCTTTGTTGCAAGTATCACAAGTGTAGTTTGTCTCATATGTATGTTTGTTTTTCTTTAATTCGCCCTGATCTTTCGTCTGCTCAAGATCGTTTGGTTCATGAAAAAAATGCTTTATTTGGTCCATTCTCAGGCGCTCGAGTAACACCACACAGCTCCTAATACTGGGCTTGAATCCCGGAATAGGCTCCTGTTTGTTAATCTCCGCTTGTGATTCATCTGCAGCAACTAAAACAGGTTAACATTGCATTAATAATTACAAATAACAGAATATAATTGGAATATAATGGAATGGAATGGAATTAGAAGTGCTTCAGCTATTAATGTATTTAGATTAGTATACAGGGTGTCCCTAAAACCAACGCCGAAATGAAGAGGGGTGATAGAACAGCTCATAAGCAACCATATTAAGTTAATTTGACCTTAATAAAAAGTTCATGGTTTTCGAGATATTTGCATTTTAAAAAAACTAGTGACTTTTGATGCCCTGCGTCAGTATGTCGATTGCCACCACTGCAAATTTAGGTATTTTTTAAATCTGTTTTTTGCAGGATGTTACTAAAAACATATCCTATCGAATGTAATTTCAATTTATTACATATCATGATGCTTTGTCGGTAAAAATAATAAAAAAAAAACGAATTATAGCAATTTATTAAATTTAGCCAGCGGTTTTGATCGAGTTTCATTTAAAAAAAGTATTGTAAACTAACATGGCACGCAACATAAAAAGATAGTAAATTTATTGTAGTTTTCAAAAAGGTACAGCATTTTCTAATTTACGCAGCAGTTTACGAGATATTGATATTTTACACCAAAAGGAGCTCATACTGCAGTTATTCCATAGTATGGTACCAGAGCCCCTACTAGGCTCAGAGTTTGAATTTTGAACAAAAAATCGATTTAAAGAATACTTTATTTAGAATAGGAACACAATTCAATTTTAGAATAAAAAAAAATGAAATGTCCATAGCGAACCTGGCAAATAACGTAAAAAGATAGCAAATTTAGAGTTGTTTTTAAAATGGTATTAAAGTGACTTAATTATTTAGCGGTTTATAAGATAATGCAAAAATAATACTGGTTGCCATTTTTATCTGTTAAGTGAATAAAAAAACTAAAAACATTAAAAAAATACGATACCTGTTTTATGTAACTAAATTAAATGTTCAAATTGTCCGCCATTGACTTGAATACAAGCTCGGCATCTCCTTAAAAATGCTCGACTGATGTGACGTGCACTTCTTGATACGTCGTTTTGGGCCTCTGCGTAAATGCGTTGTCTCAGCTCCGCTATACTGTTAATCGGTTCATTGTAAACTTTTTCTTTAATATAACCCCAGTAAAATCCAGAGGATTTAGGTCTGTAGATCGAGGAGGCCACAAAATGGGACCCAGACGGCCGATCCATTTCTGTGGATAAGTTTGGTTTAAATGTAGTCGCACTTCGCGTGCATAATGTGCTGGACAGCCATCATTCTGCAGCCACATTGACCTCCGCGTAGCTAAAGGTACGTCGTCGAGAAGATTTGGCAACTCATTCTCTAAGAAATGCAGATAACTTGGACCATTCAGCGTTTCTGGTAATTCAAATGGGCCAATTATTTTCCCATCTAATATTCCAGTCCAGAGGTTCACTTTAAATTGGTACTGCGACCGATCTTCCCTCATTAAATGAGGATTTTCTAATGCATAACTGTGTAAATTGTGCATGTTCATAAATCCATCTCTCTTAAAAGTGCTTTCATCAGACCATAAAACCATATTTATGAAATTGGGATCCTCTCTGTGTTTTTGCAGCATTGTCTGGCAAAACTGAACACGAAGTGGGTAATCACGGGGCAGCAACGCTTGAACACGTTGTATGTGGTATGGATGATATCCATATCGACGTAATATTCTATTGGCAACAGATTTTGATATCCCTAAATTACGTTCAATGTTCCGTGTCGAAGTGGATGGGTCGTTTTGTATCTCTTGTAAAACATCTTCATCGTAATCTCCTCTAGGTCTTCCCAATCCACCACGATTGCCAGGCAAAACGCCTTGTGAGTATGCGAGATGAACATTTCGAAATACTCGATGGTCCGGATGCCTTAAATTTGGATATCTTTCCCGATAGAGTCTAGCTGCAGCACAAGAGTTACCCTGACCTTCCCCATAGACAAAATGCATGTTGGCATATTCTTGTAGAGTATAATTCTCTGGCATATTTGTAACAAACGCACTACAATTAATCTTAACAGAGCCAAAGTAAATCGAAGTTAAAATCAATAGGCAGAACTCGAGTCCAAGATGCACAAAGCAAAGTTAAATTGTACCAAAAATCCAAATCACAAGGCAAACACGAGTTCTATTGGTAAATCAAGTCTATTTAAGAAAATAAGAAACCAAACTAAATAAAGAACATCAAACGAATTGACGAAGTGTCCTAAAATTACTAAAATACTCTTTAATCAGAAAGCCGACTTGAATTCGAATTTCAAATTGTGTTCCAATTTCAAATTGTGTATTCTTTGAATCTATTTTTTGTTCGAAATTCAACCTCTGAGCCTAGTAGGGGCTCTGGTTCCATACTATGTAATAACTGCAGTATGAGCTCCTGTTAGTGTAAAATATCAATATCTCGTAAACTGCTGCGTAAATTAGAAAATGCTGTACCTCTTTGAAAACTACAATAAATTTACTATCGTTTTATGTTGTGTGCCATGTTAGTTTACAATACTTTTTTTAAATGAAAATCGATCAAAACCGCTGGCTAAATTTAATAAATTGCTATAATTCGTTTTTTTTTATTATTTTTACCGACAAAGCATCATGATATGTAATAAATTGAAATTACATTCGATAGGATATGTCTTCAGGAACATCCTGCAAAAAACAGATTTAAAAAATACCTAAATTTGCAGTGGTGGCTATCGACATACTGACGCAGGGCATCAAAAGTCACTAGTTTTTTTAAAATGCAAATATCTCGAAAACCATGAACTTTTTATTAAGGTCAAATTAACTTAATATGGTTGCTTATGAGCTGTTCTATCACCCCTCTTCATTTCGGCGTTGGTTTTAGGGACACCCTGTATAATTGTAATATTAAAGTACACTATTGCATGCTCAAATGAGTAGATTATGTGCTAGAAGAAAATTTTAAGATCTACAATTGTAAAATTGTATTGGTAGCATAATCAATCATGCCATAAAGATAATTTTTATGTAAAGAATCTATCGCTTGGTGACAACTAAAACTCACTAATTTCTGTCACTTTTCCAAACCTCGTATCTAGTTTGTAGAGTGATATTGAGATACGAGTTGTTTTAAGCAGGTATTTGTTACTTAAGTTTGGTTGTCAAAAGTAGAGATGCCACGAATAGTGAATTGGCCGAATACCGAATACCGAATATTCGGCAACGCTGTCGGCCGAAGCGCCGAATATTCGGCCAAACGAGTTAGATTTTTATTTGAAAACAGTTCGCCTAGATCGGAAGGCCGATCCTTACAAGTGTCAGCAAACGAAAAACAATACCCGAACCTTTCGAAATTTGCAAATGTTTATCATTCTTCGCCTGGAACTAGCGTTTATAGTGAGAGGTTATTTTCTGAGGCTGGTAACGTTTACGATGAAAAGCGCAATCGTTTGCTACCAAAAAATGCTGAAAAGCTCGTTTTTATCCATCACAACTTACCACTGATTAATTTTAAGTACTAAAATGTTGTATTTTGGAAATAAATACAGAATTTTGAGTAAAATAACGTGTCTTTTTTTACATGATTTGCTATTCGGTATTCGGCCGAATAGTACGCACTATTCAGCCGAATACCGAATAGCAAAAAAGTGGTCGAATAGGCCGAATACCGAATAGTTGCCGAATATTCGTGGCATCTCTAGTCAAAAGACGCTGTAGTAACAATATGCTATATGCTACACCCAAACGAATATTTTTTTATTAAAGCATTGGACATAGACAAGTACCATCTACATTGGTTGCGCTAACAGACCTTACACTGCTTTAATAAAAAAAAATGTTTTTTCATATTATGACAAATATATACCAACTTTTTGAAGTGAAATACATTTCCCTGAGTTCTAGAAATTAACATAGCTAGTTCATGTTTTCATTGCGTGCAGTCGAAAGTAGAGTCAAAATACGCTAACTCTTAGCTTAGAAGAGTTAGCGGGGTTTGACTCTACTTAAGTTAATAAAACCAGTTTTCTGCGTAAATTTTGTCAAATTCGAGTAGTTTTTGAAACAAAAATTATCAATGAAATATTCAAACTGTAGGTCTCAAATACGTACCAATGAATCGCAATGGCCTTGTTCTATCTAAGTAGTAACATGGAAGTATTTTATGAAACATGTTTATTGTTTGATCATAAAGAAAAATGTCTAAAACAATCAGCAATTTTGGCCTGAGCCTTAACTTACTGTAAGCATAAGCGACATCCTGCAGCTGTAGAAGCTCCGGGCCGACCACCAGCTCATCCTTCACCTGGTGACCCTCGTACAAGCCTGCAAGCTTGGCTGCTTCACTCACACCATATGTCTGGACATGGAAAAAATGGTAATTCACCCTCTGGCCACGTGGTCCTACTGCCTTTGTCCTACCGATCGTACCACATGAACTTTTTTTCCGGATGGTTCGATTAACTAATCGGACTATTGAAACTATAATTTTTTTAGACCACGTGGTCCCGCCCTCGAACCACGTGAACTTTTGATTTCCTGTAGGTTCGATTAACTAGTCGGACTAAAGAAACTGTCGTTTTCTTAGACCACGCGGTCCCACCAATCGGACCACGCGTTCTACATGAGTAACGCGAACCTGCATACTGCGTAGAGCGTATTAGGTAGCTTTCTCAAAAAATAATATAAAGACACTGTCAAATGTTAATGTCAATAGATATCCGTCACTGACATTATTCCTGCGTTTCTTGAGAGAGATTGAGAGATTGGACTAAAGAAACTGTCGTTTTCTTAGACCACGCGGTCCCACCAATCGGACCACGCGTTCTACATGAGTAACGCGAACCTGCATACTGCGTAGAGCGTATTAGGTAGCTTTCTCAAGAAATAATATAAAGACACTGTCAAATGTTAATGTCAATAGATATCCGTCACTGACATTGTTCCTGCGTTTCTTGAGAGAGATTGAGAGATTGATGATTATCATTATCAATACTAGGAGGTGCCCGCAGCTTCGTCGGCGTATTTTTTTCTTGTTATTATAGTTTTATTTATCCATATTAACAATTACAGTTTATATTAAATATATATTGTGATTAAGATGTTATGGCCTGTATAGGGTATAAGGCTTATACTATAAGCCTCCACTTTTGCCATTATTTACGGTTAAGAGCGGTGCTCATCCAGTTTTTTCCAGCTGTTTTTATGAATTCATCTGAGCATTCTGATGCCCTCTTTTCCTTTTACAGGTCGGGCCAGGCCATTTTGTTATAGTAGTTCATTAATAAAATAAATAATAAATAAATATCTGACAACCTTACACAAATCTATCTAACCCCAAAGTATAATCTAATAGGCGTGTGTTATAGGTACGAGACAACAATATAATACATACTTATATCCTATGCATTTGTGGCACATGGTATAGGTTCAAACCACTATTTTTTTATATTGGGATTTGACGGTACACATCGACTGAATGTTCTTTTTAACATCAATTTATTGTATTGTACCAACTTTATTAAATAAAATATATATTGCTTAAACTTATATCGATTTACAAATGTTTGAGTTCATCACACAAAGTTTTGCCCTTGTTGAGATTGGAACCCAGGAGTCAGGACCACCAGCTTTCTATATAGTGATGCACTAGAAAAAGCGTATTTTTTTCTTTATATGACTTTCACTTCTTGCTAATGTTTTCATACAAAATTTTAGCAAGAGTAATACATATCATTGGGTATGCAATTGTAAAATATGTCAAATAAAAACATATATGTTAAACACAATTTATATAGTTTCATTTACTGTATTAGGCTTCCTGAAGCTAGCATAAATAATCTAAGCGTCTAAATAAAAGCCAAAAAGACATCATCATGATAGAGAGAGTTCAAAGAAGAGCTACAAAAATGGTACCATTTCTGCGCAACAAACCATATGAAGCCTGAAGAATTAGGCTTAACAACGCTAGAACAGAGAAGACAACGCGGTGATCTCATTGAAACATATAAAATACTCACAGGAGTGTACAATGTTCCTGCGATGAGCGACATCTACACAAGAAATACGAATGAGCGACTGAGAGGACACTTTGAAATTGGTAGTAACGGCCAGTACTAGCAACCCTATGCGTCACTTTCTAGCCAATCGCATGGTCAAAGTGTGGAACAGTTTACCTGAATCCGTGATCAGTGCACCCTCAGTGAACTCTTTCAAAAATAGACTAGACAAACATTTACAAACACAGAACACAAGTGAATAGTGATATGCACGCATCAGCTATAAGCTGCCTGTGCATTAAATAAATAAAAAATATAGTTTTCTTAAACAGGCAATGAAATGTCATCATATCGTGTGTTATAACAGGCTTCGAAGTGTTACGTTTTGAGCGGAACAACTCGAGAGAACTGTAAAGGAATTTCATACAAAATTTAAGGCCTATGCCGGGAAGTATTTTTTAAACATGGCTACCGTGTTCATGAACAGGCTAAACAGCCAAATTATGTATTTTTTAGTGGTGTATTTTTTTTTTCATTGCATATGTTTGAGAAAAGAACTATACATGCCTTAGCCGTGAATAGGGCTTGCCGGCTCCGTATAGCTATCCTATACCTACTCACCCGGCAAGCCCTTTCTTCCCGGCGTCTGCAGTAATGTACTATTTTTTATCACAAACCTGCAACTCAGCCTCATCCCACTCTGGCTCCGCCTTCACCCAATCTTCCAGTGACATAATCGGCGCTTTTAGGACTGTTTAAACGGATTATGTTTCGTTACAAAAACTACCGCTAGCATGTCGTTATGCGTTAAGAGCGAATCAAAAAAACGCGTTTATATATCAAGGTTTAATTTATTTAAGTGTATGTAAGTTAAAACGATGAACGAGGAGTTGAAGGTAAATATTAATTTATGTTAATACACGTGAATTTCCTTTCCGTTAATAACTAACGAACGAAGCCAATTGATGGCTTGATGCCCATGGTATAATAATTACTATGCCCCAATCCAAAATCCAAACTAATTTTTTTTTTTTTTTTTTAAGATTCGTCCTTCCGGACAGGCTAAGACCATAGGCCATACTGCCTCTAAAACTCGAATGACATTGACGACTGACGTTTGCTTGAGGGTTTTTTTTTTACAACTTAAACGTTTAAAAACCTAATCCAAAAATGAAATCGCATCGATTGAAGTTGCAATCAATATCAAAATATCTAGTTGTCACATAGTTTCAATTACGTCTTATTATATTTGTTATTAACCTAATCTCACGTAAAAAGAACGGTTTAAATAAGTTTGACCCGTTCTTTTTACGTGAGATTAGGTATACAGACGCAGCTGAATATTCACGCTGAATAAAAAAAATACTGTCATGTGTTAACTGTCAATGTCAAAATATTTTTTTCTTTCGTTTCGCTTCGCTCATGCAGTCTTATATTAATTAGCCTTTGCTTTGCTCAGTTTAGTTTTGTGATTTTTAAGATAGCAGTGTAGTAATTTACGGTTTTCTTAACATATTTTGCGTTAAAATGTTAATAAGTTTCACGTTTCCACTTAATTTCTAAAACCGGTTAAGCGGAAAGTTTACGTTAGACGATACCGTTATACTTGTCAGCGGAATGTTAAACATTGTTAACAGTGTAATCTAAAACCGCCATGTCGCTGGGAATGTGAAACAGTGTAACCCGTGTCGGTTACTGTGTCGGGTCTAACAGTGAAAACATTGATAAATTATACCAACCCACCTCCTTACGTGTGACTATATACACGTCGATTGGCGACCTCTTGCTAACATCAACAAGATGTGAAAGCCGCGAAAAAAAAGAAAAAAAAAAGAGCAGCGTCATTACTTCGTTAGTCATGGCGGGATTTACTGTGAAAACAGAGCCGGATGTGATGGTATGGGCTGGGTTGAGCGATGCTGCAGTGAGCGCCAACCTGTACGAAGGTCATGTGGTGAAGGATGAGGTGGTGGTCGGCCCGGAGGTCCTGCAGTTACGAGATGTAGCTTATACAGAGAGCGGTAAGTTGTGTTGTGTTGTTTTAGTACATTACATGCCTAGGGCGTTGAATTCATGAATGTCCCAGTTCACAGGCACTACCGGCCTTAGCCATACTGGCGCCCTGGGCGTCATTCATTGTGTGGTGCCGTAGGCGGCCTAGACCCTTAAAGAAACACCTATTGGGAGCTAGAGCCTCAGGTGACTGCCCAGGTCGACCCCCCTAAAGCCGCCACTGATCACAGGTGTTTGTTGCCTGAATTGAGAGCCATATGTGATCTGGGTCTTTATTTATCTGCCCATGGTATTTCTAAAGCTTTAAGTCTGTGAGTGAGATTTTCTTCCTGCATAGTGGGCAGAAAATGGTGATTCTGGCCTAGCATAATGTTAAATATCATATTAGTAGGATACTTTGTTCACTTTCTTCATTTGCTTTGCTATGGGTAAGATGAAAAATCATCAATTAATATTGTTAAATATATATACGAGTTTGTAATATTGTAGTTTTTATTTTAAATAATTGTAATTTTAATCACACAAACCACAGAAACACTTAGAATGAAATAAATTAATGAGTAATGAATGGCTTTTTAACACCCTATATGCTATAAGAATTTGGATGACTAATGAACATCATACCTGGCTTTTCGGTGATTTAACACTAGGCTGGTACTAGGCATCATGTCATTCATGCACCGATAACTCCAGGACATGTTGAGACAGTTCACCCTTTGGGCATCGGAAGCTATCAAACACCTACTTTTTGCTTTTATTTGAACTCTAAATTTAATGGGAATTTGTTGAGAAATGCGATGCTTTTTAGCTATGTGCTACTACATGCCTGAGGGGGCGTGTACTAACTAGCACATCGCTAAAAAGCATCTGGACAGCCAGACTGAGACCGAGCTGAAATGTTCACATGCTTGGTCATTAAAATATAGCAATAATATAGCTGAAAAATGCTAGAAATTAAAAAAATGAAAATTCATAAAATATGAAAATTGTCTTCTACCTATTTGTGAACATTTTTTTTATTATGAATAATATCTAAAAAACCTTCTATAAAGATCTGGGTACAGAGCTATTCATATCCCATTTCATTATTTCTGTTATCATTGTTTTGTTCATTAATTTGCTTGATAATGTCTATTGTTTATCTTCCTTTATTACTAATGGTTTCTAATGAAATACTTACTGTTGAACGTCTAAATAAATAAAATAAAACATCTTATCTACATATTCAAATTTGACAAGAACAAAACAAAAATTAACTAGTACAAGATAAACTAAATCTAAAATAAAAGACAACCTTTATCGCAAGTGTTCGGATTGGGATCACACAAAAATTCCAAACTGTCATCTATCCGAAACCATTTATATTTCAAAATTCCCAAAGTTAAATAACGCGAAACGATAATTTTCGCCATGGATCATATTATGTTACATACTATAATTAGATTAGGTGAGGGTTATATGATATTCCAAAAAAATATCTTAATATCATGGTTTTCGGAGTTATGAAAATTCGGAATGATTCGGACAAATGAAACTTCGTGTTCCATTCTTGGTGAATGACCTTATTAATGACCATAAACGATGCGATGTTGACATGCAAAAGTGTTCTTAACGAGCGGTTTCTTACTCTATGCCCAGGCCCTAAAAACTGTTGCTACATTGTTAGTTTTCCGGTCATATTTAAATTAGTTACACCTCTCAGTTGTAAATATATTATGTCTGAGACTCACGATAGTTTTCTATGTAAAATATATTACGGATTATGTTCGACACGTTTTGGTAATAACTTGTTAATTTTACGATGACATTTATAGGAGTTACCTGCTCTCGTCGCCCAACGGCATTTAAAAGGCGTCCTCAATTCAAATTAAGTTAAAAATTCTTGTAACAGAAGAGAGCTGTTCTTTTTTGTTTAATCGAATCCTAAAACTAGAAAAAAACCGGCCAAGAGCATGTCGGGCCACGCTCAGTGTAGGGTTCCGTAGTTGCCCATCCATCTCAATAGTCGGGCTTAAAACCGCTGTTTTAAGCCCGAGGTTTAAATTACGAGAATGATAAATTTATGAAATATGTAATGTCTAATTTTTTTTAATGTGGGTACACCACAATTTTTATTTTAACCATTAATACAAAGATCAAAGGTTAAAGAAAAATTGAAAAAGGAGCTACCTGGTGGAAGGGACCGGGAATCGAACCCGGTACCTCTGGATTACCGGTCCAGCGCGTTAGCCACTTCGCTACCCTTGCTCCACGTAGACCTGAAGAATTTTTCCTTATGCTTTGTGTGTTGATCCTTGCATTGTTTTATTTCAAAAGTTGTACAACCAAAATTCAGCTTTTTTGTACTAATAATCACGGAGCTTAGCCGCGGACGGACAGACAAAGAGACAGACAGACAGACAGACTGACAGACGGACATGGCGAAACTATAAGGGTTCCTAGTTGACTACGGAACCCTAAAAACTGTCGATTTTTCGAGTCCTAGAACGCTTGTGAGTATTATATAGAATGTGTAGACGACGCGATGAACTGTACCTGAAAGAAAGTCTAATAAAAAATAATAATTGATTTTTAATAGTTTTATATAACTTACATATCTACGTAGTTAGATACTTACCTGCCGCTGTTTTCTATGTGTTTAATAAACGTATGCGCGAGCGCATGCACATGTGTGAGTGTCGCCTAACGGCCAATAGTTTTAGTTGTCCTTCAGCTACCGTACGACGCACGCATGTACATGCCCTTAAGCACCCCTATTTTCTGTACCGAATTCTTTTACTTTCGTTCCTCTCGACCAGTGCCAGCCCCCGTCGCTTACACATGATCCTAACGACCGGACCTTGAAGAACGAAGACAGGAATGTTCAGCACGCCTCAGCGCACAATGGTTAAAACGCGCGCTGCTCTCGAAAGAGAAAAGTTGAAGCATCCCACCACGGAACCGGACACAGAACAAAACATGGATGAAGTGTACTCTCAAAAGTCATGCATCGCTCGAATTATGAAGGAAGAGCTCACACAAATCAAGCTAAACTACGCCAGCAACCAGCCCGCGGTTAAAGTTAAAGAGGGTAGCGTAGCAAAAGAGCCTGGCGCTAGTACATCAAAATCTTCGAACAAAATGTCCAATGCGTCTTCATTGATGGCTCGAAGAAAGCAATTAGAGTTGGAAGCTGCCGAAGCTAAAGCTAAAATCGAAAAGGACTTGATAGACAAGAAATTAGCGGCCGATCTCGCCGCTCTAGATGAGGAGTTATCGCAGAAGTCTCGTAGCAGCAGACGGTCATCATTAACTAGAACATCTCAAAAAGTGGAACAGTGGCTCGAGAAAAGTCACCAAGATGTACGTGAAGATCCCGCGCCGCGTGACCTTCAGCAGCTAGCACAAGCGATGGAAAAGCTAGCTACCTCCACGCAAAGCGCAAATACACGGCTTTTATCCCGATTAGCCACGTCTAAAGATTTGCCGTTATTTTCCGGAGATATACTCGAATGGATTCAATTTAAAAAATCATATACCCAGTCCACGATGTTATGCAAGTATAGTGATAGTGAAAACATCGCAAGATTAGAGAAATGTCTTCGCGGCGAGGCAAGGGAGACCGTATCATCACTGCTTACAAGCGACACCTCACCATCCATCATTCTCGAAGCACTAGAACTTCGTTTCGGAAGGCCCGACCTAATTATACACAAAATAACAACACAAATTAAAAAAATGCTGCCGTTACCGCAAGCCTATCACACCGAGTTAGTGAATTTTGCCGTCAAAATAAAAAACTACGTTGCAGCTGCCGAGTCTATAAAGCAGACTGACCATTTAAGAAGCCCGGAATTATTGAACATCGTTATTTCGAAGTGTCCCAGTCCGCTCATCAACAAGTGGGCTGATTATCTTTACGAGTACTGCGATCCGAATAAAGCTAAACTGCAATTATTCTCTGAATTCCTGCACAAAGAAGCTACAAAAATCGCCGCCGCCGGGATAACTCATATTCATTCACAACCCGAACATAAGTTTCCAAAGAAATTGGATTACGAACGAAAAGTACCGGTATATTCTGTGCTAAACAATAATAATGATTGCAACGCAAGATGCAAGTTCTGCAAATCGTCTACTCACACACTCTCAAGTTGTACGAAATTCAAACGCGCCCTACGCAGAGATAAATGGCGCTTTGTTAAAATAAATAATTTGTGTCACAAGTGCTTGTTGCCGGGCCGGGTCACGGCAAGGAAACCTGTTCCGCCGCGCCGTGCGATATCGATGGATGCGGCCTGACTCATCACCGGCTGCTTCACTGGCCGGCCAAACAGAACCTACCTCCTCGCAACGCCAGCGCGGATGAAGCCCTAATCAATACATCGCAAGTACCTACAACCAGTGAAAGTGAAGTTCAGGGTCCCACGACCGAAACTGTTACAAACACTATTGTGGAACCCAGTACAAGTGTTATGTTGAAAATTGTTCGCGTAAACTTACATGGACCAAATGGTATTATTATTAACACAAATGCCCTTTTGGATGATGGGGCTAGCGTGACCTTGATCTCTGCTGATCTTGCCAACTGTGCCAATATTCAAGGTCAGCCCGAAACTCTAAGTATCAGAGGCGCGTGGAACTCTAATATTGTGTGTAAAAGTGAACTGGTGAACTTTGAACTCTCTAACATTAACGGTGAAACGTTCGAGGTACGTGCGAGAAAGATAAGTGAACTAGACTTGCCAACACAGGACCTTTCAAAAGTGAACTTAAATGACTATGAGCATTTACGTCATCTAAAGTGCGTTTTAACTTGCGAGAAAGTGAAACCTCAAATATTAATAGGCCAGGACAATTTCCACTTAATTATGTCCCTACGCACTATTTATCGAGGGAAATATGAACCTTGTGCTACACTAACAAGACTTGGTTGGTGCCTGAATGGAATCGTACCTACACCTGCCTACGCTCGACGCGGTCGAACTCTAACCACCGCACATACGTTGACTACAACAGTTTATCAGCGTGCCAAACCGGCCGCCGCCGTCTCCGACGCATCCTATACGCCCTTCATCGCTACCCCAGCGGACGCCTATTCTGCTCAGCGGGAGACGCACACATGCGCGGACGCACACCCGTACTCAACACAAGACTCGAGCCAGATAAGTAGCTACAACGAAGATAGTAAACAACTGCATGAACTCGTTCGCCGGTCGTTTGCGCTCGAAGCGATAGGAGTGAACTCTAAGCCACGCGTAAATAAGGACGACATTCGTGCAGTCAACTGCATTGATAACTCTGTAAGGCTGATAAACGGGCAATATGAAGTTAGCCTCCCATGGAAAAATGATTTAAAAATGCCTGATTCCTACCCGAATGCTTATAAAAGGTTCCTTACTGTGGAGAGAAAAATGTTATCATGCGAAGACTACGCAACAAGATACAAGGAACGAATCAACTATTTATTTGACAACAATTACGCTCGATTGTTATCGGAAGAGGAACTGTCGGCGCCACATCCTCGTGTTTGGTACCTCCCCCACTTCGGTGTCGACAACCCAAACAAGAGAAAACTGAGATTAGTTCACGACGCATCAGCTGTTTCTTCGGTCAGATGTCTAAATGATTACCTATTGCAAGGGCCCGATATGCTTCAAAACTTAATGGGCATCATGCTGAGGTTCCGAGAAAAGCCTGTCGCAATAATGGGAGACATCAAGGACTATTTTCTGCGTATTAAAATAAAGGCGGAAGACCAGCACGCACTGAGATTTTTATGGCGCGATAACGTAAATAGTGAGCTGAAAACGTACGCTATGACGTCACTGTCATTCGGATTGAATTGCTCGCCCTTTGTTGCACAACATATTAAAAACAAAAATGCAACCAGATTTGAAAAAGAATTTCCCGAGGCCGCTGAAGCTATCCTGAAATCACATTACGTAGACGACTACATGGATAGTGTGAACAATGAAGCTTCAGCCATGAGAATGATACAGGAAGTGTCTGAAATTCATAGAAGAGGTGGTTTCCAAATCAGAAACTGGATATCTAATAAACCAGAAGTTTTAGAATGCACACCAAAAGAGACTCTAAGTGATAAGGCCGTAAGGTTCAAAACCGGCTGCGACGACTTACCTGAGAGAACGCTCGGGCTACTTTGGTTCCCGGCAAGCGACACGTTCGGCTTCGACTTATCACTTAAACGCATTCCGAATGAAATAATCAAATTACAACGAAACCTACCAAACGTGAACTACTGCGCATATATATGTCTATATTCGATATCTTTGGATTTCTGGCCCCATTTACTGTCCGAGCGAAGATAATGCTTCAAAATATTTGGAAAACAAGCACTCAATGGGACAATGAGATTCCGACCACCGAATATGCAGTTTTTCGTAGCTGGATAACGGAGTTACAAACCTTATCAAGCCTGCGAATACCAAGATGCTATTTCATCTCCGCGCGAGGATGGGAGCGAGCGCGACCACGCTACGGACGCTCACTGCAGCACCTCAAGTCTGAGCGAGACAACCATAGAGATGCACATTTTTTGTGACGCAGCACCAACTGCAGTCTGTGCCGTAGCCTATTGGCGTGAGACATCCGCAGATAATCAAGTGTGCGTTTCATTCATCGCTAGCAAGTGCAGATCGACACCTGTGAAAAAATATATAACTATACCTAAGCTCGAGTTGCAATCAGCTGTTACACGGAGAGAAAATTCTAGTTTAGGTAACCAGAATAAAGTTAATGTAACCAGATTGTCGTGTAATATATACGACACCTATCTAATTTGTCGAGTTTACTACAAAAATCTGGTAATAGCTCACAGGAATATCTACCACAGTTAAACATAATGCTGGTACACATAATTAAAATGTGTGTATAGTGCACAAAAACCTTTCTGTATCCATTACCAACAGGTTTTGTTAAGTATAACGGAATTGGTATCGTTCGTAACACCATGCTTTATTTTGGAGATAACCAGATTTTTAGTAACGACTACTAGATTATTATAGTGACTATTAACAAATTTAATGCAAATATTACCAAGTTGAGATTTTACCAAACTATATATTTTTTACACTTTACTACTTATTTAGTGTTTACGACCAACATTGTGGTTAGCCATTATCACATCAAATGATTGAGTTTACTAAAATAAGAAATTAATATTGTTCAGTTTACTATATTTTTTTGGTAATTACAGCAATGTTGTATTTTTTGCTTCACAATATTTAGAAGGCGAATGGGTCTTTAAAAAAATATGTACATACTTACCGTGTTGTTAAAAAAGTTGAAATCTGTCTGTTTCGTCACGAAATTTTCATATAAGTATAATTTCGCGACTTAACTTGCAGATTTTAACTTATCCTTAATTAACAATACGGTAACTATGTAAACTTTTTTTAAAGACTCCTTTGCAGCAAGCTTGTAATACAAGCCGTACTAAGTAAAGACCTTCTGCGCCAAGCTATCTTTATTTTGTATTTATAGAATAAATGCTTATTACTCAAACTTTTTGTATCAGAAATAGTACCTAAACAAAGTGATAGCATGACGTAGAAGGGACTTTACTCTTCGGGCCTGCTAAACCTGCAACCTTCTGAAAATAAAAAAAAAGTATAATGAAGACATGGTCAACAACAGTTTTAAGTAAAACAAAACATTAAACGTTTTTAGTTTATTATGTTATCTAAAAATCAACATGGAGGTCTTACATGTTAAAATGTCCCTTATACATATTGGGAATATGTTCCCTGCCTAGATTTCTTATACCTTAAGCGCTCCAAACAAACAGACAGAAAAATTAGTAAAAGTTCGACTGATCTTAAAATTGGGATGCTTCATTACCTGTTTAATAGGTTTTTTTAGTATAAATATGAACATGACACCTTTTAAGAGCGGTCTGACTTCTACTCATGTCTGTAAGTAATCAGTAAGAAATCGAGGCTGGGGACATATTGGGAAACAATTTGGGAAGGAACATTATGAATCTGAACGATATACTGCCAGGAGTGCCAGGATTCCGATAATTATTCAATATCTTTGTCCATTTCCTGATTTGGAACACTTCTATAATATCTATTTAAACGAATCACACTATTTGTCACAGTCAACGTCTCTGCACGCGCACGCACTGATCGCTCCGAAAGATGAAATGACTCTAAGTTAAATGATAAACAAAACAATGGCAGCCAGGCGGTGTTGCCAACCAAAGTTCAGGCAAGCCATACAATAAATATTGTATTGTATTATTTAATGGACAGCTAGCAATAACAAACGAATTATGGGGTAGACAGTACTATATGAATCTAGCTTATTTAAATATCTAAAACAATTTTTGTTACTTGCGTTATTTTAGAGACAACCTATTATTGTATTGTTTAATGGACAGCTAGCAATAACAAACGAATAATGGGGTAAACAGTACTATATGAATCTAGCTTATTTAAATAACTAAAACAATTTTTGTTACTTGCGTTATTTTAGAGACAACCTAAATATTGTATTGTTTAATGGACAGCTATAGCAATAACAAACTAATTATGGGGTAAACAGTACTATATGAATCTAGCTTATTTAAATATCTAAAATATTTTTTGTTACTTGCGTTATTTTAGAGACAACCTAAATATTGTATTGTTTAATGGACAGCTAGCAATAACAAACGAATTATGGGGTAAACAGTACTATATGAATCTAGCTTATTTAAATATCTAAAATATTTTTTGTTACTTGCGTTATTTTAGAGACAACCTAAATATTGTATTGTTTAATGGACAGCTAGCAATAACAAACGAATTATGGGGTAAACAGTACTATATGAATCCAGCTTATTTAAATATCTAAAATATTTTTTGTTACTTGCGTTATTGTAGAGACAACCATAAATATTGTATTGTTTAATTGACAGCTAGCAACAACAAACGAATTATGAAGGTATACTTTACAATTATCGAAATTTTATCTCTACAAAAATAATATGTACTTATAAATAGCTTTGGGTATTGTTTACTAAAATACTTTTACTAGAATATTCTGGCATTTATTAAAATACGACTATTTGTTGTTAAAAGTCAATACGGTAAATGTAACTTAATTCTGTTTCTTTATACTAGAATGAAATTTACAATATGTTCTGGTAGTATTGTTATAATAATTTCTTTCCGTGTATCGCCTGCCGACTCGCCGACACAATAGCGCGCGAAACACGTTTATCTGCATTTAAACGTTACATCTGGACGGACTCATTAATCGTTTTGCATCAAATAAAAAACGATAATCGCAACTACAAAGTATTTGTTGCCAATAGACTCGGCGAAATCGACGAATTATCACAGAGTCACGAGTGGAACTATATATCTACAAATATGAATATGTATAGCCGACAAAGCCACGAAGATAAATACTTACCAGTTGAGTGACGATTGCGATTGGCTCCGCGGTCCCGAGTTTTTATACACGCCGCACGAAGACTGGCCGAAGTATGATCCTGAAAAACAGAAAATAAACAATAATCAGCTGTTACAAGTAAACACAATACATACAGTAAACAAAGAAGACTTACCTATTGTTCCCGATCCGTCTAAGTTTTCTTCATGGATTCGCTTGTGGAGATGTATGGCGAACGTATTATTATTTATAGACAAATGTAAACAATCGGTTGACAGTCGAATCGATTCGCAGATAATGCAGCGCGCTGAAACTGAATTACTGCGCTATTCACAGACGAAATTATTCTCAGAAGAGATTTATCTGCTAAAAAATAATATGGAAATTGAAACCAATAGCCGATTACGTAAACTTACGCCATTTTTGGATGAGAACGGAGTACTACGTGTCGGCGGGAGGATCGACGCTGTTTCTGGCGTTGAATCAAGCCTGAAACATCCCATTATTTTGGACGGACGTGATAAGATCGCAAAATTGATTATAAAACGATACCACGAGATGGCTGCTCACGGTCACAATGAGACTGTAGTCAACGATATTCGACAAAAATATTGGGTAATCAACTTGCGTCCTACTGTACGAAATGTCCCCTCACAGTGCCTTTTCTGCCGAATTAGAAAAGCTAGACCGACGGCCCCTCGGATGGCCGACCTGCCGGAAGCGCGGCTAGCTCATCATCAACGGCCATTTACCCACTGTGGTGTTGATCTATTTGGACACATGGAAGTGACAGTTGGCCGCCGCCACGAAAAGAGATATGGAGTCCTGTTCACGTGCATGACAATGCGAGCCGTTCATATAGAACTCGTGCCATCACTGTCAGCTGACTCTTTTATCATGGCCTTGAGAAGAATGGCAGCACGCCGAGGCTGGCCCTACAAGCTGTACTCAGATAATGCGACCAACTTCCGGGGATCTGAAGCCGAGCTGAAAAAATCATTCAAAGAGATACGCGAACAAGCCTGTGTCGCAGATGTACTGTCCGTACGCCAACTTGAGTGGCAATTTCTCTCACCGGTAAGTCCTCATATGGCCGGAGCGTGGGAACGATTAATCAGAACAATAAAGGCAGCCCTGAAAGTGGTGCTGAAAGAACGAGCCCCACGGGAAGAAGTGCTGGTCACATTGATGGCAGAGGTGGAAAATATAGTCAATAGCCGGCCGCTGAGCTATGTATCGACAGACCACGGCGACCCAGAGAGTTTGACACCAAACCACTTCCTCATTGGCTCATCCTCCAACCTCCCAGTACCTGGAATTTTCGATGACAGTGACCTGTTTCGGAAGAAGATGTGGAGAATTGCTCAAAGACTCGCTGATGGGTTCTGGAGACGCTGGGTGCGGGAAGTCCTGCCAAACCTACTGCCACGACAAAAATGGTGCCAAGAAGGCAAGCAGCTTAAGAAAGCAGACGTTGTGGTTATTGTAGACCCGGCCTTACCCCGCAATGTCTGGCCCATAGGAATAGTCCACGACGTGCACCCAGGCGCCGACGGACGTATACGAATTGTTGACGTAAAAACAAAAACTGGAATTCTTACCAGACCTGTAGCACGTTTAGCGTTGCTTCCCACAGCCGCAGATGATTGTCCTTGACGGACAATGGGGCGGAGAATGTAGACGACGCGATGAACTGTACCTGAAAGAAAGTCTAATAAAAAATAATAATTGATTTTTAATAGTTTTATATAACTTACATATCTACGTAGATACTTACCTGCCGCTGTTTTCTATGTGTTTAATAAACGTATGCGCGAGCGCATGCACATGTGTGAGTGTCGCCTAACGGCCAATAGTTTTAGTTGTCCTTCAGCTACCGTACGACGCACGCATGTACATGCCCTTAAGCACCCCTATTTTCTGTACCGAATTCTTTTACTTTCGTTCCTCTCGACCAGTGCCAGCCCCCGTCGCTTACAGAATGCATAAAACATAATAAGGTGAGCAAGGGCAAAAATGGGCTCAATTGTTGACAAAAAATACGATACTTTTTTGTACAACCGTAATTAATAAATAATAAATATAAATAAATAAATATTAAGGGACAATCTTACACAAATCGACCTAGTCCCAAACTAAGCAAAGCTTGTACTATGGGTACTAGACGACGATATACATAATATATAAATACATATATAGATAACATCCATGACCCAAGAACAAATATTTGCACAAATATTTGCCCCGGCCGGGATTCGAACCCGGGACCGCCGACTCAGTAGGCGATAATTAATGACACGATATAACCGTTAATAACCTGTCAACAACTGTGGGAGTGTCACAGTGACGTGGGTCTCTCCAGATGGCGTAACACGCAACCAGATTGATCATGTGGCGATCAGTCACACATGGAAGTCCGCGCTGCTGGACGTGCGGAATCGTCGTGGCGCCGATGTGGATAGCGATCACCACCTAGTCGTTGCTGAAGTGCGACTCAAGCTTGCCACCCCTCGCTGCGCATCTGAGAAGTCGGCTAGAAGTTTTGAAGTACGAAAACTCCGGAACCCTGAGTGTAGAGAAAACTTCCGCTTATGCTTACGGAATCAGTACGAGCTTCTAGAGGAACTTGAAGACGAGCAAATAGAAGAAACATGGACTCGTATGCGCAAAGCCTACACAAGAGCTGGCGAGGAAGTGCTCGGTTATGCCAATCCGAGAAGGGAGAACTGGATGTCGCAAGAACTGTGGCAAGCCATAGAGGATAGAAACCGAATCAAGATCCAGCTTCTGTCTTCTACGGAGCCTGATACATCCAGTTTGCAGGGGCAGTATTGCAGCCTTCGCTCCTTGATAAAAAAGATCTCGCGTCGTGACCGAAGACGAGTCGCTAATGAGCTGGCAGAACGCGCAAATACTGCCGCCCACCACAAGGATATGCGCGAGTTATACGACATCACCCGCAAGCTCAGCGGCCGTAGTGCTCGTGCAACGAGAAAACCACTGAAAGGGAGTGACGGTAGTTTGCTGTGCACCTCCAGCGAACAGTTGCAACGATGGACGGAGCATTTCTCTAACCTGTTGAATCAGGCTCAGTCATCGGGCCCCGAGCGGACGACTACTGGCGCGGTGGACACATTGCTGGACATACCGACGATACCACCCAGTTTCCAAGGAACTGTTACGGCCCTGCGGTCCCTTAAGCCTGGTAAATCGCCTGGCATTGATAATATCCACGTGGACATGCTCAAAGCGGATGCTGCTACGTCTGCGACGCTACTACATCCCCTGATTACGCGCATTTGGGAAACTGGACAAGTACCCACAGAGTGGAAACAAGGTATTCTAGTAAAGGTGCCAAAAAAGGGTGATCTGTCTCGGTGCGATAACTGGCGCGGCATAACACTGTTACCGACTGCCGCAAAAGTTCTTGCGAAAATCCTACTCAATCGGATTGCGGCGTCAGTAGCTGTTACTTTACGTGAGGAACAAGCCGGTTTTCGTCCCGGGCGCTCTTGCACAGACCACACTAATACCACACCTCGGACAATGGCGATCAAATGTATGAAAGAATCGCGTTGCTCCGCACACAGTCTAAGCTCGTGTAGGTGAACGCGTACCATGCTTGTGTGAGTGAGATAAGACATGCTAGGGTTGCCGCCATTTTGAACGCACGTGAGTCGGGAACACAATGTGCAGCAATATGAGATGACCTTGTAATAGCGGCGTCGAATTAATTTTGTGTGCTTATAATTAAACTAATGTTAAACTACGATTTCTAATGCCGCCCGCGTTCAAATTCGATAACCTCAATGACTAAAAACTCATTGCGCGAATTAGGAAGAAATAAGAGTCATATTACGCTGTAAGGTGGGTATCTAAGCTCGATTTATACAAAAAGTTTCCTATTTTGAATCAGTATAAACTTAGTAACTAAATTTTTGTAAGGAAATTCAGGCCACCAAAATATTACGTAAGTTGAAAACATGATTTTTTGTTCATATATATATTGTGTTGTTTTCAGTGTGATCTGATAGGTTTAGGTCGAAAACGGATATGGCAAAAAAAATACTAAACATAAGTCCCTATTGTAAGTTGGTTTTCTACTAAAACATTTAAAACACTTTGAAAATAACTGGGTATGTACTTGCCTTGATTCATCCAATGGGAATCTGTAGAACTTTCTTTTATTTTTGTTGTTTATAGAGCTTAAACCACCGTACACAGCACAACACACGCCCATTACAAAAGTATTTGTTTAATATTTGAATATTGTACGTGGCCTCCGCTCTGCGCACCGCGTCGTCGCGTCCTTGCCAGCCGGTAACTGCGAGGTAACCGAGCGCGGGTGGGCGGCACTTTCGGTGGGAGGCAGGGAGTGTCCATACTGTACGTTAGTACTCTTTATTATACTGTGCTAATACCTTACGCATCCTGATCGAACAGTGTGTCGAATGGCAATCGGAACTGTACTTAGCCTTCGTGGATTTCGAAAAAGCCTTCGATACCGTAAAATGGAGCGCGCTGTGGTCATGTTTGAAGCAGAGAGGAATCCCGACGTGTATCATCCGCATCGTTCGTTCGCTGTACGAGGGTAGTACCTGCAGGGTGGTGCACGAAAAGGAGCTTGGAACGCCGATAAGAATAACTGCAGGTGTTAAGCAGGGCTGTCTCCTATCGCCACTTTTGTTTGTGATTCTGCTGGACGACGTCATGAGGAAGGTCATCGCTACACCAAGGGGTATACAATGGAGCACAAATGATCTTGAGGACCTGGACTACGCGGATGACATCGTGTTGATCTCGCCTACTCTTGCCCATCTGGAAGCTAAGCTTGAGAGCCTTCAAGATGAAGCTGAAGCTATGGGCCTGCGTATCAACAGACCCAAAACGGTCGACATGCGTATTAAGCCCAGCACAACAAGTACACTGGCGTTGAGAGGAGAAAGCCTAGACTCTGTTCCCAAGTTTGTGTACCTAGGCAGCGTATTAACATGCCAAGGAGGTTCAGACGATGACGTCGACAGCAGAATAAAGAAAGCTAGGGCTGCGTTTGCCCAACTAAAGCCTGTTTGGGAGTCCAACGTCCTCACTCGTCGTGTTAAAGTCTCCCTTTTCGAGTCGATCGTCAAGTCAGTATTGTTGTTTGGCTGTGAGACGTGGAGGGTGACTAAAGGCCTGACGAACAAGCTGCAAGTCTTCGTGAACAAGTCCCTGAGGTCTATTCTCCGCGTATTCTGGCCGAGGACGATGCGTAACGACGACCTGTGGAGGATATGCCACCAGTCTCCCATAAGTGTGGACATCGCGACGCGAAAATGGAGATGGATAGGCCACACCTTTCGACGTGGAGGAGCGAACAACGCAAGCATTGCTTTCGAGTGGAAGCCGCCGGACGGAAGGCGCAGACGCGGACGTCCTGTACACTCATGGCGGCGCACTGTGGAGAGCGAGCTGCGAGCCGTTGGAATGAGCTGGAGCGAGGCCAAAAAAGTTGCTGAGGATAGAAAGGCGTGGCGCGAGCTGATGAAGGCCCTCTGCACCTCCGGGGTGCCTTAGGACAACAACAACAACCTGTCAACGCGTCCTTTTGGTAAGCGACATAATGGTACCCTAGTACCTACACTACACGCGAAATTGACCGAAGAAGGGTATCGGCTTTATTCGTCCCATTAGTTTTTCGTTAAATTCTTATTTCGTCTCATTCTGTAATCGTCACTCATAATTTAATCGTATTATTCGCTATCTGTCCCTATCTTCCGAAGTTCAATTCAGTAATTTGTCTCATTCTTATTTAGTCTTATTCGTTGTTCGCCACGGTCTTCCTTGGACTCATTCTTCGTTCTTCCTTTTAGATTTTTGTCTCATTTACTTATTTGCCTCAATTTTGCCGGAACGTTCGATGCTGGTCACATTTGTTATTAGTCTCTTTTAGTTTTTAGTCCAATTCTTATAGTTCGTTAATCGTTATTTGCTATCTTTGCACGTCAATCTTAAATTGTCAATATTTGGGCGACCGATAATTGCGCTTCGGCTGATAATGTACCATGGTACATGAGGCTACACAAATGCATGGCCCAATTCTGCAACTCAATGTACAACACGCAAAATTTTAACTGCTCGCGTAATGTACATGTAAATGTTTGTTTTGAGTACAATTTGAATTAGCTACCTCAAGTATGTAAGGTAAACTACCTTACCTTTATCTATCACCACGAAAGGTCGCTAAATAGTACTGCATAAGCAGTACTATTTCCACCAAACAGCCCGCAACGGATCGGAACGGAAAGAATTTTATGATCTTTAAACGATACTGAATCATATATGTACTGTTTTTAAGTCTACATTATCAAGCTGCGCACAACAGCTGAACCGCGGGCGTCTTCGGCGACATATGATCGTAACCGAAAGTATGCTGCGAAACGCTCGGGCCATGGGGACAAAGTGCCCATACAATTTTCCATGAACTAGCAAAGAGACTAGTCCATGCTACGGGCGACCAGAGGGCTGGCTCATACCTATGCCAAAGAATAGACCTGGCTATTCAGCGTGGTATTGCGGCCAGGCCAGCCTCCTGGGCACCATCCCGCTCGGCACCGATCTGGAGCCCGCTTTTATTTATAGTTAGGTTTTTATACATATTTTTTTAGTCCTTTGTCAACTTGTTTCAGATACCCTACTGGAGACTCTCAAACCGAAGCCAGCACCCAAGCCAAAGAGCCTGCAACTTAGAGACTGCTTTGTCCCACTCAAACGCATCTCTGGCGCTAAATTAATAAGGATACAGAAAGCTTCTGAGGAGCGTAATCATAAGATGAATGGGGAGTCAAATGGTAAGATACTAAATTGTGCATTTACTTATTAAAGTCCTCAAATTCAAATTCTAAACTTATTCTGCAAGTAGACGCTTTTACATGTCAGATTCGAAATTACATAAAAAAAGGCAGTTACAATTTACAATAATAATATCATAGTAGTAATGCAACAGGCAAATCACTGAGCATATTGTAGGGAGATGTATATTGTCTCCGGATCTATTAAATTACAATTAACAAGGCCGGCAACGCACTTGTGACGCCTCTGGTGTTGCAGGTGTCAGGTATCATTACATGAATCGGGGACTATCAGCAGACGATGCAACTTTGGCCGAGGTTGAGCTCAATATGAGACACAAGGAGATTTGCCCTACCACCCGATCTTGGACATCAAATGTTCGAGACTCATTTAGAAAAAAATTATAAGCAAAAATGAATCAAAGACATTGGAATATAGTGACAGTGACATTGACATTAAAAGTGAATTTTTAGAGGAACTGCATGAAATTGTGAATTTTTACGACCCAGACACTAGCTCTCCAACCATTAATAAATTGGGTTTGGATGGAGTAAACAACTCCACTCGATAGTTGATAATTTAAATTTAATATCATGTTTAGAAATTAAGGATAATTATAACTGGTTATTAGATAGAGAGGTAGAATTTAAGAAATACTCTGTAAACTTAGCATACTACAATATTCATTACGGTTGAAAGTCTTTGTGTAAAACTAGTTGATAAGCCAGCATGACCAATAAACCGATACCACATAATTCTGTTTTCGGACACCCAGAAAGTAAATGAATAAAAAATGTACCAGCTCAACACGAATGAAAAATAATATTATAATAATTGTTGGGAATTTTTCATCATACAAAAACCTTTCATTTATACCCAAAGGTTTGCGTTTGGTATAAATGAAAGGTGTTTGTATGACAAAAAATTCTCAGCAACATGCCATGAAAATATGAAAATAAACTTACCAGATCAGTCGGCGGACACGTAAGGTATGACCAGGCAGGCTAAGAAGTCTGGTTAATATAGTACGGCTCTTATCAGGTAAGCTTTTCTGGGACGTGCTTACTTTGTAGCCTGCGGCTTTGCGGAAATAGACACAAATGGTCTTTGTTTGCGAGAGTAGGACCGAAACACAAGAAAGCAACACTAATCGTCGGTCAGTTGTGATTCGGTCCTGGCGAGTGAAACGTCTCAATATTTTTTACATGTTTGGTTCTGAAGGCTACATTTGTAGCGTAGGCGGTTCGTGATTCAACATTTTTTCCAAGTTTTCCAAGTCAGACGTGTACCTGGGGTCGGTTTCTCGTACTTGGTTTTTGAGTGCCTCAATAAGTTCGGGAATACTGGCATGGCCGATGGTCTTTGCCACATCTTTCAATTTCAATTCTGGCACATTATCAACGATAAACTTGTCGAAGCTGTCATTGTTCTTGACCACGATGCGATTAATGGTAAGTTTCATAATTTGATTATTACGTCTAAACTGTGGTTTATTAAATGTTGCCAAACAGACAGATGAATAATACTGAGGATCGTGAATGGAGAGTTTGTAACCCGCACTGTCCATATTCAACCATGTAAACCTTTGTGAATTATCGCCAAATTCTTTGGGTAACAGTACTTTTTGCTTCTTTTTGGCCAGAGTATTGAGCGTGGTGTATCCAAATATAATATTGTCATTTGAACTCACCAGATATACCAATTTTTCGTGCTCATATTTAAACAAGCTGCGTTTGCACTTATCCTTCTTGATTTCAATCAACTGTTCTCGGTTCTTGTTTAGATTCTCGACCAATTTATAGTTGGCATCATACAAGCCTAATTCAGTTAGTAATTTTGTAAAGATTTCCTCGTTTTCGACGGTTAAATTCTCATCAGTGTAATCGGTCGGTTTAATGTTTATAGTTTTTATAGATTTCATAGTCGCCTCTCCAACAATATAATAAAATACCATTTCACTGGGCTCATCCAGCTTGTATTCAATGTGACAAACCTGTTCCACATACAATTCCTTGATGATCAACGCCTGCTTATTAAGCGGGCCGATGGTCATTGGACTGTTATCTATCAATGAAATGTTTAATTTGTCACTATTTATA
Source organism: Apotomis turbidana (assembly GCA_905147355.2). Classification (NCBI taxonomy): domain Eukaryota; kingdom Metazoa; phylum Arthropoda; class Insecta; order Lepidoptera; family Tortricidae; genus Apotomis; species Apotomis turbidana. The sequence goes on along the minus strand of LR990307.1, from coordinate 3,971,787 downwards.
AATTTACGCAACTGAATATTTTTTCTATCCAGCGACATATTTTCAGTATCTACTCCGTCAATCTTGAACGCGTCCACGATTAAAAAGTTTGAATAATATGATATGATTATGAAACAATATCTAAAACGAATTCATTTTCAGAGAAAAAGTCTAGCCAAGTTGTCGATATCTGATCCGTGATTGTATAATCTATGGCAGTTTTAAACTTTTTATGTTCATACACGTTGATAACCTTTTAGCCGGAAATTTCCACAATGTAACGGGTTGAAGAATAGGGAAAATATACATAGTCGTGAACTCGGCGTTTGTTGAATGGTTTGGGTGATGAAATTGGGAAATCGGCAGATTCAGACATTGGCGTGTAAAACAGAACTAGACTGTTAAAAAGCCAACGAGTCAAAGTGAATAATGTATCGGGTGTAATAAGATATTATGCTTATTCGTACAAATCTAGTAACATAACATATGTTTTTTTTGATAAATTACGTAAAATAATCGTATATACATTGTATGCTACAGATATGTTTCCGTTTCATTTTTCACACACAAGATAATTCGATAAAATACAGAATGCATAAAAGTGACTAATGTGCTTACGAATAGGCAAATTAAGATGTAAAATAGGGCAAATTTCAGACGCAGATCCATGGCAATGGCACTATCAAAAAAGAAAAATACACCAATCTGAACAAGAAAAATGCAACTATGCAATCTGACTGAAATAAAGACTTAAATAAGACTATACACATCATTGTATTGGTACTGTACACAGTTTGTAGTTAATTTTACAATCATCCAAAATTGTCATGATTTGATTCTTCATTGTTTCTGCATCAATGTTACAAATTACTACATTGTCTCTGGCTTTGTAATTTTCAAACGTGCGATCTTTCCAAACGTTTAAAATGTTAATTCCGTTTGGAATGAAATCGATACTCAGCAGTAGCAAATCGGAAATATGTTTACGTATGACCCTGCTCAAGTTTCGGTATTGTACCCGCACAAAATAGTAAAAGTTGTGCATTTTTGACTTGTACAACCTGAAAACGTGCTGAGTCTCACGATTAAACGGTAGAACAATCGCATTCTTGATCAGATGAGTGATTTGTTCATCTTTATGACATAAGGATAATCCACAGTATTTTAGTCATCGTTCAGAGACCAGTAAAATACATCTAAGAGCTCAGTACCGAAACCTAATATATCAGCCTCCTTGTCACACGTCCATGTACAAGAAGAATTGCTACAATATGTGTATTCTTCTATATAATCATTTGCCAGATGACATAAAAATAGAAAATAAAATTGTGTTTCGACGTAAATTGTCTAAATGGCTTCAAGATAATTGTTTTGAAAGCATTAAGGAATATTTGAAATAATTGAACTATATATGTATTACTTCTATTCTAGATTTGGAAGATCCTGATGTTTTATATTACTTACATTTTATTAATGTTAAATAATTTGCACACCTGCATGCAGGTTGAATTCGCATGTACATTTATTGTAGCCTTAAGATCTTGTAACCGTATTCTTGCAAATAAATATAATTTGAATTTGAATTTGACATATACTATCCTACAAAACTTGCGTCTGCTGCTCGGCCTGTGCCCGAAACATGGAAAGTGTTTCTTGGGCCTGTGCCTGAATCATGGAAATTATCTCTTTGCATTGAGCGATCACCTCGTTCTTGACACAGGCAATCTCGTAACAATGCAAGTCCAACAATTGAGACTTTTCATTTGTATATTTTTCAATTATTTGTACTTTTTCATTGCTATGGTCCTGTGCAAGTTTACTGACCAATTGCAATTTTTCAGACTCGTAGTCGTGTGCAAGTTTCTGAATCAGTTGAGCCTTTTCTTCGTCATACTTTTGAATGACAAAGTCATGATGCCGTGCCAGTTTCTGTTTCTCGGCTTCATGAGACTGGAGAAGGGACATTTTTTCACCAAACAGTAAGCCATTTTCCTGTTTGAGTTGTTGGATCTTGGACTTGGAATTGGATAATTCTTGATTTAGAATCTCCTGAGCCTTGGTTTTTTCACCATCGGTCAATAAGAATATGCCATGTTTTCTAATAGATGGTAAAACTATAACACTTCTGCAATTTCATTTGCCGGGAAATATATATTTAAATCGGGATCAATTAAATATTGGATCGCGTTATTTTCAATAGTAATGGTTTGTGCTACTTGATCAATACTGCCAAATGTATCCATATTTTTTATTTATTGTGCTATACAATCGCGTCAGTCATAATGACTATACCATATAATAGGTTGGATTCAGAGAAACCTGCTATATTGTATTGCCACTATATTTACTTCAATTCTAGATGTCATGTAGCAAAAAGTCCAGGTGATGAATTGCGATCCAAAATACTGCAAATTCATGCAACAAATTCAAGGAATTCAAACCAGTTATATTAGTTTTGTAACGGAAACACTATATGAAATCTAACGATTTTGTTCTTAGATTAGTTATGGATCCAAATTATTTCAATATCATCACATAGCTCAGCAATATCATCAGCATAGCATAACTTTTTTGGTGTGCAATAAAGCATTGTGTATTGTTTTGTATAGCGTACAGTTTGATGTCTACAAACTTAACTATATTATATCCAACAACTCTGCCTATTTCCCAGATGTTGAAATCGTAACCTTTCTTGGTTATCGCAGCACTCTATTTACATTATATAACAAAATACCACAGAAACTTAAAATGTATCAATCGCAAATACCAAACATCAAAACGCTTAAACCGAATATTTAAAAACTGCCACAGGAGAAGGTGACTATCGATTTCGCCATTAAACATACCACATACAAGGAAATTGAACGTGAATTCAAACAAACATTCAAGGAATGGAAAGTTTGTGTTGTACAATGAAATATACAACACAAATGGTCTAAATTACAATACAATACAACAACACTTTATTGCACACCAACAAGAAAAATATTACATGAGAAATCTTAAATTAAACAATGGTAGACAATAGGCGGTCTTATCGCTAAAGAGCGATCTCTTCCAGACAACCTTTGGGTAGCGGAGAAAACAAAATTAAACAGAAAATAGTAGGTGGTGAGATGAGAACTTCAAGTAAATTATACATACAAAATATTAGACAGATAGGTCATACACTTACACAAATAAGTATCTATATATATAAACATACATAAACGTACATACATACAAAAGGGAAGAATGAAAAGAATATCACAGCTAACATTAGACTTATAACGAAAAACGACAGCATAGAATTATAAAAGGATTAGGCTACGGTAGAGACAAATAGTGATCTTTTAGTTTATGTTTAAAAATTGCCAAAGTTTTAGCTTGCCTTAGATCCAGCGGAAGCGAATTCCACAGTAAAATAGCTTGCACAGTAAAAGAATTAGAATAAAATTTTGACTTCGATGCCGGAACAGTGAGTATACAATTTTGAGCGGACCTAGCAGATTTGAGGTAACTAAAACGATCTTTAAGGTAGCGGGGAGTTGCAGGGTTAAAAAGAATATTATAGAGAAGTGAAAGTGCGTGAAAGTTACGACGAAGACGGATAGGGAGCCACTTGAGTTGTGAACGGAAACTGGAAACATGGTCATACTTGCGTAACCCAAATATGAACCTAATGCAGATGTTTTGAATACGCTCAAGTTTGTTAAGCTGCTCCTCGGAAAGGTCAATATAGGAAATATCAGCGTAATCTAAAATAGAGAGGAGTAAAGTCTGAGCAAGCGTAATTTTAGTAGCAATGGGTAGGAAATTGCGAAGCCTCCTCAGAGAACCTACTGCGGCAAACACCTTCCTACTAACCTCACCAAGCTGAGGCACCCAAGAAAATGTGCGATCCATAATAACCCCCAGGTTTTTAACCTGATGAGAGAAAGGAATCACAATGCCATTGAACAAAATAGGTGGGAGATTTATAAAGTCAATTTTTGCGATCATCTTAGGGCTACCAATGATTATAACTTGAGTCTTGTCAGGGTTGATTTTCAAACCGTAGCTACTGCTCCAGTCTGAAATACGCTCCAGATCACGATTTGTCGAGGATATGACTGATGGTAGATCACCGAGCACACCTTGCGAATATATTTGAAGATCATCGGCATAAAGGTGATAAAAAGAAGATAAGTTACTAGTAATGGAATTAATAAAAATGGAAAACAACAATGGAGACAACACGCCGCCCTGCGGAACGCCGGTCAACGTATTGCACCAAGAAGAACGGGAAGTATCCACCTTTATACGCTGCCGACGACCAGTTAGATAGCTATGAAACCAATCAATAACCGCAGGAGATATGTTAAGAGAACGTAATATCGCCAATAATATGTCAAAATCTACGGTATTAAACGCGTTGCTAAAATCGAGCAACGTCAGCACCGTCAACTTCCGCTCACTCATACCTAACCGAATATCATCCGTAATTTTTATCAGAGCAGTAGTCGTGCTATGACCAGATCTGAAACCAGACTGGTAAGGATTCAGGAGATCATTACGATTAAGGAAAGGTGAAAGCTGCTGAAACACCAAGCGCTCAAGGACTTTGGATAAGAAAGGAAGAATAGAAATGGGACGGAAGTCAGAAAAAGTAGGATTGGGCTTTTTAGGCAAGGGAATTATATCAGCATCTTTCCAAATAGCAGGAAATACACTAGATGAAATCGAAGCGTTCATGATGCTGGTAATGACAGGTACGAGGAGGTCAAGAATGGGCAGGATCATATTCCGGCTGACATCATCGACACCAACGGCATTGGAAGTAATTGATAGTACGTTCTTCTTAACATCACTGTCGGAAAATTGAGTAAGAGAAAAGGGATTGAAGTCAGGAGTTGGGAGAGATGAAAGATAACTGAGGGTCCTGCCTTTAATTGGGCCACTGAAGATAGAAGAAGAGGAGAAGTGCTGATTCAACCGATCAGTGTCGACATCTTTAGAACAGGAGTTTTGCTGAGCTTTCCCAACTCCGAGTGACCTAAGAAACTTCCACACTTTAGCAGGGTCACCATTTTCAACAGACTGATGAATATGGCGCCTTTGAGCGTCTCGACATACAGTGCTACAACGGTTCCGCAAAGTGTGATAACGCGCTTTGTTTTTATCAGAGGGGTCAAGTTTAAACCTGGACTTAGATAAATTCTTTTTCTCGATGAGCGATCTAATTTCCTCGGTTAACCAGGGAGCAGGAAGATGTTTCACCTTGATAGGTCGTACTGGAGCATGCGCGTCGTAGAGCTGAGTGAGAAGCGAATTGAATAAAGAAATTTTTTCATCAACAGTACCAGCCGCAAACACGACACTCCAGTCAGCCTTCAACGCGTCATCACGAAGCTTATCCACATCCATCCGACTAAAATTACGCTGAAATATGGTTTTAGGTCTAAGTTTAGGCGGACGAATTTTATATGATAAATAAAGTAAATCATGATACGAAAATGCATCCGCGGGGTACTGTCCAAATTTGGCAACATGAGGTTTTGAGGAAGTCAGGGAGAGATCAAGAAGTGAAGGAAGGCAATTCGGAAAGTGATGCGTAGCTCTAGAAGGGAGAATGCTCATATTACAAGCATCTACGGTAGATTTCAAAGATTTAGACCGATGGTCATCTTTGAGGAGACATGTATTGAAATCTCCCATGATGACGTGATGATTAAAAGAAGGCATAATATCCTCGAGAAGCTTCTCAAAAGAGGCGAAGTAATTGATATTAAGAGAAGGTGAGTAAGAAACACCAAGAAGAAATTTGGAATGAGAAATAGTAATATCAAGAAATAGATATTCTGCGGCGTCGGAAGTGGGAGATTCCACTGACATACCAGCAATAGAAAAGGGGATATGAGACCGAAGATAAATAGCAACTCCGCCGCCACCTTTTAAAGTGCGATCGTTCCGAATCAAAGTAAAGCCAGGCAAAGAATAAGAGGTAGTAGGAAGACAAGGCTTAAGCCAAGATTCGGAGACAAGAATCGCATGAACATTTTGAAGATCAAACGTTACCAATAAAATTACATGAAATTTATTCAAAAATATTTCCCCACACAATTTTCATTTTTCCTGCAACATTTCCCATATCAAATCTTCATCAATGAACGGGTGCCGTTTGTGGGGTCCGGTCTGTTCATGCTAGCAAGGGCCAAATTAAAGATGTAGCAACCGCATACTAGTGTTAAATTAAGTAAACGTGAGAAACTTCATCCTGTACTCGATTGAAGTTATTATATGTTGATTTTTACTTTTTGAACTCTTAGAGACTGTATACATCTCTAAGAAACAGCTTAGTGTAGTATGACACTCAGAGACTTTATACATCTCTGAGGAAATTTAATAATTTTAAAATATTTCATTGCATGCTATGACGCCTAGAGACCATATACATCTCTAAGAAATTTAGGTTTAATAATTATTTTCTATTGTAAATTATTCACGTTGACGCCTAGAGACCTTATACATCTCTGTGGAATTAAATTAATTAAGTTATTTTATTTTATTGCATGTTGTGACACCCAGAGACTTTATACATCTCTGGGTATATTTAATATTATAATTTATCGTTAATTTTTTTTATTTTAATGTTCCTACTTAACATTGATTTGGAGTATTTTACATCTCCTTTACGTGACAAGTGACATTAACATTACATTTATAAAATAAAAAGAATTAAAAGTTACAAATATTTACTTTATTCACTTCAAACACTTATATTATTGGTACTTATTAAAAAAAAAAAAACTTACTTATTACTTAAACTAAATACCTAATAAACAACTAAAATATAAATATAATTAAAATAGACTAAAGGTTGTAAATACCCGCCAGGTCGCCTTCAGTGGATATTGTACCTAGAAGGCTGGCAGCGTTGCCTCTTTGGATGGCGAGGCTCAGTCGCTGTCCAAAGTAGCTGCCAGCCCTCTGGTCACCTGAAGCTTCGACCAGGCGTTCCGATATCTCTTTAAAGAGAATCTTGGCACCCGGTCCCCACGGGCCGAATGTTTCAACTCCAAAAGGCGCAAATATGTAGCCCTCGCCTAGGGCGGCATACTTGCGCCGCTTGAGGTTTTCAGCCGTTGCGGCTGCCGCTCCGGCTTTGGAGGACGTGGTTTGAAGGTGGGACGCGGCCAGTGTATCGACGCAAGTAGCGTCCCAAATGAGCGTCCGGCCCAACCTCCACGGAACGAGCGTCATACCATCAGGTCGCTTGCCATCGTCGCGTGCGATACCGTTCGGCTCTAAAATGGCCGGCACATTGACGGAGACAAGGGCCCTCCGTATGACGTCGTTCAGGGAAGCGTGCCGGGATATACGACCGGCGCTCTTTTGGCAGCATAAGCCATGGTGGCCTAACTCGTCCACGGTTGAGCCGCAACGGCAGTGGTGAGGCTCGGTGGTTTTAGTGCCGAGTCGCAGACTTGTTGCCAGGGTGAGAGTTGTTTTATCCAGCAGCGTACCAATGTTAGGTGATGGTAGCGCATGGAGCCAAAACCCCGATTCCGGTTCCGCCACAGCAAGTAGGCGAGCACGCTCTGTCGAATTTTGTGCCGTATCTGTCAGATCTTTTAGAACCAGTTGACAGAGCGGCTCGTCCCACAACCTCTGCGATTTGGTGGAAACTGGGAATGGCGCATTCAGGCAAGCCCGCGTCCACTCTTCCCTGGCCTCGTTCACACAGACAATGCAGTTGTTGTTAGAAGATGGACTGAAAATTTTATTTGCTAAGTCTTGAGTGCTGTGAAACGAAGATAAGAAGGCCGGAAGAGCGACACTGACAACTTGCCTGATGCCCAAACCACCATAGCGTATTGGAAGGGAGGCTTGGTTCCAAGCGCGGCTGTCGAGGTTGATATTTAAAATGGATGTGAGCGTGGTCTTGAGGACAGAATCTAGGGGCTCGATAAGATGTGGGTATTTCCAAATAGGGCTACACCTTAGAATATACGTAAATTTAGGTACGAACAGACAAAATTTTATAACTGTCAGAGCCATGTGGGGATTTATTTTTAGAAGGCGGTCCGAATAATCTTTATGGGTAGTTTGATGTTCTTTAATGAGCGGAGGTATAGATTCTGGAAAAATAGGGGCTCCTAAAAGTCTGAGAGTGGTTTTGTCGATGATTTTGATGTTAGGGGCTAATGAGTTGAAACGGTGAATGATATTGTTTGTATCTGAATCTGAAGCGGCAATGTTATTTGAAATGAAGAGCTCACATTTGGAAAAATTTAATTCAAGACCGATTGATGAGAATGAGTCATTTAAGATTTTGAGATCAGCCAAAACAGTTTTCCAGTCGCCTCCTAGAGTGCCGTCATCAAGGTACCACGAGTTAAACTGTGATTTTAGAGATGAAATTACGGGATGAATAGCGAGACTAAAGATGGCGGGACCAAGGGGGTCCCCTTGCTGGCAACCAACAGCTGATAAAAGGGGGTGATTTTTGAAAAGTAATTGCGAGGATTCATGATAGCATTGCCATAAATATTTATATATCGACGGAGTTGCGTCATTGACTTGCTTGAGTAGAGCGCCTCTATCGACAGAGTTAAAAGCATTTTTAACATCCACTTTCAGCAGCACTTCGCAACTATCGTCATTGACAAAGGCGCGCGCTGCGTGAACAGCAGCTTCGTAACCGCCTTTACTGCCAAAACCAAGCTGAATGGGTTGAAGTTTCTTGGTCAAGGGTTCGAAAATATACCTGCAACATATTTTGGAACAAATTCGCCTGAAAGTAAAGCCTACAGCGATCGGTCGTATTCCTCCGTCCTTTTTTTTCTTCTTTACGTGTACCAGTGTAATTAGTTATAACACTACAAATGTATCATGTAATTGTTTTAAGTATTATTTACGAAAAAACGACTTACTGTTGAGTTTCTTTCGGCTTTCTTCTCAACAGCGGTCTCCTCTTGCGAAATGCCGGTAGATTCACAATTTGACTTGTAAAAGTGCCCCTGTGGCCTACTTACTGAATAAATTATTTCATTTCATTTCATTTCATTTCATTTCATCATTCACCTCCAAACGCGACTTGCGATACTTGTTCCTGGCACATCGAATAATCTCATAGTTATCTCTCCGTTCCGACTTGATCTTGATTTCCGTATTGATGCATTTTTCCATCAATCTCTTGTTGATTTTTTTTCTATACTCGTTAATCTCCATAAACTTTTTTTTCACAAGCTCATTCTTGGGGTTATTGATGCTGTCCTCTCCGAAAGTGCTCAACGCATATTCTGTGGGCCTGCTCCTGAGCAAGTCCAAGATGCGATTAATTTCGTCGGCACAAATGTATTCGTTGTTCACTCTGGGCATACGAAAGCCGCTGTCCAAAAGTTTAAAGAGCTGAGGGAATAAATCGGTACAGGTTTTTCCGTTTTCATCGCGTATTTCACCATCTCTCTAATAGTTTTGAACTCGGGCAATGGCTCGGCTTTGACATTTTTATTCAATTTTTCCATGGATGTCTCGATGCTTTTGTTTAAATACGAAGACCAGACCCGCATACGGGCATGTTCCAGCATTATGCATATATTGTAATTTTTCTTGGACAGCTCCAGCTTCTGTTTGAGAGTCCGATACTTGACCATTTTGAATAAAAATTGAAAACAAAAACCGGCCAAGAGCATGTCGGGCCACGCTCAGTGTAGGGTTCCGTAGTTGCTCATCCTTCACAATGGACTTAAGTTACGAGAAAGATTCCAAGCTCTATAAAAAGGTCGTAAACGCCAAAGTAACTGTAGTTGCTTATTACCTTCTGGAAGTCAACTTACGTCCTTTTAAGAAAATTATGAAACTTTGCGATAACTCAAAAACGGCTTTACCGATTTTGTTCAATATAGTTTTCATTGAAAGTTCTTATAAGGCCTCATGTCCATGAATTTTTTCATAATTTTTTGACCCGTGGTTGAGAAGTTAGACGGGGGGGGGGCACTATTTTTTTATTTTCGAAGCGAATATTTACGAAACTGCTGACTTTATCAAAAAATAATGTTTGAAGACCCCTATTATTTTTAAAAGACCTATTCAACGACACCCCACAAACTAGTGTTGGAACTAAAAAAAAATTCACCCCCACCTTATGTGTTCGAGAGGTACCCCAAAAAAAAGTTTTTTTTTAGGTTTTATTTTACCGTTTTGTCGGCGTGATACATACACATACTCATACCAAATTTCAGCTTTCTAGTACTAATGATCACGGAGCTAAGCCGCGGACGGACAAACGGACAGACGGACATGGCGAAACTATAAGGGTTCCTAGTTGACTACGGAACCCTAAAAATGATGTTTGTGTCTCGATTTGTTACGGATGAATGATAAAAAAAGAACAATGCGTCTCATGAGTATTCAGGTGATGAGATGTGGTGGGGTGAATGAGTATAAAATCAGTACGCATACGATATTGAGTTTATTATACAGCCGTCAAAGCTAGCAAGAACATTAAAATTTACATCAAATATGACGCCCCAAAAGTCAGAAAACTCGGTCAAAGACTATTTTGCGGAGCTTTTCGCCTGCAACGACGTCCGCGTCGGAACCCTGTGCCAATATTCGGAGCATTTGCACGACCTCAATCTCAAGAATAAACAGGTGGTGAAACTGATGACAGAGGCCATTGTTCGAGCTGGGTATAATTGTAGAGATGTGGATCTGGGAGATGAGATGCTGTTTCACTGCAGGACATGCGAACTATGCGGATGGAAGAGCCCGTTGCAGTCAAACTCCGGACCAATGATGAATTTTCTGTGCAAGATGTGCGGGCATGTTATGGTAGTAGAAGATCCACGCGAAATTTTACCGATGGGTGAAGCATTGCACATTATATTTGAGTAATAGCTTGTTTCCTACAATGTTTTTGTTATTTATTTTTCAATAAATGATGACCAAAACTGTTTTTGTTTTCATTCTAAGATAGTTCAGATAGTGCTCATATGATATACAGTTTATTCTAGAGTTGTTACACTAGTAACAATAGTAACAGATGCATCAAACCATGACTACAGACTACTTTGCAGACTTTTTCCTAGCATCACAGTTAGTAGAAACAACAATTACACCAAACCAACAGTCGGAAAATTTGACGACTACAGACTTAAAGTCGGAAAATTTGACGACACCAGACTTAAAGTCGGAAAATTTGACGACTACAGACATAAAGTCGGAAAATTTTACGACTTCAGACTTAAAGTTGGAAAATTTGACGACTACAGACTTAAAGTCGGAAAATTTGACGACTGCAGGCTTTTCTATCGTAGATCTGTGTCAGTACTCGGAGCACTTACACGATCTCAATCTCAAAAATTAACAGGCCATGAAACTAATGAAAGAGGCCTTCGCCCGAACTAGGTACGATCGTGTTGAGGTGGATTTGAAAGATTTCATGTTGCTTGACTCTAGGACGTGCAAAAGTTGCAATTGGAATGGCCCAGTGCAATCTGATCAAGAATTACTGGAGAAATTCATGTGTAAGATGTGTGGACGTATGATGATCAAGATGGATTTTTTTTAAATCATTTTATTCACTGCATCGTTTGGGCTCGATGTAATTATCGATGACAATGAGGGATAAGTTCGCCCTTGTACACATGTATTGTTTTTGAGTTTTTGGCATCATTGTTTTATGTGCAATAAAGTGTTTACATACATACATACATACATACAATCCAAAGTACGAGTCTATGAATTCATGTTCATAGTCAAACCTGTTTGATTCGCAATATGACTTGTAGTGGTATGCCGCGTGATCGGCAATCGCATATAGTAGAATATTTTTTTCGCTTAGCCTGACCGGGATCTTGACGCATTCCTCGTCGTCATATTCTTCTTCGTACACTTGAGCATCTAGTCTGATCCGTTTCAAATTGTTAAATGTCACTCGTTCGACCAAATATTACTCTTATTATTATTATATTTACTCCCTGGCGAATAAATCCAGAACAAGGGGCTTGCTAATGATCGTGATTAGTTGATGGTTCTTGCCTTTGAAGAGGTAGATCGGCTCTGGCATGTTGACACTGTACAAAATTATATATTTGAGATTGGATTGATTGGTCAAATTACAATAAATGATAATCAGAATATTGAACCAGTCCTCTTTCCAGACCATGTAGTTTTTCTCGATCATTAATTTTTTTATTGCAGACATTGAAATTGCTTCACTGAGGCCTGTAATATTTTTTTGATTTATGGTCATGTTTTTAAAATCGATTGTATGTATAAATTCCATGTTCTTACACTAATTAGTATTTAATATATGTTATACGGGATATTAATTGAACTTTTTTAGGGTTTACAAAAAAAGAACTGTTCGGACCAAATTTAAATGCGATGGTGATATATCTGTAGACTGTGCATATTTTGTGTGTAATGGTTGTTACACAGAAGATGGACAGTTTGGCATTGGTTATATTAGTTTGGCTGTTTATAATAACCGGCTATGTTACTTATAATGAATACAAGAGATTTACAAAAAACCAGCAATCGGTCTCGGATAAAAACTCGGAATCATGTGTGGCGGCAAGATCCGAGGCTGTTGCTTTGCCTGACGACATGGCCGCTGTCGTCGATGAAGAAAATAAAAGATTATAACTAAACTCTATTCAAGACTATTAGGACGATCGAAAATCAAATGAAAAACGCAACCTTGACCAGAGAACTGAAAGTGGACATTGATCAAGTCAACTCTGACATGGCCTAGATGAATTTTGAAATTAACAAAAGCTTGGACGCGTTTAAAAATGATCCCAGTTCCATGAAACAGGTTAGCGAAAAGCTGAACGATCTGGAGCAACAATTCAAGGACATGATAAACAATAAACTGAAAACATTGACCGACACAGACTCTAGTATCGTATCCGATGCGGAGAAACTGAAAACCAGCATCGATGGGCTGAAGCACGGCTCGGACGAGAACGGTACGCAAGTATCGGCCATCAAGGCCCAATTGACATCGCTAGACTCTGGTTTGGAAACGTTAAAATCAAAAGTGAACACTGACCGAACAGAGTTGCAAACTTTGATTGATGAAAACGTGAGTAGACTGGAAAATTTGAAATTGTCAGTCAAGGAGAATGAAGCTGGGCTGAGGTCGTTGGCTTCGTTGAAAAATATAAAAATTGAAGTCGATTCAAAATTTGACGACATGACTAATGATCTTAACAATACCCAGAAAGAAAGTAATACACTGCACACTTCACTAAAAGATGAGATTGCGAAATAAAAGGTAACAGATGAGAAAATTTAGTTGGATAATGCTTCGTTAAAGTTGGAGGACGAACAAATTAAACAAGAGATTGAACAGCTCAAACGAAAACTGGAATCAGAAACTAAATCAGAATCGACACCAGAATCTGAAACTGACGCGGCTCTTGATGGCCGACGTGACAAGAATAGAACCGGAGATTAACACGATAGCCGGTAAAGTGAATGTGCTAGTAGACAAAACCGAAGCCATGAAAAATTGCATTGCAGACATGCATGCGAAGTGTAGTTGTGAAAGACGGACCGGTGTTTATGTATTTCTATGAAATACCATTCATAGTTAGCGACACGAAGCTAGCGACGTATGGCCGAGCGGCAGACAATACGGCACCATAAAATGTTTCTGTTGACAGGGCCTGCACCATAAAATGTTTCTGTTGACAGGCTTTGCACCATTAAATGTTTCTGTTGACAGGCTCTGCACCATAAAATGTTTCTGGTTAGCCCAATGGTTGACTAATAAAAAAACCGGCCAAGTGCGAGTCGGATTCGCGCACCGAGGGTTCCGTACAAACACTTTCCATCCCTAGGTGGTTAAGTTAAGCTTGCACCTGGTATGTATAGCGCCCCATATAAATTAGGTGCAAAGTTAGGTATTAAGAAAACTACTTACTAGATCTCGTTCAAAACAATTTTCGTTGGTAGTTTTTATAGTAATGTACATCATATGTTTTTTTTAGATTTTTCATTTTCTTATTTTAGAAGTTAGAGGGGGGGGGGCACCAACTATTTTCCACTTTGGAAGCGTCTGTCACGCAAACTATTCGGTTTAGAAAAAAAATATTATAGAAACATCGATATCATTTTTGAAGACCTATCCATAGATATGTGTTTGATGAAAAAAAAAAAATTTGAGTTTCAGTTCTAAGTATGGGGAGCCCCCAATATCGGGGGGCACGGCAGTGCCCCCGCCAAGTCGAGCGCGAAGCAAACACTGCCGTACCATCCTTTACTGGAACCATTTCGCCGCATTTTCAGGCCCCTATTTGAGCACCTCTGGATAAGACCAGAACACAGAAGTTTTTGTCATCCAGTAAGCTATAATCACATACTGAAAATCCAAAATTTCAAGTATGTAGGTCATTTAGTTCCAAAGTTAAGCGAAAGCAAAGTTTCGCATTTACGACACTCACTCACTCATGATCATCAGTAAAGAACTAGTACTTCCCATAAATTCAGAGAGCTGAAATTTGGTACAGAGTTAGGGTTTAATGGCCACATAAAGCGAAAACTATAAAAATTGGCCAAGTGCGAGTCCGACTCGCGCATGAAGGGTTCCGTACTTCCGTACCATAAAACAAGTTTGTTGTATGGGAGCCCTTAAATATTTATTTTATTTTATTTTTAGTATTTGTTGTTATAGCGGCAATAGAAATAGATCATCTGTGAAAATTTCAACTGTCTAGCTATCACCGTTCGTGATATACAGCCTGGTGACAGACGAACGGACGGACGGTCGGACGGACGGACAGCGAAGTCTCAGTAATAGGGTCTCGTTTTTACCCTTTGGGTACGGAACCCTAAAAACTAGGATAATCGAAGATCTGGAGTACTCTGATTAGAAAACACGAGCCCAACCAAACTATTAGAGATCGACATACCGCCTTTACATCATCTCTCCTGATGATGGATCGCGTACCGATTCGAAACATGTCGAGCGTTATCCGACTTCTATGACGTGAGTAAACCCGTTTAAGTATTTTAATATTCAACTTAGTGGGCCGCTTCATTTGATGTCAAAAATCCAAGGTCTGAAGTATTTTGACGACGCGTTTGGCTCGGTTTGTAGACACCTCCCTACTGAGCCGGCGGTCCCGGGTTCGAGTCCCGGCCAGGGCAAATATTTGTGTGATGAACTCGAATATTTGTGCTTGGGTCATGGTTGTTCTATGTATTTAAGTATATCCTTATCTATATAAGTATGTCTATCGTCGTCTAGTACCCATAACACAAGCCTTCTAGAGCTTAATTTGGGACTAGATCGATTTGTGTAAGGTTGTCCGATATTTATTTATTTGATGAAGAACCCTCAGCTGGTCTCAGCTGTATTAGAGATATGGTAATGCCCCCTTCTAGGCTTCTACTATTGGTACATTAAAAAATCGACTGTCATTGAAAAAATCCAGCGTAGTGGGTACACATCTTCTAATTTAATCTAGCCTATAGCGTCCCACAGCTGGGCGGGTTACGTATTACAATCCCGAAAGTTCATAATACCTAGTAGTTGAAATACCGATGGTCAAAATACCGAAAGTTCAAAAAGCCGATATTCGATAAACCGAAGCTCAAATTACCTATTTTCAGAAAATCGAAAGTTCAAAATCTCGAAATTTTTTTAATCCCGAAATTTTTAAAATCTCGAAATTTTATAATCCCGAAAGTCAATGAGCACTTTAAAAGTGTCAGGACACTAAACTAATCTGACTTTTACGTGGAACCGATCTGCTCCGGCGCTGTGGGATGTTCAGCCCCTCCGCCCTAGCGTAAGAAAGTGCGGCACCTACGCTCGCCTTCGCAGCTTCGGCTTTTTGGTCACCTTCGGCGACCAGCCTCAGCCGCTGCGGCTCGCTTGATGCCCGCACTTTCTTTTCTGTTCTGGGGACAGATTGGTGCAATGGTGTCATGGAGCACCTTGTGTACTCTTCAACGGCCAAGTCACACAACATTAACTATAATAATAAAGAAATCGCAGTAAGGAACCTTAGACTTGGTACGACTTTGTCTAGATTTCATTACTTTTTAGAGATAAACAAGCAGCTCCATCGAGACTTGGCTAGTTTTTTACAGAATTTTTTGGTGGGATTTATTATTATTTTTTTATTTTTGCATCAAAATCTTAATGCGCTTCACAGAATACACCTACCTACCAAGTTTCAACAGTATAGCTCTTATAGTTTCGGAAAAAAATGGCTGTGACATACGGACGGACAGACGGACAGACAGACAGACAGACTGACAGACAGACAGATGACGAATCTATAAGGGTTCCGTTTTTTGCCATTTGGCTACGGAACCCTAAAAATGCCTTAAGGCCTTAACTCCGCCATTTGTACACATTTTTGTGGAATAAAGTTTAAATAAATAAATAAACACGGTCGCCCGACCGCAGGACAGTGTAGTGCCGCCGACTCCAGATCATGTTGTCCGTGAATTAAAAAAGTTGAACTGTTCAAAAATCTTCAGAATAAATTCGTCTAGAACGATACTCTTCATACGACAGATTTGCGAAGGATGAAGCCGGTTTTGGTTTTAATGTGTGCTCGTCTACGAACCAATTGTTAAGACGTTTTGCTTCATATTGACGCGACAGATACGTACACGGACGAAACTGAGCCCGTGACAGGCCGTGGATCACTAAAACTGGCTTCACTTTCAAGCACTGACTAGGTTTATAGATGTATTTATTATAAGTAAAAAAATAAGAAATGATCCTCCCATCTTGTTGGCACATGGTTGAGTTTTTCTTTAAGATGAGTTCGCTTATTGCCATTTCTTGTTCTCAAAATATACATAATTATTCATTTAGCAATCTTACAGATTAAATAATTAAGTGTATTTATTAATTGTTTCAGCTTCCCCACCAAAGACGCAGAAACCGGAGTCAAAAGGTCTGTCCGGTCTTAGAGACTGTTTCGTTGTGCTTAAAGACATCAGTTTTGACAATGTCAAAATATATGATCCTGGCTCAAAGTTCGTTAGAAATTTGTTAAGTAATGGAACTGTACAAGACAATAAAGGTACAAAGGACGCTACTGTACCAAAGAGTAGCTTCTATTGTGACGAGTGTGGCAAAAAATTTACACTTCAATCTTCGCTAAACGACCATATTGAAGCGAGGCACACAGATAATACGTACCAATGCGATGTTTGTGGAAGAAATTTCGCTATTAAAAGATATTTAAATAAACATTTGAAACAGCATGATGGCCAACGGTATTCATGTGATAAATGTGACAAAGAATTTTCAGTATTTCAAAATTATAAAAATCATCAACGTGTACATTCAGATATTAAGCCGTTTGCGTGTGACATTTGTGATAAGAAATTTGTATGGAAACATAATATGGAATGCCATAGACTAGGACACACGGGGGAGAAACCGTATGCATGTGAGATGTGTAAAATGAAGTTCAGGTTCCACACATCGCTGGCGAACCATGTGCGAAAGCACATGTATGACAAGCCTTATTTATGCAAAATATGTGAGTTAAGGTTTCTAACACATCGCGAGTTACATGCTCATAAAATATTACACACAGAACAGAAAACTTATGCATGCGATATTTGCAATAAGAAATTTTTGTACGCATCACAGCGAGATTTTCATAAACGAGTGCATACTGTCAAACTGTTCAAATGTGAGACTTGTAATAAAAAATTCAACTGTGAATTTTTTCTCAATCATCATAAAACAAGCCACATGGACGTAAAACCAAAACCCTATTCTTGCGATTTATGTGACAGGCAGTTCTCAAGTAAAGGTAACATGATGGATCACAAACTAAGTCACACAGGAGAGAAAAATTTATCATGCACAATTTGCCATAAGAAGTTCAGACGAAAATGTACATTGGATCGCCATGTAAGAACGCATATGGCTTCTAATGAAGATCGAAAATTATATCCTTGCGACGTTTGTGGCAAGAAATTTGTAGAAAAATCATCCTTACGCATACATAGATTTATTCACACTGGTGAAAGGCCATTTTCATGTGAGGTTTGCCAAAAAAAATATAGGCGAAAAGGAGAACTAACAGTCCATATGAGATCACATACAGGAGAGAAGCCTTTTGTCTGCAAGACGTGTGGCATGCGATTTCCATCGAATAGCAACTTGCATCAACACGAGCAAAAACATGCAGTAATTTACACGTATTTCTGCGACACATGCAAAAAAGGGTTTAAACGAAAAGTCACTTTAATATCGCATCTGAGGAGGAGACATATGCCGAAACCGAAAGAAAGTCTAGAGAAGCATGCTTGCGATGTTTGCCGTAAAATATTTTCGAGTAAACCCTCTTTGAAAAGCCATATGAGACTTCACAAGGACAAAGTTTTTGTATGTGGCGTGTGTCCTTGGCGTTTTTTGTGTAGAAGCGATTTAAACAGACATATGCGAACACATTTGAAGAAAGAACACGTTTGCCATATTTGTGAAAGCGCCTTCGCGACGGAAGAGCTTCTGATGAAACATGTGCTTCGAGCTCACTCTGAAAACAAACCGTACGCTTGCGAAAAATGTGGAAAGTGCTATACGTTCATTACGGATTTGAACAAGCATAAATCTTCAGCGCACCCAACGATTAAGACATATATTTGTGACATCTGCAAAAAAGTAGTCACTAGTAAACACTCGTTGAGACAACACCTGCGAATCCACACTGGTGAGAAACCATACAGATGTGAAACGTGTAACAAAATGTTCAATCATTATTCCCAATGGCGTAGACATAGTCTAATACATAGGAGATAAAGAAATGTGTTTGTGAGAAACGCAACAAGGAATTTTCCCAGAAATCGGATTGGCATCGCCACACGAAAAAATGTATTTAAAAGGGGTATCGGTTGATATAACAATAACGAAGAATTCAAAATTCACCTTCATCTGGTGGTTGCGTCTATTGCTTGATAAAAAAGTGACAAAGCATCTGTCACCTACACTCGCATTTTGTGAAAACGGATGCTTTGTCACTTAGTTTTCGCGTGATAAATGCAATCATCATATAACGGCTGGTTACAAACGATGAAAATAAATTCCTTGTTCGTAGCTAGTTACAAAACTCTATTACAAACGTGGACGAAGGGCAAAAAGTTTAGAGACGAAAGTTATGTGAAATTAAGACTCAAACATAAGTTTAAAAGTTCTATAAAAGCCAAAATAATATTAGTTAAGAGTTTTCAAATTAGAACAAATCTGTCAATAAAAAAAACAAAATGATTATCTCAAAAATGGCATTGTTTTCGACATATAAATAATGTAACATGTATATACATACAAATCGTTGGGGATAGTGCAATACCGCGTTAACCTTTTGACCGCCACAGTCGGCTGTGGCCGTCAACAAAAAATCGTGCCCCTGACGCCACGTCGGCCACAGCCGTCCAAATTTCAATGATCAAAAACTTTGTAATTCTAACCGCTACAAGTATTTTTCAATCCCTGTTGATTTTGGGGCACATCTTTTTTTTTTACTCTGGCGTCAGTGGCACGGTAAATTGCTAGACCGCTTGGCGGTCAATAGGTTAATAACAAAACGCTGTCGATAAAGTTCTTATTTCAAACTTTATTTGAACATTGATTCGTATCTACACTTGTTACTTACGCGGTATTGCACTATCCCCGACGAAATGATAAATAAGAATTCAAAATGTGCTTAGCATTTTATACACAAAAAATAAAGAGGGCCCTGTAAAAAAGCGTAATGAGAAGGCATTATTTCATGCGGTCTGCATAGCGGTCCTGTAGCTCAGTTGGAAGAGCCAAAGGTCGTGGGTTCGAGCACAGATCATATAATACTAGTGTTCGATAGGGTGGATCGCTCTTGTATGAGAAAAAAAACCTTACACATTTAACTTCTAATAATTCTTAAAAGTTGTAGCATAGTATAAAGATGCGAGACGATTTTTTTTATATTTATAAAATAACCTTTTTTCCTCCGCAGAGCTGTTAAAGAATTAAATAAATGTGGAAATAAGTACAATAAAAAAAAAACACTGAGGCGAAATTATTAGCCTAATATGATCACAAGGTTACAAAACATTATTAAGAGGATATAAATTTATTAAATTAACAGTAAGAGTTATTCAGGAACTATTATTATAAAACCCATTCATATTATTACTAAATAGTAGTAGGCAAAATTGCCTTAAAATCTCTCTTACACTCATTTTTCTCGAGGTTAACTTTAAATAACTATGTATCTAATGAGAATAACTATAGTAAACGTCATATATATAATTATAAATGCGGTTAGAGTTTTGAAAAAATTGGGTCTAGTTTTTAGGAAACTTCAACGACCTTGCGGAGGCAAAAAACCTATTCCGATTGCTATCGTGTAGAACTAAATCTTAATCGTTATCCACTAGAGCAAGTTTTTATTACTATTAGAATATTTAATTCCAAAAAAAAAATTTGATCCACTCTAGTGTTCGAGTCACACTTGAACTGCAGCGGATCGCATAACATTTTCGCTTAATTATCCTTTGTATCTATATACAAATTAAGAAATGTGGTATTACCCATGGTGAAAATAAGGCACTCAGGAATGAAAGGTGAGACTTTTGACGTCATCACGCTATGATTGGTTGGTTGGTTCTGTCAATCCTGTGTTGCCAGTGTTGTAATACTCCCCGATTCCCTATTTACCTGTACAAATCTCATAAAATTGCGAGCGTTTTAAATCAATTATTGTTAAGTTTAAGTTTTAGTCAAATTCATTTTTTTCTAACGATTGGAGGCAAATATTTTTTACTTATAATATGAATTTTTTTATTTTTTAATAATTGGGTACCATTAAAATATGAAGGGATAAAGGGAAGGATGGATTAAGGCTTCTTATCCGTTCAAAAATGCCGATCGTTTTAGACATTTTTCTCTATAATCAAACTGTTTGATTACCTATAGAGAAAATTTGATTCAAACATGTCATCCTTAACATATTATCAATGTTACTACTTACGCGACTAATATCGCGATTTATCGGTATATATTTGAAACCTACAGTTTGAATTTTTCATTGATAATTTTTATTTCATAAACTAGGTAGGTACTCGAAAATGACAACATTCACGCAGAAACTGGTTTTTTCAACTTATTTTCGACGGCACGCAATGAAAGCATGAAATTACTATGTTACTATCTAGAACTCAGGGTAAAAGTATTATTCAGTTTAAAAACTTTGGTTGTAATTATCAAAATAGGGTCGATTGCAAAAAAAATTTACATAGTTAAGGCCTTTAATTAAAACAAAAGTTAATTGATTCCTTTGTGTGACAAAGTTACCCATATATTCTGTATGACTAACTTTCGTCACACAAAGGAAGCGATCGTAATTTTTTGTTAACTAAGCTTTTAACTATGTAAATTTTTTTTTGCAATCGACCTTATATTTGTCATAATATGAAAAAAAAAATTAAAATGTATAAAGGCCTTTTAAGTCAAACACCGATGTGCCTTTGTGGATGTTTGTAATCAAATGTTAACATTATTAGTTATTTAGTTTCGTTTGCAGTAATTTGTTCTATTGATTATTACTTTAAAGTGTTAAGAAGTTGTGTAAAAAAAATGTTTAACGATGTACTGATAACTATTAATAAAGTTAATTAGTTTATAAATTAATTTATAAAGATTTTTTTATCATATTTCTACCTAGATAATAGACTAATCTGACAGCCTGCCCCTTACTATAAAATAAATAGAAATAATAAGTATAAATAAATACGCATTTGGACTAAGACACATTTAAAGAAATAAAAAATATACTGGTCATATAATGCGTCATTTTCATAACACGTTTACATAGTTAAAGCCTTATTATTATTATGAGCCTATTATGTCCCACTGCTGGGCAAAGGCCTCCCCCCTTTTCTTCCATCTGTCGCGGTTTTGAGCTGTATCTGGCCAGTCCTTCGAAAATGAGTCCAAGTCATCCCGCCATCGCCTACGGGGTCTTAATAAAAATAAAATTACGATCGCTTCTTTTGTCTTACGAAAGTTACTCATACAAAGTATATGGGTAACTATGGTTACACAAAGGAATCAATTAAGTTTTGTTTTAATGAAAGCCCTTAACTACATGTTTTTTGAGAATGACTAATAAGGCCACGTAATTTTTGGTACCAATTTTAAATAAACTTTTTATGGCGACCCTATTAAGAGTTCCTAATTCCGGTGTACCTTAAACCCGTTCCACACCTTCCGATCCTACCCGATCCGACCCGATTTATCCGATGAAATCGGAAAATGTGTAGTGTAATTGTTACGATCTATTACACTACACATTATCGGATTTCATCCGATAATTAGGATCTGATCCGAAGGTCTGGAGCGGGTTTTATTGGCCATGATTTCCGGAGATGCCACGACTTTGCGCGACAGCGACAGCGGTCTGTCTCGCTCACTCGTATGGCCTGCAGATCTCGCTCAACTCAACGTCATGGCATGTTCGTTCGCGCCGAGCGGCGCCCATAGGAGTGAGCGAGACCATGACGCCGCGCTTGGACCTTCCGCTCCCACCAATGGCCGTCGCTCGCCGCTTCGCTGGACGTACGAAGTCGTGGCCTCGCGTAAATAACCTTTTTACCGCCAAGGACGCTAATAAAAGAGCTTAATTTTTTTTTAATGCTTCTTTTAATTTCATTCCATATTATATATTTGTATATTTTAAATACAATTGATGTAAGAAATAAACCGGCTTCTTAGGGTTCTTTACCTGAATCCGCAAAAGGTTAAACCTTATGCACAACCAAAAGATACAAACACTTTATTTATTTATTTACTTTATGGTGTATGTTGTGTTGACGCTTGCAGGGAATCTAAACCTAAGTATCTATAAGGTATCTACTTCCCGTTAACTTAAAATCGTTAAAATTGGCAAGAATCAACATCAATTAACACAAGTTTATAAAAACGTCGGAAAATCATGGATCATTACATAGTATAAAACAAAGTCGCTTTCTGCTGTCTGTCTGTC
The DNA here is from genome assembly GCA_905147355.2 of Apotomis turbidana. Lineage (NCBI taxonomy): Eukaryota > Metazoa > Arthropoda > Insecta > Lepidoptera > Tortricidae > Apotomis > Apotomis turbidana. The sequence continues at coordinate 3,948,829 of LR990307.1, read as the reverse complement.
TGTCTGTCTGTCTGTCTGTCTGTCTGTCTGTCTGTCTGTCTGTCCTTATGTATACTTAGATCTTTAAAACTACGCAACAGATTTAGATGCGTTTTTTGATTCAGGAGTAAGCTTTATAATATGTATAACACATGCATAATCTATCAGCATTGCACCCGTGTGAAGCCGGGGCGGATAGTTATATATATTACAGTACGTAATTATATATTTTTTTATACTCCCAGACTTTAATCTGTCAATTATAATTTCACAGACAAAATCACAATAACGCACTTTTTAATCCTGTAATAAAATTCTATACTCTATGGTACCCGCTACAGAACTTTAATATTTATAAGACATCTCTCTACACAACTCTAATAATTTCAAAAAGAGAACATAAGCTTATTTGATGTTCACTGATTGGTTGAAATTAATTGTCGAAATTAATTGCCATGGCCATAGCGATCATGTGTTTTTTTTAATAGGTCAGTTTTAGTCGAACGAAAAAGGTTACATCAAAAATTAAAAATCATATTGGAGAATGACGATTAAAGTAAAATATGTTTTTCTGAGGTTTGCTCGTATAAAAAGTATTGTATGCAATAGTTACACAATTAGGTCTTAAAGTCTCGTACCTTACATAGGCCACTCGGCAAGCCTTATGACCTAAACGCGGTACTCGACTTTAAGAACCTCCATTGTGCAACGATTGCATAAAATACTATTATGATTACAAACTTATTTGCAGATGATAAACTTAATATATCGATGAATGGGGACAACAGATTTGCAACGGCAAAGTTTGTCACTTAATGTTGTCAAACGATGAACACTGAATAAACTATATTTTTGTTAGTATATTCACTTTTATCGCTAGTACGGAACCCTCGTTGCGCGAGTCTGACTTGTACTTGGCCGACGTTTTTTAAGTATAGGTACATATAAATATTTCGTATTATGACATCTTTTGTTATGTTAATCAACCTTATTGTTATAGCAGGGAAGGCGGACCTAAACAAATGAATAAACAATAAAACTGCATAAACAATTTTTTCTTACAAATATAAATAAACTAGCTGTAAACCCGGCTTCGCTCGGGTAAAATGTAAGCAATCGCAATATACACTTCACAATTATGATATTTTAATGTATTATATATTTGACAAAAGATTCCCAAAAAAATTGTGAAGAGTTTTAATATTGTCAGCTGAGTCCCGGGCCGCGGTGTTACCCGCGGTTTATCAGAATATACTAAAACCTAATTATGTATTGTTCAGATACTCATATTCATCATTGTACTATAGTTAGGAAGCCTATACAGGTGTAATCGTTACATGACCCGGTGATTATTCGGTAATTATAAGAGATGACTATTGACTAACAAACCTTAGGTAAACTTCTTTCTTTTCTTTATTGAACAAAGCTTTTCAGTTTATTTTTGAAGCCGAATCTTTTTATTCATTGCAATAACGATGCATTTTTTTCTCGGCATTGTATGCATTTTGCAACTCAGAACACGCACAATCAAAATCTAACCGGTCAAGAGCGAGTCGGTCTGGCGCACCCAGGGTTCCGTACAAACACTTATCCCATCTTAACTGGGCGGGTTAAATTAAGTTTGCACCTGGTATGTATACAGCCAGGTGGCAGACGGACAGACAGACGGACAGCGAAGTCTTAGTAATAGGGTCCCCTTTTTACCCTTTGGGTACGGAACCACCCAAATACCTGAATAAATTTTATAAAATACATGAAAAACACTGTTAGTGCTTAATATAATATTTGAGGATTGCCCTTGATTTCACTGGGATCCCATCATCAGATTCCGTCTTGGTAGTAATGGATCCACATCAGGAGTATACTCTCTCAAATAAAAAAATAATTTTGATAATCGATTCACAATTGAAGGAGAAATTAGTGAACATACATGTAAAAAAAAAAAAAACAAAAAGAAACATACTTACATTGGTACAGTGAAACATAGAACCTCCTCCTTTTTTTTAAGTCGGTAATAAAAGTGGGCTACCAAATTATTACAAATCCACTTTCCTATAAATAAGTAACAAATTTGCAACTCCTTCCTCATCCCACGGGAACACTACTATCATTTAATGGAATGCACTCTTTTCCTTACTGTTTTTCTCGTAGTAAACACGTGTACACTTTATTTATAATTTTACGTTCACGACTGTGAATGGTTTTCGGCATTTAATCTGGATATTTTTCTTTTAAAGAAACCGCCACGAATGACATTGACATTGTTGACAAACCAGCATAAAATCAAAAACATTGCCAGTGTAAGAAATTAGTTCCAGTGAAATTCCGCAATATGGCGCATCCTCAAATACAGGCTTTACGGTTAAACAATTCACCACGTCAATCGGTGTGAAATTGTTTAACATTTTCTGAACGCAACAAACGCGTTTCTGAAGGCATGTCAAAGAAAGCAATATGGCTGAAGGTTTAAATGTCATTATTTAATATTTTAAATCACAAAATACTCGGCAATCCGAATTTTGCGGATATATGTTGTCGATTCGAAACTCTTATTTTTTTACGCTTATTAATTCGAGATAGGTTTCGATCGGGTCTACCGTACCCCGTGACGAAATTATTAATATAGATAAATATCGGACAACCTCACACAAATCGATCTAGCACCAAATTAAGCTCAAGAAGGCTTGTGTTATGGGTACTAGACGACGATATACGTACTTATATAGATAAATATATACTTAAATACATAGAACAACCATGACCCAAGCACAAATATTCGAGTGCATCACACAAATATTTGCCCTGGCCGGGATTCGAACCCGGGACCGCCGGCTCAGTAGGCAGGTGTCTACAAACCGAGCCAAACGCGTCGTCATATTTGCCTAATCATATGAGAAGTCTTATATTTTTGTTTCCTAAGGAGTTTATTCGCTAGTGCGATTATGCCATTGCATTAAGAGGCCTTATTCCTTTTAAAACATGTAAAACGCCGATTGTTTAGACAGTTTTCTCTATGATCAAACATGTTTCTTAACATATTATTGATGTTACTACCTAGAACAGGGCTATTGGGATTTATTGGTACCTATATATTTGGAACCTACAGTTTGAATTTTTCATTGATAATTTTTGTTCGAAAAACTACTCCAAATTGACAAAATTCACCTGGAAAATTCGTATTTTCAACTTATTTTCGACTGCACGCACTGAAAGCATGAAATAGCTACGTTACTACCTAGAACTCGGGAAAAAGTATTATTCACTTCAAAAAGTTGGTTGAAATTATCAATATATATATGAAAAAAAAAAAATTAAAAGGAATAAGGCCTCTTAAACAAGAACATAAAAATACATGTCAGAATCTTAATCTAAACATACAGTGACCAGACATTTAGTGAGGTAATCCACCTATCTTTAGCACATTTTTTAAACTAAATGCTGATTTTTTAGACATTTTTCTCTATGATCAAACATGTTTCTAAACATATTAGCAATATTAGTACAGTTTAGAACAGGGCCATTGCGATTTATTGGTAGGTATAGGTATATATTTGAAACCTACAGTTTGAATTTTTCGTTGATAATTTTTGTTTCAAAAACTACTCTAAATTGACAATATTCACGCAGAAATGGTTTTTTCAAGTTATTTTCGATTGCACGCAATAAAAGCATGAAATAGCTATGTAAGTATGAATAATTCAGGGAAAAGTATTATTCACTTCAGAAAGTTGGGCGAATTTATCAATGAGTATATTTGTCATAATAAGAAAAAAAAAGGAATAAGTCCTCATAAATCTAGCAATACTCGCTAATCCTTCTTCCTAAGTCTAGCGCTGGCGATTTCCAAGCTTTCCTGCCATTGAATAACTTCCTCGGGAAATTTCTTAATGCTCTCGAATCCAGGAAGGTCTGCCATAGCTATCGACACGTCGAGGCCCACGACGTGAGTCCGTGAGAGGACTACGGCCCGCACGAAGTCATCCTTCAACGTGATAAACTTGTGTTCCAGGTAAACACTCTTGTCGTTCCAGCATAATATCTGCAATTTTTTTTAAATTAAGTCTTTAGTACTAAAATCTAAAATAAATTAAACATAGCTAAAAATAGGTCTAGAAAACTGTGCCCCCGCGGTATGGTCCCGAAGACGCTGGCAGCATTTCCTCGCTGAATCGCAATGCTGATGCGTTGTGCGAGGAAGCTGCCAGCTCTTCGGTCACCAGTAGACTCAATGAGCCTTTTGCTGAGATTAATACATACCTACTTCATCTGTAAAAATTTTAATGAGATAAAACTTGGTGACAGACGGACAGACAGACAAACAGACAGACAGGCAGCGGAATCTTAGTAATATTAGGGTCCTTTTTTACCCTTTGGGTACGGAATCCTGAAACCGCACTCAAATTGGTTCATCCGTTTGGGCTACGATGCTTCAGACAGACACACAGATACAGAAATACACAGATACACAGTTATTTCACAACACTAATTATTTTTCTTTTTAACCGACTTCAAAAAAAGGAGGGGGTTCTCAGTTCGGTTGTGTTTTTTTTTAACTCCGTCATTTATTAGTCGATTTGGAAAATTCTTTTTAGCTTCATGAATAGACATCTCAAGGTTGGTCCCATAAAATTTTGGTGAAGATCGAATGACGAGATCCACGAGAAATCGAAGGAATCCCTGAAATTTTATAGGCACTCATAATATTTTTCATATATTTTCTAAAACTATTTAAGTATTTGCATATGGTAGTCATCATCTTCCAATGCTGAACTGATGATGGAAGGTACAACTCCTTAACGGTTAGGAGTTAGGAGATAATTCAAACGAGATGCATGCCTTCAAGACCTCCCTGATCACCCCGCCATAAGTATTTTATATAAATTACTAAAAAGCGAAAAAAAAATTTTTTAACAAAAAAAAGAACCGACTTCAGTAAAACTAAAAAGCCAAAAATAACCCGTTCAAGCACAGATTACATTTGACTCACCCTTTGAAGTTGGTGCCAAACCTCACGTAAACTTTAATATATAAATATAATAAAACTGAGTGGTTTGGGATCGATTTCAAAGGGTGAGTCAAATGTAATCTGTAGAGAGCGGATTTCAAGTAGCAATCTCAATATTAATATGGATATGACTACTTAGTGCAATTTTTTAAATACCTGCCATGTTGTTTATATAGGTTCTTAACAGGCTATTATTATACAACGCACACCGCAAGCAAATAAATAATTAGATTAAATGAATGTTATTTTTGCAACAAACTACATTTAAAGAAAAATATTTTATTATAAATAAAGGAGTTTTTATACAACTCAAAGATAGTAGTTCCTATATATTACGTACCTACATGATAGTTCATTTCAACAATGTCATTAATATTATGGATATCTTGTTTTAGATGGCAATTTGCAAACAATGTTTTTTTGAACTAGAATTGCCAAGAGTTTTAAGTATAAAACTGTTTTATGCAATCGTTACCATCGTGGACAGTAAACATAACGGATGTAAATGTATTTTTCGACGGTGTATGCTTAAAATGCACTGTAAATGAGTATCATTATTGCTTAGACTTCGTTTGTGAGGAAGCACTAATAAACTAACTCAAAATTAATGAATTGTTCTGTAAGCATTGTGGAAGCGAATTATTTTATTTTTACATTTCTTAAAAAAAATCCTAATATTTTTTTTTACTGTGCATTGTGCACAAAAAAATATTAAAGAGGAAGAACTTAAAGAAATAAACTATTACAAAAATTAACAAAAAGACTTACTGCAATAACAGTTAGGCCTACTGACATTTCAGTAAACCTAACTGTTATAACGGTTACGCTTACTGTAATTTCAGTAGGCTCCACTGGGTATTTTTTTCAGTGCGGTGTTTTTATTTATTATCATCATAATTTTTGCCCAGTAATTTACAAAAGCTTCCAAAATCATTTTTACTTTTTTGTTCTAATTAGTTACATTATTTTTGTATGTAGAAAAAATAATAAATTATACCAGTCATATCCATATTAATATTGAGATCGCTACTTCAAATCCGCTCTCTAGTAATCTGTGCTTGAACGGGTTATTTTTGGCTTTTTAGTTTTACTGAAGTCGGTTCTTCTTTTTGTTAATTTTTTTTTTATATACCATACAAATGTTGTGGTCATGTGCACTGTGAATTTGTAATAAATAAATAAATTGATGGATGAATGAAAGAAAGCATGAATGAATGAAATAATGAACAAATAAATAAATAAATTTGTTTATTTGTGTGTTATTAATTAATAAATAAACACAGAGCTTCAGTTCTAACCTTAGTCTCAATTTTGTAAATATTAAATAACTCAATCGGCCCCCTGTAGAAGATGGTGCTCGCGCCTTGTAGGACTCCGCCATTTTGGGCTACGATTTTGTTCCCGAGATCGGTACGGTCGAAGAAATGCATCTTACAGCTATCCAGGATACGGAAATACCGAGCGCTGTTCATGTGGGTGAAGAAGAAGTCAACATCTCTGGTCGTGCAAATACCTGGAAATTATAAACTATTAGTTTTTTTCATGACGAAATCCCTTCCCTTGATTTGTCTAATTTTTTTTGTCTAATTTCAGTTTGTCTAACCACTTTTACCATAATGAACATTTTATCTAAAGTCAATATGTATAATATCATTTCTCATAATTATTATTTAGTCGAAATTCGTTTTGCCTAAATGATCATTTTCATAACTCTTGTTTTGTCGAATATTATTTTATCTAAAACTCACTTTGTCGATTCTTATTTTGAAAATTGTAGGTTAGGTTAAAGACCGAATACTGTAGGTTAGGTTAGGTTTGTTTTATGACCATGGATAGCGGAGCGAGTGAAGCGAGCCGAGCATCAGAATGCTTGCTAAATAAATAAATTAGGCAAAAAATTGTTAGGCAAAATATGTTTATACGAATAAAAAATTAGGCCAAATAAAATGAGACGTAATAAGATTATGTGAAATGAGTATTATACAAAACTACTTTCACTCAAATGAAAATTAGGCAAAGTGAATAGTTATGCTAAATAATATTAGTTTTAATGAAATTAGGCAAACCGAAATTAGGCAAAAAGTTGTTAGGCAAAACAAGGTACACAATTCGAAACCTTAATTTATAAATGGTACACAATAGGCGGCCTTATCGCTAAAGAGCGATCTCTTCCAGACAACCTTTTGGTAGAGGATTAAGCAAAAATAAACAATAAAAGAGTAGGTGGTGAGATAAAACAATTCAGCAACATAAATAACATATAAGACACAAACTTAAATAAATATACTTAAAGATAAACATACATATATATATAAATATATATACATAAATATATTATATAATATTGATACATAATATAGGCACATACACATATAAAACAGGAAAAATAATAGATACAACACAGCTGATATCAGACTTAGTAGGGAAAAAAAATACCAATAGCACACAATAAGCTACGGGAGCGACAAATAGTGATCTTCTAGTTTAACTTTAAAAATAGAAAGTGACTTAGCCTTCCTTAGATCCAACGGAAGAGAATTCCACAATGGAATGGCTTTAACTGTAAAGGAATTCGTATAAAATTTTGACTTTGCTGTCGGAACAGTGAGTAAATAATTTTGAGCGGATCTAGCTGAAACGTTAGCTAAAACGTTCTTTAAGTTAGCGGGGAGTTGCAGGGTTAAAGAGAATACTATAGAAAAGGGAAAGAATATGAAAGTTACGATGAAGGCGGATAGGGAGCCACTTGAGTTGTGAACGGAAACTAGATGGTCATACTTGCGTAGCCCAAATATGAACCTAATGCAGACATTTTGAATACGCTCAAGTTTGTTAAGTTGCTCCTAAGAAAGGTCAACATAGGAAACATCGGCGTAATCCAAAATAGAGAGGAGTAAATTCTGAGCAAGCGTAATTTTAGTAGCAATGGGAAGAGAATTACGAAGTCTCCGCAGAGAACCCACTGAGTCAAACACCTTCCTACTAACCTGGCTGAGCTGAGGCACCCAAGAAAGAGTGCGATCCATGATAATACGTAAGTTTTTAACTTGCAATGAGAAAGGAATCACAACACCATCGAACTGAATATGTGGCAAGTTAGCAGTCGACTTTGGCGATCATCTTAGATGCCAATGCTGATAACTTGCGACTTAGCAGGATTTACTGTCAAACCATAGCATCTACTCCATTCCAAAATGCGCCCTTAATCACAATTCGTTGAGCATATGACCGATGGCAGATTACCAAGCACACCCTGAGAATATATTTGAAGATCGTCGGCATAAAGGTGATAAAAAGAAGATAGGTTACGAGTAATGGAATTAATGAAAATAGAAAATAACAATGGAGACAACATGCCACCCTGCGGAACGCCGGCCAACGTGCTGCACCAAGAAGAACGGGAAGTGTCCACCTTTATACGCTTCCGACGACCGGTTAGATAACTATGAAACCAATCAATAACCGCAGGAGATATGTTAAGAGAACGTAATATCGCCAGTAAAATATCAAAATTGACAGTGTTAAGCGCGTTGCTAAAATCGAGCAGCGTTAGTACCGTCAGTTTCCGGTCACTCATACCTGACCGAATAATGTCTGTAATTTTTACAAGAGCAGTAGCAGTGCTATGACCAGTTCTGAAACCTGATTAAAAAGATCATATTATAATATTAGAATGGATTTGAATAATAAATAGATGATTGATTCCTGCCGATTCTTTCCGCCATCGTTCTGCGCGACAATCCTTTCATCCTCACCACTTAGATAGTTGGCAGTCCACAACTGTGCGCTTTTCTAGAAATTTCCCGCCTCGCACGACTTCATTGCGGAATGAATTGTCGCTTGCGGTATTTCCGGACCGATAGGCTACGACCTTCAAACCTTCAAGAAAAGAGCGTATTCCCACCTGAAAGGCCGGCAACGCACTTGTGACTCCTCTGGTGTTGCAGGTGTCTATGGGCGACGGTAATCGCTTTCCATCAGGCGATTCGTTTGCTGCTTTGGCCCCTATGACATTAAAAAAAATAAAAATAAAAAATATTAAGGGACAATCATACACAAATCGAACTAGTCCCAAACTAAGCAAAGCTTGTACTATGGGTACTAGACGACGATATACACAATATATAAATACATATCAATGTTATCTATAACATCCATGACCCAAGAACAAATATTTGCACAAATATTTGCCCCGGCCGGGATTCGAACCCGGGACTGCCGACTCAGTAGGCAGGTGTCTACAAACCGAGCCAAACGCGTCGTCAAAATGGATGAAATGCTCAAAAAGTCCTTGAGGTACTTACTGTATACAGTTGTCGTTTCATCAATATTGTATTTCCTTTGAAATACTCTTCCGAAATAAACCACAAAAAACGCTCTAATATAGTAACCCGCATCCAAAGAAATAACCAAAATAGCTAAAATGGTTGCTATTATACAAAACATATTATACGATATATATATTAAATAACACATTATTTGAAGATATGAAGCTGTTAGGTATAAGTTTGTCGCACGCTACAATGATAATAGTAATGTATTTAATCAATGCTCACTTTTATAGTAGAGATGGGCATATTTTTAGAGTTCCGTACCCAAAGAGTAAATAACTTTTTGTCAAAAATTACATTCTTGTGACAAGCTTTTATAGCTGACTGTACTTTTATAGCTGACTGTACTTTTCCTTGAACATCCATCAATTGCTTACTGATACGATTCTAAAGGCCCAAACTCGGTAGATTTGCACTATTACAGGCTTCCGTTTCTAGGGCCACCTTCCGGCAACTACTTGAAGACAAAGTACTCATCAAGACGAATCAAACGAGCCGAAACTCAATGGGGTTATGGTTTTATTACGGAGTTCCTATGGCCACCTTCCAGCTCCATCATCAGATCAGCTCCACGTCATCATGATATTGCATTGTCACGCGATTTGCGTATTCGTGCAAAATTTCAGCTCAATCGGAAAGTGGGTGAAAGTAAATAAATGCTTGAAAAAAATGGGACCCTATTACTAAGATTCCGCTGTCCCACCCTCTCTCATCAGGATGATGTATTTCTGTTGCCGAAATAACAAAAAATAGTAAAAACAGAATAAAATAAATCTTTAAGTGAGGCTCCCATACAAAAAAAAGTGATCGGTTGTGTTAACTTTGCACTTTGTATGCGGTGCCATCCATACCGGATGCAAACTTAACCTGACCAGTGAAGATAGTGTACGAAACCCTCGGTGCGTGAGTCCGACTCGCACTTTTTATTTTATGTCATAGCGGGAAAAAACTTTTGAATGACGTTGAGCTAAACATTATTGACAGCTTATTTTTTTTTGCGGATAGGTCGAAGACTACAACTCTATGCAGGCATAGGTGTCGTAAGTTACGGTTATTTTATATATTTTCTTAAATTTCTTTACATACAGAAAAATAAAAACAAGTATTTTTTAGGGTGTACACGATGCAAAGCTCTCTAGTCTAGATCTCTATATCAATATCCACCTGTTAGAAATATGAAATGTTGTCAATTCAATTCAACGTAAAAAAAATAGAAATCAGGCATATCTTCATTGCTACGTTCGATGACTCACTCACATATACGTAGACAATGCAAGATAAAAAATAATCATGCAAGAAAAAGAGCGACCTTGAGGCGACTTCCTTGTCTTGTGTCATATTATAATACTAGCGACCCGCCCCGGCTTCGCACGGGTGTAATGCTGATAAATTAAGCATGTATTATATACATAAACCTTTCTCTTGAATCACTCTATCTATTAAAAAACCTGCCTGCCTGCGTAACTAACCCACCCAAATAGAACCATCAAAATCGAATTCTTCATTCGTAACCTGGTTACAGACCAAGAAAAAAACCGGCCAAGAGCATGTCGGGCCACGCTCAATGTAAGGTTCCGTAGTTGCCATCCTCCATCCTCCGCAAAAGACGAAAATTACGAGAAAGATTTCAAGCTCTATAAAAAGGTCGTAAACGCCAAAGTAACAGTAATTACTTATTACCTTCTGGAAGTTATCGATTATACGCGCCAGATTGAGTGAAATGTTTTAATACAGTATAATACTTAATACTTAACATATAATAATACTTAACTAATATGTGCAACGTTCGAAGTATAAGGACACCGTGCGGCACTTACGTCATTTTAAGAAAATTAAGAATTTTTGCGATAACATAAAACGGCTTGACCGATTTTATTCAATATAGTTTTCATTGAAAGTACTTATAACTTATAAGGCCTCATTCATCACGAATTTTTCCATAATTTTTTTTTCCGTGATTGAAAAGTTAGAGGGGGGGGACGCTATTTTTTTTATTCTCGGCGCCCTATTTACAAAACTGCTGACTTTATAAAAACATAATGTTTGGAGACCCCTATTAGTTTTAAAAGACCCTTTCAACGATACCCCATACACTAGTGTTGGAACGAAAAAAAAACCACCCCCACTTTAGGCGTACGGGAGGTACCCGAAAAAAGGTTTTTTTTTTAGTTTTTATTTTACCGTTTTGTCGACGTGATACATACACATACCAAATTTCACCTTTCTAGTATTAATGATCACGGAGCAAAGCCGCCGACGGACAGACAGACAGACGGACGGACGGACATGGCGAAACTATAAGGGTTCCTACTGTTCCTAGTTGACTACGGAACTCTAAAAATCCTAGTTCGTAGCTAGGGAAAACCCGCATCATAATCCGTTGCGTAGTTTTAAAGATCTAAAGCATACATAGGGACAGACATGAAGTGACTTTGTTTTATACTATGTAGTGATTCCTATCTTTCTTCGCTTCGAATACTACCTATCTCTTTCTTCGCTGTCCTGTGAGAGAATGACGGGCGAAGCTGTCACGTGACAGCTGTCACGTGACAACTGTCACGTGACAGCTTCGCCCGTCCATTGCTGGACGGGAGCACCTCTATAGCACAACTGCAGTCAGTGGTAGGTCACCTTTCATTAGATGTTTCATAGACCAATTAGTTCTAGAATACTGAACTATTGATGTAAACAGGATTTGCAGTATCGACGGAATTTTGATTTTCCTCGGGAATTGCCGGGACTGTGACACATTAAAATTTCCAGGGATAGTTACAAATAAAAGGACGGAATTTTTTTAAATACGTAACCTAATATTTAGCATAAATTAGGTACCTATTTGAAAGAGAACAGGAAGGAAAACCGATGGTGACTGATATTGCGTTTGTATTCATTTCTAGTATAGCGCATAAGAATATACAGGGTGTAAAAAATAATGCAACACTAGCATAAATAATATCTTTAATTACTACTATTATTGTATTACCCACTCCAATAAAACATTTGTTTCTATCTTTAGTTAGGTTAACCTCATGACGGTCAGGTTCATCTATGTGCTGATTTTAATTATTTTGGACCAAATTCGTAAAGGTGAGGTCCTGAAGTGGAGACGTATTTCTTTATTTTGGATCCTCAGATGTCTGTAGTCTGGCGTTTATCAGTTATGGTTAGATTGACTTTGAGTATTCTTTTTGTTATTTTTTCTACTCCAGTACTTTCCCCGATCCCCGGGGATCATCTTGTACACATAGAATGGGATCATCTCGCCCCAAATCAAACTTTTTTATACAATGTCACCAAACATAACCTCCAAGCACGAGGCTATGTTTCCGTAGCCTAAAAACCAAAATTAGGCATATTAGAAATCCACAAACATAACAGTCATTGCAATTAACAGCATACAATAAAAGTAATATAAGCTCGAAGTCAGCCTTACTTAAGTTATGATAATTTTCTATGTCCTAAGTCGTTTTATATTGCCCAAATACCTAAATGAAAATAGGTACTGAAATTCATCATATCGCTTTTATGTTGCCCTGACTTTTTTCCACCCTGTACAGCATTTAGTAAGCCGAATCATTGCACAGAACCAAAAATGAATCATGCTCTAATAAACATTCGAACGTGTTGTACAAAAACAATGTTTTTGTTGAACAAAAGATGTGGCTAATAAAGTTGCATTGATTAAATTAATATGCTAAAATATATCGATTTAAAGTTATTAGTAATTGCGTTATTGTTGTGTTTTCCTGAAAGTAAGTACCTAAATTTTATAAGCCATTTTCTGTGTCACACAAGGGTTAATATTTAATCACTTTATACATAAAATTTCCAACTTCAACGACAGGAAATTGTTATAATAATACATGTAACCAACGAAACAAAACTAAGACTAAAATTTAGTAAATGTTAAAGCTACTTTTAGGGACTACAAGATGTGTGTGATTGATTGCAGACAAACAGTACAAGCCATTTTGCAGCGAATTGTATATATTTAAGTTTTATACTTTAATAAATAAAATAAAAACCTAGAGATGCGCAGAATATGTCACTAAAATGAAAAGAGATGTGTCTTTAAGTCGCCGAGATATGTATCACTCATTTAGCACATTTAGCTCAGTAGATCTTTAGACTATGTCGTTCACGAGTGAGTACCTAGAGAGCTAGAGAATATCTAGATTTAAAAGACGAAACGATGGGAAAAACGCGAGTTTCGGCGAGTAATGCTGAGATGACAGATGAGATACTGAGCTACTTGAATCTTCAGTGAGCGAAAGAGCTAGCGAGCTAAAACAAATGATATATCCAGTGACACTTGAACAAACATCTCTAGTGATTACTTGAGATGCTATGAGGCGAAGCTAGATGCTCAACTGTTCCGATTTAATTGCCAAAATTTCATAATTTTAAAAACATATTTATTACTTTTCTGTATTCCGCTTATAAGGAGTACGTAATCACGATTTTATATTTTTCCTAAGATTACTAATTGTTTTACTATCATATCTACTCATTTTAAAATGTGGTAATTCCAAAACGATGGCACAATGTATAGGTTACTTTAGTCTTGTGTCTAACTAAAAAAAACGAACGACGGCGTTTTAATGATCTAAGCATACATAGGGACAGACATACAGCAGGCAGCGACTTTGTTTTATACTATGTAGTGATTTTATTTATGATATGTAGTAATTTTTACGAGAGTTTATACCGTTTTTATAATTAGTAAAGATGTCTCACGATAGTTTTAATAACATTATGTAGTGATACATAAATCTTATTCATTCTTTAATCCTATTTTCAGCACAAATGTGGAAATGGACCTCCACCCTACAGGTGACGCCGCCATTATACATAGAAGATAACAAACAATTCATTCAGTTTCAATGTGAAGCGTATTTATACACAAATGAATTACTCCGCTGGTATCAGATAAAAGGTATAAGAAACCGGCCAAGTGCGAGTCGGACTCGCGCACTGAGGGTTCCGTACAAACAGGTATCCCATCTTAACTGGCCGGGTTTAGTTTGCGCCTTTGCGCCTGGTATAGCGCCGGATACAGATGAGGTGCAAAGCTAACGCAACCGATCACGTTTGCTGTATGGGAGCCCCACTTAAATATTTATTTTAGTCTGATACAGCCTGGTGACGTGATGACTGACGGACAGCGGAGGCCTGGTAATAGGGTCCCGTTTTTACCCTTTGGGTACGGAACCCTCAAAAGATATCGCCGTTTATGCCGCAAGAAACGTATGTTTAGACACTTTCAAGGGTTTCAAAATTTAATTATTTCTATTAAAGCAGTAACGTCTGCTATTGTAAACCAAATATTTACGATGAGGCGAAAAATTGAAAAATTTAATGGTTCAGGCAATTCATTCATCAATTTTTCGCTTCGGCAATTTATTATCACATAACCCAGAACTAACTATTTATAGTAGTTTATGTGACTGTACATAATGAAGGGTCCGGGTTTGTCCTAACAAAACAGTCTATTTGGATAGATAAAACTTTTTATTTGCTTATGCCGACATTACCGACTAGATTTTAAAACGTTCAAAAAAAATGTGAAAGCATGGTCATCTAAGAATCGGCCCTCTACATGACGTCATCTTGCGGAAAATTTAACACACAATAATAATAGATGAATATGAAAATGGAAATTCAAAATTTATTGATAACATTCGTTACAGGTCATTTTATTTTTACATTTGTTTAATAGGTATGTATAATTTAAATAATTATAATTTATCAATAATTATGAATAATTATAATTAATGTGTATTTATTTATTTAACCTTTATTGCACATCACACACGTTAGGTACAAATGATGGGCCATGCCATGAGGTACTAGTTAACCATAAGGCAATATATTATAATTCT
Source organism: Apotomis turbidana (assembly GCA_905147355.2). Lineage (NCBI taxonomy): Eukaryota > Metazoa > Arthropoda > Insecta > Lepidoptera > Tortricidae > Apotomis > Apotomis turbidana. The sequence continues at coordinate 3,933,632 of LR990307.1, read as the reverse complement.
AACCGTACTATGTAACTTAGAATTTCTAAAATATTATTGTTCATATTGGTTCATATGGAAAAATATTCATCTAAGTCATAAAACAAGTGAATAAGTCAACAAGTAATTGGGGTACAATTTACATACTAAATCCGCCTTAGGGACAAGACACGACATAGCATCGTCGTACGACGCGACATCGTGCCACGATGCGACGTCGTGTCGTGGAAATGCATAAATCCAAAATGAGCATTTTCTTCATGTGACAAGATGCAAAATTAAAATTCATTTTTCAATCTCACGGCGTCGCATCGTGGCACGATGTCGCGTCGTACGACGATGCGATGTCGTGTCTTGTAATTGTGTTTTGGCCCTTACCTTGTAAGATTTTCTGCGCTGTGACTAATCGCCTACACTCTTTTAGAATGAGGGACTTTTCAGATAAATTTTTCAATCACAGATTGGGATATTTCGAAAATTTAAAAATATGGAAGTATATTATTTTTGTATTCTTTATTTGATGATATGGTAAAAATTGGTTGATAAAATTAAATGTTGTCAGTCACCTATAATCATATGCTAAACAGTTTTAAAATAAGATCTCCTATTTTAAGGATCTGAAAGAATATTATTAAACATAAACATGGTTCGACAAAATTACCTACTTGGAGGATGGGAAACGGTTTGGCTGTATAAAACTCTACAGCTATCAGACAATGGAACTGAAATACTCTGTGCAAAAGAAAAGATCCGGGATGGAAAAATCAACATAGAAGAAGAGAGCCACAAAATTTTGATCATATTTCAAAAAAATATTACGCCTTTAGGTAAGTACTGGAGAGATTTTCCTGTCTGGAACGATGCAACTTCCTTCTGATACTTAGTTTATCGATATCTTTTAATTGTTGGCATGATGCTTACTTACTTCGCATTTGGTGACATGACTTGGTCTTGTCTTGTCTTTTCCAGACGTTTTTCAGGACGACATATTTTTAAACTGCAGACTTTCGTAAGTATTGCTTTGCTTAATGTGCAACGCGATAGAAGTGACAGTGAATTGAGTGTGAACTAATTCATCTCGAACTCTTATCGATCACAGGATCAGACAACCTTAGTCCCAAATTAAGCTCAAGAAAGCTTGTGTTATGGGTACCTACTAGACGATGATATACATAATATATTGATAAATATATACTTAAATACATAGAACAACCATGACCCAAGCACAAATATTCGAGCTCATCACACAAATATTTGCCCTGGCTGGAATTCGAACCCGGGACCGCCGGCTCAGTAGGCAGGTCTACAAACTGCGCCAACCGCGTCATTGTTATTATTATGTCAATGTCATTATTATATTTCAAACACTAGCCACACGACGTTCGTGCCAGGAAAATCTCTAGGTCTAGTAATTAATTTAACAATCTTTTTTTTTTTCAAGTATGGCTTGAATATCAGGTCTGGTTAAACATCACTACCAGTGAATCGAACTTTGTGTGGGAGTTTGAACCTGGATTACACATTATAGAAACGTTTCATAGAATGTTTCACTTCATAGACTGACACCAATATTAAACACGTTCCAGACCTTCCGATCCGATCCGATTTATCGGAAAAATCGGATAATGTGTAGTGCAATTGTTAGGATCTAATACACTACACATTATCCGATTTCTTCCGATAAATCGGATCGGATCGGAAGGTCTGGAACGGGTTTAAACTAACCTAACCTAAAATGAAAATTTGATGAAATTACGCTTGCGATGAATGATTTTTAACCCCCGACGAAAAAAGGGTAGTGTCTGTGTATCTGTGTGTCTGTCTGTGGCATCGCAGCACCCATAAATGTGGACTGATTTGAGTGCTGTTTTTTTTAAATCGAAAGTTTGGTTTGCCAGTTTTAGCTTTGTTTGATGAAAATCGGAGCGCTAGTCTATAAAGTATTCAGCTTTTAGTGCAACAATTGACCGGATCTCAGCCGATATTGAAGCTATTATACTTCTTTATTTTTTTTATGACTCATAAAGTAGATTTTTACATACTTGAAAGAAAGCGATCTGTCGATACTAATTCTTCTTTTATTAATCCACAGAAAGATATGTTACCATAGAGCCTAAAACAGACGATGTTATACTCTTCGATGAAAACGCCCGGCTGCGTTTCACCTGCAGTGGAAGTAAGCCTATCGATAACCGAATATACACCTGGTATTTGCAAGGTAAAATAATAATAACCATCTATAAGCCTGATAATGTGTTGGTAGCTAGATCAATCAAAGCGCCAGGCAGTGCTCGTCGACATCACCATCCCGCATGACGAGAACCTCGTGAAGGCCGAGAAGGACAAACTCAGCAAGTACCTTGATTGCGCTCTCGGGGTGACCGCCATGTGGCATGTTGATTCGACGATCATTCTTCGTATAGTCGTTTCGGCGAACGGTCTTTAAGCGAAAAGTCTCGACAAACAACTGTAGGGAGGACTCTCGCTAGATGGCTGGATCAAGGGTTGGATTCAGAAGGCGGTGCTCCTGGACACGGCGCGCATCGTCAGGAGGTTCTACTCTCTGAAGGCCTAACCACCGGTAACATGGGCCCTGCCTCGCTGCCTAAGGCATTAGTGCTCGTGACATCACCATCCCGCATGACGACAACCTCGTGAAGGCCGGGAAGGACAAACTCAGCAATTACCTTGACTTGACCCATGAGATGTCCGCCATGTGGGATGTTGACTCGACGATCGTCCAGATAGTCGTTTCAACGAACAGTCTGAAAGCGACAAGTCTCGACATGCAACTCTAGTGACTCTCGCTAGATGGCTGGATCAACTGGATTCAGAAGGCGGTACTCCTGTTGCGCATCGTCAGGAGGTTCCTCTCCATGTAGCCCTAACCACCGGTAGCCTGGGCCCTGCCTGTCGTCTATTTTAGGTGCTGGCTGTACAACTATGCATTTAACACGACAAGACTATTTAGAAAATAATGATAGGTCTGATGATAGGATTCTGGAAGAGATCGCTATTTAGCGATAAGACCGCCTGTTGTTTACCTCTGCCTGTTATATGAATGTATCTCATGTTGTGTTGTATATTCCTTGATGTTGGAGGTGTGCAATAAAGAGTATTTGTATTTGTATTTGTATTTGATAGGTACTCGAATCTCCAGTAGTTCTGAAGGCCCCACAAGAGCCTTAACCATTCGATGGCTAGCAAAACTATGCTCTAGCCATCGAATTTTTCATCCACTTTCATTTTCATGCATGCTTTTGTTGTACTGTCAGGAGAAAACATTTCTATTTTCTTTTATTGTACTCCAGCCACAGAAAAATCTGTTTATTTTGGAAATTAGTTATTGCTAACTGTAGATTTTTGGAGAGTTCAAATCGCCGTCCGCCCGACTCATAATATCTTACAAATGTTGTTTTATAAGTTGTAAATGTTGTGTAAGTAAATGTAATGAATGTAAGTAAGTAAATGTTGGGTTTTATACAATTTTATTTCGATTATGTTCACACGAACTCATCGGCTAAGCCAACCACTGCCTATTGTCGCACGTTCATGTAAACACAGCTTTAGTAAATTGGAAACGTAATATTGACAAAATAAAACGTTCGGTTAACGTTAAAAGATGTTACTGCTTTAAGAAAAAAATCCTTAGTACAGTGCACGCGCTGATAGAATGAGATTCGAGATTTATACCGGTAAGGCTCGTTCTTATGCCTCAGAACCTCTCAGTTTTCACCCAATTCACCCAAATCCCGAATCTTATTCTGAGAGCTCGCAGACTGTACGTTTTCTGTAGGGTCCCTTCTGCATTTTAGGTTCAGGCAAATACATTACATACGAAATACCTCCAGAGCAAAGATATGATGCATCATCTAACACAAATATTCTGACCTTGGATTTGAATATGAAGCATCACCAGAACCAGTTGTTTTGTGCTCAAGATTATCAGTGTCTGCCCGCAACACAAGCATCACCGGTATTGAGGTATGGAGAGCTAGCGAGGTCAAATATGATCCGACTAATTCACCAAGGCAAAGGAGACATAACAGGTGACATTTAATTTTCATTAGTAACCCTGCCGATAATACTTTTCGAGGAATAATAGTACATTACTGCAGACGCCGGGAATGAGGGGCTTGCCGGGTGAGTATAAGGTTTTAGGTATAGACCGGATAGTGCGAGCCGGGCGGCAAGCCCTTCTCACGGCTAGGCATGTAATAGTACTTTTCTCAAACATATGCCATGAAAACAAATAGTGCGTGGAGGCCCTCCGCGCGGAAGAAGTGAAACTTCATAATGTGGAAATTAAAATAGGAAGGGGTAGAAATTGATTTTTAGTGAACTCATATTGTTTCTTTAAGACAAACTTTATTAACATTGCTTACAATTCACAGTTGATCGCATCTTTTAATTATCATTTTCGAGTGGAGAAATATCCAAATCTATAACATTTACAATGGGATTATGATAACTAAAGTAAGATGCGAAATGTTTCAGTTTTATTTTTTGTTGTTGAAATGTGCGTATGTTATTAAAATAGTAGACAAAAAATAGTGCGTGGAGGCCCTCCGCGCGGAAGAAGTGAAACTTCGTAATGTGGAAATTAAAATTGGAAGGGGTAGAAATTGTAATTTCAAAAGAGAAAACCTAACAATCAATTGATATTCACAAGAGACGTACCTTGACATAACCTTAAATCCGTCGCTTTATCCGTGGGATTGTTGCGTTGAACGTTTAACGCAACAGTGCTTTCCTACCCCCTCCACGGTAGCGTTAAACGTTTAACGCAACCTTGTTGGAAGTCGCATTAGAAGTTTCACTTCAATAAAAAAGTAGGTACACCAATTAACGTACGCTTCGAAGCCTGTTATAACGCACTGTATGACGACATTTCATGGCATGCATGAGATAAAAATTATAATTTAACCAATAATAGTAATAATAATAGTAGTTTATGCAACTGTTGCATAATGAGAGGCCTTAAATGCGAGTGTAGTTTTAGCCGATGGCGGCGGTGGCTCCATAACATCATCATATATCGTAAGGTTATGAAATAACATCACTGCCAAGTAAATGTAGGTATTTACTGATATATTTGAACTAGTACAAACGAAGACATAGTTAACTAAACACCCATAGACCTTAACACGTTGTGCTAAGGTTTATATATTAGTTTAAAAATGTACAACTATCAGTGTCTTCGTTTGTACTAGTTATAGTAATGCAACAATACGGGTATATTATAAAATATACGTATAACTTATACCTTCGCTCTAATACTATCGTTGTTTCAGACAAGCCACTAGTAAGACCAGAAAAGTTCATAGATAATAATAACTCACATATTGAATTAAAATGCTACGCGTTTTTACAAAAAAGAGAACTATTGTCATGGTACCAGATAAAAGGTAATTAATATAAGTGAAGGACTCACATGGTATAGCTATATATATATGAGTTCGAAACGTCGGGCCGTACCATTTTTATAATTATTGGTGTAAGTCTGAATGACAATTCGTCGCTACAAATCGAAGGAATTGACAACATTTCATATATCTCTAACAGGTGGCAATTAATGTAGATATCGAGAGAGCTTTGGGTCCTGTACACCCTAAAAAATGATGAGTTTATTTTTCTGTAAGTATGTAAAGAAATATGAGAAAATACAGGAAATAACCGAAATTTATGACAACTATGCCTGCATAGAGATGTAGTCTTCGAACTCTCGACAAAAAAATCAAGCTGTCAATAATGTCAAGCTCAACGTCATTGGATTGTATCATAGTTTTGGAGTTCCTACATATTAGACTGAGTAGATTTGAACAAATTCATAATAAAATAATTAGTAATCTTAGAAAAATATATAAATCAGTGATTACGTCCTGTTTCTAAGCGAAATACAGAAAGTAATAAAATTGTAGCTTTAAAATAAATAAATAATAAATAAATAAATAATAAATATATATTAAATAAATAATAAATAAATAAATAATAAATAAATAATAAATAAATAATAAATAAATAAATAATAAATAAATAATAAATAAATAATAAATAAATAATAAATAAATAATAAATAAATAATAAATAAATAATAAATAAATAATAAATAAATAATAAATAAATAATAAATAAATAATAAATAAATAATAAATAAATAATAAATAAATAATAAATAAATAAATAATAAATAAATAATAAATAAATAATAAATAAATAATAAATAAATAATAAATAAATAATAAATAAATAATAAATAAATAATAAATAAATAAATAATAAATAAATAAATAATAAATAAATAATAAATAAATAATAAATAAATAATAAATAAATAATAAATAAATAATAAATAAATAATAAATAAATAATAAATAAATAATAAATAAATAATAAATAAATAATAAATAAATAATAAATAAATAATAAATAAATAATAAATAAATAATAAATAAATAATAAATAAATAAATAATAAATAAATAATAAATAAATAATAAATAAATAATAAATAAATAATAAATAAATAAAATAAATATTAAGGGACAATCATATACAAATCGACCTAGTCCCAAACTAAGCAAAGCTTGTACTATGGGTACTAGACGACGATATACATAATATCGTCGGCCGTAGGTTCAATTGGGGTAAGGGACAAAATACGCAAAATGAGTTGAATATACAGTTTTGTTCAGAATTTTCCGCTCTATCGAATGGTGTATATAAAAAAATCTAGCTTGAAAAAAGTGTTCCTTACGCTACTGATTTTTATGGGTTCAAAATCAAATCTGACCCACAAAAACCATGTATCTGTTTTTTATTTTAATAAAGCAACATCAAATAGGGTAACTACTGCCACCAATCCACTTTGAATAAGGTAAAGGTCTTTCCAATAGAGGAATTACCTTTACATGACTTATTTTTGAAGACAATCTTATGAAACTGGCTTTTACACTAATGCTTTTTTTTTGCTCATGAATAAATAACACCCATACCTTAAAATGATTGCACGAGCTTTGAAAAAAAAGCTCCTTACCCCAATTTGCCATCTTATATTTTTAACAATGTGAACCTTACACCAATTTGGTTAAGACGTTATTTAGGTTTGATCCGATTTATATTTAGATTCCGTGTCCGTTACGCTAATTTACTCGTGAGAATCAATGAATCCCTGTTACCTTTATATACAAACACATCTAACTTCATATTATTTTAATCTATTGACAATAAAGAAAGTGTTATGTTGCAATAAAATACCTTCATCAGTTTTATAACCTTTGTTTATACGGGTATCTGTGTAAACTGAATGTTAATTTTTGGCTTTACTAAATCATTGAAACTACTAGCGTAGTTTGACTTATTTAGATGCAAACTCTTACGATAGTGAAGGTATTCAAATAAATTTGGTAAGAAAATTTCAAATTTAGTAATTAATCCACCCAGAAATGTAGGTGTCTATTTATGTTATTAGGTATAATTCGTCAGTTCGGCGTCTCTGAACGTCAGTAAGTACTGAACTCTATTTTGACAGCTCGTGATTGTTATTCTACCCGTGAAGTGTTTTTGTTAGAGGTTTTACTCTTCTGTAATCCTGGCCGACTCCAACTGACTCATGTCAGATATATATTTGTACTTGTTTTTTTATATAGAATTGTAAAAAGCCCTTGTCACTTGTGTTATTTCTTCTGCTAATATATTTTATATTATTTATATAAAATGTGGTTTGTTTTGACATTATAAGAGGTTATGTGCTCAGCGTATATAGTAGAAACGTTGTTGTAAATATGTCGGAATCTACGCATAATAATTTTTCACATGAAAAGTTACGCGGACGTGAAAATTACGTCGAGTGGAAATTTGTGATGAAGAATGCGTTAATTCATGATTATTCATGGAACTGCATTGTTGGCTACGGTAAGGACGACAAAACGACGGCCGAGGTGAGAGTTCGACTTGACGAAAAAGCGAAATCGAAAATTTGCTTGAACGTTGAAAAGTCATGTTTTTCACATCTAATGTCGGCGCAAACCGCGAAAGCTGCGTGGAATGCACTGGAAGGTGCTTATGATGATAAAGGACTCGGTTCGAGAGTGCGTACTCTCCAGAATTTGTGCGCTGTCAAACTTGAGAACTTCAATAGCATGGAAGCTTACGTCAATGTGATAATGTCACTAGCGCAGCAATTGGCAAATATGAAAAACCCATTGATGACGAGTTTCTGGGTGCGTTGATGCTCAAAGGTTTACCGACGGAGTACGAGCCCATGATCATGGAACTTGAGCATTCGGGCGCTAACATTACTGCTGATTTTGTCAAAACCAAGTTGCTGCAGGATCAACGTTGGACAAATCGTGGAGATTCGAGTGAGTGCTTGTATTCATCCAGAAAAAGCGCTACTGCAAATGACTCCGGAACGAGAAAAGCGCAACACAGTAAGGGCGAGTCAAAAGCGAAGGATACTTCTGGTCGGAAGCGGGAACCGTGGTGCTGGAAATGCCGACAAAAGGGACATTTGAAGAAGGACTGTCCGAATGACAAAGATTCTTCAGGACACTGTGTTTTGTCGGCGTATAGTACTGGACCGACGACGGAATCTTCGTGGTACATAGACTCTGGCTGTACGAATCATATGAGTGGCAGACGTGATTTGATGACAGATTTTAAATTGCGTGATGGTTCTGTCACTATTGCTAGTGGTGAAAAGCTGAAATGTACAGGTATAGGTAACGTTAAGTTGTTTGATAATGCTATATTAACTAACGTGTTGTATATACCTAAATTGTCTGTAAATTGGATATCCGTTTCTCAATTGATTAAGAATGGTTGTATTATTAATTTTGATACTAATGGTTATACAATTTCTAATTTGAGCGATGTTTTAATTAAGGCGAATGATGTAGGAGGTGTGTACAAACTTCAGACCTGCAGTCTAAGGGCGAATCTGACAATTAGCACTGCAACTTGGCATCAACGGCTTGGCCATTTAAGTGGCAATAATATGAAGCTTTTGAAGCAGGGACTTGCTAATGATATTAGTTTTAAGGAGGACCCTTGTATAGACGTCGCATGTGAGGTTTGTTTAAAAGGAAAGCAAGCGCGTTTTCCTTTCGCCAGCAATCCTGAGAAGTCTGTGGCTGCCAATCGGTTGGATCTGATCCATACAGATTTATGCGGCCCTATACCGGTAAATTCGCTTGGTGACAAGAAGTACATCCTGACATTCTTGGACGATCATACGAGGAAGGTGTTCGTGTATTTCCTGAAGCGGAAAAGCGAGGTGAGTGAATACACGAAAAACTTTATTAATCTAGTCGAAAATCAAACTGGGAATAAAGTCAAGGCCCTGAGGTCTGATAACGGTAGTGAGTACGTGAATAGGAACCTACAAAACTTTTTGAAAGGTAAGGGGATTGTCCACCAGGTAACCGTGCCGTATAGTCCACAACAGAACGGTTCCTCGGAGAGGCTTAATCGTACCCTTCTAGAAAAAGTAAGGTGCCTATTGTACACGTCAAACCTAGACCACAAGTTTTGGGCAGAAGCTGCCAACACGGCTGCGCATTTAATAAACGTGTCACCGTCAAAAAGGCTTGCGGGTAAAACTCCCGAGGAGGCCTGGACTGGTAAGAAAGTGAGTTTAAGGCACTTGCGTGTATTTGGATGCGAAGCTTTTGCTCATGTTGACAAAGTTAAAAGAAATAAGCTGGAACCTAAAAGCAAGTGTTGTATATTTATTGGCTATGAAATGAATGGATATAGGCTTTATGATTTGACCAAAAATGAAGTTTTTCGCAGTCGCGATGTTGTATTTACCGAGTCTAAATTTCCAGGTGTCAACCACAAGAAGGCCGTGGAGATATTCTTTCCTGCGAGCAACGATGGAGCTTCTGCAGAAGATATTCGTACGGGATACCAGCCTGAGGTTGATTTTGTGGTGGAGATGCCACTGTTACCGGAAATGCAGGCTCAGAATGAGGCGGAGATTTTACCGTTACCGGAAGTAGAGGTTGAGAATGAGGCGGAGATACCGACCGCGCCTGATGTTTGGTTCGAGGCGGATGGCCAGATGCCAAGTTCATCTACTGACACCAGTAATGTATTTCGTGAACCGCAAAATCATAGACCAGCCTATAATTTACGACCGAGAATACCGAAAACAATGTCTGCACTTGAGGTAGAGTCGAGTGAACCGACAACTGTCAAGGAGGCTTTGCAATCGAGCGATAGCAAGCTGTGGAGGCAAGCTATGCAAGATGAGATTGATTCATTCAATAAGCATGAGGCCTGGGAGCTAGACACACCGGCAGATAAAAATACTGTGAAAAATCGGTGGCTATTTAAAATAAAACGCGATGCGAATGGAAAGGTAGCTTGTTATAGAGCGCGATTAGTTGCCAAAGGATTTACTCAAATGTTTGGAGTGGATTACATGCAAACGTATGCTCCAGTAATTCGTTATGGCTCGTTGAGGATGCTCCTTTCTCTTGCGGTCGAGTTAGATCTGAAAATTGATCATCTAGACGTGAAAACTGCTTTTTTGAACGGGAACTTGAGTGAGGAAATTTATATGTCACAGCCGGAAGGTTTTATTAAACAAGGAGATGAACATAAAGTGTACAAGCTCAAGAAAGCCGTGTACGGATTAAAACAGGCGTCTCGTGCCTGGTACGACAAGGTGAAGCAAGTTTTAGTCGCAGAGAAGTTCACGCAGAGTAAGTACGAGAGCTGCATCTTCAGTCGCCGAGTGGGTAAGAGAACCATTATTATTGCTCTATATGTTGACGATTTTTTCGTTTTTTACGATTGTGATGAGCTTTCTAAAAGACTAAAATCATCACTGAAATCTCACTTTACACTAAAGGATTTAGGTGAGGTGAAACAAATGCTAGGAATTAAGGTAGATCGTACTGGTAGCGAGTTATAGCTAAGTCAGAAAAACTATATCGAAAAGTTGCTTGAATGTTTCGGTATGAACGACTGTAAGGTCACCAAGACGCCCTTAGACGTAGGTCTGAAGTTTGCTGATAGTGTTACTTGCGATACTAGGCTACCATATCAGGAGTTGATAGGATGCCTGATGTATTTGGCTGTGACTACTAGACCTGACATCTCATTTGCCACGAGTTTTCTCAGTCAGTATAATACCCGCTACACAGCGGAACATTTTGCTGCAGCCAAGCGTGTATTACGTTACTTAAAGGGCACAATGAATTTAGGTCTCGTATACAGAAAAAGTTTTGTACATGACAAATTCCGTGTTTGTGGTTTTACTGATGCTGATTATGCTAATGGTACAGATCGTAAATCATATACGGGATATGTTTTCAAACTTGGTAGGAAGGTCATTTCCTGGGATTGTTACAAGCAATCTTGTATCGCACTTTCGTCCACCGAGGCGGAGTATATTGCTTTGTCCAAAGCTGCTAAAGAGGCGGTGTACGTACGTGCGATCTTGGGTGAACTGACGGGTCATTCTGACTCTGTTACCCTGTACAGCGACAACCAGTCAGCGGCGAAGCTTGCCACGAACCCAGTTTTCCACAAACGGTCTAAGCATGTGGACATTCGATATCACTATATTCGTGAAGCCGTTGACAACAATATTGTAGAGTTTAAGTACATGCCTACTGATCAAATGACTGCTGATGTTTTGACGAAGGCATTGCCGAATTGTAAGCACAAGTCATTTGTCCAGGACATGCTGGAAGTCGTCCAAGATTAAGAGGGCGTGTTAGAGGTTTTACTCTTCTGTAATCCTGGCCGACTCCAACTGACTCATGTCAGATATATATTTGTACTTGTTTTTTTATATAGAATTGTAAAAAGCCCTGGTCACTTGTGTTATTTCTTCTGCTAATATATTTTATATTATTTATATAAAATGTGGTTTGTTTTGACATTATAAGAGTTTTGTTAAGCGGATAGTTTAAAAAAGTGGGCTAAGAATGTCGAAAAAAATTATAACCAATGGAATACTGGAGGAGGTATTAACACGTTCTTTATTAAAAGTTTTTGATCTGGGGGCACGGCAGTGCCCCCGCCAAGTCGAGCAAACGCGCTTGCCGGCACGCCGTAACATCCTTTTCTCGAAGCCATTCAGACCATTTTCAAACTCCCAGTATTTCATTACGGACAAAGCTAGAAGCCTGATTTTTAATGACCAGGAGAGCATGATATAACCTAGGCATATTCTAAATTTCATTCAATTTGAACCAGTAGTTTAGAAATTATTGCCAGTCAAAGTTCCTTAATTTTGTCACTCACTGATTCACTGACTCACTCATGATCATACGAATTCTAAGTTACTTCTAGAAGACACACAGGCTTGAAATTTCGTGCTCTATTACGGTTTGGTGTACAAATCATTAAAAAACCTAAACATTACAAAATTTCCGTGTAGTTTTCCAGTTATGCGAGCTGCATAGATAAATTTGTATTTCCTTATGAACCCTATAAAAAATACACGATTACAAAGTTAACTTTGCGGTTCATATAACCTTCGGTTTAGATACTAAGACCTCAGGCACAGAATACTTATTACCTAATACATACAGAATGGACACGCTCATCGCCGTACCGAATTGAGTTACCTCACCCCGCAGGGGCAGTGAGTTGGAATCGTGATGGTAGCGATGATGATGATGATGATGATGATGATGGTGGTAACTGGTGGCGGTGATGGGGGTGCTGGTGATGATGATGATGATGATGAAGCTGGGGACTGGTGTTGGTAATGAGGGGGTTGGATTGTTCAGATGATGATGGTGACTGGTGGTGGCGATGGGCGTGTTGGTGATGATAATGGTGGTGACTGATTCTGATGAAGGTGGTATTGGTGATGATGATGATTATGATGAAGACGATGGTGGTGACTGTTGGTGATGATGATGATGGTGGAGTGGAGGTGACCGGTGGTGATGATGGGGGTATTGATGGTAATGAAGATGGTGGTGACTGGTGGTGGTGAGGGAGGTGTTGGTAATGATGATGATGATGATGATGATGATGGTGGTGATTGGTGATGATGATAATTATGATGACGACGATGGTGGTGACTGTTGGTGATGATGATGGAGTGGAGGTGACCGGTGGTGATGATGGGGGTATTGATAGTAATGAAGATGGTGGTGAGGGAGGTGTTGGTAATGATGATGATGATGATGATGATGATGATGATGATGATGATGATGATGGTGGTGATTGGTGATGATGATGATGGTGTTGTTGTAGATGATTAATGATGATAATGATGATGACGATGACGATGATGATGCCGATGATGGTGATTAGGTATGATGATGGGGGTGTTGATTCAGATGGTGATGGTCGTAGTGGTGATGGATGATGACGATTGTGATGGTTATAAAATCAACATCCTCACCACATTACCACCACGACCATTACCACAACCACATCCCCAACACAATAACCACTACCATTACCACTACCACCATCATCGCCGCCATCATCACCGCCCTCATCATCACCATCGTCATGAGAGGAATCAGGAGAAGGATCATTATCTATAATGAGAGTGGTCATTATGGATCATGAGAGGGAGTGACAAGTCTGTGTGGTTTACATTTAGTTAATGTCAACTTCAGTAGTGTTAAAGTGCAAAACTCCGCAATTTCGGAGTATAATAGACTAAGAAGTAATTACCGTCCTGGCTTGTCAAAAATCGCTTCATCAAAACTTTCGAGAAAAGCCCACAGAGACAGAGAGTGGGCTTTAAGAAAGACAGTTGCGGATACACAGCTAGTAGTCCTTAAAGGAAAAATAAGGACGACCTGCACTTACAAAAAGAAATGAGATCCCATCAAAAACATTACATGTAAAAAAATTGCAAGTCTCGCAACCTTCTACCGACAAAAGTTGTGAGATACAATATAAAACCAAGTCGGTTAATTTATTCAGTACCTATCAAAGTGACCCTTCGCCTATATGACAACTTTGACATACATTTTCACCGGATTACATAACTAAAAACATGTTCCGAAACGTTTAAAAATGTTATAATTTTTAACCCTTTTTCTAGTCAACAAACATAATTTCAATTTAATTCATTCAACCTTTATTTTATTCGCTAATTTAATGATCAAATAATTTTATAATAATTAATTAATCGAATTGCATATTTTTTAAATAAAATATTCAATAATAATGTATTAAAATACAATCAAATTCACAAATGTATTCATTTCTTATATGGTAACATTGTATACAAAAATTGCTCGTTCATCTAGTCTTACCTGTGTAACAGAGCTTTCAAAATCCACTGACTCACGACTCTTGTAACGGACTTGCTTTCTTTGTACTCTTTGACTTCGAAATATTATACCAGTTTAAGATATACAGTCCACGATCATTTCACCACCAAAATACCAAATATCCCGAAGAACTGAAGACAGTTACGGAAACTTTTCATGGTCCTTACGAAGCCTTCGAAGGAAAGGAGGACTGGACAGTGAGAACGAGCAGAGTCGACAAGCGGCCCTGGTTATTCAAATTGGCGTCGGGCATATCCAGCTTCGAGGAAGTTACCGTGCTGACATTCGTCGTGTCCCATCAGCCAGGACATTCAACGGCGGGTGAACAAAGCCAGGACTTACGGAGCGTCCCAATTCATCGGGAGTCTACATACCTGACCAGCAGTCAGTTACGTTAGCCCATCCAGATAAATTGAACCAGGCAGCTAGCATTCAACGGGTCAAGACATTCAACAATAGAACCATTTTGAGCATTCAAGCGGCAACAAAGAAGACACTACAGAAGAACAAAGGATACAAATTAGTGAGATCGTTCCTATTCCTATTCATTCACATCACAATTCACTGTAGTTTTTCTTGCTTCTCATCCATTTCCATTCATTTCATCCAGTGGTTCATCACAAATTCATTATTTAGGCATTATATGACAGCCTAAAATTCATTCCATATATTCATTTGTTCATACAATTTCATTTCACAATTTCATTCATTGCCATAAACTGGTCAGTAGCGAGATATTCGTATTCATTACAATAATTCATATTAGTTATCAAGCGTATAACCTCGTTAATTGATCACAATCAAATATTTACAAAAATCAGCACATACTTTCACTTTTCATTATTTCGATACATCACATTCACTCATAATCCATTTCACTAGCCTAATTTATACCACGATTACTTTCTACAGGCATTAATATCAAGCAATTTTTATAATTTAGCTTAGCGCTTGTTGCCGTACGCGCTGTTAACTTGTAAACAAGTTGCATAATCAAGTACATACATAGCGGCCGGTGCAGTGCAGCGCTCGCGCAGGCATCAACGCCTATCGTAAAGTTATAGCAAAAATATTCGTATCGTACTTTACCCAATATTCATAGGAGGCTCATTTATATTGCTATTTTGCTATTGCTTTATTGTTGCATTTTAGTTTCAACGCATTCATAAGTGCATATTTTCACAATGTCGGCGGAGCAAGATTTAAAAAAGCTTAAATATAAGCGCGGTTCTATTAAGGGCAAGCTTACAGCGTTTCAAAACTTTGTGCAAAAGTCAGCTTCAGAGCCGCAACTTAGCGAACTGCAGATTGCCGAACTCCAGTTGCGTTTTGATAAAATAGTGCCTATATTCGATGAATTTGATGCATTGCAGACTGACATTGAGATGCTGTCGACGGCTGCAAGCGAGGGGGATGTCGGAGAAGAGCGTCAGCTCTTCGAAGATGCCTACTATGCAAGCATGTCGTCGGCGCAGGTTTTGATACAAAAGCACGCTGCGAGGCGTAACTCCGGGGCGAATGAATCTGAGGTAAGCTCTGCTTCGACAGTTGTTAAATCACACAATGCTAATTTTGTTAATTTACCCAAAATTGACTTGCCGCGCTTTGAAGGTGGTTATCATAACTGGCTAGCTTTTCGGGATACATACCTATCTCTAATTCATAACAACGATTCAATAAATACAATAAATAAATTTCATTATTTGCGTGCGTCACTTAAGGGCAGTGCCGCACTAGTAATTCAAAGCTTAGACTTAACGAACGACAATTATTCAATTGCCTGGCAGTTACTTTCGGATAGATATGACAACCAGAAACTGTTAGTAACTAACCATGTCAACGCATTATTTAATGTCGAGCCAATTCATAGGGAGTCGAGCCAAGCTTTGAGAAACATTCTTGATGTCACGAATAAAAACTTGCGTGCACTTCAGTCATTGGGTCAACCTACTGACAATTGGGATACTCTAATTGTCCACATGATGGCAAATAAACTGGACTCGGTGACGACTAGGGAGTGGGAAGAACGCCGTAATTCGGAGTCGACTGTACCTTCCCTAGAGGTTTTTAAGTTGTTTCTTTTGCAGCGGGCGGACTTTTTAGAAAGTCTTGAAGATATTAGGCACAATAAATTCAAACATGAGTCATCATCATTCTCACACGGTTCGTCAAAATCAAGAAACTTGGTAGCTACTACTTCATTTGACGCCGGTAGGAAAAATTCATATTCACATCAATGTCCGTTATGCAAGAAGGCTCACAATTTATATAATTGTTTTTTGTTTAGAAAACTCCCGGTAGAGGCTCGTCTACAAAAGGCCAAATCATTCAAAGTGTGCCTCAACTGTCTTTGTCACGGTCATTCAGAAGCACAATGTCGTTTGTCTCATTGTAAATATTGCAATAAAAAGCACAACACACTTATTCACACGGAATCGGTGCGAGAGGCAGGTCCTGCGGCCGATGTTCCGTTAAATATTGCTGTAGTAGCGGGACAGTCAAGCAGTAATCTTACATCCAATCATGTTTTGCTGTCTACGGCTCTTGTCAAGGTCATGGACAACAAGGGAAAATTGCAAACTGCTCGTATCTTGCTTGATAACGGCAGTACCACAAATTTCATTACGCATGCCTTATGTAATAAGCTACAGATTCAAACATATTCTGTTAATTCAAAAGTGACTGGAATCAATAGTCACATATCCAGTAGCTCTCAAGCATGCACAATTCAAATTCATTCAGTTGATGGGGGATTTAAAACTGACATTAATTGTTACGTTCTGCCTAATATCACAACAAACATACCTTCAACGTACATACATATACATGACATTCAAATGCCACGCGGAGTCCAATTAGCGGATCCTACATTCAACAAACCAGCATGTATCGATATTTTGGTTGGTGCTGAGGTATTTTGGAGCATTTTAGGCTCGAATCGAATTCAGCTGGGTAAAAATCAGCCGACGTTATGCGAGAGTCGGCTGGGATGGCTTGTGTCTGGAGGTATAACTCAGCCCAAACCACATACACCAATATGCATGTTTAGCCTCGAATCACCCTCTGATAGTAGCGTAGACATATCACGATTTTGGGAGTTAGATACGGTTTCTCCTAAACATAAAATGACGTCAGAAGAAAACGCATGTGAGGAACATTTTCTTAAGACTACTACACGCGATACTGAGGGACGCTTTAAAGTGTCTTTGCCGTTGAAGGAGTCGCCTGAGGTCCTGGGAGAGTCTTATCAGCGTGCTTTAGCGACATTTCTTTCAGTAGAGCGTCGGTTAGAAAGAAATTCGGTTTTAAGAAATCTTTATGTTGACTTCCTTGCGGAGTACGAAAGTTTAGGTCACATGGCCAAAGTCGAAACAGTTGATAGCAATTCAGTATCGTGTTTTCTACCGCATCATGGTGTTTTGCGAGAATCCAGCACTACGACGAAGCTGAGAGTGGTATTCAACGGGTCCTCTCCCACGACCACAGGCAAGTCATTAAATGATATTCAGAGAGTAGGACCTACCATTCAAGATGACTTAATGTCTATACTCTTGCGCTTTCGTCAACACAATTTTGTGGTGACCGCTGACGTAGAAAAAATGTACCGGCAGATTCAGGTAGAAGAGTCACAGCGGTCATTACAAAAAATATTGTGGCGGTCGCATCCGTCGGAGCCAATTTCAATTTTTACTTTAAATACAGTCACCTACGGAACGGCCAGCGCGTCGTATCTGGCCACCAGATGTCTCACTCAATTGGGACATGATTCAGATGACGAAAATGTCAAACATGCAATTTGTCACGATTTTTATGTCGATGACTTTTTATCAGGTAGGGATTCCATAGAAGAGACCATTTCACTATGTCATAACGTCACAGGTAGCTTAGCGTCTGCTAAATTCAATCTTAGGAAATGGCACTCAAACAATCCAGACATTTTACGGGCTGTGTGTCAAGATGGCAACAGTTCTGACATTGTTAATCTGAGTAGTGATGAATCGGCAAAGACTTTAGGTTTACATTGGCAGTGTTTGCATGATAATTTAACTTTCTCGATTAATGTTAATTCAAATAATAAAATTAACAAAAGGTCAATCCTTTCGGCCATTGCTCAAGTATATGATCCACTCGGTCTCGTCTCTCCCTGCGTAGCAGAGGCGAAAATGATCATGCAGCAGTTATGGATCAGCAAATGCTCTTGGGATGAGGAAGTCGCTCAGCCAATCAAAGACGCATGGCTGCATTTTGCGCGCACATTGCCGTACTTAAACCATTTGTCGATACCTCGGTGTATAAAGTTGCCAAATCCCACCGAGATCACTCTTCACATATTTACGGATGCTAGTGAAAAAGCCTACGGTACATGTATCTACGTACGCAGTGTTGATAGTGACGGGTCTGTTAGTGTCCGCCTGCTAGCATCTAAGAGTAAAATTGCCCCTATCCGACCACAAACCACGATTCCACGCTTGGAATTGAGCGGAGCGTTACTTGGTGCAAGGCTATATTCAAAAGTAATCTCCTCACTCACCTTGAAATTCAAGGACTGCGTATTCTGGTCGGATTCAATGGTTGCATTAGGATGGATTGCATCATCGCCACTTCATCTCAAAACTTTTGTTCGTCACAGAGTAAGTAAAATTCAGGAACTCACGGCTGGTCATCACTGGCGCTATGTGCCATCCAAGGAGAATCCATCTGACCTAATTTCTCGTGGCCTTAGTGCTGATCAGCTTGGTCAATCCACTTAATGGTGGTCAGGTCCTCAATTTATTCATCAGGATCAGTCACAGTGGCCCAAAAGTCCAAACAAAGATTCATTTGTAGACCTACCTGAAAAGATCGAAAAATCGTTCGTTGCTCATGAGCAAAGTGAAAACATGTTCACGAAACTAATTCAGGATTCATCTAGTTTCACAAAACTTAAGCGTGTCATGGCTTTTGTTTTAAGATTCATTAACAACTGTTCTAAAGGGAAATACAAACAATTAGGCAATCTCTCGATTCAAGAGCTAGAACGCTCTAGCAATTTTCTTTTGCGCCGGGCTCAAGAAGACTCCTTCCCCAAGGAGCTACAATTGCTCGCTGCAAATAAACAGTTACCTCGGAAATGCAACCTTCAGTCTCTTTCTCCTTTCCTTGGTGACGCCAAACTCATTCGTGTGGGGGGAAGACTGAGCAACTCCTGCTATGACTATGACGTCAAGCATCCAATATTGCTCAGTTCTAAGCATCATTTATGCAAATTAATATTTAGGTTTTATCACATCCTGTATATGCATTCAGGTCCCCAGCTTCTCCTGGCCACTACCAGGCATAAGTATTGGGCGATACGTGGGAGAGATTTGGCCAGAAGTACGGTCCATAAATGTGTCAAATGCTCTCGCTTCAGTGGAAGAACCATTCAGCCTGTCATGGGTAATCTACCAAAGGAACGTGTTGAATTAGAGTATCCATTTTTAGAGACTGGGGTAGATTACGCTGGGCCAGTTATGATTTCCAATCGGAAAGGTAGAGGCAGTTCCTTAGTCAAATCATATATTTGCGCATTTGTGTGTTTAGCAACTAAAGCAGTGCACCTTGAACTTGTCACAGATTTGACCAAAGAAGCTTACATTGCTGCCTTAAGCAGATTCATTGCGCGCCGGGGTAAGCCTCAGACCATCTTTTCAGATAATGCTACCACGTTTCAGGGTACTTGTAATGAATTTTCAAGGCTTGTCAGTCAAGCATCATCGGCGGAAGTCATGCAAGGTATCAAATTTTCATTTATTCCTGCTTACGCGCCACACTTTGGTGGATTATGGGAGTCCGCAATAAAATCCATTAAACATCATCTTCGGCGGGTCTTAGACCAAACACACATGACATATGAAGAGATGTCTACGCTGCTGATCCAGATTGAGGCGATTTTAAATTCAAGGCCTCTAACGCCTCTCTCAAATGATCCAAACGACCTCTACCCTCTTACCCCTGCCCATTTCCTCATAGGACGATCAATTAATTTTGTCCCACATCCACAGATCCAAGCATCAAGGGTTGGAGCTCTCCAACGATGGAAGCGCATCGAGTTGCTCAAGCAACAATTTTGGAATCGTTTTTCTAACGAGTATATTCTCTGGCTCCAACAGAAAACCAAATGGCACAATTCTGCAGGGACACTCCAAGAGGGAGTTCTCGTTGTCGTCAAGGACAAGATGCTGCCACCACTTCTATGGCAGCTAGGCAGAGTGATCCGCGTCATTCCTGGAGCTGACGGTGTCGCGCGCGTCGCAGACATCAGGACGAAGAAGGGTGTCATCCGACGAGCGTTCAACAACATCTGCCCGCTTCCTGTAGCCAATCATTAAATTCTTTCGTATTTCAAGGCGGGAGCATGTTCCGAAACGTTTAAAAATGTTATAATTTTTAACCCTTTTTCTAGTCAACAAACATAATTTCAATTTAATTCATTCAACCTTTATTTTATTCGCTAATTTAATGATCAAATAATTTTATAATAATTAATTAATCGAATTGCATATTTTTTAAATAAAATATTCAATAATAATGTATTAAAATACAATCAAATTCACAAATGTATTCATTTCTTATATGGTAACATTGTATACAAAAATTGCTCGTTCATCTAGTCTTACCTGTGTAACAGAGCTTTCAAAATCCACTGACTCACGACTCTTGTAACGGACTTGCTTTCTTTGTACTCTTTGACTTCGAAATATTATACCAGTTTAAGATATACAGTCCACGATCATTTCACCACCAAAATACCAAATATCCCGAAGAACTGAAGACAGTTACGGAAACTTTTCACATATTACCATGACCGTGTTAGTACCCGCATTAATATTAAACATATTTATCTTTATCATAAATGTAATGACTTGGCCTTTACATATGTTTAAAAATATCTCAAGGAAGATTAGATTGACTTTCCGAGGACTAGCTGAGTTGAAATTAGGTATATGAGGCCGGATAGTCGACATGGGTAAAACTTTATAGATAACGATAAGGTAATCCTATTGCGTTTGGGCTTCTTAAAATCGTCTCGATACTTGATGAATTGCAAAGGAAAATGTTCACTGTCAATTAAAAGGCATTCCTAAGTATGACACACTTTAATAGTCATTATCTGAAATTCCGCTACCGATAAGTGTTGAGAAATCAAAGGATCTAACTAGAGCTCTTGCTATTCATTGTCTGAAATTGATGTTGATATTGATTATATTTCATAGCTATTTAAACAAGAACTTTTCATTTCATTGATGTTTTTCAAGTACATTACTCTTATGGTCATTTTATTATACAGCTTCATTTGACTCCTTAGGTAACAAGTTTCAAGTTTGACAAGTAGTATAATTTATAAAATACCGTAATAAATAATAGAATAAGTCGTTTCGTTTCGTTTATGCATGTCGTTCACACAGGTACAAGTCGTATTCTTTCGTTTATGCACGTCGTTCATAATGATAAAATTGGTGCAAATAAATTGAGTTTTTACCTATGTCTTTAAATACTCGCGAACAAAAGCTATAACTACAAAAAAAAACATATTTATAGGGTCAATGCAATTAGTTCTTTATTTATAAAATGAAAGCCTAACACTATAGCTTGTTTGAAAATTCTTAAAAGTTCAAGTTCTAAATATCTACTATTGAAAAATAGTTCTTTGTCTCTTCTGAAAAGTGCCGTTTCTGAGTTATCCCTTATTAACTGGAGGCACTGAATTGTGAGCAACTACTATGTTATCTCACAGGACTTCTAAAAAAGTACAAATGTAAAATGATTATTTCTGAATTGTATTTAAATCTGTAACTTTTATCGTTCAACACAAGCACTAAACTTTTAATAATTTTGCTGTATAAATTACATTGGTTGTTTATTTCAGTATTCGATCATAGAGGCTAAGAAATAATTAATGTGATTATATTAAAAAAATAATCATAAATTAAAATGTGGTTTATTCCACTCGATACAAACGTTACGTTTAACGATACAAATATTGCATGTAACGGACACACAATTTTTTTTCACACGATTTCAATACATTTATATACCTCTTACATTAATGTTTTAAAGGTATCCGGTGTTAAGATACGCCTTACGTCAAAGGTATGTACTTATTTATTTTTACAACGAACCCTTTACGCTATTTTTTCATTCACACATAATCTCAACTAGTCCCTTACGCCGTTTCTTCATCAATATAGTGGATACAATGAATAGGTAAATTTAAGGTAAGGGACGAGACTACAGAATACTCTGTCTGTAAGGGACATCAGCAGCGTAATAAGTTGGTGTAAGGGACATGTAATTTTCTATAATATTTAAATTATTAAAACGAGCACTACATAGATAGACAGAACACTAAAATACAAGATTATGTATGAAATCAGGCCCAAAAAAGGTTCACTACAAAAAAGTTATGAACGATTTAGTTAAAAAAAAATGGTTGCCTGTAAAGTCGGTTTTACGGGCGAAGGAAGATTTTACGTGACAACGTCTTTTTATCGGTAGAATATTTATTTGTATCATATCCATTCACAATTTCCCTAACAACATTTTAAGTGTTACTTTCTGAACGCACCCATCACATGTGTCATTAATGTCATTATAGTGTCTTTATTTTACATGTTTTAAATCTAAATATGCGATAATCAGACTATTATGCATGTATGTTGTCGATTCCAAACCCTTATTTAGTCTAGATCTACATGTAATTATTCTAAAAATACCGAACCGACGGAACAAACATCATATGTTTGACAGTACAAACAACAGTTTGTATTTGTATGGGAATATAAAATTATCGTTTTTATTATTTTCCACTCATTTATTCTATATCTTCTCACCGTTTAAACCTTCCCTTGACTTCCACAAATATTTCAATACTAAAATTAGCCAAATCGGTTCAGCCGTTCTCGAGTTTTAGCGGGACTACCGGCCCTCCTAACAGACGCGAGCGGGCGTTACACTTTTTCATGAGTGACTCCCAGCGCAACCTAATTTAAGACGTTGTCACGTCAAAAAACTTTGTCAGCCTCTCCTGAAAAATCGTATTTTGTCCCTTACCCCAATTGAACCTACGGTCGACGAATATATAGATAACATCCATGACCCATGAACAAATATTTGCACAAATATTTGCCCCGGCCGGGATTCGAACCCGGGACCGCCGACTCAGTAGGCAGGTGTCTACAAACCGAGCCAAACGCGTCGTCAAAAAATATGATACCTTGTCAATTCCTCGAATATTGTAGGCAAATCTTTAGCGATTTCGGTGGTTCTTTCTAGTTACTCGTTCAGTTGTTCTCGGAGATACGATTTCATCTCGTTGAAATCGGTTATTTTTGTAAAAATGTGAATATAATAAAATTTTGTTCCCATTTTTACATCATAGGTACTCATCACCACTATATATTTCGCTATTATTAATATAAATTGTTCATGTTTATCACAGGATCAGGAACAATATTGCTCAAAATGGTTCAGCTAGAAAACCTTAGATACGAAAAAGGGCAATGGATTAGACTAATTTTGAAAAAGACGCTAATGTATTCTGATAACGGCACCAACTTTTACTGTGCCAAGGACAGATTAAAACCGGATGGAAACTTCTCGAAAGGGCCAGAGAGCGAGCGGATTCCAATTATGTTTAAAAGAGAGATTTTAGCGTTAGGTAAGTGGACAAAACTTTTCCTCTTTGACAAATCATCGATCGAAAGGGACGGAGTATAAGGAAATTTTTCATATATTTTTAAGGCGTGAATTGATCATATTTATTGGAAGGAAGGAAGGAAGGAAAGTGGAATGTGTTAAATGATCGACATTGAGCATTTGGTTTTATAAAATTTGGAATTATTGCTACAATAACTTTATTTTGGAATCTTTGTTGTGTCATTGTTTAGTAAAAGGACCCACAGGGAATACGAACAAAATTTATTTGCATCTTCTTATAGTATGAATCCTTTTTAAGACCGAATTCACTTTGTTTTGTTCTAACAAACAATGGGAGCCAGTGGTTATTGTGTGCATGCCACTGCAGCCACAAACAACACTGATGGCACCTTTCCTTTCAAAGTAGGAGTTTGTAGCCGTAGCAGTGCATAATGCACATTGGGTCCTATACTTTGTTAGAACAAAGCGAAGTGAATTTGGCCTTAAAAAATGATTCCTACTATACCATACTTTTAACGCGTCCTTAGGATAACATAATGGTACCTTTTACTGTTCGGTGTCATAAACTGTACCCTTAACATGAGTTAAAGTGGCCGTACTCGCTAGCGACAGCGTAAACGGTTTGCATGGAGAATAATACAGCGCTCCTAGCGGTTACTTTGTAGAACTATAATTCTCCATAGAAATCCAGAAATCCTTTACGCAGTTGCTAGCGAGTTCGCTCACTGTAAGCTCTGGTGGTAATTTGATGATTATGGTTCTTTTTTATTTTTCCTCTATATAGTTCGAGCTATCCCATGAAACTGTATCGTCGATTGTTTGTCCAACAGAAACTCCGGTCGTAACCGTAGAGCCGAAGGATACAACTGTATACTTCGACGTTGGCAACACTCTACATTTCAACTGCAGTGGAAGCAAGCCTCTCGATGGACGAAATTACACTTGGTTTATCAAAGGTGATACATTTCTGGATGAATATTATATCGCAGCAGGAAAAAAAGCAAGGCATGCTACTCCGGAATGACAGACCGGACTTTCGACATCATCACGCTCATTGGTTGGTTGGTTCTGTCGATCCGTTTCCGTGTTGACAGTGGTGTATCATAATACTCCCCGATTCCCTTGTTACTTGTATGAATCTCATAAAATGGTGGGTGTTTTAAGTTTTAATGAATAATTATTATTTTTGTACGACTGGCGTCACTGGCGGCATATATTTTCCTTCTAGGTAATTGTTTTGTTACCATAGAACTAATCAGTGACGCAGAAAGTCTCACTAGCCGGAGTGTCATACCTTGTTTTCTTATACCATGAATTTATAGTTTAAATGAAAAAAAGATTGGTCTCATGCTGAAAACAGACGATCACATCAAGATCGCCAGAGACCGTTGGGTGACGCAGCGAACGACCGGTTATTATGAAGATACTTATTTGAGAGATGGTCCAGTCGGGGATGTTTTTCGGCTTATAAGACGCTATTTCTATTTCTACCGTTGGTTTCTTGTTAGATGCCATAGCGACTTGGGCTCTCCTTTTTTACCATCTGGTTAAGTGGAGCCACTATGTTGTGCCGTTATTAAAAATAAAAAAAAACAGTATAATATTCAATTTTAGATCCTGATGCCAAACTTACAATACCTATGGATCAGACATACGATGCATCGACAAACAAGAATACCCTAACTTTGTCTATGCACGAATCTCATCACGAGAATACATTGTTTTGTGCCCAGAAATACCACTTATTCATACAACATTCAAGTGGTTCTTCGATGAAGATGTATGGTGAGCTGGCGAGGTCGAATATGATCACATTAGTTCAGTGGGAAAAAGGTAGGTAAACTTTTATGTTTGATTTACAGAACTTCCGCATGTGTGGCCAGAACCCTTGAGTAAGCAGTTACGCTTCCTTAACCAAAAATATACAGGATGACATATAATTGACAGTTCAAATTTGTCCCAGGCAGCTATCAATAAAGGATGCCATTTCTGAGAAAAAAAACATAGGTAAAATTTTCATAATAAAATGTGCTATCCAAATAAATAATTAGTAACGTGTGGATAATCCTTAACTGAGTGACTCTCGGGGTTAGCAGTGCGGGGGGAGGGACGCGCTCGCCTATCTTATCTGGACCAATACAATAAAAATAGCGTTATTGCCGCCTTCCGCATAGCGCACTAACGGGGTAGCCACGAACGCATGGTTTTATAGGATATCTTTCAGCTGATTTCTTTATTTGATTTTTTTATTTCTGATGCTGAAAGAAAAACATTTATTTTTTATTTTTAGCCAAGGTCAAAACTACTCCAAATTTGCTCAAAGCTACTGTTAAAATTTGAACGGTTAATATTATTTCACCCTAATATATTTAACAGCAATAACGAAGACTTCTGATTACGAAATAGTTTATCAGCCTAGTGGTATGCAACGTCCATAATATTAAACTGCTTAAGTGAGTGCAGTAATCGCCAATAAACACATGTTTTGCGATGTATTATTATTATTATTATTTTTTTCAAATTCAAATTCAATTTATGTCACGAACACAATAAATAATTACATTTTCAGTTTTGTGGCTCACACTAGGCGGGGCCTGTCCTGTGACACCACACAATCGCTTAAACACAATTTTGGCATGTAAATGGGAGCATTTGGAAAAACACAACTACATATTAATATTAGAATGTTAGTAAAATTAGATTAAATTATTAAATTACATCAGAACCATTTTACATAACATTTTTATTCTTTGGGTAGGTATAGTAGGCATATTAATTAGAGATTAGCTAAAGTCATTGAGTCTACTCATTTTCTTATTTGGACACGTTTTGAAGGTACGTACAACTGAAATACAATTAACATTATTTAACTTAATTAAATTACTGAAGGCACATTATAGGTACATCACATTATCATATCTTATACGAATTCCGTCACGAGTTGATATATATTAAAGATATTTTTAAAATGTATATAGTCAGAGTTTTTTAATAAGATTAATACAGATTTTCAGTAAATTTTTATTATTATAGAAAATTATAAAGTGTAATAATTTTTGAAAAAAAAAAATTTATTGTTACAGGTACACCAACAGTAGAAGTCAGCATTGAAGGAGTCCCTGATGTGTATAAGGAAAATGTATACCAGATAACGAGAATGCAGTCACAACTTGTCTGTATAATTTCACTGACGAGGCAACATTAAGTTTGAACTGTGCTTTTAGCGGCGGTATTGATGATGAAAAATACATAACTGAATTTGGAAAAGGTATTGTAGTAAGCGACAAAAGGTATTGTAGTAGACAATGTTTTTTGAGGATGTCAATCGATTCTGTTTTTTATTAAGATCAAATGTCTTTATAGGACTAACTACACTTAGAGTGCTCGAAAACTCAGAAATGACCGTCAGAGTTCAACATTTCTGCGGGGCACTAAAAACTCTCCATACAAATTGCCACCTACATTTTGATGTCAGTTTGTGGGTTGGCTACCAGTATTTGTATGAAGACTATAAGTAATCTGGCATTTTCACCGTGAAAGAGTGCGTTTAAGTTCATGGCAATCATACAATTATTGTTTTGTTAAATTATGAGGATTCTGAATATAATTTCAAACTTCCTTTTGGATTAAATAATAATCATAAGATTTGCTTTGATGGATAATAAATAATAATAAATAATAAATAAGTCCGATGCCTGTTCATCACAGTTTTTCAAGATGAAAAGTCCATACCATTTTCCTGCTCATATTTTGTATCTTTGTGAATAATATTACTCGCGTTACAATTTACGAGATATATTTGTGTTTAGGTGGTGGGGAATGGATGACGTTTTCAATAATCTTGTATTTTCGTTTATAGGTACGAATAACCCTCCTCATTCCTAAAAATTAAATTACAGATTTTTCTGATGTAGCGTAAAATAATATCTAGGCGAAAGCGTTTTTTCCGTCTAGTACTTGTAAAAATCTTCAATTAAAAAAATTGTCGTTTTTTTAAGTTTAATGTTCTTTTTTTTATTCCTCCATTCCCCATTCGAATTGGCCTTATAATTAATTGTACGCTTTTTTTTTCAGTCCATTATACATTTAAAGGTGGCCCAATATCGAGAACAAAGTCAGAAACGTTCACAATCAATCAGCAAAATAGAAATATAACATGTACGGCAAAAAATACTGCTGAATATAGTGTACCGCACACATATAGTATACAGTTTAAGTACATTCCTCCACAAAGGACACCACCGAGGAATCCATTACGTAAGTACTAATTACTAGAGAGCGGATTTGAAGTAGCGATCTCAATATTAATATGGATATGACTGGTATAATTTATTATTTTTTCTACATACAAAAATAATGTAACTTATTAGAACAAAAAAGTAAAAATTATTTTGGAAGCTTTTGTAAATTACTGGGCAAAAATTATGATGATAATAAATAAAAACACCGTTTGTTAATTTTTGAAATAGTTTATTTCTTTAAGTTCTTCCTCTTTAATATTTTTTTGTGCACAATGCACAGTAAAAAAAAATATTAGGATTTTTTTTAAGAAATGAAAAAATAAAATAATTCGCTTCCACAATGCTCACAGAACAATCATTAATTTCGAGTTAGTTTATTAGTGCTTCCTCACAAACGACGTCTAAGCAATAATGATACTCATTTACAGTGCATTTTAAGCATACACCGTTGAAAAATACATTTTTATCCGTTATGTTTACTGTCCACGATGGTAACGATTGCATAAAACAGTTTTATACTTAAATCTCTTGGCAATTCTAGTTCAAAAAAACATTGTTTGCAAATTGCCATCTAAAACAAGAAATCCATAATATTAATGACATTGTTGAAATGAACTATCATGTAGGTACGTAATATATAGGAACTACTATCTTTGAGTTGTATAAAAACTCCTTTATTTATAATAAAATATTTTTCCTTAAATGTAGTTTGTTGCAAAAATAACATTTATTTAATCTAATTATTTATTTGCTTGCGGTGTGCGGTGTAATAATAATAGACTGTTAAGAACCTATATAAACAACATGGCAGGTATTTAACAAATTGCACTAAGTAGTCATATCCATATTAATATTGAAATTGCTACTTGAAATCCGCTCTCTACTAATTACAATGAATGCACCTTAGAATAAATACGTCTAGAACGAGAGTTTATACAACAAATTTGCGAAAGATGAAGTCGCTTTTGGTTTTATGTGTGCGTGTCTACGAACCAACCATAGAGACGTGTTGCTTGTGAGCTTGACGTTGTGACAGATGCGCACACGGACGAAACTTAGCCTGTGCGCATCTGTCACAACGTCAAGCTCACAAGCTTCACGTCACTAACCAAAACAAATTCCGCCCATATAAATATTTATGAAACTTTTTTACAGCAAATATTATTGCCAAGGCTTCTTTCTCTACTTGGGAATAGTTTCTTTGTGCACTGTTTAGAGTACCTGATGCAAAACTAATAGGTTCTCCATCAATTTTATGGCTCAGTACAGCGCCTACTCCATATTCACTAGCGTCTGTGGTTAAATACAATTCCTTGCTACAATTATATTGTACAATCAATTGATTTTTTAATAATAATTGCTTACTACTTTCAAAAGCTTTTTGACAACTCTCAGTCCATTGAAAAGTGGTACTATTCTGTAACAATTTATATATTGGTGTTAAACTTTCTGACAATCGTGGCAAAAATCTACCATAATAGTTTAATAGGCCAAGGTAGGCTTGAACCTGTACTACAGTTTTGGGAGCAGGTGCCCTCAGTATAGCATCCACTTTTTCAGGCAAAGGCTTAATGCCTTCCTTACATATAACATGCCCTAAAAAATTTATTTCCCTGCAGAGAAATTGACATTTATCTAAATTTACTCTGACATTATATGTTTGCAACCGTTCTAAGACTTTTCTTAAATTTTCAAAACAATCAGAAACATCACTTCCCTTTACTACTATGTCATCAATAAAACATTTAACATTTTTTAATCCCCCTAATATTTGGTCCATAGCACACTGAAATACAGAGGGTCCACATGAAACTCCAAATTGCAATCGGGTTGGTCTGAACAAGCCTAAATGAGTGTTAATTGTCATATACTCACGAGATGTGTCTTCTAACAATAGTTGTCGATATGCACCACTTAAGTCCAAAACACAGAAAACACTACCTCCTGTAAGCACTGTAAAAATATCCTCTGGAATTGGCAGTGGATAATGCTCACTGTCTAGTACTTTATTAAGTGTGACTTTATAGTCAACACATATCCGCAACTTCCCACCTGACCTTTGTGCAAGTACAATT
Source organism: Apotomis turbidana (assembly GCA_905147355.2). Classification (NCBI taxonomy): domain Eukaryota; kingdom Metazoa; phylum Arthropoda; class Insecta; order Lepidoptera; family Tortricidae; genus Apotomis; species Apotomis turbidana. The sequence goes on along the minus strand of LR990307.1, from coordinate 3,903,390 downwards.
GGGCTAGCCCATTTACTATGCTTAACTTTCTCTATAATTCCCGCCTTTTCCAAACTTAACAATTCCTTCTCTACTTCCTCTTTTTTAGAGTAAGGAATTGTATAAGCTTTGTGAAAGATAGGTTCCGCTCCTGGTTTAAGTTTCAGGTTAGCTTTCAAATTTAAAATATGTGATGACCTGTCTCTCTCAAAAACCCTTTTATATTTATTTTTAACATCCCGAATTAATTTCTTTTTATCTACCCAACCCGAGTCAATTTGTTTAATCTCAAACTTCTTTTGCCATTTGGGGACAAGCACATTCAACCAATTTCTACCTACCAGAGGTGCAAAATATTTTTCACATTCTAAAACAATTAGATACAGCTCTCTTTTTACATTACTAACCAAAACCTTAATTGATCCTAAAACTTTCAATGGCTCACCTGATACTGATTTTAATTTAGAGTCACACTTCCTTAATTTACTCTTAGAAAAATACTTATTAAAGTCACTTTTATGAATCACTGCTTTACAGGCTCCGGTATCCACTTGCATTTTAATTGATTGTCCGTTATTCAGTCATAATGTCATCCATGCTGCTTCATCACTTGAGATCTGTTGAATGCTGCCTAGGATTATTTCCTCATCGTGCTCAGCCCTTGCTGGCTCCTCACCCTGCTGTTCCTCCAGTTGCTTTAAAGTGTTCCTATTGAAAGCTGGACGGAAATGACATTTCGTGGCAATATGACCTGTCCTCGAGCAGTTGTAACACACCCATGATTTTTTGAAACACTTGTCCTGTACATGGTTGCCTCCACAACGGCTACATTCCGTCACACGCACATTCTCCTGACGGCGCTCCTGTTGCCGTGTTGGGAAATAGGCTTGTTTGTGTACCACTTGTACACTTTGATCCGGTTGAATATCCTTTGTATCATTATCCGCGCTCTCATAGGCTGCAGCTACTTTTACTGCCTCCGCGAACGAAAGACTATCACCCATAGTCAACAGTTTTTCATAATTTGTTCCTTCATCAAACCACATACTACTCGGTCTCTTAGCGCTTCGTCCAGAAACGCGCCAAACTTGCAAATCGCAGCTTTCCTTTTAATCTCCACAACAAATTCGTTGACACTCTGGCCCTCTTTTTGATGACATCTATAAAACTCGTATCGGCCCGCTATTGCCGAATTACTTACGACGTAGTGTCCGGTCAATATATCCATCAGTTCCTTATACGTTTTCTGCGATGGCCTAGACGGAGACACCAAATTCTTTAACACATTGTACGTTTCAGGCCCGATTAATGTAATGAGCATGGGCACTTTCATATCGTCCGTTACTGCATTTACGATGAAAAATTGATCCATCCGCTCCTTATAATCTTCAAAATCCTTTAATTTTGTTGGTCGAACTTCTCTATATTTCCAATTAACGCCATCGTCGCCAATGTAATATATTAATAAAACACTATAGTTTGATTAATAAATCTTTTATTCAGTTTCACATAACACGGTATCACACGAAATCTGCACCTGTCAAAAACTCCGTTTTTTGGCGGGGTGGGTGTTACCATGTATAACAAAAGATGAGTATTCTACAGTAGGTACTTACGCCTAAATTCTCAAGATAGGTACACATACATATACGTCAATGATACATTAGATTCACTTCAAGACTGTTTATTAAAGACCTCATTACATATAGGGTAGGTGCACATATATCAGACTACCCGACATCTCTCCTCTTAACAAAAAATAAAACATTCTTGCGACAGTAATCATTATTACAAACATGCATACTTCACTAAGTGATGTAAAACACTGTAGATCATGATAAACAATTATTACATAGTAAACTTGTTTTAAAAATGTATACACACCTGATAACAATTATATATTATAAACAAGTTTGCACAGACAACTTAAAATCATTAATTATAAACATGCATTTTTAAATAGGCTCTTAAACATATCTATGATACTGCATAGATTGTAAAGAAACTGTAATAAATACTTACATCTATTTTTATTTTATCAATATATACATGCCAATGACAACAATAACAATTACGAAACAGGCAAATTAAACTTTGTCATTGAAGACACCGTCTACTCTTCATTTTGAAACGATTATGAACCTTATCACAAAGTAATAAATCCTATGGGATTAGGTGTACTTATTCAATGAGATTACATATGTGATATTTACATTTATAGGAATAAGATTCGACATATTATGGTATACATTTAGAATTAGATGCATAAAGGTATACTTTTAAAAATATAATAACATTGTACAAATTTTATTTTATGTTTTAAATATTTCATGTAAATAAATTATAATCAATCATTACCTTGACAATAACTTCTAGCCTTTAATACCTCAGTATTATTTTACATCAGGAATAAACAACCTTAATTGATATAGATATGTACTGGATCCAGGGTTTATTTATTCCGCCAGCATCTTAACTTCAGTCTGTCCAATTGCCCCATCTATCAGGAGGTATCACTGTCCTGCCGGAACGAGTTATATAACGGTCAGTTTGATTGGTAAAATTTAGTGAATCAGGGGGCAGAGTTAATGAGGTGTGCGGGCGCACCGCGGGCGCGTCGTCGAGCTCGAACCCGCACTCCGTGGGGCCTTCGGCTCGGTGCAGCGAGTCGCTTATGATGTGACGTCTATTCCTAATTATTGTATTGCCATTCTGCATAAGTACTTCATACGAACGACCTCTCAACCTTTTATTAATTATACCATTTAACCATGCACCTTTGTTTTCGTGTCTGACTTTAACTTTATGACCAATTTTTAAAGGTATTAAATTTTTCGCATTTCTATCATAATACGTTTTAAACTTATTTTGCCGAAACACTAATTGCCGTCTAACATCTTTGTTGACTATTGTATCGAGCACTGTTTCACGTAACGGTAAAATTCCGCGCAGTTTTCTATTTTGGAGTAATTCCGCAGGAGAAGGTAAATGTTCGCTAATTGGGGTATTTAGGTATTCGAGTATTGCTAAACGGAAATCTGTCGATGAATGGGCACATTTTTTAAGTATATTTTTAATAATTTGTATACTACGCTCGGCTTGTCCGTTGGATTGGGGAAGGTGGGGAGATGAGCGGACGTGATTAAATCCCCACTTTTTCGCAAATTCACTGAACTCTCTAGACGTGAATTGCGGTCCCCCATCCGAAATAACTACTTCAGGAATGCCCTGACTACAGAATACACATTTTAACTCGTCTATTATCATCTGCGACAGCGTGCTGTGTAATTGACGTACTTCAATGAATTTACTATAATAATCAACAATGAGCAAGTAATTTTTTCGATGACTGTAAAATAAGTCTATGCCTACTTTTGCCCACTGTCTTTTAGGTACTTCATGCGGAATCAACTTTTCTTTTACATTACTTTTTCTAAATGTTAGGCACGCTTGACAATTAGAAATAAAGTTTTTTAGCTGATTGTTTATTTCCGGCCAAAACAATAACTCCCGCGCTCTTAACATACATTTTTCAAGTCCTAAATGCGCGTAATGTATTTTATGAAGCATTTCGTTACGCAATTTCTTTGGAATTATTATTCGGCATCCCTTCCATAATAAACCATTTCCTTCCGTCAAATCTTCTCTATATTGCCAGTATTGTTTTACAATATCATCTACCTCTTTTTTTTCTGTTGGCCATCCTTTTCTGATATACCTTCTCAATTGTTGCATCTCACTGTCTCGTTCAGTCTCTTTTTGTAAGCTCTGATAATGCGTGTCCGTTAACTCATTGTATGACATAACACTGCGCACCGCTTCAGTCATCTCCTCGTGCAGATCTCCCGCTGGATGCGCCGCTGCCGCGGGCTCGTAGGCGCGCGACAGCGCATCCGCGATATGCAGCTGCTTGCCCGGCTTGTACACCAATTTGAACGTATAGGGTTGTAACCTTAACAACATGCGTTGTAACCGCGGTGGGGCTTCTACAATGGGCTTTTTTATTATGCTGATGAGGGGTTTGTGGTCAGTCTCAATGGTAATATCTGTGCGTCCATAAATATAGCCATAAAACTTTTCACACGCGTATAAGCACGCGTACAACTCCTTCTCAATTTGAGCGTATCTTTGTTCGGTTTTTGTGAGAGCTTTTGAGGCATAACATACAGGCAGACCATCCTGCAATAAAACTGACCCCAACCCACTCTTACTGGCGTCCACAGATAAGGTAATAGGCTTACTCATGCTGTAATATTGTAATACAGGTTTTTCCGACAGACATTTTTTTACTAAATTCCATGCTTTTTCGTGTATATCAGTCCAATGCCATTCTATTTCTTTTCTCAGCAGTTCTCTGAGTGGTTCTGTTTTACATGACAAATTTGGTATAAAATTACCAACATAAGTAATTAGCCCCAGTAAACGTTCTACATCCTTGCTGTTTTTCGGCCTAGGCATATTAACAATAGCTGAAATATGACTGTCATCAGGATATAATCCTTTTCTTGTTATTCTATGCCCTAAGTATTTAATTTCCTCAAGACCAAACCTGCATTTGCTGAAATTTAATTTCAAATTAATTTTACGACATCTTTCCAACACCTGTCTCAATCTATCATCATGTTCTTTTTTAGTTTTGGCATAAATTAAAATATCATCCACATACATACAAACACCTTCAATATCGTCAAAGTTTTCATATATTTTCTTATGAAATACCTCACATGCAGACGAAATCCCATAGGGCATCCGAAGGAATTTGTATCTCCCGAATGGAGTGTTAAAAGTACAGAGGTCACTATTGTCAATTTTTACTTGCCAAAAACCGTTTGTGGCATCTAATGTGCTTAAATATTGGGCTCCTGACAAATTTGAAACTATTTCGTCCAGTGTAGGCAACCTGAAATGCTCACGTTTTATAGCCTGGTTCAACTCTTTGGGGTCTAAACATATCCTTAAATCGCCATTAGCCTTTTTAACGATAGTCATACTGTTGACCCAATCCGTAGGGCCCTCGACTTTTGCTATTATCCCTTGTTTCTCCATCTCCTTAAGCTTAGTTTCAACTTTTTCTCGTAGTGGTATCGGTACTTTCCTGGGTGCATGTACGACTGGCCTATATTCACTATTTAATCTTATCTTGTAACTCCCCGGTAAACAGCCTATACCCTGAAAAACGTCTTGATAGTCCGCAATAAATGCCGGAGAGATCGTTCTATCCGATTCAGTGACCGCAAATACCCGTTGAATTAAATTCATTTGCTTACAATCATGGCTACCTAAAATAGGCGTAGACGGCACATCAGCGACTTTAAATTCCAAAAAATAAACCTTACCTTTATATACTGCCTTCAAGTAACATTTACCTAATACATTTAAGTTAGTACCCGAGTAACCTTGCAATCGCACATTGGTGGCTAACAGATCGTCTTTATTGAGACCTACTTGACGTAAATATCTCACCGGTAAAACATTAACATCGGCCCCCGAATCAATTTTAAATCTCAGGTTTGTATTATTAATATTTAAATCAATCGACCACTCATCTATATCAGTATTAAGGCTATATATTACCTGTTGATCAGACTCTTCAACTTGATACAGTCGGTACGCCCCGCACATGCGAGAGAAGTGATTCATGCGCGAACAAGTTAAACATCGCTTTCCGTACGCGGGACAACTATTTCTCCCATGTATCATTCCGCACTTATTACACACACGATTAGCCATCGCGCCTCGATCGCCACTGCCGCTGGTGCCGCCCGCCGGCACACGGCCCAGCGCAGCGGGGTCCCGCTCGCGCCATCCAGGCGCCGCACGCCTGCCCGCTGCGCCAGCGCCGCGGCTGGCACCTCGGGCGCCGCGCGCCGCAAGGTACCTTCCTCGGCCGCGGCCGCTCACCGACCCGTAGCTACCTCTTGCAGATACCCGCCAGACGTTATTATCATCATCTTGTAATAAGTTATTCGAATCTCCTTGGGTTATTTTATGTATCGATTGTTCTTTATACTCTCGTACTATTTTGTCCGAGTACACCTTAGATACAATAGCAGCACAACATATTTCCATAGCCTGTTCTAACGTTAAATCTGCCTCACGCAATAGTCTTTCTCGGATAACTTTGCTCATAATGCCACAAATTAACCGATCCTTTATTAACGAGTCGCACAAATTTCCAAATTCACAGGAACTAGCCAGTTTTTTTAAGTCATACACATATTGCTGTATCGTTTCATTTTCACTCTGATTTCTTGTAAAAAATCGGTGTCTTTCGACCGTTAAATTTTTCTTTTGTTCGAAATGTTTTTTAAATTGTCCTAACACTTCATCCACCGTAGCACATTTTACGCCCAATTGTTCGTACAACTCTCTGCACTGCTCACCCACAATATGTAGCAATATATTTATTTGTATGGCAGGTGTCTTTTTGGACAATTCACACGCGTCGAAATATATTTTAAAACCTTTACTCCACTTGGACCAACTGTCACTCAAGCTACCACTTGTAATGTTTATCAAACTATGATCGTAACAAAACGGTGACGGGGGCGATAACACTGTTTCCATTTTAAATCAGATTGAAGGCTATGTATGCTCCTCACTATAACAATCCAAATCACTTTACTTTTACTTTTTTAAATAAGAACCGGCTGCGCCATGTCAGGGTATACGTCAATGATACATCAGATTCACTTCAAGACTGTTTATTAAAGACCTCATTACATATAGGGTAGGTGCACATATATCAGACTACCCGACAGACGTTGTGACAGATGCGCACACGGACGAAACTTAGCCTGTGCGCATCTGTCACAACGTCAAGCTCACAAGCTTCACGTCACTAACCAAAACAAATTTCCGCCCATATAAATATTTATGAAACTTTTTTACAGCAAATATTATTGCCAAGGCTTCTTTCTCTACTTGGGAATAGTTTCTTTGTGCACTGTTTAGAGTACCTGATGCAAAACTAATAGGTTCTCCATCAATTTTATGGCTCAGTACAGCGCCTACTCCATATTCACTAGCGTCTGTGGTTAAATACAATTCCTTGCTACAATTATAGTGTACAATCAATTGATTTTTTAATAATAATTGCTTACTACTTTCAAAAGATTTTTGACAACTCTCAGTCCATTGAAAAGTGGTACTATTCTGTAACAATTTATATATTGGTGTTAAACTTTCTGACAATCTAGGCAAAAATCTACCATAATAGTTTAATAGGCCAAGGTAGGCTTGAACCTGTACTACAGTTTTGGGAGCAGGTGCCCTGAGTATAGCATCCAATTTTTCAGGCAAAGGCTTAATGCCTTCCTTACATATAACATGCCCTAAAAATTTTATTTCCCTGCAGAAAAATTGTCATTTATCTAAATTTACTCTGACATTATATGTTTGCAACCGTTCTAAGACTTTTCTTAAATTTTCAAAACAATCAGAAACATCACTTCCCTTTACTACTATGTCATCAATAAAACATTTAACATTTTTTAATCCCCCTAATATTTGGTCCATAGCACACTGAAATACAGAGGGTCCACATGAAACTCCAAATTGCAATCGGGTTGGTCTGAACAAGCCTAAATGAGTGTTAATTGTCATATACTCACGAGATGTGTCTTCTAACAATAGTTGTCGATATGCACCACTTAAGTCCAAAACACAGAAAACACTACCTCCTGTAAGCTCTGTAAAAATATCCTCTGGAATTGGCAGTGGATAATGCTCACTGTCTAGTACTTTATTAAGTGTGACTTTATAGTCAACACATATCCGCAACTTCCCACCTGACCTTTGTGCAAGTACAATTGGGCTAGCCCATTTACTATGCTTAACTTTCTCTATAATTATGGTTTAAGAACTTTATTCTCAGAAAGAATTTACAAAATTCACTTATAAGAGAATTACAACATTTAGTAAAAAATTAATAACTAGCGTGCATACAGTGTTCAGACATATTACAAAAAGTGGGTAGAAGTAGCGTCGGCGACCAACGCATCGAAATGATACCCGTTAGCCGCCGATAACAAATGCAAGTTTGTACGATGTCTAATTCCCGCCTTTTCCAAACTTAACAATTCCTTCTCTACTTCCTCTTTTTTAGAGTAAGGAATTGTATAAGCTTTGTGAAAGATAGGTTCCGCTCCTGGTTTAAGTTTCAGGTTAGCTTTCAAATTTAAAATATGTGATGACCTGTCTCTCTCAAAAACCCTTTTATATTTATTTTTAACATCCCGAATTAATTTCTTTTTATCTACCCAACCCGAGTCAATTTGTTTAATCTCAAACTTCTTTTGCCATTTGGGGACAAGCACATTCAACCAATTTCTACCTACCAGAGGTGCAAAATATTTTTCACATTCTAAAACAATTAGATACAGCTCTCTTTTTACATTACTAACCAAAACCTTAATTGATCCTAAAACTTTCAATGGCTCACCTGATACTGATTTTAATTTAGAGTCACACTTCCTTAATTTACTCTTAGAAAAATACTTATTAAAGTCACTTTTATGAATCACTGCTTTACAGGCTCCGGTATCCACTTGCATTTTAATTGATTGTCCGTTATTCAGTCATAATGTCATCCATGCTGCTTCATCACTTGAGATCTGTTGAATGCTGCCTAGGATTATTTCCTCATCGTGCTCAGCCCTTGCTGGCTCCTCACCCTGCTGTTCCTCCAGTTGCTTTAAAGTGTTCCTATTGAAAGCTGGACGGAAATGACATTTCGTGGCAATATGACCTGTCCTCGAGCAGTTGTAACACACCCATGATTTTTTGAAACACTTGTCCTGTACATGGTTGCCTCCACAACGGCTACATTCCGTCACGCGCACATTCTCCTGACGGCGCCCCTGTTGCCGTCTTGGGAAATATGCTTGTTTGTGTACCACTTGTACACTTTGATCCGGTTGAATATCCTTTGTATCATTATCCGCGCTCTCATAGGCTGCAGCTACTTTTACTGCCTCCGCGAACGAAAGACTGTCACCCATAGTCAACAGTTTTTTCATAATTTGTTCCTTCATCAAACCACATACTACTCGGTCTCTTAGCGCTTCGTCCAGAAACGCGCCAAACTTGCAAATCGCAGCTTTCCTTTTAATCTCCACAACAAATTCGTTGACACTCTGGCCCTCTTTTTGATGACATCTATAAAACTCGTATCGGCCCGCTATTGCCGAATTACTTACGACGTAGTGTCCGGTCAATATATCCATCAGTTCCTTATACGTTTTCTGCGATGGCCTAGACGGAGACACCAAATTCTTTAACACATTGTACGTTTCAGGCCCGATTAATGTAATGAGCATGGGCACTTTCATATCGTCCGTTACTGCATTTACGATGAAAAATTGATCCATCCGCTCCTTATAATCTTCAAAATCCTTTAATTTTGTTGGTCGAACTTCTCTATATTTCCAATTAACGCCATCGTCGCCAATGTAATATATTAATAAAACACTATAGTTTGATTAATAAATCTTTTATTCAGTTTCACATAACACGGTATCACACGAAATCTGCACCTGTCAAAAACTCCGTTTTTTGGCGGGGTGGGTGTTACCATGTATAACAAAAGATGAGTATTCTACAGTAGGTACTTACGCCTAAATTCTCAAGATAGGTACACATTAATTTAGGTTCATATTACTGTAATAGGGCTGGATCAACTGTTTTCTTGTTTTTATTCTGTCCAGTCACTCAGGAGACAATGGTGATTAAACTTCTAAGAAAAGTTGATAATTTGTAATATTGGTATTTTCAAGAGATAGTTTAAATAAGAATGGGCTTATAACTGCTGCAATTACAAAAAAATGTTGAATATTGCCGCCGAAAATCGTAGCTTTAAAGAGTAACGTAGGAGACATCACTATGGCAACAAGCAACAGAAAAAAGATGATTGAACCATAGTTTAGAAAGTCGTCCTTTCTAAAAAAAATAACTGCCGTAAAAACACAAAATAATAATAATAATATTCACGAATTTTCTTTTTCAGATTCCCAGACAGTTTGGTGGGCACCTGCAGGTGTATTATTATTCACAATTATGATAATTATAACAATAATTGTTGTCATAATATGCTGGAGAAAAAAGGGTAAATTATCATAATATAATGGTAGAGAATGCCTTGTGGCATTAAGTCCGCCATTTGTACTAGCTTGATCTGTGCTTAAATAAATAAATAAATAAATAATGCTGTTACGTGAATTTAATCAAATACAGGGTGGAAATATAAAACGAGCAAATATAAATTTATGAAACATGTAATGTCCCATTTTGTTTAATGTGGGTACACCACAATTTTAATTTAAACTATGAATACAAAGATCAAAGCTTAAAGAAAAATGGAAAAAGGAGCTACCTGGTGGAAGGGACCGGGAATCGAACCCGGTACCTCTGGATTACCGGTCCAGCGCGTTAGCCACTTCGCTACCCTCGCTCCACGTAGACCTGACGGACGAGCAAATATATTAAAATTATGATTTTATTTGTAAACAAACAATAGGTTGTTGTGCTTAAGATTCAACTGGCGAACGATTAATGTGCATAATTGTGATGTTCCTGGTATTAAGCTAAAGCGAGGGGAATAAAAAACTCTGTTCTGGCGTTTCACTCGCTCGCTTCGCTCGCTCGTTAGGGTCGAAGTTCTACATATTATTAACACTCCTCCTCGCTTCGCTCGTCGTCGTACCTTACCTAGCCTGAGTCTGATCTGCCTTAAGGTAGAATACCTAAAGATTCTTACTTCACACCTACCATAATTTAGTTTAAGTGCTGTAATTGTAGCCATTTTAATGATAGGATAAATAATTCTTAAGTCAAATAATGCTAGGAATATTACGTTTTAGGTAGGTAATTCGATTTTCGACTTATTAATATTAGGGCAAACATGCTTTAGAACTTTAAATGAGTATACGCAAAAATGAATAGGATAAACGAGTAGTACCTATGCCATTCAACAGTATGCGAAAAAGTCTCGGACAAAAAACGTTATGCGATACGAGAGTCTACGCTTTATGTTTAAATTCTTATTTTTACTTCTTAATAACAAAAATTTTAAATTAAAAAAAAACCCCGAAATGAAAACCTATAAAAAGAAAAAAAAACCCTAATAAGATATTCACTTAGGCAAGTAAGTAGGCTTACGTGGTCTGAAATCATGTTAAAACCTTACAGGGTGTTGCTATTTGTGACCTCAATCAAAGGAAACTGTTCAATAGTCCATATGACAATTCAGCTTTAGCAGAATCGGAAACACTTAGAAACTACAGTGTACTGTGACAGAAATCATAATATGAGTTTTTTGTCAAAAAAGATTTTCTGGTACTCAGTTTTTTACCGACTGTACTTTCTTACACAAACGTTAATTGCTCATCAAGACCAATCAGACGAGCCCAAACACCATGGGTTTATCTTGTGCTCGTTAGGAGGTCCAACGGTCATCTTCATCCCTAAGATACCAAATTTTATACTGTCAAAATTTTATTAAATTGTTGGTAAAAACTAAATAGCTGGTTATCATGAGACCCTCAGTCAGTGAGTGATGTAGAAAATGCTAATAAAACTTAACATTTAACCAGTATTTTAAATTGTTGGCTTCAATATTGGCCGAGATCTTGACACTTGTTCCAATTAAAGCCTTGGAAACTACTGGTCCTATTTCCACCAAGCATAGCTAAGAACCATCTTGACGGAAAATTCTTTCGACTAAAATTCAGATACACATGATAAACTTATAACACCCCTCTTTTATTGTTGGGGGTTAAATATGGGTCATTTCAACGTCATTCACAGAGAAAATTATGTTTTTTTTCTCAGTCAACCTTTGAGAACGCTGTAAAGCTATCGAAACGTCGGTTAGCCTCAAATAATTAATATACGAGATATATACAGGTCATTATATTTAGATATTTTTTGCCTTAAATTACAGTGTTATTGTATGTTCGCTCATTGAAGTCGGTTATTTTTTTGTGAAAAAGTGATTATTTTATTTTAGAACAAAGAACGGAAGATGCCATCGCACCAGCGGAGGTGAAAGTTCATCCATATGAAGAGATTGTGGAGGATGAGAGCACCAGGCCCCCGTGTCCTCCGCCCCCTGAGCTCGTCTACGCGGGTAAGACTACACATTTAGGTTTCCTTATCTAAAAAAAGAATTGGGCTTGTGCGTGTCCGACTCGCGCATGAAGGGTTCCGTACCATAATCTATAAGTAACGAGTTTGTTGTATAGGAGCCCCCCCCCTTAAATATTGATTTTATTTATTTTTAGTATTTTTTGTTATAGCGGCAATAGAAATACTACATCATCTGTGAAAATTTCAACAGTGTAGCTATCACCGTTCTTGAGATACAACCTGGTGACAGACGGACGGACGGACGGACGGACAGCGAAGTCTCAGTAAAAGGGTCCCGTTTTTACCCTTTGGGTACGGAACCCTTGTAGGATCACTATTGTCCGCCTGTCTGTCAAGACCCTTTTTCTCAGGAACGCGTGGAAGTATCAAGCTGAAATTCATATCAAATACTCAAGTCTACTGTCCCTTGGAGCTGTGATAAAATCAAACTTCTAAGCCAACGCAATCAAAAGATAAAGCCGTTTATGCTGCAAACGACACTTGCAAGAGAATCAAAACTAGCGTACTTCACGTGAACTCTGAATCTTGAAATTTGGTACGAAGCAACGACTTACAGAACAGATAGAGAAAAAATTGCGAAAGACCTACATTTTTTTATACATACAGGTTTGTACAGAACCCTCGGTGCGCGGGCCCGGCTCGTACTTCGCCGTTGTTTTAATCTAATAAACCTCATATTTCTGTCTATGTTAGGTTAGTCTTATTCTGTGTACGACCACGGGGCGGGGCTGAAGCGTCCCAAATTGCACCCCCCCGCGCCCCCCCCTCGTTGGGTGAAAATTAGAAAGCGCATGAGCCAGATCTATAAATCTACGAATGGCGAAGAGTTATGAAAAAAAAACAGATTTACCCTTGTTTTATAGACTCAGCTTTCGTCGGATTTTCATTTCATTTTTTTTTCTGAAATTATAAAATATTTTGGAAAGTGATAACACAAACCTAACCTAACCTACAGAGTTTTTCACCTATGATGAGTTCTGTGACGTTTCGAGTTTGACAGTTTTAGAGATGTATCATTTATCGAGTAAACTATCGATTTTTCTAAGAATTATTAGTGCCTATTTTTGGAGAAATTATATTAAAATAATATTTATCTAGTTTTCCGCCCACGTCTATATTCGAGTGGAACGTGTAAAGTCTGGTTACATCAGCTAAAGATCGTTATCAACGTGCAGTTTTCATAGCAAAGTATGGTCGGCAAACAAAAAAAAATTAAAACTTACCTGCCATAATCATCCTCCTAGCCTTTGTCCCATTTTTTGAGAATGAATTCTCAATTGGGGTCGGCTACATAAATCACAAGATGTGGCGTAGGCACTAGTTTTTACGCAAGCGACTGCCATCTGACCTTCCAACCCAGAGGGGAAACTAGGCCTTATTGGGCTTAGGTGGTTTCCTCACGATGTTTTCCTTCACCGAAAAGCGAGTGGTAAATATCAAATGACATTCCGTAGGCTGGGTTCGAACCCGCGACCTCCGGATTGAAAGTCGCATGCCCTAACCACTAGGCTACCACCACGGGTCAAAAAACTATACTACCTGCCATAATAGAAAGTATGAAAATACAAATATTTATCTATTCGCCAGTTTCAGAAGAAATTGCACACTCATTACTACTGTCAGAATCTGCGGTATCTGAATCATCGGCGATATTGATGATCAAATTCATCTTGCAACCTGTTTATCCGAACGAAAAGCTGACAGTCCTGTAGTATAATATTTCGGCAATTGCCGATAATGTTGACGTGACTCACGTCACTACTCTATTCCATTTCGCACATTGCGTCATATAAAAAAAACAATATTTTTCTATCGTATTCGATGGAGTATAATGGACACTGATATTGCTATAGGTATATTAAAAAAAAGAACAGTTTTACGTTTTTTTTGATTATTTTACTTCAAATTATAAATTATTTTTTAAAAATATTGCGAACATAGTATGCGTAATTAGGAAAATTTTCAAGTACCACAGAACTCATCATAGGTGAAAAACTCAGTAATCCACAGGTTGTCATTTTTTAGATTTCTGAAAAATTTATGACTTCCGAGCAAAAATTAATCTACGAAATGAAAATTCAATGAATTGTTTTTCTATAAAAGAAGAGGACACCATAAAAACGATATATCGGGCGGAAGGTTACTCCCATGTTCGAAATTCGGATAGTGTTGTCCCGCTCATTCATAAATATTTTTTGACACGAGATCTAGAGGGATGCCACGGTAAAAAATCGAATTTCGATCTTCGGAGTGGCCCTTCTGTGCTTTTGTGGCGACAGAGGCGCCATGGCGCCGCGCCAATTTTCAATATAAAAGACAAGCTATTTTTAAAAGTTGCCAAAACAAATCTGTTTAGTCTAAAGAGAGATCTGAATTTTTATTGCTATTAAGTAAAAATGATTGTCTGGAAGAAATCGTTCGTCAGCGATAAGATCGGCTGTTGTTTTGTTCTATTGTAATTCTACGTATCTAGTACTATTAAGTTCTGTGGTATCTGTTAGTAAACCACTTCAAAGAAAATTAGAAACAGATTCGCAATAAAACAATTGACAATATTTCAAATTAAACCATTGATACAAAGCTCAAAGAAAAAATGAAAATGTGTTACCTGGTGGAAGAGACCGGGAATCGAACCCGGTACCTCATTTCGCCACCCTAACTCCCAAGCAACCTATCGAATTTTTCCTTTTATGCTTTGTGTTTCGATCTTTGCATTGTTTATTTGAAAGGCCTTACACCTTAGCATTATATAATTTATCATTATTATTAACATTTAAAATGTTCAAATAGTGTAGTTTAAACTAATTCCATTAGGTCTACTTTATTATAATGGACCCAAATATGTTATTTTTATTTGATTATACGGACAACCTTTAGTCCTAGAAAATAATTATTAAAAAAAAGGTGAAAGCAGCGTCGTCTAAGAATCAGCACTCAAATGATGTCACCCTGTGGAAAATAGACAGCCGCAGCTCAAAAAAAGGACTGTGGTACAAATTCCATACTAAATCCGACTTAGTAATAGTCCGCCTGTCTGATTTACTGCGCTGTGACCAATTGGACGTATTTATTCAAAAGTGAATCAACCCAAAATATAAAAACCGTTAAAATTGAACCCTCTAACTATGAATGAATGAATATTTATCGTGTGACAGATTTAGGTTAACATTTTGACAACATTTTGCGGTTACTGGTGCAAGCGTTGGATCAGAAATCTTGCCTTTTCAGGTGCACACACGTTACATAATTAGAATTTAAATTTATAACTAATATGTTAAACAGATACACATAACAGCTAAATCACAAGAAAAAAATACACAAGAGATATCCGGAAAATATAATTTGAATATAATTATACTTAATTAACATGTCAAACATTATTACAAATGTAGATAAAAAGATAGCATCTTTGGCACTATGCGGGGCCATTTTTAGATTTAGTTTAACTTTATTATGTTTGAGTTTATTTTGATTTTTGGGTCAATTGCAAAAAAATTGTACATAGTTAAGGGCTTTAATTAAAACAATGTTAATTGATTCCTTTGTGTGACGAAAGTTACCCATACATTTTGTATGACTAACTTTCGTCACCCAAAGGAAGCGATCGTATTTAATGTTAACTAAGCCTTTAACTATGTACAATTTTTTTGCAATCGACCCTTTTAGGTTTAGTTTTATTGTAAGTATTTTAATTACATATTATTGCCATGTAAAAAGTTTTGAATATATTTAAATACTTATATGTAGATAAAAAGAAATATATAGCATAAAGTACAAACGTGTAATGTGGGTTGGTTCCCTTTTTCATAAATACGTCTAATTACTTGTCGCCTACGCCCTTTTAGAATTAGGAACTTTTCAAATGGCTTTCTTAATCATTAATTGAAATATTTTCGATTTTTTTTTGGAAAAATGTGGATATTTTTAATTTTTTATCCTTCATTTCATTAAATCGGAAAAAGGGACTGGTAAAAAAAAAAAGTTGTCAATTCTATCTAGATATTAAGTACCTATCTACATCAAGATATCATCATCATCTGCATAATTATGTTTAAGAGCTAGGCTCTTATCGGTGGAGTAATTTCTAGCTCATTCTGCATTCCACTTTTTTTCACTTATTATAAATGATGAAGCATTTATTTCTTCTTTTATTTGCTCTATATAACGGGTATTGCCTGTAATAGGAGCCATAAATTAAAACATAGATTCTACTCTTCAAACTGAACAACATTTGTTCAGCAACTTTTAAAAAGAGAGAGGTTTTCAGAATTTCATTATTTCAAACAAATTAAATAGTCTTTTTAATGTACGTCGTCCAACATTGACATTTCCTGAGCATTGACATAGCTGTCAATTTACTAATATCGCACATTTCACAATATTTACATTGCTTCTTGTCTAAACATTATTCTCCAAATTATCATTTAATACACGTTATTTTCAAAAGTTGTTTAACAAATGTTGTTTAGTTTCAAGGGACTAATCTACGTATATGTTTTAATTTATTGCTCCTATTACAGGTGACACCCGGTATGTCCTTCTCAGACTTCCTCTTTTCCTTTTCCCTTCTTTTATCAACTTAATGTAGTTATTATAGTGACGTATGACATGACATAACATCTTCCCTCTCCTATTTTCAATCATGTTCAACAAAGTTAAGAAGTTTTTTAGGGTTCTGTAGTCAACTAGGAACCCTTATAGTTTCGCCATGTCCGTCTGTCCGTCCGCGGCTTAGCTCCGTGATCATTAGTACTAGAAAGCTGAAATTTTATACAAGTATGTGTATGTATCACGCCAACAAAACGGTAAAATAAAAACTGAAAAAAAAATTTTTTTCGGGTACCTCTCAAACACCTAAAGTGGGGATGATTTTTTTTTTCATTTCAACACTAGTGTGTGGGGTGTTGTTGAATAGGTCTTTTAAAAATAATAGGGGTCTCCAAACATTATTTTTTGATAAAGTAAGCAGTTTTGTAAATATTCGCTCCGAAAATAAAAAATAGCGTCCCCCCCTCTAACTTTTTAACCACGGGTCAAAAAATTGTGGGAAAATTCATGAAAATAATGCCTTATAAGTACTTTCAAGGAAAACTATATTGAACAAAATCAATGGAGCCGTTTTTGTGTTATCGCAAAATTTCATAATTTTCTTAAAAGGACGTACTAACTCCCAAGCAACCTATCGAATTTTTCCTTTTATGCTTTGTGTTTCGATCTTTGCATTGTTTATTTGAAAGGCCTTACACCTTAGCATTATATAATTTATCATTATTATTAACATTTAAAATGTTCAAATAGTGTAGTTTAAACTAATTCCATTAGGTCTACTTTATTATAATGGACCCAAATATGTTATTTTTATTTGATTATACGGACAACCTTTAGTCCTAGAAAATAATTATTAAAAAAAAGGTGAAAGCAGCGTCGTCTAAGAATCAGCACTCAAATGATGTCACCCTGTGGAAAATAGACAGCCGCAGCTCAAAAAAAGGACTGTGGTACAAATTCCATACTAAATCCGACTTAGTAATAGTCCGCCTGTCTGATTTACTGCGCTGTGACCAATTGGACGTATTTATTCAAAAGTGAATCAACCCAAAATATAAAAACCGTTAAAATTGAACCCTCTAACTATGAATGAATGAATATTTATCGTGTGACAGATTTAGGTTAACATTTTGACAACATTTTGCGGTTACTGGTGCAAGCGTTGGATCAGAAATCTTGCCTTTTCAGGTGCACACACGTTACATAATTAGAATTTAAATTTATAACTAATATGTTAAACAGATACACATAACAGCTAAATCACAAGAAAAAAATACACAAGAGATATCCGGAAAATATAATTTGAATATAATTATACTTAATTAACATGTCAAACATTATTACAAATGTAGATAAAAAGATAGCATCTTTGGCACTATGCGGGGCCATTTTTAGATTTAGTTTAACTTTATTATGTTTGAGTTTATTTTGATTTTTGGGTCAATTGCAAAAAAATTGTACATAGTTAAGGGCTTTAATTAAAACAATGTTAATTGATTCCTTTGTGTGACGAAAGTTACCCATACATTTTGTATGACTAACTTTCGTCACCCAAAGGAAGCGATCGTATTTAATGTTAACTAAGCCTTTAACTATGTACAATTTTTTTGCAATCGACCCTTTTAGGTTTAGTTTTATTGTAAGTATTTTAATTACATATTATTGCCATGTAAAAAGTTTTGAATATATTTAAATACTTATATGTAGATAAAAAGAAATATATAGCATAAAGTACAAACGTGTAATGTGGGTTGGTTCCCTTTTTCATAAATACGTCTAATTACTTGTCGCCTACGCCCTTTTAGAATTAGGAACTTTTCAAATGGCTTTCTTAATCATTAATTGAAATATTTTCGATTTTTTTTTGGAAAAATGTGGATATTTTTAATTTTTTATCCTTCATTTCATTAAATCGGAAAAAGGGACTGGTAAAAAAAAAAAGTTGTCAATTCTATCTAGATATTAAGTACCTATCTACATCAAGATATCATCATCATCTGCATAATTATGTTTAAGAGCTAGGCTCTTATCGGTGGAGTAATTTCTAGCTCATTCTGCATTCCACTTTTTTTCACTTATTATAAATGATGAAGCATTTATTTCTTCTTTTATTTGCTCTATATAACGGGTATTGCCTGTAATAGGAGCCATAAATTAAAACATAGATTCTACTCTTCAAACTGAACAACATTTGTTCAGCAACTTTTAAAAAGAGAGAGGTTTTCAGAATTTCATTATTTCAAACAAATTAAATAGTCTTTTTAATGTACGTCGTCCAACATTGACATTTCCTGAGCATTGACATAGCTGTCAATTTACTAATATCGCACATTTCACAATATTTACATTGCTTCTTGTCTAAACATTATTCTCCAAATTATCATTTAATACACGTTATTTTCAAAAGTTGTTTAACAAATGTTGTTTAGTTTCAAGGGACTAATCTACGTATATGTTTTAATTTATTGCTCCTATTACAGGTGACACCCGGTATGTCCTTCTCAGACTTCCTCTTTTCCTTTTCCCTTCTTTTATCAACTTAATGTAGTTATTATAGTGACGTATGACATGACATAACATCTTCCCTCTCCTATTTTCAATCATGTTCAACAAAGTTAAGAAGTTTTTTAGGGTTCTGTAGTCAACTAGGAACCCTTATAGTTTCGCCATGTCCGTCTGTCCGTCCGCGGCTTAGCTCCGTGATCATTAGTACTAGAAAGCTGAAATTTTATACAAGTATGTGTATGTATCACGCCAACAAAACGGTAAAATAAAAACTGAAAAAAAAATTTTTTTCGGGTACCTCTCAAACACCTAAAGTGGGGATGATTTTTTTTTTCATTTCAACACTAGTGTGTGGGGTGTTGTTGAATAGGTCTTTTAAAAATAATAGGGGTCTCCAAACATTATTTTTTGATAAAGTAAGCAGTTTTGTAAATATTCGCTCCGAAAATAAAAAATAGCGTCCCCCCCTCTAACTTTTTAACCACGGGTCAAAAAATTGTGGGAAAATTCATGAAAATAATGCCTTATAAGTACTTTCAAGGAAAACTATATTGAACAAAATCAATGGAGCCGTTTTTGTGTTATCGCAAAATTTCATAATTTTCTTAAAAGGACGTACTAACTCCCAAGCAACCTATCGAATTTTTCCTTTTATGCTTTGTGTTTCGATCTTTGCATTGTTTATTTGAAAGGCCTTACACCTTAGCATTATATAATTTATCATTATTATTAACATTTAAAATGTTCAAATAGTGTAGTTTAAACTAATTCCATTAGGTCTACTTTATTATAATGGACCCAAATATGTTATTTTTATTTGATTATACGGACAACCTTTAGTCCTAGAAAATAATTATTAAAAAAAAGGTGAAAGCAGCGTCGTCTAAGAATCAGCACTCAAATGATGTCACCCTGTGGAAAATAGACAGCCGCAGCTCAAAAAAAGGACTGTGGTACAAATTCCATACTAAATCCGACTTAGTAATAGTCCGCCTGTCTGATTTACTGCGCTGTGACCAATTGGACGTATTTATTCAAAAGTGAATCAACCCAAAATATAAAAACCGTTAAAATTGAACCCTCTAACTATGAATGAATGAATATTTATCGTGTGACAGATTTAGGTTAACATTTTGACAACATTTTGCGGTTACTGGTGCAAGCGTTGGATCAGAAATCTTGCCTTTTCAGGTGCACACACGTTACATAATTAGAATTTAAATTTATAACTAATATGTTAAACAGATACACATAACAGCTAAATCACAAGAAAAAAATACACAAGAGATATCCGGAAAATATAATTTGAATATAATTATACTTAATTAACATGTCAAACATTATTACAAATGTAGATAAAAAGATAGCATCTTTGGCACTATGCGGGGCCATTTTTAGATTTAGTTTAACTTTATTATGTTTGAGTTTATTTTGATTTTTGGGTCAATTGCAAAAAAATTGTACATAGTTAAGGGCTTTAATTAAAACAATGTTAATTGATTCCTTTGTGTGACGAAAGTTACCCATACATTTTGTATGACTAACTTTCGTCACCCAAAGGAAGCGATCGTATTTAATGTTAACTAAGCCTTTAACTATGTACAATTTTTTTGCAATCGACCCTTTTAGGTTTAGTTTTATTGTAAGTATTTTAATTACATATTATTGCCATGTAAAAAGTTTTGAATATATTTAAATACTTATATGTAGATAAAAAGAAATATATAGCATAAAGTACAAACGTGTAATGTGGGTTGGTTCCCTTTTTCATAAATACGTCTAATTACTTGTCGCCTACGCCCTTTTAGAATTAGGAACTTTTCAAATGGCTTTCTTAATCATTAATTGAAATATTTTCGATTTTTTTTTGGAAAAATGTGGATATTTTTAATTTTTTATCCTTCATTTCATTAAATCGGAAAAAGGGACTGGTAAAAAAAAAAAGTTGTCAATTCTATCTAGATATTAAGTACCTATCTACATCAAGATATCATCATCATCTGCATAATTATGTTTAAGAGCTAGGCTCTTATCGGTGGAGTAATTTCTAGCTCATTCTGCATTCCACTTTTTTTCACTTATTATAAATGATGAAGCATTTATTTCTTCTTTTATTTGCTCTATATAACGGGTATTGCCTGTAATAGGAGCCATAAATTAAAACATAGATTCTACTCTTCAAACTGAACAACATTTGTTCAGCAACTTTTAAAAAGAGAGAGGTTTTCAGAATTTCATTATTTCAAACAAATTAAATAGTCTTTTTAATGTACGTCGTCCAACATTGACATTTCCTGAGCATTGACATAGCTGTCAATTTACTAATATCGCACATTTCACAATATTTACATTGCTTCTTGTCTAAACATTATTCTCCAAATTATCATTTAATACACGTTATTTTCAAAAGTTGTTTAACAAATGTTGTTTAGTTTCAAGGGACTAATCTACGTATATGTTTTAATTTATTGCTCCTATTACAGGTGACACCCGGTATGTCCTTCTCAGACTTCCTCTTTTCCTTTTCCCTTCTTTTATCAACTTAATGTAGTTATTATAGTGACGTATGACATGACATAACATCTTCCCTCTCCTATTTTCAATCATGTTCAACAAAGTTAAGAAGTTTTTTAGGGTTCTGTAGTCAACTAGGAACCCTTATAGTTTCGCCATGTCCGTCTGTCCGTCCGCGGCTTAGCTCCGTGATCATTAGTACTAGAAAGCTGAAATTTTATACAAGTATGTGTATGTATCACGCCAACAAAACGGTAAAATAAAAACTGAAAAAAAAATTTTTTTCGGGTACCTCTCAAACACCTAAAGTGGGGATGATTTTTTTTTTCATTTCAACACTAGTGTGTGGGGTGTTGTTGAATAGGTCTTTTAAAAATAATAGGGGTCTCCAAACATTATTTTTTGATAAAGTAAGCAGTTTTGTAAATATTCGCTCCGAAAATAAAAAATAGCGTCCCCCCCTCTAACTTTTTAACCACGGGTCAAAAAATTGTGGGAAAATTCATGAAAATAATGCCTTATAAGTACTTTCAAGGAAAACTATATTGAACAAAATCAATGGAGCCGTTTTTGTGTTATCGCAAAATTTCATAATTTTCTTAAAAGGACGTAAGTTGACTTTCAGAAGGTAATAAATAATTACAGTTACTTTGGCGTTTACGACCTTTTTATAGAGCTTGAAATCTTTCTCGTAACTTAAGTATATTGTGAAGGATGAGCAACTACGGAACCCTACACTGAGCGTGGCCCGACATGCTCTTGACCGGTTATTTTTATAAATATCAGACAACCTCACACAAATCTAGAGCCACAGTAAGCTCTAGTAGGCTTGTGTTATGGACACTAGACGACGATAAACATACTTGTATACATAAATTCATACATAAATACACATTGCATCCATGACACAGGCACAAATATTCGAGTTTATCACACAAATATTTGCCCTTGCCGGGATTCGAACCCAGGACCGTCGGCTCAGTAGGAAATGAAATGAAATGAAATGAAACTAGACGACGATAAACATACTTACATAGATAAATACATACTTAAATACAAATTATTTCCAGGACCCAGGCGCAAAATATTCGAGTTCATCACACAAATATTTCTATCTTCAAGATTAAATCTCGTCGTAGTCATTTAACAACAGGTACCCTATATATTATATATATGGAAGAGGCGTACAAAATGGCATAGGCGGGTAAAATGGCACACTTCCGTTTCTCCGAAAGCACAAACATACTAGTTCTCCTTCTCGCAATGGCCGCTAGAGAGCCGCTTAGTAACAGGTCGTAACCTGTGAAGACGCTAGTCGCGTCCGGTGGGCCGTGTGTTGCGGGCGGATGTTTGTATAATTTTGGCAGTCACAAGTTTTATGCAGATAGATTTTGTGTCTTGGTAAAAGTAAGGTCTTTTTTACGTTCTTTTGTTTCTATTAGTATTAATTTATTGTAATACTAGCATTAACCCGCGGCTTCGCTCGCGTGCCTATACAATATACATCATCCTACGGGAACAATGCTCTTTTTTTCAGGATTAAAAGTAGGCTATAATCTGCAATCTGCATTTCCCTGATGCATATCCGTCCAGCCGTTTTAGCGTGAATAAGTATGAAATGAAATGAAATGAAATGAAATGAAATGAAATGAAATGAAATGAAATGAAATAATTTATTCAGTAAGTAGGCCACAAGGGCACTTTTACAAGTCAGATTGTGAGTCTACCGGCATTTCGCAAGAGGAGACCGCTGTTGAGAAGAAAGCTGAAAGAAACTCACAGTAACAAAACATACACAGACTTTCGCTTTTCTAATATTACTGGGAAATACTTTTTATTTTATCATAACTCCACTTTATCAAATCAAACCGAAAACTCAAGCACTCAAATCAAACGATCTCAGCTTTTACTGTACCAAATAAAGTTCACTTCAAAATCCATAACTCGAAGTGAAGCTAAGACACCGGGATATGTGTGCATTTTATTTGTACCTATAAAGCTTTTATAATGTCCCGAGCCTCCGCTTATTGACTTGTGATATTCGAGATTGATTTAATGATTCTAAGCCATGTTCTAAGTTACGTCATGTTCTATTGTAAGATATTGAGGTTCTCTTCGTTGATGAATGAAAAATGTATTATTCTGAGCCAGATAAACGTAATTCAGAATTCTGAAATGACTTAACATAATTGTTGAAAAGCTTGAATGTATTTATTACGGATGCAGGGAGTTTCCCGATCATTACTCCTCCCGTCCCAACGCGCCGCCCGCCTATAGGTACCGATTGACGACGATCGAGATGCCACCAAATACAATTTTTTTAATCAATTAGGATAACGCGGGTCTCTATCCATACCTCAAAAGCAAAAACAGAACCCCCTTATAGGATCACGTGTAGCTGTCTGTCAGTCCGTCTGTTACAACCGATTTTCTGCAAAACTACTGCAATTTGGCGCAAATGCTTTCAAGAATTTTCATGACCACAAATAAAATTTCAAAATTGGTGGCATTTTCGTAATTAACGTCCCAACAAACCATAAAAAATACACCCCTACTCATATTTAGACATTTCAACCCCATTTCACCCCAACAGGGAAGATGTTAATTCACGTCCGCCACGTTGGATTTAAAGATCGTTGCGGATTTCGTAATTAGCGACCCGATAAACCATAAAAGCATTACTAATGGATTTTCAGACTTTGTCACCACATTTCTCCCTTTTAGGGGTTGAATTAAAAAAACCTGAAACACGTGTTTACTCATTTATTGTTAGAAATACTCCTGTGAAGTTTCGAATAAAATAGCCTAACTAATCTTGTTTCCCCATACAAACTCTGGAACCCCATTTCACCCCTTTAGGGGGTGAGTTTTGAAAAATCCTTTCTTAGTGCACCCCTACACCTTATAAGGAACCTACGTGCCAAATTTGAACTCTCTAGAACCAGCGGTTTAGTATTTAGATATTTCAACCCCATTTCACCCCAACAGGGGAGATGGTAACTCACGTCCGCCACGTTGGATTTTAAAATCGTTGCGGTTTTCGTAATCAGCGACCCGATAAACCATAAAAACAATACCCATGCTGATTTTCAGACTTTGTCACCACATTTCTCCCTTTTAGGGGTTGAATTTTCAAAAAACCTGAAACACGTGTTTACTCATTTATCGTTAGGAATACTCCTGTGAAGTTTCGAATAAAATAGTCTAACTAATCTTGTTTCCCCATACAAACTTTGGAACCCCATTTCACCCCTTTAGGGGATGAGTTTTGAAAAATCCTTTCTTAGCGGATGCCTACGTCATAACATCTATCTGCCTGCCAAATTTCAGCTCGATCCGTCCAGTGGTTTGGGCTGTGCGTTGATAGATCACTATGTCAGTCAGTCAGTCACCTTTGAGTTTTATATATATAGATTACTAAACAACGTCGAGAATGTATTGAAATCTTAAAACTCTATTTACATTTTTAGTTATTTTTTTATAATGTTGGAGGTTATGAAGTGGATAAAATGGCATACACCTTGTTCGGGTAAAATAGCATACTATGTCATTTGAATAAAAATACCAGAAAGGTTACAAAAGCTTCGAATCTTAGTTCTGACAGTGAAAATGATTTATCTTTCTTACAATCTGAAGCCGGTGATGATGATGAAGACTGGACTGTCCTTGCATTTATTGTAACGACCTCTACTCCAGGTCTAAGCCAAAAGAGGTCTGGCTGAAGTGTTTGAGTTGTAAAAACTGGGCTCATGCATCATGTGCAGATGTTCCGAAAAAGACAAAGCGTTTTACGGGTGAACTCTGCAAGTAGGTAACCGACTGATTTTCGGTACAAATTTGGTATGCCATTTTGTCCACACCACGTGTGTCATTTTACCCGCCTAGGGCGGACAAAACGGATTTTATTCAACTTTTTTTTTTTTGTAATTCTATTGTTTTTGTTTTAAGTTGATTTAAAAATAATAAATAAAATAAAAAGCGTTTATTTCGGACTAAAATTATCCATATGTTGTTAGTATCACGTATAAAACTTAAATAACTATGTTACTGCCTAAACTAAGATGTTTAGAGGTCCAGTACCTGATTAAAGCACTGTCCCATCTCTCCGCCACAACTGTCAGGAGGCTGTGGCGGCTGCCGCGCACTCTGTGGAGCGTCGCGGCGCAGCGCTTGCGCAGCGTCGCGTGGAAACAATCCACATGCGCGTCCGCGAACATACCGGACGCGCTGCAATATCGCGGCAGCCGCAACAGTACCCTGAACGCGTCGTTGTATTGTACACGCATGGCATTCATAGCGCGCTGCGTGTACCTCGTCCAGAGGCTACAGGTGTACAGCGAAGTACAGTAGGCTTGGAATAGTGTTATCTTAACTTGCGCTGTACACCTGGAGAACCTCCGAGCGATCATGTTGGCCCTGACGGCCAAAGCCCTGCGTTCGCGCTCCAAGTCAGCATCATCGCGCAGGTCATCGGTGACCAAGTGCCCCAGATATTTAAAATTGAATACCCTTTTAAGTGGTACGCCATTCAAACAAATGGGTGGTATGTGAGATGGGCACTTGTTCCCCGCCCTGAACACCATGAACTCACTCTTACGCACATTGTAGCGCAGGTTGTGGCTTAGAGCATAGGCCTCACACTTCTCAATCAGCACACGCATACCACCGACCGAGGGGCTCAGCAGTACCATGTCATCAGCATAGCTTATGTTATTAAAACAAACCCTGTCTATGTGACACCCGACATGCGTACTGCTAAGCTCGCCAATCAGGGCATCCATGTACAGATTGAAAAGCTTAGGAGAAGTGAGACCCCCCTGCCTCACACCACAATCAAGACCATACTCGTCAGACAGCACATCACCCCAACGCACCGTATTTCGTTGGCTCGCGTACCAACACCTAAATATGCGTGTGAGTTCCCTTGGAAATTGCACTTCGTCAAGTTTTTTCCAAAGCAGGTCATAATTAACGAGATCGAAGGCTTTGGAAAGGTCCAAAAAACACGCGTATATAGGCGTTTTCCGACGAGTATAGTACTCCACAGCCTGTTTTAAGCATATGATGGCACTCTCGGTTGATAAACCGGCACGGAACCCGAACTGCGCGTCATTAAGTTTCAAATGTTTTTCTAATTGACTATTAAGCAGGCCGTCGAGTACCCGCGCCACAATGGTTGCCAGCGAAATAGGTCTGTAATTATCCTTGTTAGCTATGTCACCCGTCTTGTTTTTGACAATAGGTACAACAATTGTTTTTGTCATAAGAGGCGGTAAATACGCGTGACATATGCAAAGATTATAAAACATCGCTAACAATCGGGGCAGGTGGGAACCAGCATGCTGCAAGTGCTCAATACTCAAATAGTCGTGCCCGGGAGATTTACCTCTTTTCATGTCTTTCAGTATCCTGGTTACCTCCTTGGCACTGAATCGGGTCTGAAGGACATCCGAGTCCACCCCAGCATCGAACACGTGCTGCTGCAGGGTCCCACTGGCGGAGATGGGAGCAGGTTTTACATTAAAATGTTTCATAAACAAGTTAGCAACGCACTTCGGGTTAGAAATACCGTCAACAGAAACAGAAAGACCAGGCCTGGTCTCCAGTTTCTTCGTGGCTTTCCAAAAATTTTTAAAATCATTATTTTTATGATGCGAGGCAATTATGTCCATTTTTATTTGTTCCTGGTGTTGTTGAACCCATCTGAGTCGCGATTTAAATATTTTACGACTTTGACACATAGCATCATAAAAATATCCACCAGAAGGTCTACCGTACAAGATCCAGTCCTGGAATCTAGCCCTGGCCTCACCGTGTGCGCCACTAACATGCTTATTCCAACCTATTACTCTGTTTTTGGCATGTCCGCGTCCAACTGTGACGGCCTTGCTGTACAAAGAAGCTTCACAAAGTGAAGTTATTATTTTGAGATATAGGTTATCAAGTATCTTACAATGGTCAGCATTATTTATACAGCACCCGTCACAGCAGCCTTGAAAATCGGAAGGAAAATCAATAATTTTCAACAATTCGTCACATTTATTTGTATAATTTTCAATTTCTTGACACGTTCTTTCCCCCCATACAACATGTTTCCCCTTCGAGATTACATTGTTAACACTATTATCATATAGTAGTTTAGGTCTTACCAAGTCTAGATTACACCTAATTAACAGTGGGTAATGATCAGAACAATATAAATCGTAGTCTATACAAACATCAACAACCGAGTCCCACCCAGCTGATGTAGTTACGCAATGATCCAGCCATCGCTTCGAACCGTGAGCGTCGCTTAAGTATGTGTGAGCTCCCGTTCCTATGCCCAGTTTAACGGTATCGGCACATATCCAGCCCTGGTCCTCACAAAAACTAAACAACTCGTCACAAAATAATTCACCAGGGTGCGCGTTAAAGTCACCTAATATATAAATAGTCTCAACGCCACTTTCCGACACTATGGCGCTCATTTCACTCATGCACTGTACAAATTCTGGCAAGTTATCAACACAATTTACCGGCATGTATACGCAAAATATTATTACATGCTTGTCACCGGAAACTACTTTGATTGCACTGATTCGAGCATTGTCGCACTGTATAACCGTAACAGAAGGAAATATCTTTTTACGCCATAACAGTGCTGTCCCGCCAAAAGATCTGCCACGCAGCATTCCCGCCGACGTGTCAACCGCCGATGTCCCGGTACACGCAAAGTCGTCGCTTATAGTGCTCAAAAACGCCAAGTCATGTGGTAAAAGCCAGGTCTCTTGCAGGCCTATTATGTCAGCTGAAGAGCACAGTCGCTTAACGTCGTCATACGATTGTTTTATACTCCGACAGTTGAAGGAACAGAGAGTAATATCATTTACTGCCATTGTTTACTTTGTTATTTAGAATCATCGTATTAGGCGTAGTGCTTGAAGCGCCCTCCGTTGTAGTCGTACCCGCCGTATTCAAAGTATTCCCATATAAAAACCTAGACGTTATGAAACGGCGGAATATAATTCCACTTGGCCACAGTGACTCGTCCAAAAACATATTCACTTTGTTTTTGAACACATAAAACTTATACGCATTGTGATTTTTGTTCTGGTTTTTCATCACTATTTGTTCTAGTGTAATAATATCACTAGTCTTCTTGCGAATATAATCCACGATGTCCGCTGTCGAAGTATCCTTGTGCACATTGGTGATTAAAATAGGTACCTTCGGGTCAGCTGCTTTAAAATTACAACTGATTTCGGCCTTGCCCATTTTTCCAGTTCGACGTTTGTTAGAGGAAGGTTTCGATGGCTTACCACCCTTACCGACTGTCTTCCATTCGCCATTCTTTGCTACAGTCGCGAAAGTCTGTGTATCGGTAGCAAAAAGTTCTTTTTGTCTACTATGTACCTGCCGCTCCATCAAATCCGCTCGGTCACCATGTTTACGCAGCGATTGCTTTGTTGAAATGACAGGCGACGGCGGGGTCGAGGGTGGCGGGGTGGGTCGCAGTGCATAGGTTGACGCATGCGCAGTATTTTTATCAGCGCTGGAGCAATTTGGCTCCTCGGCCTGCGGTTGTAAGGACGAGCAAGATGGAACGTTGCAAGATTCATGCAGGCTCGAGTGAGATAGTACTGTCTTATCATGTTCGTCTGTTAGTTCGCCGCTACGGGAGAATAAATCCGTACTGGTTAGTCCCATTGGTCCACTGTTTAAAAATGCTCCACGTTTAACGTTTACATTTAAATGCGACTGGTTAACGCTTCTATAGAATGGATCACTGGAGGTGGGAATCTTGCGGAATTCTATGAAACTTTTTTCCAGATTTTCAAGCTGCTCAATCGTAACATATCGTGATTTAATGGTTTGTAACTCATTTTTTAGCACAACTATGTCTTTTAAGAGTGACGTTACGTCCACAGAGTCAAAGTCTATCGGTGGTAGTTTGTGCAAGTCCCGAGCCACAAACACCGGAAACTTTCCGGGTTCCGTAACGCGAACCAAATCAATCAGATCATCGATATCCCGTCGTTCTTTCCCGTCGTTTCGTCTGGTAATTTTTCGTTTTTGAGCTGGTACAGATAGAAACAGCAGATCCTTAGCTATTTTGATATCTTCAGCTGAGAAGAAAGCCAAGCAGATCCTGCTCATGCTCTCATCGTCCATGACGTGCAATTTATTAACCACGAAGGCTAAGAGTTCGTTCACCACAATATTACACGAATTGCACTTCAAAGTAGCGGCCATAATGACAGGTCACAGCGGCTAGTTATCCGCGACACGTCCGTACGTACGAGTGCGCGCGCGCTACTCTAATTCTCGATTCTCGCTGATTTATCTCTATAATTTTAACTAGCTAGGTAATGAATCAAAGAATACACAGGTGCCCTAAGTGTTAAATATTGCTAATAAATATAGATTTGCTGACTGATTTTATAACTAGTATGTCATTTTGTACGCCTCTCCCCTATCCATATTCATATATATAATCCCCTATCCATATCTTAAATATGTATATGTCGCAGTCAAAAGTGTGAACTGGTCAAAAGGACTTTTAACCGACAAAAACAGGCAAAACTGCTTTTGACTGAGCGTGTTGGTCAAAAGTAGTTTTGCCTGAAAATCATTGGTTAATAGTACTTTTGACTGTTACTATCAGTCAAAAGTACTTTTGACCCGACAAAAGCACTTTTGACTAATTCAGAGCAGATCCGACTCGGCCGAGTTAGGTTAGGTTAGTTTTTTCTTTTTATTTCCCTAAAAAAAACGCTCCTTTTGTTCAGTCAAAAGTACTATTAACGTTTATTTTCTGTGTCGACTATCGCCAAACTTTACCCGTTGTACCTAGGGGAACCCGTGCTGACGAGGTGAGTGCGTGCCTGAAGCGCTCACCTATATGGCCTCAAGTCCGACGTTTATCGTTGCGGCAAAATATGCGTGCTCAGAAAGGAAGTAACGACAACTTTGCCAAGATACTCCTATCGATTGGTGTTGGCACAATGGCGGAATCAAATGGCGAAATTAAACTCCCCCCTTCACTTTGCAGCAGCACAGCAGACGTAAACATGTTAATTAACTACGTTTATCCCGACATGACTAATTTAGGCAACAAAACGGACGCCTGGCTGTGCGAGCGTGCCCTCCTGGCACCGAGAAATGAAGACGTAATAAAAGTCAATAATGATATATTGGACATGTACGATGCAACGTCAAGAACGTACTTATCTATTAATGCGGTTGTTGACCGAGATGAAGCCACAAACTATCCCACCGAGTTTTTAGAGTCATTGAAAGCATCGGGTCTTCCCGAACATGTCCTAAAAATAAAAGTAGGAGCCCCGATAATGCTCATGCGAAATCTGTCTCCACCAAAGCTCTGTAACGGGACCAGACTCCGTGTGACTCGGCTGCAGAACAACATTATCGAAGCCACCATCCTCACTGGTAGCGGGCGAGGAGAGAGCGTACTCGTCACCTGTAATATGAATTAATGTAACCGCCAAAATGACGAAATTGAGTTAAGTATACAGCTCGTCTGTAAATTTGACGATCTATCCATTGCTGTTATTAAAATTACGATATCTTGAAAAAATGTTGGTTACATTAAACAAAAATTTACCATTTTTTTTAGTTTTCTGTATTTATTTTGGTGTTTGGCACATTGTTTGTAAATTACTTAATATCAGATTAACGTAACCACAAGTATTGGCCAAAGTTGAACAAAAGTCATTAATGTAAGACTCATCGGTAAATAAATTACTCTTACATTACTCAATTTATAGTACTTTATTACCGATTGACTGTTACGTTAGCTTCAAAGCTAGATAAAAATTATAAAATGGTTCTTACATTAAATGGGTTATACTTTTAGTTTTTGAATCAAATCATGTAAATAATAAGGTACATAAATGATTTACATGCTCAGATTAGATAGGTAAAAAAAAATTAAACGAGATTATAAGAAAGCAACCATTTAAAGTCAATTATAGTCTTATATTGTCACAAATTGTGCTTACTGCAAGCTGGGTGAATATATAATTTAGTCAGTAACATTAAAGTTTTCGTAGTTTTTAAAGCAATTAATGCCTCTTACATTATTATTTGTCTTACCAAGCCTCGAGTGATGACGGTAACATTAAAATTATGTACTTAATTTAGACGGATCTGGTGCTTACGTTATTTTGGTTACCAGGAACTTTCCGACCATCTCTTTCCTTTGCAGTGTTAATTTATTTATTTATTTATTATACAGAATTAGCACTAACAGCTGAACCTTATGTGCTAATTGTTAGTTGTTAGAAGAATACATACATCATTAATTGAACTAGGTAATAATACATTATTGCATTATTTACATTATATTATTAAATTATCAGTATCATTAAATTTAAATTCATATAATAACATTCGATAAAATTCAATAAAATTGTTAAGCACATATAGCAAACTCATTCTTGGACACTGCTCGGGGTAACTATTGTTTTCAAGTAGCGAGTTGATGCGGTCAGAAATTTCGCCTCGGAGGTAAAAAACATTATCTAATTGGCTGTCACTGTTTAAGATATCGTTCAGTAGCGTTAGTGCTTGGTGGAGGGGAGAGCATTTGAGTACGCGTACGCGTACGCGTTAATGAGTAGATACCAGTGAGACGACCATACATTTGCCTGTAGGAAGCAATTACAAGCACTACCGCGTGCTTCTGTTTACGATTTGGTGTTGTGATGGATATGATAGCCACTTTAGTTTGTACCGACCAGCGATCGGATGCCGGTATTCGATTCCATACAAATACCGGTATTCAATTTCGGTATTTCGCTTATTATTACACATTTCTTTATTTTACTGAGCTAATTTCAAAGTTCTGTACCAATACTTTAACTATATGTAATGGCATATGAAATAAAATCTGTAATATTTTTTTTGTAATTTTTATGAATACCGGCAACGATCCCTGGTTCCAAAAATTCGTGATAAGGAAAGTATTGTGCCATTGCGTTGTTATACATCAATAAGTACAGTTAAAAATTACGAGTTAAGTACATATATCAGGCGATCCGTTTGCTCGTTTGCCCTTGAGTCTTGAGTCGTATTTCTAAGGTGGAATGAAGTTCGTCGGGGTTTCCAGTATCAAATAGAAATTGATGTTTTAAACTTTTTAAAGTAACTTAACTTTAAAAATATTATTAATTAGCTATTATGCCTATTTATACCATGTCTAATTCTCGCATTAGGTAATTTTAATTGAAACAATCTGGCTTAATGCATTTCTTTTTTAGGGAATCTCTTAAATGTCTGGTTAAATGGACTGTGAAAACTTTTTCTGTGAAAATCAGTCACTGCCACTACCATGTAGCAACATGTAGGCATAATAAAATCTATATACTCGTATATTATTTTTAGAAAACAAGAGACAGGAATGAATGACGGTAGTAATAGTGATATGGTGGAGGTTAGTGACATTGAGATACTCCCGATCATTTTTTTCAGTAGCCTACGTATCCAACGTAATGTCATTGTATTGATGCGATGATCCAATAAAATACGTTAACTATTTGCTTGCCCCTTGACCATTATTTTTTCAGCCAGAGAAAGGCGTTGAGCTGGGCCATACTTTCTACTAGTAACGGGACACCAATGAAGCTTCAAATAAGTAGTTCGCGAGAAAACAGCAGCTTACAAGATATAAGAAAATCTCTTAATCCGTTTCAGCTCTATAAGAAAGATGTACAAGCCCAATAGCGAAGGTATTCGAAGCATTTCAGTCGTAAATTTACCCCTTGACGTCCAAGTTCATAATAGTGATGTGAGAGTGAGTTACTAATAATGTGACGAAAATCAAATAAAGATCAATCGGCTAGTTTCAGACAGGGACAAGCCTTACACTGAAAATAGGACTTAGGCTTTGTAAAGACAAAATTGATTATACGAAATTATACAACGTAAAGCTGAAGTTTGAACTTAAGTCACTAAAATCAAAGGAGGGAGTTGATGAATGGAACAGAAAGAAGGTAATAAATACGAAGAAAACTATATAGAAAGAAGTAAAAAGAAAGAGAAAAAGTCGTAGGTAAAAAAGGTACATAAATATTGTAGAAAAAAAAAAGAAAATCAAAGTGAGGAAAAACAGTAAGGAAAAGTATCAGATTCGAAAGAAAATTAAGTGTTTTTTTAATACTCTTTAAATCTAAAGGTGCCTTTACCAATTTTGGTTTTTTATAAACAAAAAAGAAACTGTTTCCCGCTTATAAACCGGTTTTTATCACGACTTACTATCCTGCCACTAATTAACTGAAAAACATAACTCTATGTTAAACCTTATTACAATTGGATAAGTTTAAAAATTCCATAGCTGAATTCCGCTAATGTAAGTCCACGTTTTGAAAATATGTGTCCCTTACGTTAGATTTTTTTTACCTTTTTGTGACTTACTTTAAATAGTTCTTAATTTTTTGAAATCAATGTTTTGTTGTGTTACCGTAACTCCTCATTTTTGGAAAAAAATTAACGTAAGAGCCACGCTATTTTCTAAACTATAATATCAGCCTTTTTGAGACCATTATCAACTGAAAGATCTTACAAAATTAAGCTATAACTACTATACACCATTTTAATCGGAATAGGAAATAAAATGTTACTGCACTTTTTTTAATTTGCAATTTCGTTTTTGGCTTATCCTGAAAAATCGTCATTTGGCGGTTACCTTAATTCATATTACAAGTGACGTACCGATTCCCCGCATCCCATTAATACCATCGAATTTCCCGTTCCAGTTCAAACGCCTGTAGTTTCCAGTGCCAGTTTGCTTTGCGATGACCATTAACAAATCGCAAGGTCAGACACTGGAAACCTTAGGCGTAGACCTTCGCTCAGCGTGCTTTTCGCATGGGCAATTATATGTAGCCTGCTCGAGAGCGTGCGCCAGCAGCCGCCTATGCGTCTGTGCCTCCACATTACGTGACGATTCCTTCTACACGACAAACGTGGTGTACAAGGAAGCTTTGGTATGAGTTTTAGTACATGTATTGAATATGAGAAATTGAACCCTTTATTTTAAGTAATAAATTATAGACACGTACAGTAGCCGGCAAACAACTTGAACCAAAATGGCGGATCTCCGCATGTAAATTTGTACGTAAATCGGCTACTGCGCAGTCAAGGTCACGCTCAAGTTGTTTGCCGGCTACTGTACACTTAAGTCATCCATTACGTAAGAATATTTTCGCGACCTAAAAATAATGACTTCAGGAACTACACTTTAATTTAATAATCTCAGACCCGTAATCAACGTAATATTTATTACAATGGAAAATAAATTAAAAATATACATACTAAAACTTAAAATTAAAAAGAATCCCCCAGCACAGCACAGGTAATCCACCTATCTATAATAGCACATTTAAAAACTAAATGTTGATTTTTTTGACATTTTTCTCTATGATCAAACATGTTTCTTAACATATTAGCAATATTAGTACCTACTAAGAACAGGGCAGGGCTATTGCGATTTATTGGTATATATTTCAACCTTCAGTTTGGATTTTAATTTTTTTTTGTTTCATCAAAACTACTCTAAATAGACAAAATTCACGCAGAAAACTGGTTTTATTCAAGTAATTTTCGATTGCACGCAATAAAAGCAGGAAATAGCTATGTTAGTATGTAGAACTCGGGGAAAAGTATTATTTATTCACTTCAGAAAGTTGGTCAAATTTATCAATAAGTATATTTTGTCATAATAAGAAAAAACATAAAAGGAATAAGTCCTCATAAGTCTAGCAATACTCGCTAATCCTTCTTCCTAAGTCTAGCGCTGGCGATTTCCAAACTTTCCTGCCATTGAATAACTTCCTCGGGAAATTTCTTAATGCTCTCGGATCCAGGGAGGTCTGCCATTTCATAGCGGGGGCAAATGAGCAAACGGATCACCTGATGGAGCGCGATTACCGTCGCCCATAGACACACGTACACATAGACACCTGCAAACCCCTTCCAGGCCAGAGTACGCTCTGTTCTTGAAGGTTTGAAGGTCGTTTCGGTCCGGAAATACCTCAAGTGACAATTCATATGAGCCAGGAAACCTTATTCGGCATATTTTGTCAGCAAATATCCGACTATTCGGCAATAATGCCGGGACAGGATTGCTCGGGATTTGTGAGATTGAGACGTTTTTGGTATATATCTCTATATTCGCCAGAAAACCGGCTACTCGCTGAGGGCGTTCCAGTTGCATTCGCGCCACTACGTGCACTTCAGCTCGTTTGTAATGCGCGTGCCGCGGTCACCAGGAGACCATCGCGTGTGCTGATTTCTGGCAGAAAGGTGTCCGGATCTGGGTCAACCTACCAAATCCAACACCCGAGATGTCGGAACAACGGGGCCACGTCGTTTCGCCGTCGAAATAAACATTGTTCGGTTCATGACGCATTGGTGTAAACTGTAATGTTATGTAACATGTTTTTTCAATACATAAATTTAATACATCAATTAATTAATATTCACCTGTTAGAAATATGAAATGTTGTCAATACAACGTAAAAAAAATTGGAAATCAGGCAGATAGATATTCTACGTTCGACTCACTCACATAAAATACCCAGTGGAGCCTACTGAAATTACAGTAGGCGTAACCGTTATTACAGTTAGGTTTACTGAAATGTCAGTAGGCCTCACTGTTATTGCAGTAAGTCTTACTGTAATGTCAGTAGGCTCCACTGGATATTTTTTTCAGGTAGACAATGGAAAATAAAAAAATACAATCTTGCAACAAAAAGAGCGACCTTGAGGCGACCAATTCGTCGTCTCTCCACCTAGCACAACCTGTGTTACTCGACTTTTTGTGGCGTATTATTATAATATTACCTCTCTTTCTACGCTGTACTGTGAGTTGAACTGTAGTTGTTCTGGACGCACTCTAGCACAACTGTCACAAGTGAGTATTTCTCGCGCGAGATAATTGCCTGTCTCTTTCTTCACTGTACTGTGAGAGGGTGACGGGTAGCGCTATGTCGCCGAGAAAAGTCGCGGAGCATAGTTGTGCGAGACGGGCAAGTATCGCTAGGACAATGGTCGAGTCTAACGGAGATGAGAAAAGTTGTTTTAATTGACTGAGTAAGCGAAGCGAGCGAGGCGTCTCTGTTTCAACTTCGCCAAAAATTCTTTCGTATGTCCGTTTATGTACCTATGTTTGGATTTCCGGCTGTTCTAATCTAAAGCCCACATTACTCAACCGATTCTGAAATTTTGTTAGTTGGTTCTATAAAGAAGTAGATTTTTTTCAGACAGTTTTTCCTTTTTTTTTCGAAATGGCGGAGATATAGGGGTTGGAAACGTAAAAAAATACAAATTTCAGCCGTGTCGAAACCATCTCCAGAGGTCTACAACTCACAGAGCCAATAAGTATTTATTATTATTATTATGAGCCTATTATGTCCCACTACTGGGCAAAGGCCTCCCATCTTTTTCCATCTGTCGCAGTTTTGAACTGTATCTGGCCATGCCTTCAAAAATGAGTCCAAGTCATCACGCCATCGTCGACGAGGACTGCCGCGTCTCCGTTTCGAATTGTGGGGCTTCCATTCTGTGTTTTTTTGGCCCACAAGTCGTCCGGCATGTGACAGACGTGACCAGCCCAGTCCCACTTCAACTTGGCCGCCTTCCAAGCTACATCAACTATCCTGGTTTGTGAGCGCAGTGTGGAGTTCCGGATTCGATCCATTAGTTTTACACTTAATATGCTGCGCTCCATAGCTCGCTGGCAAACCCCGAGTTTGGACTTCTCTGAACGTCAGTCAAAGACCACGTCTGAGCACCGTAGGTGAGAACTGGAAGTATTTTTTTTATTTTTATTTATTTAAACTTTATTGCACACAATACACAGGTAAAAGTACGAATGGCGGACTTAATGCCATAAGGCATTCTCTACCAGTCAACCATAGGACTAAACAGAAACATTTGTATGGTGCAGGGTCTTTTATGTAATCTGTTACATGAAACAATTAAATAACACATATAAGTAATATACCTCATATGCAAATACAAATATATATATGTATATATAATTATATATTTATATAACATAAATGTACATAAATATGACATACAATATACTTACTTATATAATAAATGTACCTTGTGTGAATCATTATGCTGACAGTTCGTCACATAGCTTATCGGAGAAATGCTTGCGCAACATGTGCTTGAAGGTTAGCTTGCTTTGCGCTTGCCTGATGGGAAGCGGTAGATCATTCCAAAGCCGAACTGCTTCAGCTGTGAATGAGTGCGTCATGAAACTAGTGCGGTGAAGGGGGACATTGAGTTTGAGATTCCGTGAGGTGCGAAGATTACCGCCTGGTCGGGCAATTACAAAAGAAAATTTGGATCTTAGGTAGTCGGGCGCAGCTGGATCGAATAAGATAGAATATAGTGTGGACAAGACTCGTAATGACCTACGTTCACGAATTGGAAGCCAGTTCAGTTGACGGCGAAAAGCAGAAATATGGTCATATTTACGAAGTCCGAAAATAAATCTTATGCAGTTGTTAAGAAGACGATCCAGTCTGCTCAATGAAGTCTGAGTAAGATTAGTGGTACACACATCAGCATAGTCGACTATAGGTAACACGAGGGCCTGTATAAGGAGAGTCTTAGTACTGATGGGGAGAAAGTGCTTAAACCGGTAAAGCGACCTCAGCGTGTTGGTGACTCTGCGACAAACGTCCGAGACCTGAGGCTCCCACGAGAGACCACTATCCAAGATCAGACCCAGGTTTTTTACTTGCGATACCAATGGTATTTGTACGTCTTCGAACTGGACTGGCGCTAGGCACGTCAGGTCTGCTGTAGAGAGTAATCGGGGACTCCCGAGCACGATGGCCTGACATTTAGACGGGTTCACGGCGATCCCAAAATTGCGTGACCACGCTGAAATGTGGTTCAAGTCTTGATTGATATCCGCGACTGCACGATCCAAATCACTAATTTTAGCTTGAGTGTACAGCTGCAGATCATTAGCATACAAATGGTAAGAGCAGACGATGTGAGACGCGATTAAATTTATAAAAATTGAGAAAAGGAGTGGAGATAGAATGCCGCCTTGTGGAACACCAGAAGTGAGTTCACACCAGTCCGAAAAAGTAGATCGATCAGCGCGTACCATCTGACGGCGTTCTTGAAGGTAGGAGGCAAACCAATCAGCCACTGGTGACGAGATATTTAATTTATCAAGTGTAGCTAGTAAAAGGTCATGATTAACTGCATTAAATGCGTTTGAAAAGTCGATCAAGACCAACACTGTCACTCGAGTTGATTCCATACCTTGCCGCACATCCTCAACAACTTTAAGCAAGGCGGTTGTTGTACTGTGGCCAGGGCGAAAACCAGATTGGTATGGAGAGAGCACGTGGTTAGAGTATTTGTGGGCAGATAACTGTTTGTGGACGACTGCTTCTAAGACTTTAGACAAGAAAGGGAGAATAGAGATAGGACGAAAATCTTTTAGTAAACTGGGGTTGGTAACTTTTTGCAAAGGGATAACATAGGCATTACGCCATATAGAAGGAAAAACCCCAGAAGACAGAGAAAGGTTTATAACAATACATGTCTAATAACCGGGACAACACATTCCAAGATGCATACTAT
The DNA here is from genome assembly GCA_905147355.2 of Apotomis turbidana. Classification (NCBI taxonomy): domain Eukaryota; kingdom Metazoa; phylum Arthropoda; class Insecta; order Lepidoptera; family Tortricidae; genus Apotomis; species Apotomis turbidana. The sequence continues at coordinate 3,864,075 of LR990307.1, read as the reverse complement.
CATGACTCTGCTCAGCTCATCGTGACCAACAGCGTTAGACTTGATCGACAATATTATTTTATGGATTTCATCATCACTGGCTAAGGTAAAAGTGAAAGGCGTTTTGGACGGACTTGGTAGCGCTGAAATCTGTGAAATACACTGGGCTTTGGTGGCAGTGTCTAAAGAAGTAGACTTGGCAAAATGGGAATTCAAATCATTCAACGATATTGAGGATAACATGCTACAGTCCTTTTTAGGTTTACCAATCCCGAGCGTATTTAAAAATTTCCATGTTTCGGCGGGTGATGCAGAAACAATGTTATCATGGATATATTTACGTTTCGCTGCTCTCACCATTTGATTACACCGGTTCCGTGCAGCTTTAAAGATACACCAGTTTTCGTCGCAACGGTCACGCTTAAATTTTCGGAACGCCCTATCCCGCCTTGTCATAGCCATGCGGACCCCAGTGGTGATCCACGGCGCGGGTGGACGTTTCAGTTTCACAGACCGTACGGGTGCATGGGTGTCGTATAGCTTTAAAACACCCGACTTAAGAGCATCTACTGCCTCGTCCACGGTTGGTGCTGAAAGTGTTGCCGTCCAGTCTTGGCGGTGTGCATCGCGCATTAATGCATCTTTGTCCAACCTAGCGAAGCATCGTAGACGTACAAACACATTCTGTGGTTTGGGTGGCTGAATTCGGTAACTTAAAAATATTAAATCGTGGCGTGAAAACCCAGGTGCTGATAGCTGACCAAATTTTTCAACATGGTCTCTGGAGGAAGTGAGAATTAGGTCCAGCCACGTATCGGACGTATCATTATTATGATGGGTAGCCTCAAGTGGAAGCACGGTGAGATCAGTAGCAGTTATGGTCCGATTAAAGCTTTGTGTTCTAGAGGTGTCCTTCAGGAGATCCGTATTAAAGTCGCCCAGAAACAGTTGATGAGCATAGTCAGTACTGAGAATCTGCCCTCACCCCTCTCAAGGGGTGAGGGCAGATTCTAAATCAGAAAAATAATCAATTGTAGGTGGGCAGTAGACCACTCCTAGAGCTACCTTAGATCCCCTGACAGTAACCTCAAGAAACAGGTGTTCCATCGAGCCTGAATACAGGGATGGTGAAGAGGAAATAATTTTAAATGGGATGTTACTACGGAGATAGATGGCAACACCGCCTCCACCTTTGTCAGTGCGATCGTTCCGCAATAGCACATAGCCGGGAAGCCCGTAAGAAGTAGACGAAAGACTAGGTTTTAACCAAGTTTCGGAAACGAGAATGGCGTGTACATTGCACGAGGAGAACGCGTCAAGAAAATCATTGTAGTGACTGGGGATACTCTGAGCATTAATGTGACAAATATTTAAAAAATCACAGTCGGCTTCGAATGTGCGCTTTATGCAGTCACCAAGCGTATCAGGCACAGTCACAGAGCTATTAAGAGAATGGAAAGATGAAGACATATCGCAAGCAGAGTGAAAAGAGTCATCATTGGACATAATAATTCACGTAAAAAGGTACATAAATATATATATATATATATATATATATATACTTATAAAAATACAAATACTAATAAAAATAATATTGCATACAGCGACAGAGTATTTAAACCAAAATGGTTCTATTTACCCCGCCGGTTGACCATATACACAAACACTACAAAAGAGAGAGAGATACAGAGAGAAAGCAGGAAAAGTGTTGCACTTAACAAGAATTACCACTACATACCCTCTATTACATAGCATAGAATAAACAATCACTGCTAGTTTAAAAGAGAAAAAAAAAACAAAAGGGTCATACAAAAAACAGAAAACGAGAATGTTTACATATGTGTCACTACTGTGTCGCCATGCAGAAACAAAACGTAACTCTCGACAACTGTCACAGTTGACGTTGACAGGTATTTTTCGTAATCAGTTATACCCTTCCTTCAAAACATTTGAACATTACATTATATGATAGAAGAGACTTCCGGTTTGTGACTTAAGATGGCCGCATGCGTTTAAGTTGCGTTGTTCATTATTTATTCATTTTTGTTGTTCAATGTGTAGTATTGATAGCGTATTGTGCAGTGATCTAACATATGAGTGAATAGCTAATGAAGAATTCAACTTGAAGCGTTCATAGCCCTTCCTGGGTCAAGGCCCGATAGTCCGCGTGGTTTTTTGTAAATCGCTATCACTTTACAAAAAGCAAAACCTCACCGAACAACGGCATGCTCTACGAGCAAACTTGAAATTGGCGAAATCATCATTAACCTGATGGAAGCCATATTTTAAAATTAGAATAGTATATGATAGAATTTGTGATAGTAAAGAAGGTAGATAATTACAATTTAGAAAAAGAGTGTGAGGGTACACAGCGACCTAGGTTACCTAGGGAAGTATGCACATGTCCATGAGCTTACGTTTAAGTGACAGTGGTAGGTCACCTTTCATTAGATGTTTCATAGACCAATTAGTTTTAAGGTGGTTTTCCACTGGCGAGGCGAGGCGGGGCGTGGCGGGGCGAGAATTGAAATCGCGCTGGCCCTTTTCCACAAAAAATTTACATAATAGCTATCGCGAGCCCGCGCGGTTGACATCATCGCGCGACCGCCGCGCCATAGATTGTAGGCTTGGACGTAGATGTAGTGCTGTTAACACATTCGGCGGCGGTATACGGCTATAGCCGTACTGGTGTAGGACTGTGAACCTTGTGTCTTGACAGTACGGCCATCGCCGTAGTACCGCCGGCGAACGTGTTAAGTTCGCAGTGAAATACACACGTGATTGCTGTATCATGTCTCGTGAATTAGTATTATTAAATATGTTAATGGAAGAAGAATCGGATGAAGATAATGCAACAAGAAATAATCTGTGCTTTCAAGAAAACGAACTCACCGTTTGTTTGTATATAATAGTACATTACGTAACAAGGGTGGTAAACGAGGAATTACAAACGAGTGTCTATTAGAAGCCCGAAGCTGCTGGAGAGGGCTTTAATGACACGAGTTTGGAATTCCTCTACCACCAGAGTCACGTACGACGTTTTTCATCACACTTTGGAGGGAATAAAACAAAAGTATGTGTATATAAGTGTGATATATGTGTAAACATTGGAGGGTAGTTTTAAGTATGTTTTTCTCTTGTATGTAGGGTACTCGGATGTATGTATGTCAGTGGTTAGTTCTGCATTAAATGCCGTGCAAATAACTTGGTGTTTCGTTCATCTTCCCTGCAAGTGATTACCTACGACGAGTATATCATATTGGCGACGACTTCGGATCTACGCTACGGTGCTCAGTGCTATTGACAACGAAAACATGACAACTGGCAAATTAGAAGCGTTTAACGTCGATTCGGACAGCTGGTCGACGTACGTGGAGCGTTTGGAACAGTATTTTGTCGTCAACGAGACAAAGGAGGAGCATAAAGTACCGACATTAATAACGGTAATGGGTTATCAAGCATATGAACTTTTGGTAACGCTGTGTACACCGGATAAACCAGCAAGTAAGAAGTTTACGGAACTAGTGAAAGTGATGAGCGGACATTTGCAACCTAAACCGAGTGTGCTAGCCGAACGATACCGGTTTCGTAACCGGAAACAAAGAGCGGGCGAATCGGTTGCGGATTTCGTTGCGGAACTCAAAAAAATGGCGAAGTATTGTGCGTTCGAGAGCGGGCTTTTAGTCAAAAAATGCCAGAACTGTCCTATTGACGTTAAGTCAGACCTTAGAAAAGTTGGAGCACAAAACAACAATCCAGCAGCTGCAGTCGAAGGTTCTGAATCCGCAGCAACCGAACAACTCAATGATGCATCTGTAGACGAGGTAAGGAATAATGTATTTATCATATTTCTCTTACACCTTTGTATGTAAAGGTTGCATTAAGAAAGATAATTTTTGTAAATGCAATCAATTTTGTTTCAGAATACAATACATAAGGCTTTTGCTAGAGCTTTTTATGTAACCGGTATGCCATTATCCATATTTGAGCACCCTTTATGGATTCAAGCATTTGAACTCCTTAAACCAGGATATAAACCACCATCACGTAAAATCCTGTCAACGACACTTTTAGAAGATGAGTACAATGAGATGAAGGCCGTAATCACAAAGAAAATCCAACAATCGAATGTTTTGCACTTGGCGGCTGACGGATGGACCAATGTCAGAAATGATTCCATTATCAATATAATGATTTACACTCCGCAACCGTTTTTTTGCTCAGACAAATAGACACACGGGAGAATATCTAGCTGAGAAAATATCAGAGACAATGGAAGAAATTGGGGCTGAAAAATTTCTCGGCATTATAACGGACAACGCAGCCAACATGAAAAAATGCGGCAAATTGTTAGGCGATAGGTATGAAAAGACCACGTGGATTGGGTGCCTTGCCCATACCCTCAATTTGCTAATAGCAGATGTGCTAAAAATGCCTGAAGTACATGAAATGTTTACAACAGTGGTTACTGTTGTAAAGTGTATTTTGAAATCACACATACTATGCGCGGAATTCAAAAAAATTGCTTGTGACAAATCATTAAATGTGACTTTAGTATTACCAGTGAAAACACGATGGGGAAGCTATTTGCACTGTCTACAAAATTTTACAAAATCAAAAGCAATTCTGCAAACAATGGTAATCAATGAAAATAATAGAGACATGCAAAAGTTCAAAAGTGAACTGCTGGAAGAAAATACATGGAGCAACCTGGAGCAGCATATTAGTTTGTTCAAACCCATTGTAAAATGGATAATTAAACTCGAAGGAGACGCGTGTACGATTCACTTAGTGCGACGAGGTTTAGCAGAAGTGGAAAACATGTTAATTGGTGATGACGTGGCTAGACGCGTATTTAGTGAAGAGCATTTGTGCAGTTTGATTGAAAAATTTCAAGAAAGAAAACGGAACTGTTTAAAACCCATACACTTTGCTGCAGCTATTCTTGACCCTAAAAATCAGGGGATCTCTCTGAATTCTGAAGAGTACCTTGACGGATGTTCGGTCATTATGGAATCTGCTGAATGTGATGCTCAAGTAATTCTGAAAGAGCTATCAGAGTACAAATGTCGAAACGGAATATTCGAAAAAGACTGTATGGCAAATCGTCGAAACTGTGGAGCCTGTATCATGGTGGCAATCGCTATATCCAAATTCTGCGTTGGGAAAGGTAGCTCTAAAAATCTTGTCAGTACCAGCCACATCTGCATCAGTAGAAAGGTCATTTTCGACATTTGCGAATATCCACACAAATAAAAGAAATAGATTACTGACTGAGCGATGTAACAAAATATGCTATATATCACATAATTGGAAATTATTGAACAAAAAAAAATCAGAAGACCGAGCCACAATCAGCCCTGTGAGTCACAGTGTGACTGTGAATATGTCACAACGTGATCTCAGTGAAGAGAGTTTGGAAAATTACTATCTGAACGCTTCTTTTGAAGTTGAGCCGATTGCCAACGAGTTCGATAGTCAATATGATGATTAAATCCATATTTTATCACTTAGGTTTAACACTCGATAGTACTTTTTATTGTACCTGTTTAAATTTTTAGTAAAATTTATTTTTGTGTCTATATTGTAAGAATTGTAAGCATTTTTTAAGTTGATTATTTACATTATATATTAATATTTAAAGTAACAAAAACGTTTACAAACATAGTTGATTATTTACACATTTAATATGATTTTCATTGTTCTACTTGATTGTGTATTAATGTATTTTTACTACGTTGATTATATTGCAATGGTTTAATTTTATAGATTATTATGTTAAGTAAATATAGTTGATTATTATGTGTTCAAAATTATTATTGCGTTGATACACGATACCATTATGTTATTTTTACTATCAAAACGCCTTCTTCCGAGATTGTAACATGAGAAAAATATTATTTTGTTATTGCTTTTTTTATTTTATTATTAAACATTTAAGAATATGAAGCAATTTTAATTAAGTTCACCTATCTCAACTCTACAAGTTCAATTTAGTCACCGGCCATACTGCTTCAGAAACGAACATTACGATGTAGGCTGGACCTGTTGCGGCCAGGCCGCGAGCTTGAGCAAAGCGTGTCGGCGTCGCAGCTTCGACAGGTGCAAAACGCGGGGGGCGCGGAAAGGACTTTCGCGGTAGGAGACCTAGTGTGGTTTAGGGATTATAGCTCGGGGGAGAAATGGATAAAAGGGAAGGTTGATAGTTTAATAGGCTCAAGAAACATGTTCGTGGTAAAGGAAAACGATTTATCGATAAAGTTTAAGAGGCACATAGACCAAGTTAGGTTGCGAGCGCCCGTTTCGGTGTTGGCCTGGCCCGGTCCGATGGATCCATCTCAGGTTCCCGCACCACCGCCGATGCCACCCGTGCCAACTGTGATATCGAGGCCCCGAAGGAATATACGTCCAGTAGATCACTATGGCGATCCGTGGTTGTATTAGGGGACAGGTGCACAGGTTAACTTATGTTAAGTACCAATGTTGGATTTAATTGTACTTTATTAAGCTAAATTTAGTTAAGTAGTCTAAGGCTAGTTTAAGTGAAGGGGTGTGATATATGTGTAAACATTGGAGGGTAGTTTTAAGTATGTTTTTCTCTTGTATGTAGGGTACTCGGATGTATGTATGTCAGTGGTTAGTTCTGCATTAAATGCCGTGCAAATAACTTGGTGTTTCGTTCATCTTCCCTGCAAGTACGACGAGTATATCATAATAAATAGTAGTCAATACCAAAATTACTTACCGCCCTCGGGCGTAATATACGACTTACCGCCCTAGGGCGTAATATACGATTTACCGCCCGGGTTTCTAGCATGTAATCCCTTAAAGTGTGATAGAAATTACTTACCGCCCTCGGGCGTAATATACGACTTACCGCCCTAGGGCGTAATATACGATTTACCGCCCGGGTTTCTAGCATGTAATCCCTTAAAGTGTGATAGAAATTACTTACCGCCCTAGGGCGTAATATACGACTTACCTCCCTAGGGCGTAATATATGATTTACCGCCCGGGCTTCTAGCGTGTAACAAATTACTTACCACCCTAGGGCGTAATATACGACTTACCGCCCTAGGGCGTAATATACAATTTACCGCCTGGGTTTGTAGCATGTAACAAAATTACTTACTGCCCTAGGGCGTAATATACGACTTACCGCCCGCTTTTCTAGCATGTAAACCTTTGTTTACAAGAAAGTGTGATGAAAATTATATTCTACCACATTTTTTCCGTGAATAACATACTATACACCTGCCAAATTACAGCTTAGTATTAGTACTAAGCGTGTGTGTGAAATAGTACGGATGGACGAAAGGACCCTAAAAAAGAAAATCAAGACATAAACGGCAGCGGTAACGAATAACAAAACGCCTATCGAACGCGTGAAGCGGTTTTTCTGTTAATTAATTTATAATCTGACGAAAGCAAGACGGTTAATTTTTACACCAACAAAATATTTCAATTCATGTCACGCACATCCCCGACGACGACGCGTTTGGCTCGGTTGGTAGACACCTGCCTACTGAGTCGACGGTTCCGGGTTCGAATCCCGGCCGGGGCAAATATTTGTGCAAAATATTTGTTCTTGGGTCATGGATGTTATCTATATATGTATTTATATATTATGTATATCGTCGTCTAGTACCCATAGTACAAGCTTTGCTTAGTTTGGGACTAGGTCGATTTGTGTATGATTGTCCCTTAATATTTATTTATTTATTTATTTATTTATCCCCGCCAATTCCTACTATTTCCACCGACCGAAGATGCGCTGGGAGGGGATTGAAAAATGCAATACAAATTAAAATTCCCGCCCCGTCTCGTCTTTCCTCGCCTCGCCTCTCCTCTTCCCGCTTCGCCGGTGGAAAAATAAGATTTAATCGCTACCCTATATTAAAAGCAATAAGGTTCATTTTTACACAAACAAAAATTTCAATTCAAGCCCGCACATCCGCGTCTATCCTTACTATTTCCACCGAAGATGCGCTAGGCGGGGATTGAAAATTTGCCGTACTAATTTCAATTCTCGCCCCTCCACGCCCCGCCTCGCCTCGCCGGTGGAAAACCACCTTTAGAATACTGAACTATTGATATAAACAGGATTTTCAGTATCGACGGAATTTTGATTTTCTCCAGGAATTCCCGGGACCGTCACATTAAAATTTCCAGGGATAGATACTCGTACAAATAAAAGGACAGAAAAATGTAAATACGTAACCTAATATTTAACAATAATTAGGTACCTATTTGAAAGAGTACAGGAAGGAAAACCAATAGTGACTGATATTGCGTTTGTATTTATTTCTAGTATGGCGCATAAGAATATACAGGATGTAAAAAAATAATACAACACGAGCATAAATAATGGTTCTCTTATTTTTCTTACCTGACCTTTGATTACTACTATTATTGTATTACCCACTCAAATAATACATTTATCTCCATCTTTAGTTAGGTTAACCTCATGACGGTCAGGTGCATCTATGCGCTGATTTTAATTATTTTGGACCAAATTCGAAAAGGTGAGGTCCTGAAGTGGAGGCGTATTTCTTTATTTTGGATCCTCAGATATCTGTAGTCTGTCGTTTATCGATTACGGTTGGATTGACTTTGAATAATCGTTTTGTTATTTAAACCCCACGAAAGATTCCGTTCTTATTCAAATTTTGATATAATTATAGGATCAGGCATCCACGGAACTTTTCCAATTTTGTAATCCCACGCAGAATTTTTTATAAGTCTAAGCTATAGTCGAGAATAAGGTAAGGTAGGCTTACATAGTTTATTGTATAATGGGTCTTACGACTTACAGTTAGTTAGTTAGTGGACTGTGGCAGTCTTCTCCCGGTGATAGTCTTAACACACTTTACCTTTATAAAAAAATATTCTTAGTAAGTTATGGTAATGTTCTATGTCCTTACTCGTTTTATATTGCCCAAATAAATGAAAATAGGTACTGAAATTCGTCATATCGTTTTTATGTTACCCTGACTTTTTTCCACCCTGTATAGCATTTAGTAAGCCGGAACATTGAACAGAACCAAAAATGAATCATGCTCTAATAAACATTCGAACGTGTTGTACAGAAACAATGATTTTGTTGAACAAAACATGCAGCTAATAAAGTTGCATTGATTAAATTAATATGCTAAACTATATCAATTTAAAGTTATTAGTAATTGCGTTATTGTTGTGTTTTCCTGAAAGTAAGTACTTACATTTTATAAGCCATTTTCAGTGTCACACAAACGTTAATACTTAATCACTTTTATACATATAATATCCGACTTCAACGACAGGAAATTATTATAATAATACACGTAACTAACGAAACAAAACTAAGACTAAAAATTTGTAAGGGTTAAAACTACTTTTAGGGACTACAAGATGTGTGTAAATACTTGAGATGTTGTGAGGCGAGGCTAGGCTAACCTATGCTCAACTGTTCCAATATCATTGACAAGATTTCATATTTTTAAGACTACATTTTTATTACTTTTCTTAATTCCGCTTATAAAGAGGACGTTATCACGATTTTATATTTTTCCTAAGATTACTAATTATTTTATTAAAATGTGGTAACTCCAAAACTATGACACAACGTATTGGTTTACGTTAGTCCGTGTCTAATTAAGAAAAAATGAATGACGCTTAGCTTGGCATTCTTGACAGCTTATTTTTTTTCGCGGATAGGTCGAAGACTAGAACTCTATATGCAGGCATAGCTATCGTAAATTTCGGTTATTTTATGTATCGGTTTTCTTATGTAATGGTTTTTTAAACGCGAGTACGGGAGCTCTTACTATCATGGACGTATTATCAAGCTGAAGAAGCTTTGAGTTAAAGCACTACTCACGTTCTTCTCGCTCCTTCCTCACATTACACTACACTCACTAACACTCACACACAATCAAAAAAATTTAATGAACATTATTTATTATCACGCCCTAAATGTATTTAGTATTGTTCATTTGTTAGTTTTAATTTCTTCTTTTAGGCATGTCTATAGCCGCATTGTTAACGAACCTGACGTGTATGATACGACTTCCACGATACGGGCTATGTCTAGAGTGGAAGTCACTGTTAAATTATGTTAAATGTAGAAACGTTTCTTTTGGTAAAACAAAAATTATTCTATTCTATTCTTAGATTTCTTTCCATTCAGAAAATAAATTCATATAATTTTTTTGGGGTGTACATAGCTCTATCTATCTCTATATTAATTTCTACCTGTTATAAATATGAAATGTCAATTTGTTTGTTATATACCTATTATTGTGAAATAATTATGATCTTTAATTTTATCGATTAGTCTAAAGTTACGTCATCGATTGTTTTTTTTACTGAAATGTCATGTAAATCACAATAATATTGTAAAGGCGAAAGTTTGTGAGTGTGTTTGAGTTTGTATTTGTATGTTAGTTACCTCTTCACGGTCAAACTGCTGGACCAATTTTGATTAATTTTACGGTACGATGCTGACACATCGAATCATAAAAAATGTATTGTTCTCCTGTGTATTTTTGTTGAGCTGAGGATGAGTGGGCAACGCCAAGGGGCGCAGCTAGTGTTTTTATAAATGGACTAGCGACCCGCCCCGGCGTCGCACGGGTGCAATGCTGATAAATTATGCATATATTCATAGCTGGGCATTAACTCGTTAATCGTTAATTAACGAAGTTAACATTTAGATTAACGGATTAACTTTTAAGTTAACTTCTAAAAATGTTAACGGACACGTTAACTTCCGTTAATATGCAGAAGTCCGTTAATCGTTAATCCAATGCCTACTATTTACCGCTCAGCACCGCGGCGCGGCGCGAAAAACAGGTTCAGACAAGTGCCGGGCGGCGCGTGGCAGCGAGTGAAACAAAAACAAAACTAGACATATTTTGCCAGCGCGTGCGAGTGAGAAAACTGCGAAGAGATTTGTTTCGTTTGATCATTTCATTACTTAGCGCCGGCGCTAGAGTGACGAGTGTTTTGTTTGTTGTTATTATAAATTACTCTCAGTGATCAATTGCGAGTTGATAAAGAAGAGTGCAGTGTAATTTAGTTAGATAGAAAAAGTGTACTGTGCAGTGTAGTGATTAAAACCATATCATGGAAGACATGGAATCGGATTCCAGCGGTCCTGATGAGAATCCATGGCCACATTTGACTGAGTATGTTGAATTTGTATCCAGATCGAGCCAGCAAATACTTTTTGCGTGTACGCTTTTGACGACGCGGTTGGCTCAGTTTGTAAGCGCTTGCCTACTGAGCCGGCGGTCCCCGTTTTCGAATCCCGGCCAGGGCAAATATTTGTGGGATGAAGTCGAATATTTGTGCTTGGGTCATGGTTGTTCTATGTATTTAAGTATATATTTATCTATAAAAGTATGTATATCGTTGTCTGGTACCCATAACACAAGCCTTCTTGAGCTTAATTTGGGACTAGATCGATTTGTGTGAGGTTGTCTGATATTTATTATTAAGCGTCGTACGTAAGTTCACTAATGCAACGATATAAAAATGCAATTTTATACATATTAACGGATTAACGATTAACGTAAACTTGCGTTAATTCTTCGGTAATGTAACGCTTTAACGTTTAACGAAGCTAACTTTTTTTGTAGCGGATTAACGAAGTTAACTATTTGATTAACGGTGCCCAGCTATGCATATATTATACATATAAACCTTCCTCTTGAATAAATATTTATTATAAAATAACCGCATCAAAATCCGTTGCGTAGTTTTAATTATCTAAGCATACATAGGGATAGACATACAGCAGGCAGCGACTTTGTTTTATACTATGTAGTGATACATAAATCATATTCATTCTTTAATCCTATTTTCAGCACAAATATGGGGCTTGACCTCCGCCCAAACGGTGAACCCGACATCATACATAGAAGATAGCAAAGGATTCATTCATTTTCAATGTGAAGAGAATTTATACACAGATGAATTACTCAGCTGGTATCAGAAAAAAGGTATAAGAAACCGGCCAAGTGCGAGTGTCGCGCACTGAGGGTTCCGAGCAAACACATATCCCATCTTAACTGGCTGGGTTAAGTTTGCGCCTGGTATAGCGCCGGATACAGATGAGGTGCAAAGTCAACGCAACCGATCACGTTTGTTGTGTGGGAGCCCCCCTTAAATATTTGTTTTATTTTGATTTTAGTATTTGTTGTTAAAGTGGAAACGGAAATATAATTATCATCTGTGAAAATTTCAACTGTCTAGCTATCACGGGTCATGAGATACAGCCTCGTGACAGACAGACAGACAGACGGGCAGCGGATGCTTAGTAATAGGGTCCCGTTTTTACCTTTTGGGTACGGAACCCTAAAATATATGGCCGTTTATGCCGCAGAAACCTAAATTTACACACTTTCAAGGGATTCAAAATGTATAGGGTATTTCCCATCGACCAATGTTAACCTCGTTTTAATATTTGACGACTCCTGATCTAAGCAATTTGAATTTACGAGACTTTCGCTATTCCGAAATTGCACTGCATTTTATACCTGTGATCATTATGCTGATCAGTTTTAAAATATATCTCCCATTTTAAGGATCTGAAAGAATATTATTAAACATGGTTCAACAATATTCGTTTGTCCCTTACGGATGGATTACGGTTAGGCTGTATAAAACTCTACAGCTATCAGACAATGGAACTGAAATACTCTGTGCGAGAGAAAGGATCTTGGAAGGAAAAATCAACGTGGTACAAGAGAGCCACAAGATTTTGATCAAGTTTCAAAAAAATATTACGCCTTTAGGTAAGTACTGGAGAGATTTTCCTGGCAGGAACGATACAACGCTAGTGACTTCCTTCTGATACTTTGTTTATCGATATCTTTTAATTGTTGGCATGATTACCTACCTACTTCCCATTTAGTGCAATATAAAGTTGATCTAGTCCCAAATTAAGCTCAAGAAGGCTTGTTAGGTACTAGACGACGATATACATACTTATATAGATAAATATATACTTAAATACATGGGTAAGGCCGCGGAAATTTACCAATGTGACATAGAAGTAACATAAAAAATAATAAAACGTCGTAAATAATAAATAATAATAATAATAATAAAATAATAATAAATTAAAATAAAAAATAATCCATAGTAACATAAAAAGATATACGTTATGTTATCATAAAACGTAACATAAGTCGTTATAAAGCTTAGATCATACTGGAAAATATTCCCATTAAATAACGTAGCTAAGAAAAAAACGTCAAGTTATACAATTATTTGCTTTATATTGCCTGTAAACAAAATTTTCACGGGACATTCAAATCAATATAATAAAACACTCGTGTGATGGAAGTATGAAACCCAAACCGCTCTAGTGTTTTAAAGCCTCTCATTTTGTACCAGGTGGCAGTAACTACTATTTATTCACAGCAGGGCCCCAAAACTAGTAACAAGATGACCGTATAACAATAAAACAGCTTTAGAATCAATGATTCTACCGTGATTCAAGGTCGAAAATAAATTATTACCTTCTTAAAACAGTTTTTTTTATTAAGATGTTATTTTTATTTTTTTATTGGTATTTTATTAATGAAAAAATGATAATTCAGAGTCGTCAACGAGATCGGACGTGTCCATAAACATCGTAAATAATTATTCATCTGCAAAATTGCGACCTAGCTATTATCTGTGTCACCGTTTTTGCTGAGGCATTAAGTAATATAATGAAGTGTTGATAGTTTTTAGTTATTATAAATTAAAAAAAAAAAAAATCCGACGGCAACAGCCCTTTCAATCGGAGTGGGCTAACGCGCCGCAGCCCTCCGCCCTCGCCCTCACCCCGCCCGAAGCCCGTGCCTCCACCCATTCCAGCATCGCAGCCGCCGCCCGCAGCTAGGCCCACTGAAATGGAACTTATTACGACACCGGACTTACAAAATTGGTTGACGTCGATCGAGCATCACCTGAACGAGGTCTGCACCATCTCGACCGAAGGGAAGCTGAACTCCGAGCAGAAATTACGAGTCCATAATCTGTGTCGAAAAGTAGCCCACTGCACATCTCAGTTGGCCGTTGAGTACCAAAGCTTAAAGCAGAAGGCCATCCTTAACTACACGTCCTGTAAGCACCTGCAAGAGCAAAGTCGACCTCTCACAGCGCGTCCAAGAAATTAAGGAGTGCATCGCCGAGTCCACAAAACCCAGCCAAGTCCCGGTTTCTTTCGCCGATATGCTGAAGAAAAATCAGGCCAGGTTCGTGCAGCCTACTAATTAAGGACTCTATCTGCCTACTCTTTGCTGATGATGTGAAACTCGTCCGGAGAATTAAAGACGGTTCAGGTTTGTTTAAAGTTGCAGGAGGATATCAACAGAGTACCTAGTGTCCTGGAGTCAAACGAACAAACTAGCGTTTAATGCATCAAAATGTTCCGTTATCACATTTAGTAGAGCTCGAAATCCACAGCACTATGTATACACGCTAGAAGGAACTCCGATGCAGCGTGTTGACAAAGTGAAAGACTTGGGAGTGCTTTTGAAGGCTGACTTGACGTTTCGCGACCATGATAACATGGATAACCAAGTCTGTAAAAAAGCCTTCCGGAATTTAGGATTTATAATGAGGCAGTCGCGAACATTCAGGAACAGTCATGCAATACGCGTTTTGTACGAGGCGATAGTCCGAAGTCACCTGGAGAGTAATGCAGCCATCTGGACCCCACATGAGGCTAAATATAGGCTTATGCTGGAGCGAATACAAAATAAATTTGTTAGATTCTTATACCGTAAACTATATGGTGTATACCCTTTTTACCCTTTAATGTATCCTACATTGTTTGTGTTGGGGATGGTAGGATACAATGAACTAGTGAGGTAAACTATTTAATTCTGAAGTTCTGGCGCAGGTGGGCTTTAGAGTCCCAAATCGGTACGTGTGGCGCCGGCTGCGGCCTGTTGAGGTTTTATACTGTCGACTACTTTGTCTTTTGATGATATTTGATGTTGCTTGTCATGTTAGTTTTACTTTATGAAGAAATAAAGAATTGTACGGACGCAAATATTGTTTGTATAATAAACTTAGGAATATGGAGACTTCCAGCTACGCAGAAGGTAAATTAGGGATTTAACAGGTTATGGGTTCCCCTATATTCCTAAATTTTTAGCGGTTTGAATAAAAATTTAGAAAATTTTCGAAAATATATTTTTTGACAACTTCAAATGTAAAAATTTATTAAAACAACAGTTTATTGTTGAAGCAGAAAGCTTCCAAAACCAAAATATGGCACAAGCAAAAATACAGAACGTGATATATCGTCTAGAAGATGGAAATAATTTTCACAATTGGAAATTTCGTTTAGAGTTGTTGTTGGAGGAGAAAGGCCATAGCGATATATTGGCCTGTGAGGATGTAAAGGCGGAAGAAAAGAAGAAGGATGCAGAAGCAAGATCACTAATTGTACAGTGCATAGGCGATAATTTTCTAGAAATTGTGAAAGGATGCAAAAGTGCCAAACAAATGATGAACGCTTTAGAAAATATTTTCAATCGAAGAAGTGTTATGAACAAATACAATTTAAAAAAGAAATTAATCGAATTGAGATGCGAGGATAGTGAGAAATTGCAAGATTTCTTTCTGAAATTTGACAAGCTAATAAGCGATATCGATGTCATGTCTAAAATGGACGAGTCAGATAAAGTGGTACATTTACTACTCGCATTACCGGGAAAATATAACAATGTGACAACAGCTTTAGAAACGATGAACGAAAATTTTACTTTAGAAAAGACAAAAAGGGCTTTACTTGACGCGGAAATCCGACTGGATAATGTAAGTAAGACTATTATTTTTATTGTACATTAATGACCTGCCAAATGCAATAAACTTTGATTGTACGCTCTTCGCGGATGACCTGTCCATTGTTATTCCTTGTCACGATACGAAGACATAAAATAGTGATATAAATCAGACAATTAGTAAAGTTTTGTCTTGGCTACACAAAAATTATCTCAATATTAATGTAAGTAAGACCACGTTCATCCAGTTTGTCAATAGAAATAGCAAGAAATACCCTCTAACTGTCAACTTCGCTGATCATATTTTAACAGAATCCTGTGATGTAAAATTTTTAGGTATTTTCCTGGACGATAAGTGTTCTTGGAGCGAGCATATTAATAAGTTATGTAACAAAGTAAACTCGTTTGCCTATGCCTTACGGAGACTTACAAAGATCAGCGATAAAGACATTGCAATAAAAGCTTACCATGGATATGTTTGCTCCCTGCTAAGATACGGCATTCTTTTTTGGGGAAATTCTAGTCATGCTAAAAGGGCTTTATTAGCACAAAAACAGTGCATTAGAGCGATTTGTAATGTAGACACTATGGCATCCTGCAGACCTCTATTCAGGGACTTGAAACTTTTGACTGTACCAGGCATATATATTTATGAAATTTGTTTATTTGTTAAACTGCATCCAGAGTTATTCAATAGACTTAGTGACATATGTAATTTCAATACGCGGTATCCTAATCGTCTAGTTGCTCCTGCTAAAAGGACAAAACTGTACGGTAAGAACGCCTATTGCATGTCAATCAGCATTTATAATCGCTTACATGATGACATCAAAGAGTTGCCAATTAGCTTATTTAAAAATAGACTTAAGAAATGGTTAATACAAGAATGTTTTTACTGTCGATGATTTTTTTGATTATTATATAAGTTAATTATGACATTTAATTATTATTTATTGATTGAGGTATATAATTTTTTTTTTTAATTTGCGTATTAATAAGTCACAGATTGTGTTTGACATTACTATGCAGATAATCTATTTTCTCTTTGTTTTCCTTTTGTTTTTGCATGCCAGTTGCTGGTGAAATGTGTGAAACTTTATTAAATATAACCACCATTATGTACCATATTTTTTGCAAAATAAAGATATTTGATATTTTGATATTTGTTATTCAAGACAACGCATTTAACATAGAATGCTGGAATTGAAATGAAAAGGGGCACAAAGCAATATTTTGCCACAAAAGTATTCATAATAGGCAGTATTACACTTTCCAACGTGGTGCTCCTGTCCGAGGTGGTGAATTATATAGAAGGGGTCGTGGCAGAATGCATGGACGCGCTCGAGGTGTGAATAGAGCACACACATCAAGGGACGATGCAATTATAGCTCATGAAGAGACTATAGAGGAAGTGGGCTGTATGATTGATGAAGAATTCAACTTGACTTGTAAGGCATCATTTGATCAATCAATTTCTTTTGTAGTGGATTCTGGTGCATCACAAAATTTTATATCTGATATTTATACACCATTATTGACAAATGTAAAAACCTTAGCACTCGTACAAAATTAACACAGCTAATGGTGAAAAATTGATTGCATATCAAAGTGGCAGTTTACCGATTAAATGTGGTAATGTTAAGTTTACTGTCGAAGGACTTATAGTAGCAAAGTTAGCATATAATCTTCTATCTGTATGGAAACTGCTATAAAAACCAAATGAAATCATTTTTAGGAATGAATACGCAAAAATTGTATTTTTTAATGGGTCCATTATATGGGCATATAATAATGGCAAACTTTATATTTTGCAGGGCTAACTTATAACGGAGGAAGTAGTCGCGGCTATACATTCAGCAGATGGCATGTTGTGGCACAGACGTTTAGGACACACCAGCTCTAAAACCTTACAAAGGCTACAGCTACCACTAAACAACAACGTATGTAACGCGTGTATGAAAGGTAAGGCAACACGGTTACCATTCAAAAGGTTAGAGCAACCAAGGTCACGTCAGGTCTTAGAACTGTTACACAGTGATATAGCGGGCCCATCCAACATTCCAACAATTGAGGGTGAAGTCTATTTTCAAAGATGATTTTTCACACTTTTGTGTAGTTTTCTTGCTTTAAAGGAAATCAGAGGCAGCTCAAAATATTATTTACCTATATCCATCGATACGAAAACGAATTTGAGAAAAATGTTAAGAGGATCAGGTGTGATAACGGAGGTGAATATACTTGCAATAAACTCCGTCAATTTTGTGATCAGAAAGGAATAGTTTTGGAATATAGTTTACCATATTCACCAGCTAGTAATGGCGTTGCAGAGAGAATGAATCGAAGTTTGTATAACAAAGCAAGGACTATGCTTATTGAAACTATGCTGCCAAAGACTTTGTGGGGTGAAGCAGAAAAATGTGCAGCTTATCAGTTGAACCGTTGTTCGTCTATGGCTATTAATTTCAAGACTCCTTGTGAAATTATGTATGGGACAAGAGACTTAAACAAACTTCGTGCATTTGGTGCAAAGGCGTGGGCATATATCTTACCTAAACATGATAAACTTTCGGAGAGAGCACGTGAGTGTAGGATGGTAGGATACAGCAGAACAGGATATAGTTTATGGGATCCTAGAAATAACAAAATAATTGTGTCACGAGATGTGAGATTCGATGAAAATGATATTGTTTACAAAGAAAGTGAGCAGACTGATAACGAACGAGAGTGGCTAAGAGTAAGTATTTCAGAAACAAAGCCCATAAATACTGATGGGATTACTGAGCCTGAACAAGATAATGGAAATAGAGAAGAGGTCATCATTGATAATAAGAATGTTGATGAGGAAATTATAGAACCAGAAGAAATGTTTGAAGATTGTGCTGAAGAGAACATAATAATAATAATAATAATACTCTTTATTGTGCACCACAAGATAACAGACAGAAAACAAAAGAAATAAAAATACATTACAGTTGGTAACAACAGGCGGTCTTATCGCTAAAAAGCGATCTCTTCCAGACAACCTTAGGGTAGAGAGTAAACAAAGAATAGTTATGAAAATGGTAGTGCAAATACTTGTTGAAAACGACTGATTAACACATACACCTTTACAAATACTTAAACTTAAATCCAAAAATAAAAAATATATACTTTTAAATAGTATAAATACATAATAAATACATAAACATATACATAAATACGACGACGTACATAAAAGCGGCCTAAGGAAGTGACAAATAATACTGTTTAAGATGACTTTTGAAACTTGGAAGAGATTTTGCGCGTCTCAAATCTAGCGGCAAAGCGTTCCATACAACATAAATGAGGGACAAGATGTTAGAAATGAGCATGTGACAAGAACAAGAAGTGGCAGAATTATTAAACCTCCGAAAAGATTGGAAGATTATGAAACACATGTCGCCTACTGTTTGTGTACGGGTGATCCAGGTTCTTACAAAGAAGCTGTTGAACGAGGTCAAGAGTGGCAAGACGCAATAGACAAAGAATTAAATTCGCTGAAATCATTGGAAACATGGGAAGAATCAGAATTGCCGAAAGATAAAAAGGCTATAGATACAAAATGGGTATTCACTACTAAAAAGGATGGTACAGAAAAGGCCCGATTAGTGGCGAAAGGGTTTCAAGAAGAAACATTATTTAATGTGTATTCACCAGTAGCTCGTATGCCTACAATTCGTATGATGCTCAGTCAAGCTATACAAAATGACATGTATATGAAACAATTAGACGTTCCAACGGCCTTTTTAAACGGGTTCTTAAAGGAAGACGTTTATATAAAACCACCGTTAGGAGTTAAAGTTGGAAAAGGCATACATTTAAAACTAAAAAGATCTCTGTATGGGTTAAAACAAGCACCTAAATGCTGGAACGAAAGACTTCATGGCTTTTTAGTTGATAAAGGATTTTTACAATCAAAACATGATTTTTGTTTATATATTTTGGAAGATGTATTTTTATTAGTGTATGTTGATGATATCATTTTAATGTCTAAAAGTGCAACAAACCTAAATAAAGCACATGAATATTTAAAATTGGAATTTAATGTGAAGGACCTTGGAGAGATGAGTGCATACTTAGGGTTGGATATTGAGAGAACCTCAGAATCAATCTCGATTTCTCAAGAATCAGCAATAAATAGATTGCTTGATAAATTTAACATGGCAGATTGTAAAGGGGCGGAGACACCAATGGAGGTAAATTTCACTACTGATGCCAATGAAAGTATCACCTTGGATATACCATATCGTGAGCTCATAGGTTGCCTTTTATACTTAGCTACTTCAAGTAGGCCAGATATTTGCTTCGCAGTATCCTTTTTGAGTAGATTTTTGGATAAGCCAACTATGTCACTGTGGGAAGCAGCGAAACGTGTTTTGCGATATCTAAAACACACCAAATCAAAATGTTTGGTATACAAACAGGATAGCAGTTGTCCCTTGATTGCCTATACCGATGCTGACTGGGCAGGCGACAAAACAGACAGAAAAAGTATGAGTGGTTCTGTAGTCTTCTATGGCAATAATTTGTTAGCCTGGTTCTGTAAGAAACAAAACGTTGTCGCCTTATCAACAGCCGAAGCTGAATATATAGCTGCAGCTCTAGCGTGTGCAGAGTTAGTTAGTTTAAAGGGGTTGTTACAAGATTTTAACTGTCTTTCAAACTCAACGTTACTTGTAGATAATCAGAGCGCTATCAAACTGATGGAGTCAAATGAAAACAGTAAGAGGTCAAAGCATATTGATATTAAATATCATTTTATTAAAGATTTGATTAGCAAACGGTTAGTAATTGTAAAGTATGTGAACACGAATGAAAATGTTGCAGACTTGTTGCAGAAAAATGCCGTGCAAATAACTTGGTGTTTCGTTCATCTTCCCTGCAAGTACGACGAGTATATCATAATAAATAGTAGTCAATACCAAAATTACTTACCGCCCTCGGGCGTAATATACGACTTACCGCCCTAGGGCGTAATATACGATTTACCGCCCGGGTTTCTAGCATGTAATCCCTTAAAGTGTGATAGAAATTACTTACCGCCCTCGGGCGTAATATACGACTTACCGCCCTAGGGCGTAATATACGATTTACCGCCCGGGTTTCTAGCATGTAATCCCTTAAAGTGTGATAGAAATTACTTACCGCCCTAGGGCGTAATATACGACTTACCTCCCTAGGGCGTAATATATGATTTACCGCCCGGGCTTCTAGCGTGTAACAAATTACTTACCACCCTAGGGCGTAATATACGACTTACCGCCCTAGGGCGTAATATACAATTTACCGCCTGGGTTTGTAGCATGTAACAAAATTACTTACTGCCCTAGGGCGTAATATACGACATACCGCCCGCTTTTCTAGCATGTAAACCTTTGTTTACAAGAAAGTGTGATGAAAATTATATTCTACCACATTTTTTCCGTGAATAACATACTATACACCTGCCAAATTACAGCTTAGTATTAGTACTAAGCGTGTGTGTGAAATAGTACGGATGGACGAAAGGACCCTAAAAAAGAAAATCAAGACATAAACGGCAGCGGTAACGAATAACAAAACGCCTATCGAACGCGTGAAGCGGTTTTTCTGTTAATTAATTTATAATCTGACGAAAGCAAGACGGTTAATTTTTACACCAACAAAATATTTCAATTCATGTCACGCACATCCCCGACGACGACGCGTTTGGCTCGGTTGGTAGACACCTGCCTACTGAGTCGACGGTCCCGGGTTCGAATCCCGGCCGGGGCAAATATTTGTGCAAAATATTTGTTCTTGGGTCATGGATGTTATCTATATATGTATTTATATATTATGTATATCGTCGTCTAGTACCCATAGTACAAGCTTTGCTTAGTTTGGGACTAGGTCGATTTGTGTATGATTGTCCCTTAATATTTATTTATTTATTTATTTATTTATCCCCGCCAATTCCTACTATTTCCACCGACCGAAGATGCGCTGGGAGGGGATTGAAAAATGCAATACAAATTAAAATTCCCGCCCCGTCTCGTCTTTCCTCGCCTCGCCTCTCCTCTTCCCGCTTCGCCGGTGGAAAAATAAGATTTAATCGCTACCCTATATTAAAAGCAATAAGGTTCATTTTTACACAAACAAAAATTTCAATTCAAGCCCGCACATCCGCGTCTATCCTTACTATTTCCACCGAAGATGCGCTAGGCGGGGATTGAAAATTTGCCGTACTAATTTCAATTCTCGCCCCTCCACGCCCCGCCTCGCCTCGCCGGTGGAAAACCACCTTTAGAATACTGAACTATTGATATAAACAGGATTTTCAGTATCGACGGAATTTTGATTTTCCCCAGGAATTCCCGGGACCGTCACATTAAAATTTCCAGGGATAGATACTCGTACAAATAAAAGGACAGAAAAATGTAAATACGTAACCTAATATTTAACAATAATTAGGTACCTATTTGAAAGAGTACAGGAAGGAAAACCAATAGTGACTGATATTGCGTTTGTATTTATTTCTAGTATGGCGCATAAGAATATACAGGATGTAAAAAAATAATACAACACGAGCATAAATAATGGTTCTCTTATTTTTCTTACCTGACCTTTGATTACTACTATTATTGTATTACCCACTCAAATAATACATTTATCTCCATCTTTAGTTAGGTTAACCTCATGACGGTCAGGTGCATCTATGCGCTGATTTTAATTATTTTGGACCAAATTCGAAAAGGTGAGGTCCTGAAGTGGAGGCGTATTTCTTTATTTTGGATCCTCAGATATCTGTAGTCTGTCGTTTATCGATTACGGTTGGATTGACTTTGAATAATCGTTTTGTTATTTAAACCCCACGAAAGATTCCGTTCTTATTCAAATTTTGATATAATTATAGGATCAGGCATCCACGGAACTTTTCCAATTTTGTAATCCCACGCAGAATTTTTTATAAGTCTAAGCTATAGTCGAGAATAAGGTAAGGTAGGCTTACATAGTTTATTGTATAATGGGTCTTACGACTTACAGTTAGTTAGTTAGTGGACTGTGGCAGTCTTCTCCCGGTGATAGTCTTAACACACTTTACCTTTATAAAAAAATATTCTTAGTAAGTTATGGTAATGTTCTATGTCCTTACTCGTTTTATATTGCCCAAATAAATGAAAATAGGTACTGAAATTCGTCATATCGTTTTTATGTTACCCTGACTTTTTTCCACCCTGTATAGCATTTAGTAAGCCGGAACATTGAACAGAACCAAAAATGAATCATGCTCTAATAAACATTCGAACGTGTTGTACAGAAACAATGATTTTGTTGAACAAAACATGCAGCTAATAAAGTTGCATTGATTAAATTAATATGCTAAACTATATCAATTTAAAGTTATTAGTAATTGCGTTATTGTTGTGTTTTCCTGAAAGTAAGTACTTACATTTTATAAGCCATTTTCAGTGTCACACAAACGTTAATACTTAATCACTTTTATACATATAATATCCGACTTCAACGACAGGAAATTATTATAATAATACACGTAACTAACGAAACAAAACTAAGACTAAAAATTTGTAAGGGTTAAAACTACTTTTAGGGACTACAAGATGTGTGTAAATACTTGAGATGTTGTGAGGCGAGGCTAGGCTAACCTATGCTCAACTGTTCCAATATCATTGACAAGATTTCATATTTTTAAGACTACATTTTTATTACTTTTCTTAATTCCGCTTATAAAGAGAACGTTATCACGATTTTATATTTTTCCTAAGATTACTAATTATTTTATTAAAATGTGGTAACTCCAAAACTATGACACAACGTATTGGTTTACGTTAGTCCGTGTCTAATTAAGAAAAAATGAATGACGCTTAGCTTGGCATTCTTGACAGCTTATTTTTTTTCGCGGATAGGTCGAAGACTAGAACTCTATATGCAGGCATAGCTATCGTAAATTTCGGTTATTTTATGTATCGGTTTTCTTATGTAATGGTTTTTTAAACGCGAGTACGGGAGCTCTTACTATCATGGACGTATTATCAAGCTGAAGAAGCTTTGAGTTAAAGCACTACTCACGTTCTTCTCGCTCCTTCCTCACATTACACTACACTCACTAACACTCACACACAATCAAAAAAATTTAATGAACATTATTTATTATCACGCCCTAAATGTATTTAGTATTGTTCATTTGTTAGTTTTAATTTCTTCTTTTAGGCATGTCTATAGCCGCATTGTTAACGAACCTGACGTGTATGATACGACTTCCACGATACGGGCTATGTCTAGAGTGGAAGTCACTGTTAAATTATGTTAAATGTAGAAACGTTTCTTTTGGTAAAACAAAAATTATTCTATTCTATTCTTAGATTTCTTTCCATTCAGAAAATAAATTCATATAATTTTTTTGGGGTGTACATAGCTCTATCTATCTCTATATTAATTTCTACCTGTTATAAATATGAAATGTCAATTTGTTTGTTATATACCTATTATTGTGAAATAATTATGATCTTTAATTTTATCGATTAGTCTAAAGTTACGTCATCGATTGTTTTTTTTACTGAAATGTCATGTAAATCACAATAATATTGTAAAGGCGAAAGTTTGTGAGTGTGTTTGAGTTTGTATTTGTATGTTAGTTACCTCTTCACGGTCAAACTGCTGGACCAATTTTGATTAATTTTACGGTACGATGCTGACACATCGAATCATAAAAAATGTATTGTTCTCCTGTGTATTTTTGTTGAGCTGAGGATGAGTGGGCAACGCCAAGGGGCGCAGCTAGTGTTTTTATAAATGGACTAGCGACCCGCCCCGGCGTCGCACGGGTGCAATGCTGATAAATTATGCATATATTCATAGCTGGGCATTAACTCGTTAATCGTTAATTAACGAAGTTAACATTTAGATTAACGGATTAACTTTTAAGTTAACTTCTAAAAATGTTAACGGACACGTTAACTTCCGTTAATATGCAGAAGTCCGTTAATCGTTAATCCAATGCCTACTATTTACCGCTCGGCACCGCGGCGCGGCGCGAAAAACAGGTTCAGACAAGTGCCGGGCGGCGCGTGGCAGCGAGTGAAACAAAAACAAAACTAGACATATTTTGCCAGCGCGTGCGAGTGAGAAAACTGCGAAGAGATTTGTTTCGTTTGATCATTTCATTACTTAGCGCCGGCGCTAGAGTGACGAGTGTTTTGTTTGTTGTTATTATAAATTACTCTCAGTGATCAATTGCGAGTTGATAAAGAAGAGTGCAGTGTAATTTAGTTAGATAGAAAAAGTGTACTGTGCAGTGTAGTGATTAAAACCATATCATGGAAGACATGGAATCGGATTCCAGCGGTCCTGATGAGAATCCATGGCCACATTTGACTGAGTATGTTGAATTTGTATCCAGATCGAGCCAGCAAATACTTTTTGCGTGTACGCTTTTGACGACGCGGTTGGCTCAGTTTGTAAGCGCTTGCCTACTGAGCCGGCGGTCCCCGTTTTCGAATCCCGGCCAGGGCAAATATTTGTGGGATGAAGTCGAATATTTGTGCTTGGGTCATGGTTGTTCTATGTATTTAAGTATATATTTATCTATAAAAGTATGTATATCGTTGTCTGGTACCCATAACACAAGCCTTCTTGAGCTTAATTTGGGACTAGATCGATTTGTGTGAGGTTGTCTGATATTTATTATTAAGCGTCGTACGTAAGTTCACTAATGCAACGATATAAAAATGCAATTTTATACATATTAACGGATTAACGATTAACGTAAACTTGCGTTAATTCTTCGGTAATGTAACGCTTTAACGTTTAACGAAGCTAACTTTTTTTGTAGCGGATTAACGAAGTTAACTATTTGATTAACGGTGCCCAGCTATGCATATATTATACATATAAACCTTCCTCTTGAATAAATATTTATTATAAAATAACCGCATCAAAATCCGTTGCGTAGTTTTAATTATCTAAGCATACATAGGGATAGACATACAGCAGGCAGCGACTTTGTTTTATACTATGTAGTGATACATAAATCATATTCATTCTTTAATCCTATTTTCAGCACAAATATGGGGCTTGACCTCCGCCCAAACGGTGAACCCGACATCATACATAGAAGATAGCAAAGGATTCATTCATTTTCAATGTGAAGAGAATTTATACACAGATGAATTACTCAGCTGGTATCAGAAAAAAGGTATAAGAAACCGGCCAAGTGCGAGTGTCGCGCACTGAGGGTTCCGAGCAAACACATATCCCATCTTAAGGCCGTTCCCTGAGCCAGAAATGCAAAAATACCCCAAAAATTATCCTATTTTTCTACGAAACGTTGATATTAGTAAACGAGGGAAAAATATATATCATTCTTGATTATATTATCTTTAATAACACAGCATTCGATACACGATTCATAACACTTCGCTCGATACAATTAATTCCCAAAGTAACCTCCAATTCGAATTTTTACTCCAACTTTACTTGTTTTTTTTCTACGTGACACTATGAAACAAAAAAAGGAGAAAAATCAATCATAACTAAAATAGTAATTTTACAGCTTCCGAATTTCAATAATTGAAGCCAATATTTTTAAAATAAATAATCATCGACAAATTCTTACGAAAAAAGATATCGCCTTACGACCCGCAAGCTCTGTCTCCGTCACTCTTTTGAAATGTGACTGTGATGTGACAGGGACGGGTGGTCTGAGGAGGGGCTCGGGGTTCTGGCTCAGGGAACGGCCTTAACTGGCTGGGTTAAGTTTGCGCCTGGTATAGCGCCGGATACAGATGAGGTGCAAAGTCAACGCAACCGATCACGTTTGTTGTGTGGGAGCCCCCCTTAAATATTTGTTTTATTTTGATTTTAGTATTTGTTGTTAAAGTGGAAACGGAAATATAATTATCATCTGTGAAAATTTCAACTGTCTAGCTATCACGGGTCATGAGATACAGCCTCGTGACAGACAGACAGACAGACGGGCAGCGGATGCTTAGTAATAGGGTCCCGTTTTTACCTTTTGGGTACGGAACCCTAAAATATATGGCCGTTTATGCCGCAGAAACCTAAATTTACACACTTTCAAGGGATTCAAAATGTATAGGGTATTTCCCATCGACCAATGTTAACCTCGTTTTAATATTTGACGACTCCTGATCTAAGCAATTTGAATTTACGAGACTTTCGCTATTCCGAAATTGCACTGCATTTTATACCTGTGATCATTATGCTGATCAGTTTTAAAATATATCTCCCATTTTAAGGATCTGAAAGAATATTATTAAACATGGTTCAACAATATTCGTTTGTCCCTTACGGATGGATTACGGTTAGGCTGTATAAAACTCTACAGCTATCAGACAATGGAACTGAAATACTCTGTGCGAGAGAAAGGATCTTGGAAGGAAAAATCAACGTGGTACAAGAGAGCCACAAGATTTTGATCAAGTTTCAAAAAAATATTACGCCTTTAGGTAAGTACTGGAGAGATTTTCCTGGCAGGAACGATACAACGCTAGTGACTTCCTTCTGATACTTTGTTTATCGATATCTTTTAATTGTTGGCATGATTACCTACCTACTTCCCATTTAGTGCAATATAAAGTTGATCTAGTCCCAAATTAAGCTCAAGAAGGCTTGTTAGGTACTAGACGACGATATACATACTTATATAGATAAATATATACTTAAATACATGGGTAAGGCCGCGGAAATTTACCAATGTGACATAGAAGTAACATAAAAAATAATAAAACGTCGTAAATAATAAATAATAATAATAATAATAAAATAATAATAAATTAAAATAAAAAATAATCCATAGTAACATAAAAAGATATACGTTATGTTATCATAAAACGTAACATAAGTCGTTATAAAGCTTAGATCATACTGGAAAATATTCCCATTAAATAACGTAGCTAAGAAAAAAACGTCAAGTTATACAATTATTTGCTTTATATTGCCTGTAAACAAAATTTTCACGGGACATTCAAATCAATATAATAAAACACTCGTGTGATGGAAGTATGAAACCCAAACCGCTCTAGTGTTTTAAAGCCTCTCATTTTGTACCAGGTGGCAGTAACTACTATTTATTCACAGCAGGGCCCCAAAACTAGTAACAAGATGACCGTATAACAATAAAACAGCTTTAGAATCAATGATTCTACCGTGATTCAAGGTCGAAAATAAATTATTACCTTCTTAAAACAGTTTTTTTTATTAAGATGTTATTTTTATTTTTTTATTGGTATTTTATTAATGAAAAAATGATAATTCAGAGTCGTCAACGAGATCGGACGTGTCCATAAACATCGTAAATAATTATTCATCTGCAAAATTGCGACCTAGCTATTATCTGTGTCACCGTTTTTGCTGAGGCATTAAGTAATATAATGAAGTGTTGATAGTTTTTAGTTATTATAAATTAAAAAAAAAAAAAATCCGACGGCAACAGCCCTTTCAATCGGAGTGGGCTAACGCGCCGCAGCCCTCCGCCCTCGCCCTCACCCCGCCCGAAGCCCGTGCCTCCACCCATTCCAGCATCGCAGCCGCCGCCCGCAGCTAGGCCCACTGAAATGGAACTTATTACGACACCGGACTTACAAAATTGGTTGACGTCGATCGAGCATCACCTGAACGAGGTCTGCACCATCTCGACCGAAGGGAAGCTGAACTCCGAGCAGAAATTACGAGTCCATAATCTGTGTCGAAAAGTAGCCCACTGCACATCTCAGTTGGCCGTTGAGTACCAAAGCTTAAAGCAGAAGGCCATCCTTAACTACACGTCCTGTAAGCACCTGCAAGAGCAAAGTCGACCTCTCACAGCGCGTCCAAGAAATTAAGGAGTGCATCGCCGAGTCCACAAAACCCAGCCAAGTCCCGGTTTCTTTCGCCGATATGCTGAAGAAAAATCAGGCCAGGTTCGTGCAGCCTACTAATTAAGGACTCTATCTGCCTACTCTTTGCTGATGATGTGAAACTCGTCCGGAGAATTAAAGACGGTTCAGGTTTGTTTAAAGTTGCAGGAGGATATCAACAGAGTACCTAGTGTCCTGGAGTCAAACGAACAAACTAGCGTTTAATGCATCAAAATGTTCCGTTATCACATTTAGTAGAGCTCGAAATCCACAGCACTATGTATACACGCTAGAAGGAACTCCGATGCAGCGTGTTGACAAAGTGAAAGACTTGGGAGTGCTTTTGAAGGCTGACTTGACGTTTCGCGACCATGATAACATGGATAACCAAGTCTGTAAAAAAGCCTTCCGGAATTTAGGATTTATAATGAGGCAGTCGCGAACATTCAGGAACAGTCATGCAATACGCGTTTTGTACGAGGCGATAGTCCGAAGTCACCTGGAGAGTAATGCAGCCATCTGGACCCCACATGAGGCTAAATATAGGCTTATGCTGGAGCGAATACAAAATAAATTTGTTAGATTCTTATACCGTAAACTATATGGTGTATACCCTTTTTACCCTTTAATGTATCCTACATTGTTTGTGTTGGGGATGGTAGGATACAATGAACTAGTGAGGTAAACTATTTAATTCTGAAGTTCTGGCGCAGGTGGGCTTTAGAGTCCCAAATCGGTACGTGTGGCGCCGGCTGCGGCCTGTTGAGGTTTTATACTGTCGACTACTTTGTCTTTTGATGATATTTGATGTTGCTTGTCATGTTAGTTTTACTTTATGAAGAAATAAAGAATTGTACGGACGCAAATATTGTTTGTATAATAAACTTAGGAATATGGAGACTTCCAGCTACGCAGAAGGTAAATTAGGGATTTAACAGGTTATGGGTTCCCCTATATTCCTAAATTTTTAGCGGTTTGAATAAAAATTTAGAAAATTTTCGAAAATATATTTTTTGACAACTTCAAATGTAAAAATTTATTAAAACAACAGTTTATTGTTGAAGCAGAAAGCTTCCAAAACCAAAATATGGCACAAGCAAAAATACAGAACGTGATATATCGTCTAGAAGATGGAAATAATTTTCACAATTGGAAATTTCGTTTAGAGTTGTTGTTGGAGGAGAAAGGCCATAGCGATATATTGGCCTGTGAGGATGTAAAGGCGGAAGAAAAGAAGAAGGATGCAGAAGCAAGATCACTAATTGTACAGTGCATAGGCGATAATTTTCTAGAAATTGTGAAAGGATGCAAAAGTGCCAAACAAATGATGAACGCTTTAGAAAATATTTTCAATCGAAGAAGTGTTATGAACAAATACAATTTAAAAAAGAAATTAATCGAATTGAGATGCGAGGATAGTGAGAAATTGCAAGATTTCTTTCTGAAATTTGACAAGCTAATAAGCGATATCGATGTCATGTCTAAAATGGACGAGTCAGATAAAGTGGTACATTTACTACTCGCATTACCGGGAAAATATAACAATGTGACAACAGCTTTAGAAACGATGAACGTAAATTTTACTTTAGAAAAGACAAAAAGGGCTTTACTTGACGCAAAAATCCGACTGGATAATGTAAGTAAGACTATTATTTTTATTGTACATTAATGACCTGCCAAATGCAATAAACTTTGATTGTACGCTCTTCGCGGATGACCTGTCCATTGTTATTCCTTGTCACGATACGAAGACATAAAATAGTGATATAAATCAGACAATTAGTAAAGTTTTGTCTTGGCTACACAAAAATTATCTCAATATTAATGTAAGTAAGACCACGTTCATCCAGTTTGTCAATAGAAATAGCAAGAAATACCCTCTAACTGTCAACTTCGCTGATCATATTTTAACAGAATCCTGTGATGTAAAATTTTTAGGTATTTTCCTGGACGATAAGTGTTCTTGGAGCGAGCATATTAATAAGTTATGTAACAAAGTAAACTCGTTTGCCTATGCCTTACGGAGACTTACAAAGATCAGCGATAAAGACATTGCAATAAAAGCTTACCATGGATATGTTTGCTCCCTGCTAAGATATGGCATTCTTTTTTGGGGAAATTCTAGTCATGCTAAAAGGGCTTTATTAGCACAAAAACAGTGCATTAGAGCGATTTGTAATGTAGACACTATGGCATCCTGCAGACCTCTATTCAGGGACTTGAAACTTTTGACTGTACCAGGCATATATATTTATGAAATTTGTTTATTTGTTAAACTGCATCCAGAGTTATTCAATAGACTTAGTGACATATGTAATTTCAATACGCGGTATCCTAATCGTCTAGTTGCTCCTGCTAAAAGGACAAAACTGTACGGTAAGAACGCCTATTGCATGTCAATCAGAATTTATAATCGCTTACATGATGACATCAAAGAGTTGCCAATTAGCTTATTTAAAAATAGACTTAAGAAATGGTTAATACAAGAATGTTTTTACTGTCGATGATTTTTTTGATTATTATATAAGTTAATTATGACATTTAATTATTATTTATTGATTGAGGTATATAATTTTTTTTTTTAATTTGCGTATTAATAAGTCACAGATTGTGTTTGACATTACTATGCAGATAATCTATTTTCTCTTTGTTTTCCTTTTGTTTTTGCATGCCAGTTGCTGGTGAAATGTGTGAAACTTTATTAAATATAACCACCATTATGTACCATATTTTTTGCAAAATAAAGATATTTGATATTTTGATATTTGTTATTCAAGACAACGCATTTAACATAGAATGCTGGAATTGAAATGAAAAGGGGCACAAAGCAATATTTTGCCACAAAAGTATTCATAATAGGCAGTATTACACTTTCCAACGTGGTGCTCCTGTCCGAGGTGGTGAATTATATAGAAGGGGTCGTGGCAGAATGCATGGACGCGCTCGAGGTGTGAATAGAGCACACACATCAAGGGACGATGCAATTATAGCTCATGAAGAGACTATAGAGGAAGTGGGCTGTATGATTGATGAAGAATTCAACTTGACTTGTAAGGCATCATTTGATCAATCAATTTCTTTTGTAGTGGATTCTGGTGCATCACAAAATTTTATATCTGATATTTATACACCATTATTGACAAATGTAAAAACCTTAGCACATCTCGTACAAAATTAACACAGCTAATGGTGAAAAATTGATTGCATATCAAAGTGGCAGTTTACCGATTAAATGTGGTAATTTTAAGTTTACTGTCGAAGGACTTATAGTAGCAAAGTTAGCATATAATCTTCTATCTGTATGGAAACTGCTAGAAAAACCAAATGAAATCATTTTTAGGAATGAATACGCAAAAATTGTATTTTTTAATGGGTCCATTATATGGGCATATAATAATGGCAAACTTTATATTTTGCAGGGCTAACTTATAACGGAGGAAGTAGTCGCGGCTATACATTCAGCAGATGGCATGTTGTGGCACAGACGTTTAGGACACACCAGCTCTAAAACCTTACAAAGGCTACAGCTACCACTAAACAACAACGTATGTAACGCGTGTATGAAAGGTAAGGCAACACGGTTACCATTCAAAAGGTTAGAGCAACCAAGGTCACGTCAGGTCTTAGAACTGTTACACAGTGATATAGCAGGCCCATCCAACATTCCAACAATTGAGGGTGAAGTCTATTTTCAAAGATGATTTTTCACACTTTTGTGTAGTTTTCTTGCTTTAAAGGAAATCAGAGGCAGCTCAAAATATTATTTACCTATATCCATCGATACGAAAACGAATTTGAGAAAAATGTTAAGAGGATCAGGTGTGATAACGGAGGTGAATATACTTGCAATAAACTCCGTCAATTTTGTGATCAGAAAGGAATAGTTTTGGAATATAGTTTACCATATTCACCAGCTAGTAATGGCGTTGCAGAGAGAATGAATCGAAGTTTGTATAACAAAGCAAGGACTATGCTTATTGAAACTATGCTGCCAAAGACTTTGTGGGGTGAAGCAGAAAAATGTGCAGCTTATCAGTTGAACCGTTGTTCGTCTATGGCTATTAATTTCAAGACTCCTTGTGAAATTATGTATGGGACAAGAGACTTAAACAAACTTCGTGCATTTGGTGCAAAGGCGTGGGCATATATCTTACCTAAACATGATAAACTTTCGGAGAGAGCACGTGAGTGTAGGATGGTAGGATACAGCAGAACAGGATATAGTTTATGGGATCCTAGAAATAACAAAATAATTGTGTCACGAGATGTGAGATTCGATGAAAATGATATTGTTTACAAAGAAAGTGAGCAGACTGATAACGAACGAGAGTGGCTAAGAGTAAGTATTTCAGAAACAAAGCCCATAAATACTGATGGGATTACTGAGCCTGAACAAGATAATGGAAATAGAGAAGAGGTCATCATTGATAATAAGAATGTTGATGAGGAAATTATAGAACCAGAAGAAATGTTTGAAGATTGTGCTGAAGAGAACATAATAATAATAATAATAATACTCTTTATTGTGCACCACAAGATAACAGACAGAAAACAAAAGAAATAAAAATACATTACAGTTGGTAACAACAGGCGGTCTTATCGCTAAAAAGCGATCTCTTCCAGACAACCTTAGGGTAGAGAGTAAACAAAGAATAGTTATGAAAATGGTAGTGCAAATACTTGTTGAAAACGACTGATTAACACATACACCTTTACAAATACTTAAACTTAAATCCAAAAATAAAAAATATATACTTTTAAATAGTATAAATACATAATAAATACATAAACATATACATAAATACGACGACGTACATAAAAGCGGCCTAAGGAAGTGACAAATAATACTGTTTAAGATGACTTTTGAAACTTGGAAGAGATTTTGCGCGTCTCAAATCTAGCGGCAAAGCGTTCCATACAACATAAATGAGGGACAAGATGTTAGAAATGAGCATGTGACAAGAACAAGAAGTGGCAGAATTATTAAACCTCCGAAAAGATTGGAAGATTATGAAACACATGTCGCCTACTGTTTGTGTACGGGTGATCCAGGTTCTTACAAAGAAGCTGTTGAACGAGGTCAAGAGTGGCAAGACGCAATAGACAAAGAATTAAATTCGCTGAAATCATTGGAAACATGGGAAGAATCAGAATTGCCGAAAGATAAAAAGGCTATAGATACAAAATGGGTATTCACTACTAAAAAGGATGGTACAGAAAAGGCCCGATTAGTGGCGAAAGGGTTTCAAGAAGAAACATTATTTAATGTGTATTCACCAGTAGCTCGTATGCCTACAATTCGTATGATGCTCAGTCAAGCTATACAAAATGACATGTATATGAAACAATTAGACGTTCCAACGGCCTTTTTAAACGGGTTCTTAAAGGAAGACGTTTATATAAAACCACCGTTAGGAGTTAAAGTTGGAAAAGGCATACATTTAAAACTAAAAAGATCTCTGTATGGGTTAAAACAAGCACCTAAATGCTGGAACGAAAGACTTCATGGCTTTTTAGTTGATAAAGGATTTTTACAATCAAAACATGATTTTTGTTTATATATTTTGGAAGATGTATTTTTATTAGTGTATGTTGATGATATCATTTTAATGTCTAAAAGTGCAACAAACCTAAATAAAGCACATGAATATTTAAAATTGGAATTTAATGTGAAGGACCTTGGAGAGGTGAGTGCATACTTAGGGTTGGATATTGTGAGAACCTCAGAATCAATCTCGATTTCTCAAGAATCAGCAATAAATAGATTGCTTGATAAATTTAACATGGCAGATTGTAAAGGGGCGGAGACACCAATGGAGGTAAATTTCACTACTGATGCCAATGAAAGTATCACCTTGGATATACCATATCGTGAGCTCATAGGTTGCCTTTTATACTTAGCTACTTCAAGTAGGCCAGATATTTGCTTCGCAGTATCCTTTTTGAGTAGATTTTTGGATAAGCCAACTATGTCACTGTGGGAAGCAGCGAAACGTGTTTTGCGATATCTAAAACACACCAAATCAAAATGTTTGGTATACAAACAGGATAGCAGTTGTCCCTTGATTGCCTATACCGATGCTGACTGGGCAGGCGACAAAACAGACAGAAAAAGTATGAGTGGTTCTGTAGTCTTCTATGGCAATAATTTGTTAGCCTGGTTCTGTAAGAAACAAAACGTTGTCGCCTTATCAACAGCCGAAGCTGAATATATAGCTGCAGCTCTAGCGTGTGCAGAGTTAGTTAGTTTAAAGGGGTTGTTACAAGATTTTAACTGTCTTTCAAACTCAACGTTACTTGTAGATAATCAGAGCGCTATCAAACTGATGGAGTCAAATGAAAACAGTAAGAGGTCAAAGCATATTGATATTAAATATCATTTTATTAAAGATTTGATTAGCAAACGGTTAGTAATTGTAAAGTATGTGAACACGAATGAAAATGTTGCAGACTTGTTGCAGACATTATAACAAAAGCTTTAGGAAAACAGAAACATAACTATTTTGTAGAGAAACTAGGTTTTAATTAAATAGTTTATTTGTATGCCAAAAGTGTTATCATAATTATTATGAGGTTTCATGTTCATCTACATTTTATTGTCATCTAAAACAAATAAAGTTTAACATTGAGGGGGGAAGGAGTTATAGTGAAGACGACTATCACTTCTTATACTGAACGGTTAGTATTTTGTCTTGCTTGTTTTAGTATTTCGCCCCCTGCCTGCTATACGGCCACATCTCAAAAAACCATTTTTTCGAGAAATCGCTTGTTAAAGTTTTGGCAGCGTAGTGCGTGGTAGTAAAACGGGGATTACTCCCTGAGTTTTGGGTCAATTCATTTTTGATTTAGCTCTTTTTACTCAAGATGATATTATGCTTCTAATGAATACATTTTTTCTCTATAAAACATGTATATTTTTTAAGATACAAGACCTTTAAGTCGGGCACTTAGAGTTGTGGCCGTATTGCAGACACATTTTGTTGAAATTTTGAGATGCGTCCAAAACCGCACAAGAAAATTATGGGAAAATGGTTACATGAAAATATTAATACACCCCCCAAAATAGTTAAAATACCTTTATTATCAACTTTTGTTACAGTAAAAACATAACTGTAAGCGATAATCAGTGCATCCAGCTTTTCTACTTTTAGGTTCAGGAATACTGGACGCAGACTGGTTCCATTCAGAGTAGCAATTTATGTGAGTCGGTATTTACTCACAGTTCTATTCTGGCATAGTCTCGAATAATAGAACTCCACTTTAGTTCAACCGCTCCAAAATAATAGCCATACTGAAACCAGGTAAGCCAGGGGACGACCCAAATAGTTACCGTCCATTGCTCTACTTAGTTACGTTTATAAACGTTTGGAGAGGCTAAGGCTAATCTACATCGAATCGAATTTATTGCCGACAAAATAGTTCCTGTGGAACAGGCTGGATTCCTTAGTGGCCGGAACTGCGTGGATCAGGTAATGCAGCTCACAACACATAAAGGCTGGGTTTAAGAGGAAAGAGAAAACCGTGGCAGTCCTTATCGACCTCTCAGCTGTATTCGATACCGTATAGCGACAGTGACTTTTCTATAAGCTCACGACCCTGTTGAAAGATTGTGAGACTAATTAACTCTATGCTCAGCAATGAGGGAATTTATCATCTACCTTGAAGCACTCCAAGCAAAGTCAGGAAGCTGAACAATAGACTACCGCAGGGATCGGTCCTGGCCCTGCTCCTGTTCAACCTACAACTCGCGATCTGGAATATCTTGGGAAATACTTAAAAAATGGCGACTGCAGTCCGTTGCTAGTAAAACCGAAGTTGCGACATTCCATCTCTGCAACTCAAAAGCAAATTATGGACCAAAAATGGGCTTCGGAGAGACGGCGATGAAATTAAATCCTACACCAAAGTACTTGGGTACAACTCTAGACCGCAGTCTCACCTATGCGCCACATATTAGTTTGGGAAAAGCTACAGAGGCGGAATAACATACTCCACAGACTAGCGGGAACTAAAACCTGGGGAGCAACAGCTGATGTGCTACGCACTACCGATTTCAGCCAAGTTCACTCCACGGCAGAGTATTGCGCGACAGTTTGACTCAATAGCACGTGCATCGGATAGACGTATAGCTAAACTAAACCATGCGATGTATATCGGGAACCTTCATGATGTAATCCTCTGGTTTGGCTGTGTTGAGTCATATAGCCCGCGCCAAACTAAGAAGGCATCAGGCACTGGTCCACGAAGC
The DNA here is from genome assembly GCA_905147355.2 of Apotomis turbidana. Classification (NCBI taxonomy): domain Eukaryota; kingdom Metazoa; phylum Arthropoda; class Insecta; order Lepidoptera; family Tortricidae; genus Apotomis; species Apotomis turbidana. The sequence goes on along the minus strand of LR990307.1, from coordinate 3,827,224 downwards.
ACAAAAAGTCGTGGGTCGTCCCGATTTGCCCATTCATGCAGAGTTCGTAAACCCGCCTCATGGGTTGAAGTCGAGGCACCCACCGTACCATACTACTCGAGACCTGCTGCAATCAAATTCTAACCTACTTGCAACTTAAATCACCCGACTTACTCAGAGATGCAAGTATAAATTCCACGGAAAAACCTCCTGGCTTCATTCTGCCTCGAAAACAATGGTGCCAGATCAACAGGCTCAAAACTGGGAGTGGGCGATCCCGAGACTTCCTCTACCGATGTGGTTGGAGAGACTCACAGTATAACGGCGACCCTGCAGACTTGTTTGTCTTCAGTAACGACGCAATTCATTGGATAAAAGATCTTTAATTTAACTTAAAATTTTATATAAATGACTACATAATAGGAAAAAATTTATTACAAAAAAACATAAAAAAAAACAAATAAACTTATACAAAAAGGCGGCTAAAACTATTAGAAAATATTATGCTATACGAATAAATTAAAATAAATAATAAGTATTATAGGTACTTACTGTTGTGACACAATCAAATGCCCTTTAATTCGTTTATATTTAAAGGGATTCATCGGAATAACACTCGAATAATCTTTATGCCTTTGGGACGCAACTCAAAAAAATTGTTATAAATTAATGTTATACAGCCATAACTCCAAAGTGGCTGTCTTGCAGGGAGTCAACTGACAATTTTTGGTCAGATCCATAAGGCCACCTGTGGAAAAAAGGCTTTTAAGGACACCTTTTCTTATATCTCTCGAAATAAGGTCGTAAATTAGACAATTCTGAATACGAATCAGCAATAATCCAAAAAAAATTTTTTTTGAGATGTGGCCGTATAGCAGGCAAGGGGCGATTTATTTATTTTTCAATGTTTAACTTTAGTTATAGATATAGTTATTAGTTTGTTTCTAACTTTATGATTGTGACAATTCTTATTCCGGGGTGAATTAGAATTGCGGGGGATGTTGAGGTTTTATGCTGTCGACTACTTTGTCTTTTGATGATATTTGATGTTGCTTGTCATGTTAGTTTTACTTTATGAAGAAATAAAGAATTGTACGGACGCAAATATTGTTTGTATAATAAACTTAGGAATATGGAGACTTCCAGCTACGCAGAAGGTAAATTAGGGATTTAACACGGCCAAGCCTGTTCGCGGAGCCCCGCGCTAGGACACAGTTGTTGAGCCGAGCACCCTTTGTCAGGGCACTTCGTATCCTTAACCGGGTAGCAATGGTAATCGATTTATTTCACTGTGCTCTGAGCGAATTCACAAAAGCAACCCTTTATGTTTTATGCTATACTTAGTAGGATAATTTAATGTTATTTTAGTCGTGTTTTTTAATATAGGTAATGGGAATTGTAATAAAAATGTATATGTATATGTGTAATCGTAAGTGCCTAAATATATCTAGTTTTAAATTTCCACACTATCGTATTAGGTTAAGACCTGTAAAGATAGCTGTATGTTGTTTAAATAAATAAATAAAATTTCAGTTCGGTAGCGATTTATCCTACCGACAAACAAACTTCTAGCGATCAGACCAAATCTCTCGTCCAGAAGGTCATCAAGCCAGACGAAATGCAGCTACACGTAAGAGGGTTACGCAAAACGAGGAACGGCGGTGTCGTGATAAGTACGGAGTCTGAGGACGATATTTTGAAGCTTAGGCAGTCTACGCAGTTAGCGAGCTCTGGACTTACGGTGGACGAACCACAGAAGTGCAGACCCAGGCTAGTGATTATTGGAGTGCCTGCGGCCAATGTATGTATAAGCAAAACTTAGCTGATAAAATACCTGGCATGTCTTTGGATACGTTTTTGACCTCAACAAAGCTGAGTCATAAATCAGGCAAAAAAGGCGCTGAGACCTGCAACTACATTATCGAAGTTCCTGCTCCCATCAGAAAGGCATTAATTTCAGGCGAAAGAGTTTTGTGAATTGGTCTTCGTGCCCAGTCAGAGACTTTACCCTAGTGACGAGGTGCTACAAATGTCAGCAGTACGGTAATGCAGCAAAATCGTGCAAAAGTGAAGCCGAGACCTGTGGCCATTGCGGCAACGTAGGCCACTCTATCAAAGAATGCACGAGGAAGGCCGAGCCGGCCAGCTGCGCTACATGTAAGCACTACAACAAGCCGTGCGACCACGGAACTGGTGATGCCGACTGCCCTGCTAGGAAATTAGCCGAAAAAAGGTATATTAACTCCATAGACTATGAGGGCACCTGAGTGCGCCGTATACATTTTATTCTTCTCTGTACTTTAACGTAGATATATATTTATGAGTAATAGTTTAAAACATGACGTAGATAACTTATCAGTCTCAGAATGTAAAGTATGTGACGTTGAAAACTGCAAACAATATATTATTCCATAGTCGCGTAATTTATAAAATATTGTTCTAATTTCTAATTTGTAATATACCTACACAAATTAAACAAGGTGACGATTCGTGCAATTCCGACTGTCCTAGTTTCTTTCAATTTGTGCTAACGGTGACAATGCAATGTCCTACATAGTTGAACATAAATATTAATTAAGCAATATCAAATAAAATAAAGTATGTAGTTTAATAGTATTATTATATTATGAATTCAATAAGTAGTATTGTATTAATTGTAAATTATTATTTTGGTACTTAACGTATAATTTGAACTCTCAAAGCCTGAGATACAGGATTCTCCTAGTTCAGGCACCAGTATTATGAATGCTCTGTATAGATGTAAGAATTTTTATGCTAATTGTTAAAACTATGATTTTATGAATAAAGATTATTATTATTATGTTGGTGGATTTTTTCCCATCTCGACTTTACGTCGGGTTTTTTATAGGGCCAGATACGGGTTTAACCAAGTAATCTGGTCCTTGTGTATAGCTGTGGTGTGCTTACGGTGTTGATTTTATATATTTTGTGTCTGGTGTATATCTGCCTGTGTTCTGTGGGATGTTTGTAATGTGTTTTGTGTATGTGGGGTAGGGGGAATAGTTGTAGTATCCGGAAAACTAATATTATTATTATTCCTTTATTTCTCTTGTATCTTAGGCTAGGGTTTTTACAATAAATTTATATAAAAAGTAAAATACAATACAGTAATTACAAACTATAAATACCTACATTATAAAAAACCTAACCTAGGGTGCCGCCAGCAGCGGGGCAGGGCCCAGGCTACCGGTGGTTATTATTATAATTATTGTACAGGAGATTTGTTCGATTTTGTATATTTTTGTGTCATTAAAAATCTAATAAAACTCATTTAAGTTAGTATATTCTGTGTGCACTTCCCTTTACCACATTTATTCGTTATGTAACGTAGAAAATACGTAACACTTTGCAAAAATGTAACATATTCGCAACGAAAGTGTAACGTATGGATTTTCATGGTGAAATAACGACATTTTGAATACAATAATACATACGTCACTTGCCTGGAAACCATAACACTATTTTATCCACTCAATTGCTTCGAATTTTGAGTTGGACTCTATTTATATAATAAAATAGGAGCGGTGACAGGTAGCCGTAATTACCAAAAGCAATCTAGTGGTTATGAAAAAACAACTGATTAAAAATAATCACTCTTTACCTTTAAAATCACACACAGCAATTTAGAGGTTTTTCCCCGAAACTATGACTGCATCGACTTTGAATAGCATTTGTTGACAAACTGACGGAATTGAGCTCTCTCACCGGTTATGCCCTTCTATAATATGAGTTGCCAGTGTACGAAAACGTATTTTTGCCAAAAAATATTAAAAAACAAGCTACATAAAGCGTCACGAAAGTATTCGTAACACAAGTGTGAAATTTAGACCCATTAAAATAAAGTAAGATAAAAAAAAATATATGACTATAATTATTCTGTAATCGATATTACTATAGTTTTATCACAATTTTTTGTTTAAAACAAAAGTATGACCATGAAAGTTAAAATATCATGAAAATAATAGAGCACTTAGTAAGCGTGGTTGAAAAAATTAACCAACTTTCGTTACGTTTTGGACGGAAATATATTTTAAGTATTTTTTTGAAGGGGTTTATATCAATTATCTAACTTGCGACCACGAGATTTCCTTTCTCTACATATAATAAAAATATTTTTGAAACTGTAGGGATTACCAAATTTTTTTAACTGGGTAAAGTTGAAACGTCCAAATTGGTAAATTTCCGCGGCCTTACCCACACATATTTGTGCTTGGGTCATGGTTATTCTATGTGGGTAGTTCGAGATCATCACACAAATATTTGCCCTGGCTGGAATTTGAACCCGGGAACGCCGGCTCAGTAGACAGGTCTATACAAACTGCGCCAACCGCGTCATCATTGTTATTACTACACGTGGTTTGTGCCAGGAAAATCTCTAGGTCTAGTAATTAATTTAACAAGTATTTTTTTTGGTTCACTATTATCTTAAAGAAACTTTTTTGACATATATTTGTTTTGCATAACGATACTTGGCAGAAGTAACGTTTGGCAGAAACATCTTACGCAGAGTATGCTTTGGCATAAATCATTTCGCAGATTTTTATAATACCGAATCTTATATTGGCATAATGTTGATGAGCATAACAGTCTTCTAAACGAATAGTACTTTCGCAGATATTTTTTTTGCATAATCAGGCTGTCGAAACTAATTCATCTTTTATTGATCCACAGAGAGATATATTACCATGAAACCCAAAAGCGACGATGTTATACTATTCGATGAATATACCAAGCTGCATTTTACCTGCAGCGGAAGTAAACCTATCGATTACCGAAGATACACCTGGTATTTGCAAGGTAAAACAATAATAGTAATAATAACATAACAATTTTATTTTGCAATAGCCCAAATAAATGGGACATTATTTCTAAAGTTGTACACCGCACTTTTTTTTTATTTTCGATATTTTGGGTATTTTCTACTCAGAATCACGAGCTCTTTCGATCTAATTAGGAGAAAAAAAAGCTATCCCAATGTTTTTTCGTTCCATTCCGTTACCATTTCCATATAACCTACTACAGGGGCAACGGAATGGAAAAACAAAAAATGTACATATGAATATTTTGGGACAGTTTTTTTCTCCTAATTAGATCGAAAGAGCTCGTGATTCTGAGTAGAAAATACCCAAAAAAAAGTGGGGTGTACAACTTTAGCAAAAATGGTCCAAATAGTCCATCCAAACTCCATTTTAATAGCCCTGTTTTTCTTTTTCATACCAATGCAATAGTGCAATCACCTGCTGGGTCCTGTTCATGGATGTATCATCTTATTGATATGATCAGGAACGGGTCCCAGCAGGGCTACCGCCACAGCAAAATTCTCCAAGGGCCCTCTACGTGTTCCATCCATATCCCCAGGCAAGCCTTCCAAAAGACCGGGACGTATGAGCCCGAGACTCAAAAACGAGAAACAAAAGTAATAATAATTCGTCGAACGGTCTTATAGCGAAGAGTCTCGACAAAAATATTAAGAGACTCTCGCTAGAAGGCTGGATCAAGGGTCAGATTCAGAAGGCGGTACTGGACACGGTGCGCATCGTCAGGAGGTTGTACTCTCTGTAGCCCTAACCACCGGTAGCCTGGGCCCTGCCCCGCTGCCTAAGGTATTAGTGCTCGTGATATCATCATTCTGCATGACGAGAACCTCGTGAAGGCCGAGAAGGGCAAACTCAGCAATTACCTTGACTTGACTCAAGAGGTGACCGCCATGTGGGATGTTGACTTGACGATCGTCCGGCTAGTCGTTTCGACGAACGGTCTTAAAGCGACAAATCTTGAAGAGACTCTAGGGATTCTCGCTAAATCGCTGGATCAAGGGTTGGATTTAGATGGCGGTACTCCTGGTGCCCATCGTTAGGAAGTTCCTCTCATCTGTAATTTAGGTTATGTTCACACGAAGTCATCGGCTAAGCCAATCACTACCTAATTGTCGTTCATGTGAACACGGCCTTTGTGAATTAAATGTTAATAATGAAGCGTAAAATTTAAAAATAGAACGTTTGGGTTACGTTAGCAGAAGTTACTGATTTAATGAAAAAAAAAATGTCTGTAAAGTCGGGTTACGGACGTTAATTTTACGTGATAACGTATGCCGGCCGATGGAGTGGAACAGAGATAGATGCGTGACAAGCCGAACGCTCTATGGCCGATCGTGTCTCTCTATCGCTTGATCCGCGCTCTCGCTTGCACGCTCGGCTCAGGCGGAACGTGACAATGAGTCATGCTTTTTCGTGCGTGCAGCCGGCGCTCATTGATTTATAAGACGTTATCACGTCAAAAAACCTTACTACCGTGCGTGAGCTCATAGAATGAGATTCGAGACTTATACCTGTATCGCTCGCTCTTATCCCTTAGAACCTCACGGTTTTCACCCAATTCACCCACACCCGAATCCTATTCTGAGAGCTCACAGACTGAATGTTTTCTGTATTTTAGGTCCAGGAAAAGACATTATATACACAATACCTCAATATCAAGAATATTACACATTATCCAACACAAATACTCTGACCTTGGATTTGAATATGAAGCATCACCAGAACCAGTTGTTTTGTGCTCAAGATCATCATTTTTATTTTCTGCGCGGAGGACTAATACCACCATTATTGAGATATGGAGAGCTAGCGAGGTCAAATATGATCCGACTGATTCACCAAGGCAAAGGAGGCATAACAGGTGACATTTAATTTTCATTAGTAACCCTGCCGATAATACCTTGCGAGGAATAATAGTACATTACTGCAGACGCCGGGAATGAGGGGCTTGCCGGGTGAGTATAGGGTTATATTATAGGTATAGACCGGATAGTGCGAGTTGGGCGGCAAGCCCTTCTCACGGCTAGGCATGTAATAGTGCTTCTCTCAAACATATGCAATGAAATAGAAAAGTAGGTACACCACTTAAATTCCTGTACAGTTCTCTCGAGTTGTTTCTCCCGAAACGTACACTTCGAAGCCTGTTATAACGCACTGTATGACGACATTTCATTGCATGCATGAGAAAAAAAATATAATTTAACCAATAATAGTAGTTTATGCAACGGTTGCATAATGAGAGGCCTTAAACGCGAGTGTACTTTTAGCCGATGGCGGCGGTGGCTCCATAACATCATCGTATATCGTAAGGTTATGAAATAACATCACTGCCAAGTAATGTAGGTATTTACAAATATATTTGAACTAGTACAAGCGAAGACATAGTTAACTTATCACCCATAGGCCTTAACACGTTGTACTAAGGTTTATATAAGTTTAAAAATGTACAACTATCAGTGTCTTCGTTTGTACTAGTTATAGTAATGCAACAATATGGCCGTAGATAAAAAAAAATACGTGTGTATAACTTATACCTCCGCTCTAATACTATCGTTGTTTCAGATAAGCCACTAGTAAGACCAGAAAAGTTCATAGATAATAATAACTCCCATATTGAATTAACTTGCTACGCGTTTTTACAAAAAAGAGAACTATTGTCATGGTACCAGATAAAAGGTAAATAATATAGAAGGTTCTTTGCCTTTTCGCCGAAATTTTAGTTTTTCACCGAAGTGTCATTTCGCAGAAAGCATTTTTCACTGAAACTGTAGACTATTTAGTATTGTTACAAAACAAACCCAACCTAACCTAACCTGATCTAAAAGATGATATTTACAACAATTATGAAAAATTTACGACTATGGAGGAATAGAAATTCTGAGAAGTGAAAATTCGGCAAAATGAAACATTTTCGACGAAAAATAGTTCGGCGAAAAGGCAGAATACCAATATAGAATGACCGAAGTGTATACGTTTGATTAAATCCTGTTCTTATAACCGAAGATAATCGTTAACAAAAAATAAACGACTTCTGTCCTGTATAAAGCGTGTATTGCTTGATATAGCCACAAACTTTAACCAGGCCAGACGTAGATTTTAGTGGTATAAACCGATATTTAAACAATTGTTAATTTAGTGTTAACTATTGAATTGTTCACATACGAAGAGTTCTGTGACACCTTTCATCTCAGTATATTTTTTCGATTATAGGTTATAAAATGTACTGAGATGACAGGTGTCACAGAACTCTTCATAGGTGAAAAGTTCTGTACCAGGTCGTAATAAATTTTTGATATTTTTAGATTTTTCGCGGAGCAATCGTACCGTACACTGCGGCTAAGAGAGAATAAATACGAATTACATTGCGTGCTGAATTATTTTATAAGGAAAAAAAATATATCGTATATTTTAATTAGTTTACAGAAAAACATATTCATTAGAGCCTATGCTAAGAACTTGTGAAGTTTGAGGTTGTAAATACCATTTCATTTCGTTGTAATCGGTTATTTTAGTATATACGTGAATATAAAGAAATGTTGTTTCCAATTTTACATCATACTCATCAGTTCATCACCACTATCATAATTATTTCGCTATTATTAATATATTTTGTTCATGTTTCTCACAGGATCAGAAGCGATATTGCTCAAAATGGTTCAACTAGAAAACCTTAGATACGAAAAAGGGCAATGGATTATACTAATTTTGAAAAAGACGCTCATGTATTCTGATAACGGCACCAACTTTTACTGTGCCAAGGAAAGACTAAAACCGGATGGAAACTTCTCGAAAGGGCCAGAGAGCGAGCGGATTCCAATTATGTTTGAAAGAGAGATTTTAGCGTTAGGTAAGTGGACAAAGCTTTTCCTCTTTGACAAATCATCGATCGAAAGGGACGGAGTATAAGGAAAAGTTTCATATATTTTGAGGCGTGAATTGATCATATTTATTGGAAGGAAGGAAGGAAGGAAAGTGGAATGTGTCAAATGATCGACATTTAACATTTGGCTTTTTCAAATTTGAAATTATTGCTATAATAACTTTATTTTGGAATCTTTGCTACAATAAACTTTTTTTCGCAACTGTATACATATGTGATATTGTTTAGTAAAAGGACCCAATGGGTCAAAAATACGGACAAAATTTATTGGCATCTTCTTATAGTATTAATCCTTTTTTAAGACCGAATTTACTTTGTTTTGTTCTAACAAACAATGGGAGCCAGGGGTTATTGTGTGCATTCTGAACTGCAGCCACAAACAGCACTGATGGCACCTTTCCTTTCAAAGTAGGAACTTCTAGCCGCAGTCCATAATGCGCATTGGGTCCTATTATTTGTTAGAACAAAGCGAAGTGAATTCGGCCTTAAATAATCCTTCCTACTATACCATACTTTTAACGCGTCCTTAGGATAACATAATGGTACCTTTTTCTGTTCAGTGTCATAAACTGTATCCTTACCATGAGTTAACGAGACCGTACTCGCTAGCGTCAGCGTAAACGACTTGCATGAAGAGTACTGCAGCGCAGCGCCCGTAACGGTTACTTTGTAGATCTACAATTCTCTATACAAATCCTTTACATTAGCGAGTAGGGTCACTGTAAATTCCTGTGGCAATATGATGATTGTTTCTTTTTCCACTATACAGTTCGAGTTATCCCATGAAAATGTATCGTCGCTTGTTTGTCCCACAGAAACTCCGGTAGTAGCCGTAGAGCCGAAGGATACAACTGTATACTTCGACGTTGGCAACACTCTATATTTCAACTGCAGTGGAAGCAAGCCTCTCGATGGACGAAATTACACTTGGTTTATCAGGGGTGAGAAATTTCTGGATGATTATTATATCGCGGCAGGAAAAAAGAAAGGCATGCTACTCCGGAATGACAGACCGGACTTTCGACGTCATCACGCTATGATTGGTTGGTTGAAATGAAATGAAATGAAAAATTAAATGAAAATTTATTTTGCTAGAGACATGGTAAACAATATGCTTAGATGTTAGTTACATATGGTACTTAGTGGATCAGCATATATCGCTAAATGCTTGGGCATGCAATTTTTTTTAATTCCTAGATCTAGACACTAAAAATGACAAATTATTTTACTATACCTACATACAATCCTGCAATGAGTAAAATGATTAATTTACCAACCATTTTTGCAAGACAGATGTAAATAGTTTTAGAGCAAGTTTTCTTATGTCACTTGGTAAATTATTATAAATTTTGATTGCCATTGATTAACTATTTTTGCTACAAAGTTTAGTTTTATATGTTTGGTTCTGTCGATCCGTTTCTGTGTTGACAGTGGTGTATCATATACTCTCCAATTCCCTTGTTACTTGTATGAATCTCATAAAATCGTGGGTGTTTTAAATCAATTATTACGACAAAATAAAATTTAGTCAAGGAACATGATATAAAGGGTTCGGAAATTCGGATAGATTTTTACCTAAACTTTGGCGGCTTTGATTGAGGTCTGAGTGAGATAGCAAAAGGATTTTGGCAACTTTAGGTAAATATCGATCAGAATTTTCGTTGCCTGTATGAATAATTATTATTTTTGTACAACTGGCGGCATATTCTTTCCTTATAATTATTTTGTTACCATAGAACTAATCAGTGACGCAGAAAGTCTCACTGTCATACCTTGTTTTCTTATACCATGTATGTGAAAGGACGATTGGTCTCATGCTCAAAACAGACGATCAGATCAAGATCGCCAGAAACCGTTGGGTGACTCAGCGAAAGACCGGTTATCGTGAAGGTACTTATTTGAGAGATGGTCCAGTTGGCGATGTCTTTCTGCTTATAAGCAGGCCTGGACTTAGAGGGTCAGGGACCCTAGGCACTTGGCATTTGGGCCTCCTTCCCTAAGAGAAGTATGGTGCAAGTACTGCTTCTTTGACTGGGGCCCCTAGGCTGACTGGGCCCCTAGGCCTGGCCCTTGGGGTAAATACGCCACTGCTTATAAGATGAAAACTTACGAACCATTTATTTCACCCTCCAAGCAGCAAGATGATCTCCAAGAATAGTATACATTACATCAGAGGCCGGGAAAATGAGGATTTCCGGCCAAGTAGGTATATAGTGATACGAGGCCGGGAATCCATTTTCACGACGAGGCATGTATAGTGCTTTTCTCAAACATACAATGAAATAAAAAAATATACTTCAAAGAACAACATTTTATTAATTGACAAATAGGACATTTTAGTCTAACAACCAACCTTTAAAAACAAAACCTGCTGTTTGTCAAACCAGCCAGCTGTGTGAATGACCTTGTTGTTGAAACCAAAAAAAAGTTACTTTGCAGGCCTAGGCCTGAAAAGCAGTATGAAATCCCTTTACAGTCCTTTCGAGTTGTTGCGCCCAAAAAGCGATACTTCCGAGCCTATTATAAGGAACATAAAGATAATATTTCATTGCATGTTTGAGAAAAAATGTTTACAATATGTGCATCGTTGTCTATAATAACCTTCCAGAGGAATGAAGGTTACTGGAGGGAGGCGCCTTTAAACGCAGTCTAACCAACTGGCTTTTTGAGCATTGTTTTACAGCGTAAAGGCGTATCTCGAACATCGACACTCGAGTTTTTTATATAAGAATTACCTAGTAACTATTCGTTATGATGCAATCATTAGTATGTTAATATTTTTTTGTATCTTTTTCTCAATCTTCAAAAAAAAGAAAAAAAATATCTTTCATAATATTATTTCAATTTAAGATTGTATATATCTTATTTTATTTGATATTGTTCTGACAGTTTATTTTTAATTTACTGCAATATTTTCACGCTTGCATGCAAGCTAGATACATGTGACATAATGTACTGTAACATCCCTATACTGTATTTATGCAAACAAATAATTTCTGTTTTCTGATGATATTTCTGCGAACTTGTGTAAACACAATAAAATATTCAATTTCAGATCCTGATGCCAAACTTACAATACCTATGAATCAAACATACGATGCGTCGACAAACCAGAATACCCTAACTTTGTCTATGCACGAACCTCATCACGAGAATACATTGTTTTGTGCCCAGAAATACCATTTATACATACAACATTCAAGTGGTTCTTCGATGAAGATGTATGGTGAGCTGGCGAGGTCGAATATGATCACATTAGTTCAGTGGGAAAAAGGTAGGTAAACTTATGTTTGATTTATGGGTCCGTAAAGTTTCATATAATTTCAGATAAACTAACATACACTTGATATACAATCGATTAATATAGAGTTGTTTCATATAATGTAACGTTTTATATAATGTTTTTTACCTATATATTGCTTTTCTTTAATTATCGATTGATATAATAGGATTAATGACATAATTGACAATATGCATAATTATACTTTCGTTTAACATATTTATCACATAATTTGTTAAACATACATACTATTTAGAATAATAGCGTTTTCATATAACAAATGAATCGTAAGCCAAGTTGTACCTACGCAGCTCGCTCGCTTCGCTCGCTCGTTAGGGTCGCAGTTCAACCTAACAGTCCTCCTCGCTTCGCTCGTCGTCGTACCTAACCTAAGCCAAGTCGGACCTGCCTTAAGGTGATATAGGGGGTGACAGAGCCTAATATAGTTTATAGTATGACGAATTATATCAAGCACCTAACTCATTATGATAAATACGTTTTATACCAAGTAATAAATATAGTAAGTGTACATTACACTAAAAGTAATTATACCTATAAACCATTTTATCAATTGTTACATTAGATCATTTGAAAATTATCTAAAACAACATTATACCTTTCGTTACTTATACAAAGCAATGGTATATAATGGTATGTCAGTTTGCGTAATGCTGACACTGTAAAAAGTGCCGCACCCGCCGTTCCACCGCCCGCGCGCCCCCCGCCGGTGCGGCCGCCTCTAGTTTCGAAGTTGCGTCAGCGTGCTTATGCTGACGTCGCCGGTCAGTCTGTCGCAGCTAACCGGGCCTCAGTACGGGTTCCTGATAAGGAAAAGTCCTCCCGCACCAATGTGGATAAGGAGGGATTCGCACTGGTGGAAAGGAAGAGCAAGGCGCGTAGGGTGCCCCGCAAGACTCTGAGTGGCACTGCCAAGCCGGTTGGTTCTGGTCTTCGGATTGCGACACCGAGTAAGGCCCTCTATGTGTCGCGCTTGCATCACTCCGCCGTGGCTGACGATGTGGTGGAGTACGTTCGCCGGAAGACTGGATTCTCGCTGAGGGTGCACCAGCTGCAGTCACAGCAATACGTGCACTTCAGCTCGTTTGTGGTGCGCGTGCCGCGGCCGCTGCAGGACACCATCGCAAGTGCAGACTTCTGGCCGAAGGGTGTCGTGTTTCGGCAGTTCCGGGGCAATCTGCCGTATTCTACACCAGATCAGACGACGCAACGGAGCCACGCCATTGTGTCGCCTAAATCTAACTAGTTTTAAGTCTTTGTTTATATGTATTTCTGTAGTTCACAGTGCCTTGGTTTTTACTGTAATGCTGTGAAACTTATTTGAATAATCAATAAAAATAAAATAAAATAAAATAATGGTAAGGCCGCGGGAATTTACCAATGTGACATAGAAGTAACATAAAAAGATATACGTTATGTTATCATAAAACGTAACATAAGTCGTTATAAAGCTTAGATCATACTAGAAAATATTCCCATTAAATAACGTAGCTAAGAAAAAAAATCAAGTTATAAAATGATTAGCTTTATATTACCTGTAAAAAAAAAATCATGGCACATTAAAATCAATATAATCAAACACGCGTGTGATGGAACTAATGAAACCCAAACCGCTCGTGTTTTAAAGCCTCTCATTTTGTACCAGGTGGCAGTAATTACTATTTTGTTCACTGCAGGTACCCAATACTAGTAACAAGACAACCGTATTGTTATAAAACAGCTTTAGAATCAATGATTCTACTGTGACTTGGGGTCGAAAATAAATTATTTTCTTTTTCAGACCGTTTTTTTTATTAAGATGTTGTTTTTATTTATTTTATTTTATAATAGCGTAACGGTTTTCACGCAAGTGACACGTATTATTGTATTATAAATGTCTTTATTTCACCATGAAAATCCACTTTTTTTCAAAAATACGTTACACTTTCGTTACGAATACTTATGTTATATTTTTGCAAAATGTTACGTATTTTCTACGTAACATAACGAATAAATGTTGTAAAGGGAAGTGCACACAGAATATACTAACTTAAATGAGTTTTATTAGATTTTTAATTACACGAAAATATACAAAGTCGAACAAAACCTGCACAATAATAAAATAAATACAAACAACATCTTAATAAAAAAAAAACTGTTTTAAGAAGAAAATAATTTATTTTCGACCTCAAGTCACAGTAGAATCATTGATTCTAAAGCTGTTTTATTGTTATACGATCGTCTTGTTACTAGTATTAGGTCCCTGCAGAGAACAAATAGTAATTGCTACCACCTGGTACAAAATGAGGGGCTTTAAAACACTAGAGCGGTTTGGGTTTCATTAGTTCCATCACACGCGTGTTTGATTATATTGATTTTAATGTGCCATGAAAATTTTGTTTACAGGCAATATAAAGCTAATCATTTTATAACTTGTTTTTTTTTTCTTAGCTACGTTATTTAATGGTAATATTTTCCAGTATGATCTACGCTTTATAACGACTTATGTTACGTTTTATGATAACATAACGTATATCTTTTTATGTTACTTCTATGTCACATTGGTAAATTCCCGTGGCCTTACCCAACTATAGCCGTCCTTATCTGTCACCATACGCTAGAGCAAGATGCAAATAATGCCGGGCCACAAATTGCAGCAAAACATGGCCCGTTTAGAAGCCCCTTAAGATAAAGTGGGGTAAGACTATCACCGGAAGAAGACTGCCTCAGTCCCATAACTGACAACGCGGTTGGCGCAGTTTGTAACCACTGCCTACTGAGCCGGCGGTGCCGGGTTCGAATCCCAGCGGGGGCAAATATTTGTGTGATGAACTCGATTATTTGTGCTTGGGATACATGAGCTTAATTTGGGACTAGATCGATTTGTGTGAGGTTGTCTCATTTTTGTATTTATTTTATATTTTTATTTAATAACTGACTAACTGTTAGTTTTATCCCATTCATCATTCATTCATTCATAATTTAAGAGCTTCGCTCTTGTCGGTGGAGTAATCGCCACTCTTTTCTATTTCTTGATAGTGTTTTGGTCTCCTGATACGACATAGTGCCCACTTTCTCTTTCACTTGACTAAAAAACGTAATTTTTGGTCTTTCTCTGCCTCTTTTCCCGTCCACTTTGCCTTCCAGGATGTTCACAAAGAAAGCATCATGTCGTATCAGGTTTCCAATCATCCGTCCTCTTCTATTTTGAATGGTTTTTAGTAAGCAACGGCCTTCCTTTACCATACTCAAAACCTCTTCATTGGTTTTCTTTTCCGTCCAGCTAATACTTTCCATTCGCCGCCAACACCACATCTCAAACGCTTCCAGCTTTTCTCTATCCCTTTGTGTCAGTGTCCATGTCTCACTACCATATAAAGCTATACTCCAAATGTACACCTTGATTAACTGTTTTTTAGCTTTTTTTTAGCTTTTTTATCCCATTAGACAATAAACTATGTTTGTGTTACCCTACCTTACTTTACAGCTTCTCCTACGGGAACCATTCCTTTATGGGACAAAAACTAACCTATACGTGAAAGGTTTTTTATGGTTATAGTTTCGCCATGTCCGTCTGTCCGTCCGTCCGCGGCTTAGCTCCATGATCATTAGTACTAGAAAGCTGAAATTTGGTATGAGTATATGTGTATGTATCACGCCGACAAAACGGTAAAACGGTGGCATTAAGTCCGCCTTTTGTACGATAAGTTTTCTTTTGTGCAATAAAGATTAAATAAAAAAAAAAAAAACGAAAACAAACTTTCCTTCGGGTACCTCTCGTACGTGGGGGTGAATTTGTATAATAATAGGGGTCTCCAAACATTATTTTTTGTCAGCAGTTTTGTAATTATTCGCTCCAGAAATCAAAAAATAGCTTCCCCCCCCCCTCTAACTTTTCATCCACAGGTCAAAATATTATGGAAATATTAAAGAAAATAAGGCCTTATAAGTACTTTCAATGAAAACTATATTTAATAAAATCGGCCATCGTCATTTTGAGTTATCGCAAAATTTCACAATTTTCTTTAAAATTACGTAAGTGCCGCGCGGTGTTCTTATACTTCGAACGTTACACATATTAGTTAAGTGCCATACTCTACTAAAACATTCGGCTCAATCTGGCGCGTATAATCGATAACTTCCAGAAGGTAATAAGTAATTACAGTTACTTTAGCGTTTACGACCTTTTTATCGAGCTTGAAATCTTTCTCGTAATTTAAACGAATGACGTCTATATAATCTGTCTATGGTGAAGGATGGGCAACTACGGAACCCTAGACTGAGCGTGGCCCGACATGCTCTTGGCCGGTTTTTTTATATTTTTAGTGGGATTATCATTTTTACAGTCAAAACGCATCATCTGCTCATAACCATAGTGCCACCTCTAGCATTCGTGGTATTGCTGGTGATGACCATCGTGGTCATGGTGGTGGTGATCTGTCGACGGCGTAAACCAGAAGCTTCTAGAGAAGATAAGGAAGAGGACGTCTACACCTACGCTTATGTGAGTATGAAATAGAAATAGTACATTACTGCAGACGCCAGGAGAGAAGGAGTATAGCCGGGTGACTAGGTATAGCCGTGAAAGGGCTTGCCGGCTTCGGATAGTGATACGAAGCCGGCAAGCCCTTTCACGGCTAAGGCATGTATAATGCTTTTCTCTAAATATGCAATGAAATATAAATACACCACTCAATAAAATATAATTTAGCTGTTTAGCCTGTTCATAAACACAGACGCAGATGTTTAAAAAAAATACTTTGTAGGCCTAGGCCTTCAATTTTGGTGTGAAATTCCTTTACAGTTAACGATATTTCATTGCATGTTTGACAAAAGTTTTTTTTTTAAATAATGAGGAACACGGTGTTTTAATAACACTTTATACTTACTTAATCTAAATAAATAAATAAAAATAAAAATAAAAATTATTTATTTAAAAAGAAGAACCAAAATAACATATTACAATTGTCCAGCGGTCCCACGCTAGGCTATGCCTGTCATGTGGTGACCAGATTCGGTTTAAAACAATACAGTTGAAAAAATTATTTAAACCGGTTACAATACAGCCAAAATTAAGGTTTACATAATGAAATGAATGAAATAACCATAATATTTATAGTATATCTAAGATAAGTTAGTATACAATATACAAGTTGTGTACAGGTGTGTGTATGTAAGTGTTGTGTGTAAACGTGTGAGTGCGTGTATGTGAGGCTACGGAGTAAAGTGTGTCAGTGTACGGAATTAAGTTGCCTTCAGCAGTTGCTCGGTTTGACTGTAACTTAGACCTTTTAGCCAGCTAAGGGTCTTAGATTTTGCTTCACGAGGGGAGTTTTCGGAAATGTTGCATGCCTTAACCACTAAATTGTAGATGTGTGGGTGCAGAAAATTGGGGAAGCGTCGTGCAAATGCAGTTTTTGTGCGGGGAGTAGGTAATCTGAAAACTCTTTTGGCGATTAAAGCAGGATAGTCTTCAGAATTAAGAGTTTTTAGATGTACTTGCGACGAAACTCGCAAGATCATTAACTGCCTCACACTAAGAACGTCCGCAGCTTTATAGAGAGCAGTCGTTGGGAATTGTCGGGGTTTCCTAAGCATGACCTTGAGCACAAAGCGCTGCGCCCTTTCGAGGGGTAAGAGTGCAGAAGTACTGGAGCCACCCCAAACGCCTATACAGTACGACAGGATCGACTGACACATAGAAGTATATACAAGCTTCAACAAATCTTGCCCTGCAGAGTTTCTCAGTAATTTCATAACAAACACTAACTTTCTGACTCTAGCAGACACTATCTCAATGTGTTTTTTAAAGTTCAGATTCTCGTCCAACGTGATCCCAAGGTACTTTACAGTGGAACAGTTGCTAATGACTTTGCAATCCCGGGCAAGGTTTGTAGATTTGTCCACCGCACGATTACATGAGAGCTTAATGTCTGGACGTGAGCGAGGAGCGGAAGAGGCTGTTTTATAGAAACAGAGGTAGTTTGTTTTTAAAACGTTCAGGGAGAGCAGGTTATTCTCAAGCCATTTTGCCAGCGCTGACAAGCCACTTTCCGCAACTTCGAAGCATCGCGTCCACGAAACATCGTGGAAGACCAATGCAGTGTCATCCGCGTAACAGACGATCTCTGCCTGCCCTATTGGTAGACATATCATGTCGTTAAGATATATCAGAAACAGGGTAGGCCCGAGAATGCTTCCCTGTGGAACACCAAAAGATATTGGTACTGGATTACTCGCTAAGGTGCCCAGTCTAACACACTGTTTCCGGTTTGTGAGGTAGCTTTTGAACCAATCCCAGGCAGTACCTCTTATGCCTAATAGTTCAAGCTTCCTTAGCAATATCGGGATTGAGACAGTGTCAAACGCCTTAGCCAGGTCCAAAAAGATGCCCACACAAGCTTCTCCCTTATCGAGGTAGGACGATATTAGATCAACTAGCAAGGTGGCAGCTTGTTCAGTAGATCGGTTCTTCCGAAAACCAAATTGTCTTGGGGAAAGAAGGTTTTCTGATTCAAGGAAGCCGATCAACTGGTTATTAATAATCTTTTCTAAAATTTTGGAAATACTGCTAAGTAACGAAATCGGGCGATAATTCCCAGGGCAGTCCTTAGCTCCTCCTTTATGGATGGGGACTACAGCTGCTACTTTCCAGCTCTCCGGGAAAACCCCCGATGAGATGCTCAGGTTGAAAATATAGACGAGTGGCTTAACAATGTAGTCTTTTAGACTTAAAAGAATGCGATTGTTCAATTCGTCCATGCCAGAAGCGCTCTCCAGTTTTAAATTAAGAATATGTTTCTCTACTTCATTTTCGTCTATGGGATTAAGAAAAATAGAATTTACGGGGGAATTCGGTACGGTGGCCTTGGTTGACAAAGAAGCCTCAGTCGTATCACTTTGAGCAAGGATGTCATTTGCTAGTTTTTCCCCCACCGATGAAAAGAATTCATTTGTGTGATTTAATGAGTCTAGCGTGTTAGATTTGATAGAAGCTAGTTCATGGGGCGTTTGCTTGTCCTGACTGAGATGGGTTATGTTTCTAATGGTCATCCATAGTTTTCTGGGATTGTCTTTATTCTCTGCGAGTTGCTTTCGGTCGTAGTCATCTTTTGTTTTCCGTAAAATGTAAATATAAAAATTTCTGTATCTCGTGTAAGTAAGTCTGGCTATTTCGTTTTGGGGGCTTTTCCGGTAGCTAGCGTGCAATTTATCTCTTACTCTAGAACATTTAATTAAGCCGGGAGTCATCCACGGCTTTAGGATTACCTTTGAACGGCTCACTGTTTTTTGTGAGGTGTTTCTTGAAATTGCGTCAGTCAGTATAGAGTAGAAAGCATTTGCAGCTTCAGTAGCAGATGTTTTGCTAGTGACCAGTTGCCAATTCTCGTTCATTAGTTCCGCTCTGATAGCCTCCACGTTCTGTTTAATCACGGTTTTTGATGGTTTGGCAATCTTTACTTTGTTGAGAGCCGTAACCCCGACCATTACTAAATCGTGGTCAGTAATATCGGAAGCACAGACGACTGACGCTAACTCCTTCCCTGACCTCACAAAAATGTGATCCAAACAGGTATTTTTCCTCGTCGGCTTATCAATTGCCGAAACAAACCCAAGACTTGCCATCACACATAAATATTCAGAGGAATGGGGATCAGAGGGAACATTGATATTAATGTTAATATCGCCGGCCACTATAAAGCAGTCAGGACATCGAGAGTTATTTTTAACAAATGATTCTAATGATGATATGAATGGGAGAGGGTTAACAAAAGAAGGCGAGCGATACAAGCCTAGCAAGGAAAAACGTTCTGGTACATGTATAAAAAGGCTATCTGTATCCTGGATAAGTGGTTCCGTGACTATGGCGTTTAAGTTTTTCCTTACATATGCAACCACTCCACTTGCTTGGTTGTGAGATCTTAAGGTGCAAAACGCAGTGTAACCCTCGAGCTGCCCAACGACCGAACCCTCCTTCAGCCAGCACTCTGTTAAAATAACAACGTCAAAGTCAATCTTTAGCCGTCCAAAAGTCACAAGAAACTGATCAAAGTTATGTTGAAGGCTTCTGATATTAAGAGTGAGAACCTTGACACAATGTTTGGAGACTATGATTTTGCAGCAGTGCTCCGCCGAATCCACAGCGTGGCAGTTTACTGGAAAAGAATTGTCAAGTTCCATCCCTAAGTCTAGCCCGGCCATGGTGTGAAAAAGTGACGGTTATTGACACGGCTCGGGTCCAGTGGATGTAGACGGTGCACATGATAGATATTATAGTAGCCTGAATTTGTGAGTTTGTGTGTCTTGAATGGTGTAAGTTTGTGTATGTGTGAGTGAAACCGTAAGAACGGGTAGTGGTACCTAACTGATAGCATGCACATAATAATTAGAATTAGGAATGGTTTTGGTTTAAACGTTTTTAGATTAATACAAAATGGATAGTTAGATAAATAAATGTTGTGTTCCTGATCACGCAGAATCCTCCGTGACAGCCGTCTCGCCCGGGGCATTCTCGGAATCCACTCCGTTTTCGGCACTCCCGGTGGCCAGGCTAATCTCGAGTTGTTCCCTAGGGTCTCCAACAACGCGTTCCAGATCCAGAGGACCACGAATGTGGATAGCAGAAGCTCCATCATACTTTCTGACATATACCGAGCCAGATGTTGTCCAGCAGCGCTTAAATTTAGCGTCTGATGCTTTTTGTCTTGCAGCACGAAAAAGCTGCCGGTTTTCTCGGGTCAGCCGTTCATTTACGAATATCTTCTGAGAACTGTTACTATCCTGCACGAGGTCCTTTGCTGTTACGTTGCGCCTAGTTTTCGCAGCCTTAAGGAACTTATCACGCGTCGCACGTCTTGTGAAACGAACGGCAATTGGCCTGGGGAAGATCTCGCGGTTTGTAAGTAAAAAGTACATCTAATCGAGTTCATCGCAATATGTTAAGATTCGCCGGCGGTCCCGGGTTCGAATCCCGGCCGGGGCAAATATTTGTGTGTTGAACTCGAATATTTGTTCGTGGGTCATGGATGTTATCTATATATTTATTTATATATTATGTATGGGTGAATTGCAGAAAATATGTACCTTTGGAATTTCGTAACTAAACTGAGAGTAACGAAACTGATAATGGCTGTAACGAAACTGATAACATAAAGCGTCGGACTCATGAAATACTCTAGTGATGTTTTATGGTTTCGTTCGCAGAATTATTTAATAAAACGTTTTAATTTCAATTAGCAATATTGATTAATGATTTTTGGTTTACATAATCACAGTGTGAATAATAATAACAAATA
Organism: Apotomis turbidana; assembly: GCA_905147355.2. NCBI lineage: Eukaryota > Metazoa > Arthropoda > Insecta > Lepidoptera > Tortricidae > Apotomis > Apotomis turbidana. The sequence goes on along the minus strand of LR990307.1, from coordinate 3,805,957 downwards.
TGATCTAAATAATTAATTAATGTCTACAGTAGCCAGTCTTAATTCTTTCTTAAGTATTATTTCTGGATCCGGACTCTGCTGCCTATTAGATTTATTTTCTTTTTGGTATAATAACGTGCGGAATATCGTCTCCGATTATCGCTAGTTATTTCTTTTTGTTCCTTATTTTGACTTTTTATTCCACTTTTTCTTGATTTCTTTACTCTGTCTAAATTTTTCACTCTTAACACTTCATATTTTGTAGGATTTTGCTTTAAACGTTATCTTTATTTCCTTTGCCTTTCAGCATTTGTGTACTGTAAAAAAGTGTTTTTATTTTTGTACAAAATATTTTTACATAGTAAATTTATATCTAAAAATATGCTGAAAATGCTAAAATAAATCAATTAGGGAATTGAAACGGAGACAAAAAATATAACAGTCCATATTCAGATAGGTTTTTCGACGTATAAAAAAGGTTTTATAGTATGAACTAACCCTTACATTTTATCAGTTTCGTTACATAACGAAACTGAGACAAGATATATGAGAAATCGCAACCTAAAACAATATTTTTCTTCAAACGTGTAATGCATTCATCTGGAACAATGTAAATTTGTAAGATTCAGAGTAAAACCAATCGGCAATGAATAAACTGGAGTACGAAAATAAAGATTTTATATGAGAAAAGCGCCGTTACTCAACCTGAGATTTTTTAGCTCATTTACTCAAGACTATCGATCGACGCACCACTTTGTTGAAAATAAAGTGGCTGTCGCCGTGTTTATCATTTTGGAACATGTCAAAGTGCTGCCGGTATAAGAAAAAATAATTCTACTAAGAACTGAGACATTTCTTTGGGATTAAATGCTCCGTAACTAAGCCTGAGTAACGAAACTCCAGTAAGTTGGGACAAGTTTATCATTATAAAAATGTCACAACTATTTATAATGAACGTAAATATATTTACAGAATTTAAAGATGATCTAATAAGGACTGGATAATTTACAGTTAAACTTTAAAATAAATAATATCAATCGTAACAAATTTCCGAGATAAAAATACACTCAGAATTGGGACATGAGAATAATATATGAAGTAACTGCGTAGGTACCTCTTAGGAAAAAAATACTTAAAAAATAAAATAAAAAAAGAATTGAAATAAAAATATCTTATCTGAATTGAAAGAATTCTTATTATCAAAGTAACATAGTTATATTGTGTTTTATTCTCATGATATCTGTTTAAATTCATTCTGTTTTCATGGGACACTCATAAGCATAAAGGGTGCATATTTTCTGCAATTCACCCGTATATCGTCGTCTAGTACCCATAGTACAAGCTTTGCTTAGTTTGGGACCAGGTCGATTTGTGTATGACTGTCCCATAGTATTTATTTATTTTACTTTATATTTACCTTCCTTGCCTGATGTTTCGACACGGTTTCCCGTGCCGTGGTCTCGGACGTACGGTTTAATAAGTTTTAATTATGGTGTTCTGTCTAAGTGTCGGTGTCTAAATTGTGTCTAATATTATTTAATGGTGGATTTATCCACTAATGTTGATCAACCAATGAACAAATTGCCACCTTACCGGACTTGAATCGCAAGGACGAGTACTCTCCCAATTGAGCCAAAGTCGGATGTTAGGAGGTTAACGATCCTGGTATGTTGAATTTGAACGGCTTTCCAGCCATCTCTCGTACCATGTGCAAACTAAAGTTGCCCAGTTATGATTGGTTGGTTGGTTCTGTCAGTCCGTTTCTGTGGTGCCAGTGGTGTATCATAATACTCCCCGATTCCCTTGTTACCTATATTTGCCTATATGAATCTCATAAAATCGGGAGTGTTTTATATCAATTATTACGACAAAATAAAGCTTAGTCAAAGAACATGAACATGACAATCGTAATGCATTTGTACGACTGGTGGCAAACTTTTTTTTCCTTATAATTATTTTGTTACCTTTATAATTATTTTCCTTATAATTAGTTAGGCTGCGTTTCCACCAGTGCGAGGATGCGTAGCGAGAGCGTGGGATGTGTTTTTGTTAACCAATAGAATCAGTTGCGCTGAGCGAGGTAAGTAAATGAAGTTATTCCATCGGTTGACAAAAACACATCCCTCGCTACGTAGTACGTATCCTCGCACATCTCTAGTGGAAACGCAGCCTAAACCGGCAACAAATCAGAGACATAGTGCTTGTGCACAAATCACGTGAGGTGTACCCGTATACGTGTATTTTTCTACAGTGAATGAAGTAAGAAACCGAGAAAAACGGGGGTCAAAAAGTAGCCGAAAAAACTTCACTTGATTTGTGCACAAGCCCATAGATAGCCGGGGTGCCATAAGGTCTGACCAAAAAGAGTAGAAAATAAAAAGTGGCAATACTGTAGTGTCGTCCCCGTTTTCTTAGATTGATTAGAAAGGGACGACACTACACACTTATCTTCTTATACCATGATTTCATCAGGGTAGGTAATTTTACATGCACAAACACAAACAAGAAACGAAATTGTGTTAAATACGGCAGGTAAAAATCAAAACCATTGTTTTTCCAGGCCGGAAGAGTGACCTACGCGAATCTTGACTTACCCCGGGCCTCCGCAACAGCCTACGCCACAACTCTGGCGACTCGAGAGCCGGACAACTATGTTAATATAGTTGGCGTGTTGAATAAAAATTAAGTGTTGAATAATACACGTGTATAAAATTGGAGTTGTAGAAAATACCCAAAATATAGAACATAAAAAAACTGGGGTGTACAACTTAAGAAAAAAATGGCCCATAAAATTTTACGGCGCTACCTCGACTTTGCGACCAGCGGCGCGGGGAGCGGTCGAGCGAGGGATCCGAGCGCGGCGGTCATACGAGTGAGCGAGACGTACCGCGCACCGCTGCCGCCATGATTTTGGGATGTAAAGCCTAACCAGAAATATACGAGGATGCGCCACATTGCAGAATTTCAATGGAACTAATTTCTTACACTGGCAATGATTTTATGATGGTTTGTCAACAATGTCAATGTCATGCGTTGTGGTTTCTTTAAAAGAAGAATATTTAAAATGATCCCAAGAAAATGCCAAAAACAATTCACAGTCGTGAACGTAAGATTATAAATAAAGTGTACACGTGTTTACTACACGAAAAACAGTCAGGAAAAGAGTGCATACCATTAAATGATATTACGAGGTTAACATAGTGGAACTGACAAGTACTTAAACTAATGTCATTATAGTGGGTTGCGATTGGTTGCAAAATTGTTGCCATATATATCTTATAAGTAGCGCCCTCTGGACAATCGTCATATATTTCTGGACAGGCTTTACTCAAGCGATTGGTTTTTAAAGTTTTGAACGAGTTACCCTTCCTTTATAGATAAACCCTGCATAGAATATTAAATTTCATCGAAAACATTTTTCTATGAAACCACAAAATATTTTAGATTGTTATACAAACAAACTTCCAAACAAACCTCTATCTACAGGATAACATTTTCTAAATGTATGAAAAAAAAGAGATTTTAGAGAAAAAAAATCTATGAAATGAAAATTCGATGAAATGTTTATCTTTAAAAAAAGGCGGTAACAGTCACGATGATTTAACGTTGGATTCTGTTGTGGTAAGACTTAATGTTGTAACAAAAATAAAACAATACGATAATAACAACTTCAATCTTTATTCTCTCAAATGAGTACAATAATTAATTAATTTGTAAAAAAATGCTCGCTCCACATACACACTAAGACCATTGAACGCTGAACATAATATCCTCCTAAGGTCCAAAAAAAAAATGTTACTATATTCATCACTGCTAACCATGGTCCTACATGGTCAGGGTCTAATAATAGTACTCCCATGACAGCCCTTTATTTCCTAGAAACTTATTTCATCGAATGTTTTTTCGTAGAAAGTAATTTTCTTTATAACCGTAAACTAAGCTTTATTCCTTTTAAAATGCTGATTGCTTTAGACATTTTTCTCTATGATCAAACATGTTTCTTAACATACCTATTATTGATGTTACTACTTAGAACAGGGCTATTGGGATTTATCGGTATATATTGAAAAACTAGTTTGAATTTTACATTGATAATTTTTGTTTCAAAAACTACTCAAAATTGTCAAAATTCACGCTGAAAATTAGTTTATTCAACTTATTTTCGACTGCACGCAATAAAAGCATGAAATAGCTATGTTACTACCTAGAACTCGGGGAAAAGTATTTCACTTCAAAAAGTTGGTTGAAATTATCAATGTATTAGTCATAATATGAAAAAAAAATTTTTTTTTAAAGGAATTATGCCTCTTAACATTTTTATAAAACAAACCTAACCTAATCAATAGGATGATATTTGCATGAATTATGAAAAACTTATGACTGACAGAGGAATGAAAATTCTGCGAAAATATTTTTCGGCGAAATAAGTTTATATGAAACAAACTGATCCCTGTGGTCATGGTAGTACTGTTATTTAATAGTCGTTCTGACCCATGTATTTACCTAGGATTTATTTGGTTGGTGCAGTTGTAAAGACGTGCGTCTGAATTGTGTTGTACATTATTCCTATAGGCAATGATATTTTATAGGTAGACAGGTTATTATTATTAATTCGTTTATGGCGGCTCGAAGCTTGTGTCAGTATCAGTTATTTTGGTTTATAACCATGACATGCATGACTTCCGTGTTAAATAAGACTTATAAAAAAAATAGATGAGATGAACATGAACAAAGATGGCCGATGAATTCGGTAGACAGGTTACTAACGCTCCAAAAGTGAAACAATGAATATAAGTCAAATGAAGGTCTATGGCAACGCTTTTATTGATCTCTAGAAAGTGACAGATGCGTATATGTGTTTAGTTCTCAGTAACGGTGTGATTTTGGCGCCAGAATGCCGCTGCTTAATGTCGTAACGAAAACAGAATCTTAAACCACAAGTAAATAAGCTGAAATCATTAGATTCTTCTGAAATCATTAGTTAGATCTCAGTTAAAACATGTATTTTTTTAAATGTAACGCCATTTTGACATCATCATGACGCCGCCTTAGAGATAAGCTTATGTCATTGACCGTGATCTGTGAAGTAAAATATTACAGCTGTCATTTTAGTGTATAACATATCACTACATAGTATAAAACAAAGTGGCTTCCTTCTGTCTGATTCTATGTATCTTTAAAACTACGCAACGGATTTTGATGCGGTTTCTTTAATAGATAGAGTGATTCAAGAGGAAGGTTTATAAGTATAATACATGCATAATTTATCAGCATTGCACCCGTGCGAAACCGGGGCAGGTCGCTAGTCCTCTTATAAAACATCATTGCATATAGGTATGATAGTGGGCCTTACGAGGTTATATCTGTTTTGTTGGGTTTATTGTCTCCTAGAATTAATTTCGTCGAAAGTTGCATTTCGCCGAAAAAACATTTCGCAGAAAGCATCTTCCCAACCGTAAACGATTTGAGATTGTTTTAAAACAAACCTAACCAAATCAATAAGACTATATATGCAAGAATAATGAAACATAAATAAATATCAGACAACCTCACACAAATCGATCTAGTCCCAAATTAAGCTCAAGAAGGCTTGTGTTATGGGTACTAGACGTCGATATACATAATTATATAGATAAATATATACTTAAATACATAGGAACAACCATGACCCAAGCACAAATATTCGAGTTCATCACACAAATATTTGCCGAGGCCGGGATTCGAACCCGGGAACGCCGCTAAATAGGCAGATGCTTACAAACTGAGCCCACCGCGTCGTCGCGGATCAAAAATATATGACTACACGGGAACAAAAATTCTGCGAAATGATTTTTCGACGAAATGAAACATGTATTTATTTATTTAAACTTAATAGCACAAAATACAAATGTGCAAGTACAAATGGCGGGCTTAATGCCACAAGGCATTCTCCACCAGTCAACCATAGGACTAAACAGAAACATTTGTGCAGGGTCTTTTATAAAACAACATTCGACGAAATAAGTTTGTAGGAGTCAAACAGCTCGCATTTTCTATAGTAATGTAATAGGTTCTGTAAACATACATCAGGCTCCTGAGTCTATAATTCTATTAATCCCATTTCTTAAACTCCAAGCCGTCTGGCGGCTTGACGTCCACCTTCTCTTTGGATACTTGGTTCCAGTTGGTGCTGAGTACAGTGCCTCCAGATTCCACCTGTGAAATAATAGTACATTACTGCAGACGCCGAGAAAGATGGACTTGCCGGGTGAGTAGGTATAGACGGATAGTGATACCACAGTGATACGAAGCCGGCAAGCCGTTTTCACGGCTAAGACATGTATAGTGCTTTTCTCAAACAAATGCAATGAAATAAAATAAAAAACCCAGCAAAAAAAAATATTTCAGCTGTTTAGCCTATTCATGAACACAGACTCCATGCCATGTTTAAAGAAATACTTCCCGACTTAGGCCTTAAATTTTTGGATGATTGTAGGTCGGCGTGGCGTTTAAAGGGTTAATACTTACGAAGCTTTTGTTCATAGCTCTTCGCACTTCATCGGAGCCCTCTCCATAAATCTTCTGGAAGAGACTGTTGAGCGCCGCGTCCCCTTCAGGCTTCTCTTCTTCTTCCTGAAAATATTATTGAAATTTAGGGACAATATACATTTATGGACGCAACATGCGTCGATACCCTAGCACCGTCACACCTTCCACGGACCTCGATCCGGGCCTGCGGGGCGGCGGAGACGGCTGAAAACCGCAAAATACACAAATGCCAGGGTCTCGGCTCTCAATACCACTTTACCGCATTTGGTGTCGAGACCCTGGGCCCGTGGGGTCCAAGCGCTAGAATAATTTCTAAAGAGAACGGCTCGTCGACCATTGGCGTATATGCCCACCCCAGCATGGTCTAGTGTCCACCCCAGGAATTTGGGTTACCGATAGAAATTCGTGGCTTCATCTCATAGACCATGGCCAGGCCCCCCTAGCCCCCCCCAGGCCCCCCCTGAAAAATAATGTTAGATACGCCAATGTCGTCGACACCACTGGTGACCAAAGGGCTGGCAGCTTTCTCGCTCAGCGTCTTAGTATAGCAATACAGCGAGGTAATGCTGCCAGCGTCTTTGGTACAATGCCACGGGGGCCATTTTTAGACTTAGTTTAGATTTAGTTTTAGATTTAGATAGACTTATTTTAACTGGGTTATTGTTTATTTTGTTCTGTTATATTTTTAATAAAGAGTGACAGTGATATATATTTATTTATTTAAAAATCTTACACAAATCGACCTAGTCCAAAACTAAGTAAAGCTTGTACTATGGGTACTAGACGAAGATATACACAATCTATCCATACTAATATTATAAATGCGAAAGTGTGTCTGTCTGTCTGTTACCTCTTCACGCTTAAACCGATTCAGCGATTTTGATGAAATTTGGCATGGAGATAGTTTAAGATCCGAGGAAGGACATAGGATAGTTTTCATCCTGGAAATTATCCCTAAAAAGATTGAAAAGTGAGTAAGTAATTCATGATGACATTGATGACCCTGTAGGAAATGTAATGATTAGACCAAAAGCACAATTGCTCTTACATTTGCTTATAGGCGCTTTTAATAATCCCTTTTATTAATTAAGGTGATTAGGTGGATATGGATATCTATCGTGATGTACGAGGTTGCTTCCATACTTCCAAGTTACACGCGGACGTAGTCGCGGGCAAAAGCTAGTACTATTATAAAATTCTACATTTGTATAGTAAATCAGCTTTCTATGGAGAGGGGTCATGATTTAAGGAAAAATCTTAAAAGCGTGATGCAGGATCGTCATTTGTTTTGTATGGGCGCGCGGCGCCGTGCCGACCTGGCGCCATCTGTTGATCATAATTTCCATTGTCCTGTCATCACACCGAAACGGCTGGATGAATTTTAACCAATTTTCATAGAGCCATAACTGGACTGGACATCCAAAGATACTGAGTCGGCGGTCCCGGGTTCGAATCCCGGCCGGGGCAAATATTTGTTCTTGGGTCATGGATGTTATCTATATATGTATTTATATATTATGTATATCGTCGTCTAGTACCCATAGTACAAGGTTTGCTTAGTTTGGGACTAGGTCGATTTGTGTATGATTGTCCCTTAATATTTATTTATTTTTTATTTTAAAGATGGTTATAGGATACTTTTTACCCGTCTAAGGTAGAGAAATAAAAAGAGCTCAAGAAGTTGCACGCACCTCCTAGTATACCTATAAATACAAATATAAATAACATCCATGACCCAGGAACAAATATTCGTGTTCATCGAACCCGGCCGTGATTCGAACCCAGGACCGCTAGCTCATTAGGCAGGTAAAGCCTGACCAGAAATATATGAGGATGCGCCATATTGCGGCATTCCACTGGAACTAATTTCTTACACTGGCAATGATTTTATGATGGTTTGTCAACAATGTCAATGTCATTCGTGGTGATTTCTTTTATTTAAAAATATCCAAAGAAAATGCCGAAAACCAATCACAGTCGTGTACGTCATATTATAAATTAAGTGTACACGTGTTTACATTACAACACGAAAAACAGTCGGAAAAGATTTTTTTTTTCCATTTTTTTTTTTAAATGGCAACCGGTCACAGTTAAGCGACCATTACTGCCAATGTCTCGTTGCCAATCGCACTCGGCGACTAGATAGAGGATTGATACCACGTTGTACGGTGAGTTGATAAAATCGTGCTTTTTGTAAAGTGATAGCGATTTACAAAAAACCACGCGGACTATCGGGCCTTGACCCAGGAAGGGCTATGTACGCTTCAAGTTGAATTCTTCATTAGCTATTCACACATTCGTTTGATCACTGCCCAATACGCTATCAATACACATTGAACGACAAAAATGAATAAATAACGAACAACAAAACCTAAACGCATGCGGCCATCTTAAGTCACGGACCGGAAGTCCAGTCGGAAAAGAGTGCATTCCATTAAATGAGATTACGAGGTTACCATAGGAACTGACTGGTATTTAAACTAATGTCATTACAGTTCGGTTGCGATTGGTTGCAAAATTGTTGCCATATAAATCTTATAAATAGCGCCCCCTTGACAATCCTCATATATTTCTGGTCGGGCTTTACTACAAACTCCGCCAACCGCGTCGTCGGTTTACCCTTGTTAACCGACTTCATTTTGTAGGCAAATGTTTCATCGTATTTTCATTTAAGACTGCGCCGAGCGTTAGCGACTGAACCATAGAACGCGGGGAATGCGTATTTAGATCGGCGCGCCGCCGCCGCCATAGTAAAAATTTATGGAGAATTAAAAGCACTTTTTGATAAATCTGGACCTTTAATACCTACCAAACAATAATATTTGATGCGGACAAATTGTAATGTAAACATTATTCTTTTTTTTAACTGAAAATCAGAATAGATTTCCATTGTTAAAGTATAAAAAAACACAACGCCTGCTTACGATTTTACAGTTTTCGTCCAACTTCAAATACAAATACAAGTACTCTTTATTGCACACCTCAAAAAATATACAGGAGAAATACGTAATGCAAGACATTACAATAACATATATACTTCACTTAGTTTTCTGGGGTAAAATATTAATAATCTTATAATTTTTCCACGGAGAAGTTGTTAACACATTCTTCGAAGTGCTAAATATATAGTTTAGAAATGGATTAAACAACTAGTGTTGAGTTGTCTACTTAACGGCAACTGCCTATTTTTAAAAGCTTTTATTTAACTTGCAATGTATGTATGTATCTAAGTATGTTTGTTCGAGTGAAATCTTGCAACTCAATTTTGAAGCAGATATCGTCAACCGATTGAGCTGAAATTTTGCATACTTACTTAACTTTGATGACAATACAATAATATGTTACCATGGGGCTGATCTGATGATGGAGCCGGAAGGTGGCCATAGGAACTCTATAATAGAAAAAGCAATCCTACCGAGCTTGGGCTCTTTAGAATCGTCTCAGTGAGCATTTGATGGATATCCAAAGAAAAGTACAGTCGGCTATAAAAGCTTGCCACTAAAATGTCATTTTTCACAGAAACTTATTCACATTTCGCTCGGAGCAGTCTTAACTAGGTTATAGAACTATCAATCCAAAGAAAGGATTTATTTCTGAAATCATAAAATATATTGGAACTAGCTGCGTCGCACGGTGTTACCCACTCATCCCACGGGAACACTAAATTTTTTGGGATAAAAAGTAGCCTATGTGTCAATCCATGACTCCAGGGTGTTCGCTACCTTCATACCAAAATGTATCAAGGTTGGTCCAGCCATTTATGTAAGAAGAAGTATCAAACATATACATAAACACACTCATGTTTCATCATTCATCAAATTTCATCGAATAAATATCATTTCGAAAGCATTTTTTTATGAAACCATAAATATCATATCTTTGACATAATGAAAATTCGATGAAATTAATTCGGTGCAATGTTTGTCTATAAAATAAGAGGAGTATTATATGTGTAAGTTAGTAAATCGTCTACAAATTGTCTGTTACTAAGGTTGACTGGTAGACATTATGACATTAAGTCCTTTTGTAAGATAAGATATATTTTGTGCAATTATTAAATATATAAAGTATACATGGAACAAATTTACGGACACGCGACTTTCAGCAGCAAGCGGCGCGGCGAGCGGTTGAGCGAGAAATCCGAGCGCGGCGGCCATACGAGTGAGCGAAACAATAAAAGATGTCCACAAAAATACAATAAGTAGACTAGGTACAAGATAAATTAAACAAACATTATGGTACTTCGATCAGGTGGGTATGCTTTTTTAATACAATGCCAAGACTCTAAAGTGTGTGTGTGTGTGTGTGTGTGCGAAAATTGTGAAAGCTCACCAGTTTCTTAAGTTCTTTCTCTATTTTGTCCCAGTCTTTTTTGTATATTTTTGGCGGCGCCTTCGGTCCCGAGGCGTCTATGACAGCTGCCACAAAACAAATACAAATTAGGAAACAGACAATATAAATGTGGGCGAGTTAGGTAGGTGGCAATTTTATAGTACTAAAAAAAATTTTTTATTTTTTTTTTTTTTTTTTTTATGTCATAGGGGGCAAACGAGCAAACGTATCGCCTGATGGAAAGCGATTACCGTCGCCCATAAACACCTGCAACACCAGAGGAGTCACAAGTGCTTGCCTACCCGGAGGACGAAGATAGAATGCCTCTATGCTATTCACCGGCTATCTTACCCCCACACCGGAACACAACAATGCGAACATTGCTGTAAAAATAAAGAAAAATAAAGCGACAACCGTTTGCGATTGGCTGAAAGGCTAGCTAGAGCGCATAGAATATGGAATACTATGCTTCCCTTGAGACCGCTGCAAATGGAGGATTTTGATTCGAGCCCTACACCCCCGCAGAGGGTAATAGGAAAGAAAGAAGATGCTTACCTTGAGGTATCGCCTTAATTTTCTGCTCTTCTCCTTCTCCCTCTAACACATTCCACCGCAGTCCCTCCTTCTTCCTTAGTTTAATTTCTATCTTCGACGGAGACACCACATGGGTACACATGGAGGGAACTATTTCATGGGCCAATTCTAGCTCTAAGCTATATTCTGTCTCTGTGTTTGGTAGTGGTGCGGATAGTGAGAGCTGAAGAAAAAGATAGGATATAAGATAATAACCTTTTTTTCTATACTATGTAGAAAACTTAATCCTTATGTGCTAAAGTAGTCAATATGATGAAAGTACTTATAACTAAACTAAAACTAAAGGAGAACCCTTGGCCTTATCCCATTTATTTAGGGTCGGCAGCATGTTTTCTTCCTCCATTCTTCCCTATTACTCATAGTCCCGTCGTTTACTTCTTTGTTATTCATATCACCTTTCACACAAACCATCCATCTTTTCTTTGATCTTCCTCTTCTATATCCGTCCACGTTCATACTGAACACTTTTCTGGGTATGTGGCTCTCCTCTCTTCGTATTTCAATCAGTGGAAAAGGCTATAATAAGTAAGCAAGTTACAAATACTTACACTCCGATCTCCGTAATGCATCTTCACTTTATCCTTGGGCGCATTTTTGAGCAGTATCGTCACCACCACTTGTGCGTCCGTCTGATACCAGTCATGTTTGATCTTTGGTTTTGCCTGAAATATAAATAATAAGGTATTACATATTAGTAACTAAGATGTTATTTAAATAGTAAATAAGATAGATGGGTATATTTATGTATTTGGGTGGATCAACATTTTCTTGCTGTTATTCTGTCCATGACCCAGGAGATAATAGTGATCAAATTTCTAAGAAAAGTGTTGATAATTGATATTAATGGTATTGTCAGGGGAGAGTCTACATAAGAATGGACTTATAACTGCTTAAATTACAAAGCTTTTGCTAAATATAACCACAGAATATTCTAGTTTTAAAAAGTGACCCAGGGGCATCACCATGGCAACGAGTGGCAGAAAATAGTTGTGTGACCCATTTAGCTAGATGTTCTGTTGAAAGTAAACATATGTTTTGATTGCCCCACAGGGTTTCATAGCGGAATACATTTTTTATCATCCATCATACGTAACCTATGAAAGCAATAAAAAACTGATAACAGCTCAAATCAGCTGCTCTTTATGAAATGTTAAAAAATGATCTGTTAGTGTAAAGTTTCTATGAAGATACTGGTTTGTGACGTCATAATAATTAAAACACATCTTTTTTTAGTGGTAATTTATTTGTGTATTTTTTATTGAGTGTTTGGTGGTTTCAATAATACAATTTCTTTTCAGTACTGTCAAATACAGTAGATTCGAGTAAGGCAATTTGTTTCAGTCTATTTGGTAGTATTTAGAACATTTCATGTAGGTTTGAATTATTTTAAAATACGGAATATTAATGACCTTTCTTTGATTCATATTCTGTGCCCTTTCATTTATTATATATGATGGCCAAATTTATATGATTAACACTTTTGCAACCAGACAAAAAAGTAAGATATATCCCAGAAACCGGTCGAGCCGACTTTTATAGCATCAACCCGGCTATCGAGTTGGCCTGCATCTGAACAAAGTTTACGAGCGCCCCGGCCTCCGGGTTGTTGGTGTTGAAAGTGTTAAAATCAATGTCATTTAAACTGCTACAAGTAGTTTTCAATCACTGTTGAATTTGGAACACTTCTTCATTTTGTTCAATAGGTTAATCACTGGTGTTTTCTACTCATTATTTTTACAAGCTTTACTAAATATGGCTGTACTTTATTCTAAAACTGGGGAATAAAGATTAAAAACTATAAATGTTATAATTAGATAGTTGCTATAACCTGGATGTGCGAAGACACAGTATAAATACAAAGAACTGGCAAACTGCATTACCATGCATTTTTGACACACCTTTTGGTGTCAAATCAACGCAAGATCTATTCACTACGTTATTTTACAATATTTAATACGTGAACGAGTGGAATACTACCGCAAAATACACCACAAAATATACTGTAAGGAATATTGCTAAGATAAAAAACGGTACAAGAGAATGCTTGTGAAAGGAGCGGCCAAAAATTATTATAGCAGTTAGAAAATAGTTTTTCAAAAGTTATAAAATTAGTTAATAGTTGTCATACTTACAACTGCATTAGTATTATCTCCAGCATCAGTCATTGTTGCAATTGTATATTCTCTTTCTCGTGGGTAAGGGATGTTTGGAAATTTCTAGCACCGAATTCTGAACAAAAATAGTTTTCTGGCAGTGACAGACAGTTGGTTGACATTGACAACCAAAATGTTGCCAGATATTATAAGTTTATAACAATTACCATATTTTTTCGACCCACCAGCGGCAAACCAGGCCTGCCTCCAAATAAAAAATAGAGACGTCATCGAAGGAATTTCATCTTTCAAAATCGGCTCCTCCGCAGGCCTGGATGGCCTTTCACCCCAACATTTGAAAGATTTGACGTCTCACTCCGTGGGTGATGCGGGCGAGCGCCTAGTTGAGTCACTTACTAAATTAATCAATAATATGTACTTGGGTAACGTCAACCCAACAATAGTTCCAATTTTATACGGCGCAAACCTCATCGCTCTCACCAAAAAGGACGGAGGGGTGAGGCCAATCGCCGTTGGTTCCACTCTCAGACGTCTCGCCTCCAAAATTGCAGTAAGATACATAGCTTCAAAATTACAAACTCTTTTCGAACCAATTCAACTCGGTTTTGGGACCAAAGGAGGTTCTGAGGCAGCCGTCCATGCCTTGCGTACATTCCTTTCCAACGAACCTTGCGATATTTTGGTCAAAATTGATGTGAAAAACGCCTTCAATTCGGTAAACAGAGACGTCTTGCTGACTGAAATTAAAAACAATGTTCCAGAACTCTACAATTACCTCCTGCACTGTTATGCAGAGCCCTCAAATTTAATGTACCGCAAAAACGTTATATCCTCTGAAGTAGGCTGTCAGCAAGGCGATCCGCTCGGGCCAGCAATTTTCAGCTTAGCTATTAATCCGGTTATTCAAAATTTAAAATCCAAATTCAATGTTTGGTATCTTGACGATGGAACCCTAGGTGGTGACTTAGACACCGTGCTGATTGATCTCGAAACAATCAAAGCTAAATTTATGTCCATGGGCTTAGAGCTCAATTTCAGCAAGTGCGAACTTTTTATCCAAAACCTTGCACTAAATGTTCAAGACATAAAACAAAAATTTGACGCCCTTACACCCAATATTAAAATTGTTGACAGAAACTCACTTTGCCTCCTAGGGTCCCCTATTTTTGAAGTCTTTCTCGAACCATATTCTTAAGTCCATTTCTAAATTCAAAAACTACGAAAGTCGTCTCCTTGAAATTAGCCCTCATTACGCATTTTCTATTTTAAAATTCTGTCTTTTCGTCCCAAAATTCACCTACGTGCTTCGCTGCTGCCCTTTCTCTAAATTCCAAAATGAATTATTACAAATGGACGTTTTAATCAAAGCAAACCTAGAATCCATTCTGAACATTCAGCTCAGCGAAAAGTCCTGGACTCAAGCGTCGCTTCCCATTCGCTTTGGTGGTATCGGGACGCGCAAAATTTCATCCATACCAGCTTTCTTGTCTTCCGTCCACAGCTCTGCAGACCTCATAGGTAAAATTCTAAAGGCCAGTCCTTTAAACTATGAGACTGCGGGCTTAACGGAGGCCAAGAGAGCATGGTCAATTGCTTGCCCGGGTAAGGATATACCCCAAAATTTAAAATCACAAAGGGCCTGGGATGACGTCATGTCTAAATTAACTTATGATTCCCTTTTAAACCACAGCAGCGGTCCAGAACGAGCCAGACTTTTAGCGGCAGGTGCCTTAGAATCAGGCCATTGGCTCCAGGCATATCCATCTTCCAATACGGGAACTTTTTTGGAACCCGACACTTTCCGAATAGCAACCTGCCTGCGTCTTGGAGTTCAGATTTGTGCCCCACACAAGTGCCCCTGCGGCAGTGAAGTTGATTCACTGGGACACCACGGACTTTCTTGTCAGAAAAGCGCCGGCCGCTTCTCCAGACACGCCGCCCTCAATGACACAATCCGCCGTTCGCTTGCCACCGTCAACGTGCCGGCCATTTTGGAACCACCGGGCATCGCACGTGACGATGGCAAGAGACCCGATGGAATGTCGTTGATTCCGTGGAAATTGGGCCGGGTGCTGGTGTGGGACGCCACCTGCGTAGACACACTGGCCCCGTCCCACCTCCACGGAACATCGGGCAGGGCGGGGGCGGCAGCAGAGGCGGCCGAAAAATTAAAAATTAATAAATATAGGGGTCTCGGTCCCGAATATAATTTTGTTCCTTTTGGGGTCGAGACCCTAGGTCCGTGGGGTCCCAGTGCCCACAAACTACTAAATGAGATTAGTAAAAGGCTCATTGAGTCCACTGGTGACCGAAGAGCTGGCAGCTTCCTCGCACAACGCATCAGCATTGCGATTCAGCGAGGAAATGCTGCCAGCGTCTTCGGGACTATGCCGCGGGGGCACAGTTTTTTAGATTTATTTTAGCTTAATTTAATTTACTTTATTTTAGATGTTAGTTCTTTAGTTTTAATTTGAATTTAATTGTCCATTTATATATTATGCTATAATTGTCAAATTAGATATACATAGTTTATAACATAAGGTATATTTTAAAGGTGAGCGCGCATATTACGCTGCAGCGGAGCGACACGACAGACGCGGCTCAATATTTTTTGCATAAAACTGAATAGCATAGCACATTACGTAGCAGTGGAACTGGGATATATCTACCAATTTTTTAAGACCAATGTTAATTCCGAAACTTTTTCCGGGAATAGGGCGCTCATACCGCAATATACCGCTATATTAGGCTGTGACAATAATATTATGACACTTGTGAAAAATATTTCTTATATATTCAAGTCAATCGTGACATCATCACAAAATGCTTACTATGAAGCATTTGCAAATGGATGAGCTTGTCAGTTTTCTATCAGATATATTTTGGAGAGTGTGCACAAGGAATTGCATGATTTAATTCCGCCATTCCCGTTTCACCATCGGACAACCAGGCGAGGGGAGCAATTTCATCTTTATGTTGTCAGTTTACCACTTACAAAGCGATTTGCTTCCTCATTTCTAATGCGAACCGCTAAAGAAATGGAACTCGGTCCCATCGTGTGTATTTACAGAAAATTATAATTTAGGTAAAGCCTGACCAGAAATATATGAGGACTGTCAAGAGGGCGCTATTTATAAGATTTATTATGGCAACAATTTTGCAACCAATCGCAACCGCACTCTAATGACATATTAGTTTAAATACCTGTCAGTTCCTGTGATAACCTCGTAATATCATTTAATGGAATGCACTCTTTTCCTGGCTGTTTTTCATCTAATAAACACATGTACACTTTATTTATAATATTACGTTCACGACTGTGAATTATTTTAGGCATTTTCTTTGGATATTTTAAAATATTTGTCTTTTAAAGAAAGCACCACGAATGATATTGACATTGTTGAAAAACCATCATAAAATCATTGCCAGTGTAAGAAATTAGTTCTAGTGAAATTCCGCAATATGGCGCATCCTCATATATTTCTGGTCAGGCTTTACCTATCTTCAAAAGAGTGAATACCTAGGCTAAATTACTGAACCGGCGAGCTACCTACATCCTCCACCCCGTAGTCACTTTCCATTAGGTGATACTGAGGTGAATCGCCGGACAATTTGTGAATAAAAAAAAAGTATCTTAAATTGGCCTGTAATTCACGCTTCTAACAAAAAATTGGGTGTTAAAAAATATTTTTATAAGCCGCGCTGCGCGACGCAGCCACCGCACTGAACAATATTTATTTCATGCAGAAAGCCAGTGCTGTAACTCGTCGCATCGCATAGTGCGCGTTTACCTGTATTATTAATTTTTGAGCTGGTAATAAAATATTAATAAAACCCGTTCCAAGTCCAGACCTTCCGATCCAATCTGATTTATCGGAAGAAATTTCCTAACAATTTTATTGCACTACACATCGACGCTTGAAAGGATAAATTTTATCTAAGCGACATTTTTGGGGATATTGAGTTATACACACCGTTGGAATCGGCAGATTTTTCTGCATCGAATGAGCTGGGTCTCGTATCCGTCTGACGACTTTTGTGTCGCTTATCTGCCATGCTACGGGAAAAAGACGTATGACTATGACATCCGTATAAAGATACGACCTTTTACCGTAACACGGCAGTTATCCCGTCGGTGATTTAGAGAATCTCTATATTTTTTTTCTACTAAACTACTTGGTTTTTGACGCTTTTTTGCAAAATGGAGATTAGATAAAATGATTTTTTCCATAATGAACCTTGGAGCTTTTTACTTATTTGTCTGAACAGATAAAACTTAACTTGGATAGTTTTGCTTGAATGCAACTAACCTTGCACTTGTTGGTTAACTGTTTTTACCTGATTGTAAAATATATGTTAATGTCGTTTGAGCCATTTTATGTATGTCTTTATGGTAAAAATAACATAGATAAAATTACCTGGTTGTCGTAGGTATCTTAACTATTGGCGTTTATCCAAATTTACCTGCTTTGATAATATGAAACCATCGTCGCTTATTTTTTTAGGGTTCCGAGCCCAAAGGGTTATAACGGGCCGCTATTACGACGTCAAGTTAGTTATGCCTGTCAAGTCTACCCTGGACTGTAATGCCTTGCAGAGGGACATCGATGCGGTGGGCAGGTGGAGCATAGAGAACAAATTGCTGTTCAAAGTCAAAGTCAAAGTCAAAAGTTCAACCAGGATAAGTTCGAGATCATGTCCTTCGCGCGCTCTGCAGCGCCTATCCTATATGAATACATCATTAATGGAGCGGCGATTGCACGGGTAAGCGAGGTCCGTGATCTCGGGGTTACCTTCGATTCGATGCATGCCTCACATTTCGTACCCATGTTCGTAATGTCACTATGATCGCGTATCAGAGGTTAAGATTCGTGTTACGGAACTCTGCACCCCTGACCGTGGCGGTGACGCGTACATTATATACCGCACTGGTGCGGAGTATCCTAGAAACGAATGCAGTGGTCTGGGCCCCACATGAGGCTAAGTACAATCTTATGTTGGAACAAGTCCAGAAACGGTTTCTCAGAGATCTTTACAAAAAGATATATAAGTATTATCCTTACCTATATCCGACTCATTACCTGTTAGGGTGTTTGGGTTATGAATCCTTAGAGATGCGCAGGTCTATAAGCCTGCTTTTATTTATTTTGAATATATTAAGAAATAAGATCGACAGCGTCAGTATCCTGGGGAAGGTCCTTAAACTAAAAGTACCGGATGACTACCGCAACAGGCGACGGGAAGTACCGCTTCTAGCACTAGCTCCATCACGCACGCACTTGTACCGCCACTAGCCCATTTCTCGTGCGACTGCCCTGCTCAACTCAGTACTCGAGGCATCACCGCAGTGCGATGTGCTTGTGACAGCGATAGCGCGACTGATGATCGAATGGAAGAGAGTGATTGAGAGAAGTTAGAAAGGATTTTATTTATTTTGTATTATTAATTCTGTATTATTGTTTATTATTGTATTAGATTTATAGATTTGTATTACTAGATTAAGAATCGATGTAGCGCAATGGACAACTCTGTAATGTTTTAAATAATGATTCATTCTAAATAAATAAATAAATAAATAGTACAAATAAATAGTACTGAGACTTCGCTGTCCGTCCGTCCGTCCGTCTATCACTAGGCTGTATCTCAAGAACGGTGATAGCTAGACAGTTGAAATTTTCACAGATGATGTATTTCTATTACCGCTATAACAACACATACTCAAAATAAAATAAAATAAATATTTAAGGGGGGCTCCCAAACAACAAACAGGGTTGGTTGTGTTAACTTTGCATCTCATTTGTATGGGGCGCTATACATTCCAGGTGCAAACTTAACTTAACTACTTAAGGATGGAAAGTGTTTGTAAGGAACCCTCGGTGCGTGAGTCCGACTCGCACTCGACCTTTTTTTTTCTTGAAATTACTTTGAACGACAGCTGTCGCTTATCCCAAATTCCTTGAATGAAAATTGAGTCATATATTTGTCGCATAGACTGTACTAAAAGAACAGATATTTTAGTAAAATTGGTAGTTAGACAACTTTACCGGTTCTGCTTTATAAAAAAATACACATTTAGTAGTAATTAAATACATTTAAAAAGGCCATATGGGCCTAATGATTGGGCCCACCTGCGCTATAAATCTGTGGCACTAAGGCATTACTTTGGACTCGCTTGATGCACTCAAACACCATCTCACTGAATTAGTGTCTTACGAAATGTCGTCTATGCCACACACGGAGTTGTAGGTAACTTTAATTTTGACGTTAATTAATTACGTGTTTTAATGAGTCTTGTTTTACATATGTAGTTACATTTAATTTTGTTGTTTTAGGCAAAGATAGAAAGACAAGGGCGTATTTTGGAGCGATTGTAAATCTCTCATCAGATCACAGTACCTTGATAAACTTAAAACTTCACGTATTGCGTTCACAGTTATCGTTTAATGCAATACAATAATAATAAATAATAATAAATATTAAGGGAAAATCTTACACAAATCGACCTAGTCCCAAACTAAGCAAAGCTTGTACTATGGGTACTAGACGACGATATAAGTTTAGTGTTTGAAAATTAATGATTGTACCATAAATAGCTTTTCACGTTTAAAATATTTCCTCCAAAGGCGATTAGATGATTTTTCTTGATTTATTTCATGCTGATTTATGCACATATATATATATATTTACCTGACTATAAAATGAGCATTGTATGCACATAGATATTTTTAACTGTGTTCTTTGATATCTAAAATTTAGATTAGACTCTTTTACCTGACTAATCTCTCGTGAAATGTGTCGTTTAGATAATTTTACCTATTTCTATTTCGACTGCCATTTTGCGTAAGCGACGCTAAATCCTAAAATATCCCATTAATAGGTAAAATAACAAAAGCAACAACAAAAATTGGTCCACACAGAATATTTTATTATGTTTTTTTTTTAAAGTTCGAAGTTTTTTGGCTCTCCTGTATTGTTAGCTTGGATAATTTCTCCTTTCCAGCGTCGACATTATCCGATTTCTTCCGATAAATCGGACAATTGCACTACATATTATCCGATTGCTTCCGATAAATCGGATCGGATCGGAGCGGGTTTTAAAATTAGTAACACTGTAACCTATAGGTACCGATTGCATTGTTATTTTTTAAGTTTTCGAAATAAGTAGGTACGCACCACAGATTCAATTTTTTCGTAAAATATTCGCCCTAATATAAGATGTAAATATTGTCTACTCCAAACACTAAACAGGATTAATTATGAATCTAGACTTGAAGCAATTATTAAGCTTGATTAATTGGATATTAAAGTTAATTAAGCAGTCATTTAGCGGAAATAACTATCTAAATATAATAAGAAATTAATAGAAACGGTGAAAGTAATCCGGTGTCCTGTTGACAATTTTTTAATTGATGTAAAGCAAGTTTTATGTTAATGTTTATGATTTCGTGAATTCTACATTAGCTAAAATTGAACAAATAAATCATAGGTAGTTTCAAAAACCAACTTCAAAAAGTGATTCAAATGTAATCTACATGAACAGGTTATTTTTGGCTTTTCCGTATTTTTGAAGTCGGTTCTTTTTTTATTTTATTTTTTAATAGATAGTGATTTAAGACACAGGTTTATATATCTATACACATTTAATATTTAACTGCATTATAATTATGACATGTAAATATCTTGTTACAATCAATTGTTATGTTTTTTTTACTATTATTATGTTATCTCATTTTTATCTTTATGACGATCATAGTATAAATAAATGCATGTAAATTATCTTAGTGTAATTTATACGGACATTTTATATTATGAAATAAATAATAATAATCTAAATCTAAATCATGCATAATTTATCAGCATTACACCCGTGCAAAGCCGGGGCGGGTAGCTAGTCTATAATTATTATAAAATTATAGATTTGTATTGAGAATCTACTTTCTATGGAGAGATAAAGGGTACGGATCCCAGTCGGGGTAACCGGGTAAGCAGACTGAAGTGGCAATGGTGGTGCACGTAGCTCGAAGACCCGATGGCAGTTGGGGCAGAAAGGTTCTCGAGTGGAGACCACGTACCGGCAAACGTAGTGTAGGAGCCACTCGCAAGGTGGTCGAACGTCCTGGTTAGAGTTGCGGGGACTCGCTGGATGCGGGTCGCTGCTATCCGGCCCGTGGAAGTCTATTGAGGAAGCCTATGTCCAGCAGTGGACGTCCTATGGCTGAAATGATGATCTCAGTCGACGCCTGAAGGTTTCGTCAGACGGCTCATTTCTTAAATCATCAGGCAAATGCATATTGGCTTGACTTAAGCACTGACTACCCACACTGACTGAGCGAGGTAGAACAATAAATTAAGTTTATTATACCACTTGAGATCAGTCGTCTGCAGCATATCATGGGGCCACGAAAATCGCGATAATAAACCGACTGCGTCTGAAAAGGGGTATTTATACGTCATACGTTGGAACGCAGTTCGGTGTTCCATTTGTCCCCTATGACATATTAAAAAAACCGGCCAAGTGCTAGTCTGACTCGCGCACCGAGGGTTACGTACAAACTTTCACTTATCCTATCTTAATTGGCCTGGTTGAGTTAAGTTTGCACCTGAAATGTATGTCGCTGAATACAAACGAGATGCAAACTTAACGCAACCGAGCTCTCCAAATATGGTGTTTGAAAAAGACTATATTTTTTATGATTTTATTATAAATGTATAGTTTTCAGATTTTTATAAGTATTTGTAGTATGTGACGATTTTACTTGTCAAATTACATAGTTCTAGGCCATCGGGAAGTACCCTATGATTTTGATTCCCTCGAGAGTGTCGAAATGTACGTTTTTTGCGACATAAACGGCCGTATCTTTTTTTTCACGTTAACGTAGAAGTTTTATTTTTCACAGCTTCAAGGAACCGTAGACTTGAGTATATGGTGTTAATTTCAACTCGATACCTCCACGCGTTCTCGAGATAAAGGGTCTTGACAGACAGACGGACGGACAACAAAGTGATCCTATAAGGGTTCCGCTTTTGGTTATTGAGGTACGGAATCCTAACCCGCTGTTTTCGTGGCCACAAGTGACTCACAGCCTGATAGAAAGTCGCGGAATATTCCTTTAAGGTCGCAGATGCAGTGTATCGGGGACACGCTTACGTCACTCATACGTCACAGAGATGAGGAAAACAAACAATATCCAGACGCCTAATTTGTTTAACATTGAGGTACCCGTTTGTCCAATGTATTTAATTCAACTTCATTGCACAAAACAAAAGTCAGTACCTACCTCAAGGAGCGTTTCACTTGCTCCTTGCCGTCCCTTCTTCCGTCTCAAAATTTTATATTAATTGGTTTACTTTTAAAGCTGTCTGTTTGTGGAACTCCTTGCCCGTGAGCTTAAGGCACGCTAAATCTCTCGTTTCTTTCAAAGCTCACCTGAAAGAGCATTATCTATCCCTTTCATGATTCGTCGTTTATTCAACAAGTCCTATTATTATTTTTTGGCTGAATGTATGTATGTATGTATTTATCATTTATTGTATTTATATATTTATTATTTAATAATATTATATTTCGTTTATATACACGATTAATCATTTTTTTCTGGTTTTTGCACCGCCTTTTAACAAAATATTTTTTCAGTTTCTCCACTACCCAAAGGTTGTCTGGAAGAGATAGCTCTTTAGCGAAAGACCGCCTGTTGTTTACCTCTAATTGTAATTTCTCCTGTATGTTTTATGAGGTGTGCAATAAAGAGTACTTGCATTGTATTGTATTGTAAATACAAATGGCGAACTTAATGTCCAATGGCATTCTCTACCAGTCAAACATCAACCAGTCAGGTATGATAGTGGATCTGTGAGCTGGAATGGAAGCCTGGCGAGTTCATTTCAAAGTAGCTTAAACTTCATTTCTAGGGTTCCGTACCTCAATCGGAAAAAACGGAACCCTTATAGGATCACTTTGTCGTCCGTGTGTCTGTCTGTCTGTCTGTCTGTCAAGACCCTTTATCTCGAGAACGCGTAGAGGAAGTTAACACCATATACTCAGGGCTACGGTCCCTTGAAGCTGTGAAAAAATCAAACTTCTACGTTAACGTGAAAAAAGATACGGCCGTTTATGTCGCAAAAAAACGAACATTTCGACACTCTCAAGGGAATCAAAATCATAGGGTACTTCCCGATGACCTAAAACTATGGGCAAATAGTATCGCCACAACTAAAAATACTTATATAAATCTGAAAATTATATATTTGTTATAAAATCATAAAATATATAATCCTTTTCAAACAACATATTTGGAGAACTCGGTTGCGTTAAGTTTGTAGTTAAAGTAACCGATAAATTGTGTCATAGTTTCGAAGTTACAAATTTTTTAAATTAACAAATAAATAATAAAATAATTAGTAACCTCTGGAAAAATAAAAATAAGTAACTTACGTAACCTCTTTTTAAGGGGAATACAGAAAAGTAATCAATTGTTTGCAATGAAGCGAAAAATTTAAAAATTTCCCAACGCTCAAATTCAATGGTTCTCGCATCAGGTTCGGTGGTCCAATAGGATGCCCGTGTTGGCCCGGAAAGCTGTTGGAGACGCAGGTTTGAACCCTGTCTGAACCATTAAATTTTGCAATTTTTTCTTCATTGTAAACATTTGGTTTACGCCAGCAGACGTTACTGCTTTAATAAAGATATTAAGTAATCAAATTGTAGTAAAAAAAATATAACTATAGAGATCTTTACCTACGGTTTCTAAGATACAGTCTTGTGACCGAGAGACAGACTAGTAGTAGGATCTTAAACTACAATTACGTAACGTTCTAAGAAACTTCCAGAACGCCCCCAACCAATCCATTCAGAAGGGCTACTCCAAACAGTGAAGTTACCGTGCCATCCCTCTCGATCTCGTGTCAAACTATATTTGAATGAACGGGACGGGCTGAGACTAAATTCAAATTTCGAACATCTGAGTAACCTTCCAGTTTGCTTATGCATAATCTCGACTGTTACAGAACGATATGAATATGCATAATATGCATGTTATGCATATATTTTTTAGTCATCGAATTTAAAGCGCCGTGAATATATTAAATATTCGTCGGAACGGTAATTGGATATCGCAACTGTGGTTAAAATCAAACAGAGATTTAATTTGACACATTGTTTCAGCTTTGCCATTTATTTATTTAAATTTTGTTGCACAGATCAAACTAGTACAAATGGCGGACTTAATGTTACAAGGCGTTCTCTACCAGTCAACCATAGGGCTAAACAGAAACATTGAGTTGGTGCAGGGTCTACGAGTATAACGTACACAATTGTACCGTTGATACAGAGAAGAAAGCACAAAGAAACAAAGATAAATTGAAATGCGTAATCTCTAGCGGAAGAAACCGGGAATCCAACCCGCTTCTCTCGCTTGCTCGTTCACTGCTGTACAGTAGTGCGGTAAGATGTGAATATTAACGTTTTCATATAGAGATCGCTAAGATGAAATGCCTTTCAAATAAATAATGCAAAGATCGACACACAAAGAATAAGGAAAAAATCGAAAGGTTATTTGGCGTTAGGGTGGTGGAGAGGTTAACATCGGGATCGTCATCGACATCAGTCAATACCGCTATTGTCAGATATTTTTGATGCCGAATGCTTTTTGATTATTATTATTATGTTCGGCTTGGCCGTTTATTCGTTCATAAACGATGTTACGATTAACTTTTATAAGCGTAGTTCTATAAACTAGTTACCTTGATGGTTACACGTACCAGTGACAAAAACTACATTACTTAACTAGTGAATTTCCGCGTCTAAAAAACTAGGTAGGTACGTGACATACCAGCATCACATAATAAGGCTTTGCTTTTATTTTATGTTTCTAGTCGCAAGTTCTAGATAGTTCCGTAAGGTCATTCGAGATAAACGCACCAGTGAGGCAAGTATAGTATTGTTTGTTAAAGGGCTAAACTAAGCTATTGTGATAGGTACGAGGTGATCAATAATGAATAAATCAATATCGGATAACTTCACACCAATAAGTCCCACAGTAAGCTCTTAGTCGGCTTGTGTTTCGACAGTAGACGACGATAAAAATACTTATCTGTATCTATATATTATGTATAATTATAGTCATCGTCATATATGTATCTATATAATTATTATGTATATCGTCGTCTAGTACCCATAGTACAAGCATTGCTTAGTTTGGGACTAGGTCGATTTGTGTAAGATTGTCCCTTAATATTTATTATTTATTTTTTAAACATACAGCGGCGGCGGCGGGCAATGTCGGCGATGGGAAGCATTTCAACCCTAGGGGCTAAAATGACTACTTTAGTCCCTCTCGCTAAGCTATAATATACCTAGTTTTCTAAAAGGAGAAGTGAAAAAGTAGTTTTCGATACTTGAGCGTTTAGAAAAAAAACCCGAATCCTTGTTTCTTGCAGAACTTGGCGTTTTTGGGCTCATCCTACTCAGAATCGATAGCATTTTCAATGTGAAACATCCACTTATGAATACAAAGTCCCTACATAATCGGACCGCCGTTTTTGAGCACCGGTGTGGTAGAACCTTAATTCGTATGTAATACATGATTCTGAAACAAATGATGTGAATTCGCAATAGAGCCTTTGTTTGATCCATCATTGTTGTTTTGTGAAAAGTCGGATAATTCAATAGAATTAGTTAAAAACGTGAGATTATTAATCCACCGCGTATTGATCATGTTATTTTGTTTGATACAATGCCTTTTTTAAAAACGAGGAGGTTCACGTTTTAGTGTCCCGTAACCAAAGGGTTCAAACATTTAGGGTTCAGGAGGTTCATCCTGCCAAAGGAGAAATCCCAATCATCATACGCTGTACACTTTTATTTTGTGAACTCACATAATTTTCCGATATATAATATACTAGCGATACGCCCCGGCTTCGCACGGGTGCAATGCTGATACTAAATATACTATGCATATTTTATACATATATCCCTTCCTCTTGAATCACTATGAAAAAAAACGCATCAAAACCCGTTGCGTAGTTTTAAAGGTCGAAGCAGAGGTACATAGGGACAGACAGACAGACAGACAGAAAGACAGCAGGAAGCGACTTTGTTTTTGTAGATTACTCATATTTTGTAACACCCACCCCGCCAAAAAGCGGAGTTTTTTGACAGATGTCGATTTCGCGTTAGACCGTGTTATGTGGACTGAATAGAAGATTTTATAATCAAAATATAGTGTTTTTAGGGTTCCGTAGTCAACTAGGAACCCTTATAGTTTCGCCATGTCCGTCTGTCCGTCTGTCCGTCTGTCCGTCTGTCCCACGGAATAGAAAAAACAGTGGAAGTGGCATACGCCTCGGACTCTAAGTGATCGGTTGTAGCCAAAAAACACACATTGAAATAGTTAACTACAAAGATATCTTGAACGTGATTCGGTGTAGTATTCCATTACGAATGAGATTATAAACCACTGTCAGGATATGTATTTTGAACCTCATGTCTCAGTAATACTGTATAAATTACATGGCGTATGTTTGCTACTTACGACGTAAAGATACAAATTCAAAAGTTACACAGGTAGTTCTGCCACCTAGCGGCGAGTAGTCGACCCATGAAGCATCAACAAACGATAATAATTTGGCTACTTGACTCTAGGTGGCAGCACTTTTCTCTACACTAACAAGTGATGTGCGTATTGCGTAGCTCAGAATATCGATAAAACTTGCACTGTCAACGTTATAAATAATATTATGCCTTTTATAGTATTTCATAATTAATTGTACTAAAATGAGATTGAAAATAATTATAACGTTATGTATTTCATCGTATGGCCTAATAATACCTGTAATCGACTTATTACCCAGCTTATCATATCATAATATTTATAAGATTTTACTCCTGAATGTCAATTTGGTAAGTGGGAGGAACTGATCGACATAAATTATTGAAATTTCTTATCGGGGTTTCCCCGGGTAACCCCGATATCAGTATTAAGTTGGTCTCCGACTTAATTAATATTTATTTTTGTTGATGCAACCGATAGAGGACCTAAAACCGATACTGGCATTTCTATCCTTGTAAAAAAAAAAGTTCAGGAAGATACAAAAGTTTTAATTTTGAAATTGACCAAAATACCCCAGCCACGATATGGTTTAAAAATCGTTTTCAAGATTTGACAAACATACATCAATACTAATATCGTAATTTAAATACAGCCATGTTATTAATACTAAACTTATAACCTTCGTTATGATTTTTAAAGTCGATGTTTACGAAACAAAAAATAAACTAATAATACAGGAAAAAATATCGACAATTTTATCGATAACATCTCTCACTATTCTTGCGGGGTCAATGGACGAACGAGTAGCGAAAGTTCTGGAAGGGTACGATTTAGTGACATTGGATGAAAACGACCTTATTGCATTCATATTAAGTTCATTTTTGTATCAAATTATTTCACGTTTTTAAAATAACAAGAAATATATTAAAATCTAATTAAATACAACTTGCCGATGATACGAAATGCCACCAAGGGTGATACTTTTGGTACGGATCTGGTTTTTGTATTCCAAAATGGAGCAATACGGCATGTTTACAATTGTTTAGATTTTTTTTTCGATGTGATCGGCACAACTGTTTCTCTAAAGTCACTGCGCTTAACTGAACCAGGTTGTGAGCAACGGCTCTTAACGTTGGCACGCGCGCCACGCCCCCATAACACTTCTACTGTTTTTTCTGTTCTGTGGTCTGTCCGTCCGTCCGCGGCTTAGCTCCGTGATCATTAGTACTAGAAAGCTGAAATTTGGTATGAGTATGTGTATGTATCACGCCGACAAAACGGTAAAATAAAAACTAAAAAAAAAATTTTTTTTCGGGTACCTCTCGAACACCTAAAGTGGGGGTGATTTTTTTTTTTCGTTTCAACCCTAGTGTGTGGGGTGTCGTTGAATAGGTCTCTTGAAAATAATAGGGGTTTTCAAACATTACTTTTTGATAAAGTCAGTAGTTTTGTAAATATTCGCTCCGAAAATAAAAAAAATTGTGTCCCCCCCCCTCTAAATTTTGAACCACAAGTCAAAAAAATATGGAAAAATTCATGTTAATGCGGCCTTATAAGTACTTTCAATGAAAACTATATTGAACAAAATCGGTCAAGCCGTTTTTGAGTTATCGCCAAATTTCATATTTTTTCTTTAAAAGGTCGTAAGTTGACTTCCAGAAGGTAATAAGTGATTACAGTTTCTAGGGCGTTTACGACCTTTTTATAGAGCTTAAAATCTGTCTTAACTTAAACCTCGGGCTTAAAACAGCAGTTTATTGTGAAGGATGAGCAACTACGGAACCCTACACTGAGCGTGGCCCGACATGCTCTTGGCCGGTTTTATTCATATATTACAGTTTTATACTATGTAGTGATACCTACTTAAATCAATATGTCGTCGTCATAAGGACTTTATCCATTGGCGTATCTAACATTATTTTTCAGGGGGGGCCTGGGGTGGGCCTGGAGGGGGGCCTGGCCATGGCCTATGAGATGAAGCCATGAATTTCTATCGGTAACCC
The DNA here is from genome assembly GCA_905147355.2 of Apotomis turbidana. Lineage (NCBI taxonomy): Eukaryota > Metazoa > Arthropoda > Insecta > Lepidoptera > Tortricidae > Apotomis > Apotomis turbidana. Next base: position 3,776,860 of record LR990307.1, on the reverse strand, counting down.
AAAATCCTGGGGTGGGCACTAGACCATACTGGGGTGGGCATGGCCCACCCGGCCACCCCCCTATATACGCCAATGACTTTATCGCAAACGTAACCGACCAAATAGCCAAAAAAAATATTAATTTAAACTAGTTTATTCATAATGCACGCATAAATCATTAACTACATTAAATTAATCTCGACTCATCTGATAAAGAAGATTTTTTAAACTTGTGCAGAAAACGAAATTTACTTCAAGATCACATTAACTTCAAGATCGTCGGAGGCGACGGAAACAATGTATATTATGTATTATTAACTGCTTATTTAAGGAAGCATACAGTAATGGGGCTTATTATATATTTTTTGTCTGTTTCAATGAGATGAGGATGTGGAAACATACGGCACCGAATTGCATTCAGAAGCGCGGTGCACACTGTTTATTCAGATAGCCAAGCATTGACCATGAATGTGGACGGATATAGAAGAAGGGGAAGACCTAACAAAAGATGGATAGATTGTGTGAAAGATGATATGAATAAGAAGGAAGTAAACGACGAGATGACGAGTAATAGGGAAGAATGGAGGAAGAAAACATGCTGCGCCGACCCCAAATAAATGGGATAAGGGCAAGCGAATGATGTTAGCCAAGTATTTGATCTCGATCGCACCTGATGTTGAGTGACAATAATGCCTAAGATGGAGCATGCTTGCCTATAAGATGCATATTCACTCGTAATATTTGCGTGCGTGCGATTCGAACCAATTTCCAAACAAAAGGTTTAAGCGCCGAACATTGGTGCGCTTACCACACGAAAGGTCGCAGATTTTATTGTATTTATGCACTACCTATGTGGCTATATTGTTTTTCATTCACTCATCAACTCATTCATGAACAATCAAAAAGTAGAACAACTCGCAAGCGCCCGTAATAAGCCCATGTGTGTGTCCAACTAATGTCCAAACAAAATGTTTTAAGCGCCAAACACTGGCGACCTGACTCCACAGGTAAGGCCACAATTTTATTGCACAGACAATCTAAAAGTAAAACGCCTCGTAACCGGCCGTAATAAGACCCTGTATGTTTCCAAACAAAATGTTTTAAGCGCCGAACATTGGTGAGCTGACCCCACGCGTAAGGTCGCAGTGTCCATTATGTGTACGCACTATGTCGGCCATATTGTTATTTTAATGTAGGTACTTAATTCATTCATTCATCAATTCATTCATTCAACAATTCTTTCATTCATCAATTCGATCATTATTCATTCATCAGTTCATTCATTCATCAATTCATTTATTCAACAATTGTTTCAATCATCACTTCATTCATTCATCAATTCATTCAGTCATTTATAGACAACCTAAAAGTAAAACGCCTCGCAACCGCCCGTAATAAGACCCTGTATGTTTTTAACCAATGTCCAAACAAAATGTTTTAAGCGCCGAACATTGGTGAGCTGACCCCACGCGTAAGGTCGCAGTGTCCATTGTGTTTACGCACTATGTCGGCCATATTGTTATTTTAATTAGGCTTTAATTGTGGAACTGTTTCCGTTATATATTTTTTGCACAATTTTTGTATTGTTAAGGGGCCTTATGTATACCTACATTTTAAAATGTACTTTCACATTATGACAAATATATTGATCATTACAACTTTTTTTAATGACTATTACTTCTCCCTGAGTTCTAGATAGTAACATAGTCATTTCATGCTTTCATTGCGTGCAGTCGGAAATAAGTTACAAAAAATAGTTTTCTGCGTGAATTCAGTCAATTTCGAGTAGTTTAGGGAAGAAACAAAAAACAATTATATTATCAATAAACTACTTTTTTGTCATTATATTTATAACCTGTGTTTATGTACAATAAAGTGTTTACATACATACATACAAATCGGTACAAAATGATAAAACAGAAGTTCGTAATTCGCAGCTTTTCTTTATTTTCTCTCTATTCTTTCTTTTAAATCTGAGGAATGTGATTGGAAAGGCAGCCTGACGTGGTGTAATGGAAACGGTCCAGGAAGCGCAGGCTTTGCGTTTCGCTGAACCTGAAAGCTTTGTTCACATGCGTTCACCTTTATCCGTCCTGAGTCACCCAGGTCAATGGATTACCGGTAATAGACAAAAGGACTTTATATTTACATATCTTCTTTAAATATTAAAATCAATTGCTGTTCGTTTGTCTCGCTAAAACTCGAGAACGGCAGGGCAGGCACCGCTCCAGGGAAGGTTTCAACGGTGAGGTATTAGCAGCCTACTGATACAGACCGAATTCCACGCGGGCGGAGCCGCGGGCACAGCTTGTTTGATATATATTTTCTCAAACATACAATGAAATGTCGTCATACGAGTAACGTGCGTTATAACAGGCTTCGAAATATCACGTTTCGGACGGAACAACTCGAGAGAACTGTAAAGGAATTTCATACAAAATTGATGGCCTAAGCCGGGAAGTATTTTTTTTTAACATGGCGTCTGTGTTTATAAGTGGCGTATTTTTCATTTCACTGCATATCTTTGAGAAAAGCACTAAACATCCCTAGTCGTGAAGAAGGCTTGCGTATTTGTTGTGACAGCAGCAACTGAAATACATCATCTGTGATAATTTCAACTGCGTATACTCGACGCCACGTAGCTTGGCAATAGCGACCAATGACTCCTCCTACCATGAAACTCAATTTCTAATGACGACACTTTCGTCGTCGTCCTTCACGTCGTCATTAGAAATTGAGTTTCATGGTAGGAGGAGTCATTGGTCGCTATTGCCAAGCTACGTGTCGTCGAGTATAGTGACAGATACAGCCTGGTGACAGACGGACAACGGAGGCTTAGTAATAGGGTTCCGGTTCTACCCTAAGGGTGCAGAACCCTAAAAAATGGCATATAGACCCTTAATGCAACTCGAATGACTTAAATCTATGATTTATTTCATATATATTGCACAGAGCATAAATTTATAGTACAAACGGCGGACTTAAAGCTACAGAGCATACTCTTCCAGTCAACCTCCCAAAGGTTGCAGCTAAGCAGTTAAATTATGTCCCATTATAATGGCCGATCAATGTGAGATATTGCTAAATTGGAGTTATCGCAATACCTCGTCGAATTACTCTGATCATATCTGCAACTGACTGTACTTCATTGTTTACGAGAAAATCATATAGCGTAGCAAAAATATTAAATTAGGAAAACCGTGTAATAGAACCAAGGACGTTAGTTTGTGGGATTGTGAAGGTTCAGTGGGGCAGAGTTACTGTTAGGGGGTTCCGTCGAAAATTTACCGAGAGTTACAGAATAAATCATTACGTAGATTATCAGTTTATCAGTTTACTGCCGCTGCTCGCTGCAATGCTGATACTAACTCTACATTCTAAAGTATGCATGTATAAATAAACCTTTCTCGTGAATCACTCTATCTATTAAAAAAAACCGCATCAAAATCCGTTGCGTAGTTTCAAAGATTTAAGCATACATAGGGACAGACCAGAGATGGGCATTAATTGATTAAAAAAAATAATCGTCATAATTAACCGCGATTAATTAAATCAAGTCTTGATATTGAATTACACCCTAAGTAAAATAAATGCATTGAGTAAATAATTGTTTGTTATAAATTATAATTCAAGAATTTATATTAACTATTAAGTAGCACACATTTTAGTAGTGCTGAGAAACAAGAAATTGTTGCATACATTTATTTTAGCATGTTGCATGTTCTTGTATCTAACAATTTTAGGGCAAAGAACTTGGCATTGGCACCCATATAGATCTCAATTCTTTTGTGGATCAAAATTACCGTAGTATACGGTAGCCAATAGCTGGGTTATTCGCGTTGTTGTGGAACCCCAATAATTAAGGCCCCATAACGCTAACAGATTGAGTCATCTGCCCTAGTTTACTGTAAACCATAGGAATCATGCGTAATTTAACTCTCTTAAAGCCAAAAAGGTTACAAGTACCATGATTTCTATTCATTTACGATTTTTTGTAAATATACCACTGACCCCATGTAAAGGTCGTAAGTACCATGACTTTTCCATTAAAATAGGATCTTTCGAAAAGGTCTACTGATCGCAAAATTCTTTTTTTTATGTTTTAAGGAGCAAACGGGCCGCCTGATGGTGTGCGATTACCGTCGCCTATAGACACCTGCAACACCAGAGGAGTCACAAGCTTCGCTGCGCTCTTTTGCGTTGCCATAACATAAGCTCCATTTGACTCATAAGTAGGTATCACTCCTGTGGCGCGGGGATAATCCCATTAGCGGGTTATTTACTCCCACATAAAATCTAGTTACTGGTAGTGAGGGCTAAACAGCCCTGATAGAGTTCAAGGTATGTTAAAAAAACAAAGACTAATAAGTGTTAAGTGCTTCACTTTTCGATAAATAACCTTTCTACTTATAAAATACTAGCTTTTGCCCGTACGCTTGGAGCTTGATAAAATGGGATTATTAAAAGCGCCTAAGCAAATGTAAGAGCAATTGTGCTTTTGGTCTAATAATTACATTTCCTACAGGGTCACTGCACCCCAAACAGAAATGTTCACTCACTTTTCAATCTTTTTAGGTATAATTTCCAGGATGAAAACTATCCTATGTCCTTCCTCGTATCTTAAACTATCTCTATGCCAAATTTCATCAAAATCGATTCAGCGGTTGAAGCGTGAAGAGGTAACAGACAGACAGACACACTTTCGCATTTATAAATTAATATTAGTATGGATTAGCATGTATGGATCATTGATGAATCATCAATAAGTAATAAGTAAATAAATATCAGACAACCTCACACAAAACAACCTTAGTTCCAAATTAAGCTCAAGAAGGCTTGTGTTATGGGTACTGTACTGTACTAAGCGAATATTATACATACTTATATAGAAAATAAATATTTAAATACATACGAGTAGAACATCACACAGACACAAATATTCGTGTTCATCACACAAATATTTGCCCTTGCCGGGATTCGAACCCAGGACCGCCGGCTCAGTAGGCTGCTTTACCACTGCACCAACCGCATCCTCAAATCAACGTGAACATATTTAAACACCATAAGTAAAAGTGACCAGACGTAAAACAGAGCGCATCTTCACGCGGCACGTAATACCATTGTAATCCAATCATTCAAACCATTGACCACAGAAAGTAAAAACAGATTTTTTCGTCTAAACCCGTTTTTTTGGGCGTAAAGAACAAAAAGAACGACCTCGGCGACCCGCTTGGGAAGCAGCGTGACGTTCGTTCAACCATTCGGTCATTGTTTGGCGCCAACTGTCGTGTGTGGTGTTTTAGTAGGTCTCTGTAGATCCTAAAATTTAAGAGGCCTTATGCCTTTATTTTTTTCATATTATGGACCAATATGCTGATAATTTCCCCAACCATTCGAACAACTTTTTGAAGTAAATAATATTTTTCCCTGAGTTCTAGGTAGTTTATTTATTTATTCGTATGGCAGGGTTGTAGGTCGAATACAGCTTAGCAAAAAAACAAATCCATTCAGCACATTATCGAAGAGTGTCCTCTGACTCGCTACACTGGAGGCTCCGCCGAAGACTTGATCAACCTCAACGACGATGCCATCAAATGGCTAATGAGTCTCAAACTTAATATACAGTGTGTATATTTGATACAACCGCATATTGTAGCCAGGCGGAGATTATAGTGCTATAATCTGATATTTATAACAATTATTCACTTAGCGTTAACTACCATTGCGTAATTATTTTTTGAAATTTTTCTGAGCAGCAACGTATGGCGTAGTTATTAATAGTAATTCAGTGAATAAAGGATTTTGACGATGCACATTAAAAAAACAGGAGAAGTCGAATTTTCCGAAAATTTCTCAAAATTCTTGGTTTAGAACGCTGTCATTCAGTTACGGACTAGTCTAGGACAAATTAAAACATGTAGGAAATATAATTGCTTATAAAACTCATGTCCATTTTTACATACTTTTTCGGAAAATGTGACTTTATTTTTTACATATCTCCGTAATTATCTGTCCTTGAAACAAAATTTGAAATGTCAAATATAGGAAATTTAATTATGTACAACATTGCCCAAGCACTGTTCTAGCTAAAATGCTCCTAAACGAAGAAATAATCCAGAAGTTTGTTTTTGAGTTGGAAATTGCGATTTTTTACGGTTTTTTAAATGTGCATATCTCTGTAACTATCAGTTTTTGAAACAAAATTTAAAATGTAAATTATAGTAAATTTTATCCTCTTCAACATTGTCTAAGCTTTTATCTAGCTGAAATGCTCCTAGACGAAGAATTAAGCAAAAATATGAAGAACGTGCCGGTTTTTGCAATATGGTGGCGGGCGCGGAGGGGGGGGGGGGGGATTGTGCATTTTGCAATTAAACACTCACTAACTATCCCAGACAACATATCAAAAATTCAAAACTACCGGACCGTTTCTAAGGTCTCCCCTAGTACATTAGTCTCTATTCACCGTATTATAGTGACAGTTGACCATAGTTATGCAGAAAGCGACCAAAGTTTTTTTTTCATAATGCAAAAAGCGACCAAACTCTTTTATTGATTAAGACTTAAGTCACCTTGACAAAAAATCTACGCTGGTCGCTTTCTGCATAAACTGTGGTCAGTTGTGACATCACGATGTTATGTGTCAACAAACAACAACAAACAAGTACATTGCTTGCTGATTAATTTTATATGAAAAAAAAAATGTTTGATTTTTTTAATAATTTATGGATAAATATATTAATTAGTGCCTATACTAACCCCCCGTAAAGTATGCGGTTATATCAAATATACACACTGTATAAGAGCCTTAGGTCCTTTACTTGCTTTGTTATTTATAATTATAATGAAACTAGATGACCCGGTGAACTTCGTATCACTTACCTTTTAATATATAAACCATATGTATTTCAGAGCCGGTAACTTTATAAAGGCATCATCAGTAGTCTAAGTATCGGCTCCATAGTGTGCGGAAGAGTAAGCAAATCACGCACACGTATGTCCAGCATAATGTTCATAATTATTTTGCATGTCACATTATATTAGATTATAGACACTTATGTTAACAAATAAGTTACCAGCCTACTTTTTTTCGGTCTGTATCGACTGCGCCACATTACTAAACGTAGGTAATAGTAGTATAGTAACCTGGCAACACTGACTGTCAGTGTCACTATCACCGAACTTTCCAAGAAAATATAATTGATATTTCCGTTTAACAATGCATTGTCCCTTTTGTTAAAAGTGGATAGAACGGTAGAACAACATAAGTACCTGTCCTAGTTGCACAAATAAGTTGTTAAGATGCCACGAATGTTTCACAATAACCGCTGATACGCTCAAGTTTTGTATCAAGTGCGGTCACAATTTGAACCGAATAATACAAATGAATAGGGCTAAGGAACAAACAAATCGAGTGAAACTACAACTGTTATTAAAACCGAAGTTCGTCTCAACAATGCCATCATCATCATCTGAATAATTTTCAGAACTTAATTTACCACCAGCACAACATAATCCTGCAGATTCACCGCTGTATTTTAAAGCTTTACAATGTTGACAAATTATTGACATGTCCCCGATTGTTACAGATTTGTCGGCAGTATAATCTATTTCTGGATCGTAAGAGAATGCTCCTCATTCCAGGATCACAGGAGCATTGAGTCTGCGGAATCGATCAATTTGATTATCCCGTGCTCGCTGCTCTAGTGGAGTAGAACCTTGGAGATGACACCCATTTCGATTTTTAAGAAAAAATAATGTCCGCCATCTTGGATTTCAAAATGGATGTAATTTTCGTAATCGAAACCCCGAGGAAATTTGGAGAAGACACCCATATCGATTTTTAAGAAAAAATAATGTTCGCCATCTTGGATTTCAAAATGGATGTCATTTTCGTAATCGGTACCCCGACGACCCTTAAAAATAATTAAAAAATCAGACTACAGGATTCAAATACAAATAGAAGCAAGAAACAATTTCTTGCTTTTTATATAAAGTCTTAAACTACGTATCTCGTTATTACTATTTTTATGTAAGAAAAAAATATTGAAGTAAAATAAAATATTATTTTCTTCGGTTTCCGCGACTGTCACACATTTAAATAAAACAATTTAAACGGATTATATCGCGTATATTAATTATTTGAGCCATACTGTTTATAGAAAGCCTACTCACACTGATAGGTATTTAAATGGCAAATCACATCACCATCCTAGTCAACTTGCTACAGTGGGTAAATCTTTGTTTCAGAGAGCCAAGGGAATCTGTGACGACCAACATTTGACTGATGAACTACAGCATGTCAAGCGTGCGCTTTGGGCCAATGGGCTCAAGATACCACGCCTCAACCAGAAACCCCGTGTGAAGACTCCTACAGTCGAGCGTAAACCTGCGGTCCTGCCATATGTGAAAGGGGTCACGGATAGGATTGGAAACATCTTGAAACGGGCTTCCATTAAAACATATTTCAAGCCGATGAAGAAGATGTCTCAATACCTGAGGCCCGTGAAGTGTAGCATCCCTCTGCAGAGTGCTGGTGTTTACAAGCTGGACTGCGAGTGTGGTCTGTCATACATTGGCCAAACGAAACGTAGTATAGCTACACGGGTTAAGGAGCATGTAGCCGATGTCAAGCACCGTCGTTGCAACAGGTCTGCAGTCTGCGAGCATGTCATGGACAAACCAAACCATTCAATTAAGTTTGATAACACTTCAATCCTTGCCAGAGAGAAACGATATTTTCCCAGAATGTTGCGCGAGGCTATTGAAATCAAAAAATATCCCAATTTCAATAGAGAAGATGGTTTGTCATTACCACCGGCTTGGGATCCTGTTGTACATCTTATCAAGGATCAAGCAAGACACAAGACTGGAAACCTTGGGCCTCAAACGGTGTAAAACAAATTAGTGTCAAAAGTAGTATATGTAGAGTTTTTGTTTAAAAGTATTTTATAGTAATAAATAAGGCAATCTGGGAGTTTTCTTTGGCGGTTCTTTCTCCTTAGTGAACCGCTGGTAGATATTTTAAATAAATAATAAATGCCCTTCTGGCACATGTGTAACTGTCTTTACACATTAGGCCCATCTGGCATGACTGTATGAACACCTTTATTTTTAAATTAATATTTACAAAATGGGTAGTTTGCACAAATGTAACTTTGACAGAGAAAAATTGTGTTTTTCTCAGTCAACCTTTGACAACGGTATCTGTAAAGGTACTGAAACGTCAGGGAGGCTCAAATAATTAATATACGCGATATAATCCGTTTAAATTGTTTTATTTAAAATAAAATATTTAAAATATAAAAAATGGATGACGACGGCAGTGGGGGAGTAAAGAATAAAACTCGTAATTACTTAAACTAAGCTATAAAACATGTCCGACATTTTGAATTTAAAAATTCATGTTACAATGACATGTCAGATCATATATTTTCTGTTTATCAGTCTCTCACTGGTCATCAGTGCGGTTAGCGCGTGAGGTAGCTCGTCGCACATTTGATCGACTTCGACGATCTACAGTCCGAACAAAAAGAGTAGAAATTAAAAACTGGCAATACTGTTGTGTCGTTCCCGTTTTCTTAGATTAATAAAACCCTTTCCAGACCTTCCGCTCCGATCCGATTTTTGCCATTGCCAACACTGTATGAATTAGTGTTGCCAGATGGGTTTTACGTTTCGCTACCTTGAGCCCTTCCAAATAGTAGGCAAATCCAAATTTAAATACGCTTTGCAAAAAAAAATCTTCAATTGCACCCCCCCATTTTCTAAAATGCTCAATGCTTACTATTGCGTACCTATCTGGTTACGCTGGTATGAATTACCAATTTTAGGGGGCTTTCAACTTTAATTGCGAACTCAAATTTTTAAACGTAATGTATTTCTGAACGCACCCAGCCCAACACAACAACCAAGAAGTGTCATTAATCATTATTTTACATGTTTTAAATATAAAGATGGGATAATCCGACTAATTCTCGTTTCTCTCTTTTTTTTTTCAAACGTAACATTGCCGAAATCATATCAACAGATGCGGTTGATTTCATATGAATTTCTGAACGCACTGCTCACCGCTATGAGCATTGCGCTGTAATTGCGAACTCAAATTTTTAAACGTATATTGTATGTAAGTAAACGTAATGTATTTCTGAACGCACCCAGCCCAACACAATAACCAAGAAGTGTCATTAATCATTATTTTACATGTTTTAAATATAAAGATGGGATAATCCGACTAATTCTCGTTTCTCTCTTTTTTTTTTCAAACGTACATTGCCGAAATCATATCTACAGATGCGGTTGATTTCATATGAATTTCTGAACGCACTGCTCACCGCTATGAGCATTTGACAACCAAGTGACAAATCCTGTTAAGGAACTGTTAATCTAAATTATGTGAAAACGCAATAATCCGAACGTTGTGGATATAATATATGATCTCGATTCAAAACCCTTATTTAATGTGTTACATCATAATTATTGTGAATTTGAGTCGATCAAAGTTTTTATCGACGGGACGAATGTCACATGTTTGACAGCTAAGATCTTATCGTAAGTTTGTATGAGAAAATTAAATTCTGGTTTTTCGTATATTTCCTAGCATATTTTCCATTATTCTCACCTTTTAAACCTTCCCTGGACTTTCACGAATATTTCAAGACCAAAATTAGCCAAATCGGTTCAGCCGTTCTCGAGTTTTAAGCAGACTAACGAACAGCAATTCATTTTTATTTATATATAGAAGATAGAAGATAGATAGATATAATGAAATAATGAACTTTATTCTGCAAGTAGGCCACAAGGGCACTTTTACATGTCTGAGTCTACCGGCATTTCACAAGAGGAGACCGCTGTTGAGAAGAAACGCCGAAAGAAACTCATGCGATATACATGCGATAAGTATTTATATGCTTAAAAGTATCTCGATATGTCAAGAAATAAAAAATAAAAATCATAGACATTTATAAGACAGAAATATGAGATTTCAAAGCCGCGCCTTTTTTTTATTATTAATCCAAAAGCAAATTCTGAATTATTTTTAGAATTTTCATAATTCAACAAAACAAGTGTAAACTATGTACTTAACTTTTTCACGGCCTAATTGGAAAATGCGACAGGATGCTTTCTTTGTGAACATCCTGGAAGGCAAAGTGGACGGGAAAAGAGGCAGAGGAAGACCAAGAATTACGTTTTTTAGTCAAGTGAAAGAGAAACTGGGCACTATATCGTATCAGGAGACCAAAACACTATCAAGAAATAGGGAAGAGTGGCGATTACTCCAACGACAAGAGCGAAGCTCTTAAATTATGAATGAATGAATTGGCAAATTAGTTGTATTTCCATACAGATTGGTATTGGTATCTCTATTCGATGATGCTGTCACGGAGTGGGCGCCAGTTTATTTGTTATTTCTGACTTTTAAAGCAGTTCCATTTAGACATAGGTACCGTGATCCCAGTTAATAAGTTTCTGTAGTAAAATTCATTTTTGTGACAAGCTTTCATAGCCCTACGCTACGTGATATATCCTCCCACAAAAACCAAAATTTTACCGACCATTCTCCTCATGTGGGATATGTCTTAACGTTGACATTGGCGAAATACCTTTGGCCAAAAAAGCTAGAAGTGAAAGCCATTTAAAAAAAAAAGCTTTCAAGCCGACTAGTACTTTTTTTTTAACATCCATCAGTTGCTCACTGGGTCGACTTCAAAACCCCAAACTCGGTAAGATTGCTTTATCTATTACAGATTTTCTAGGGCCACCTTCCGGCTCCATCATCTTCATGGTACAATATTAGGTATTGTCATCAAGGTTGAGTGGGTTTGGCACAATTTCAGCTCAATCGGTTGAAGATAATATCTGCTTCAAAATTGAGTAGTAAGATTCCACCCGAACAGACATGTTACGATTACACTACATAGTTACATACATACATTGCGCAATGCAAGTTAAATAAAAGCTTGTAAAAATAGGTAAGAGTAAGACTGACATACACAAAAAAAAGCATACCTAATGTTGTTCAAGTTTAGGTTGATGATTTACCTAAAACGATAATTTCGGTTTTGTTTTTACTTATTTTCAAATAAGGAAAATGGTTTTTGATTCTTACACACTCGCCCAATAGGATTGGCACCAATATTTCATCAAAATCATGTCCTGAATTATGAAATATATATAGATGTTTATCATCAATTAAAACTATCTTCAAGGTCATATCTTTCAATTACCATAATTTATGGAGATATATTATGAAAATCGTGTTCACACAGCGTAGAAATGGAATTATTCAGATTATGTATGTTACCTAATGGTTATAAAATCATAGCAATATAGGTAGTCATGGAAAAAATAATTATAAGTACAATTGGCAGACTTGCTGGACGGGGTATTTTTTTTATAGAAAATGTATAAATTATATTTATATTTTTTCCAATTAGCTTTAAGCAATTGTACATATAATTATCCTTTCTTTTATATATTTATCTATAGTTTTAAGAATTGTAAATATATTGTATGTGTTTATTTTAAAATAAACTATTGACACTAAGGGGACAATTGTAATAAGACGAAAAGTCATAAAACCTCTTTTTGATGTACCGCAGTCAGGTTAGAAAGTATCTTAATTGCTTTTCCCAGCTATCCGTGTACACAGCGTCCCTAGAATTAGATTCCCACCGGCTTGCCCAAAAATAGAAGCGTCAGATATTTATGCTTATATTTTTGATAAATTTCAGGATAAAAAGTAGCCTATGTGTTAATCCAGGGTGTCAGCTACCTGCATACAGAATTGGCCCAGCCGTTTGAACGTGAAGAAGTAAGAAACATACACATAAACACACTTACAAACTTTCACCTTTTTAATATTAGTGTGAGGAATATAACACATTGGAGAAGTCGCGTGATAAAACTAAATAAGTTTGTTATAACGCTTAGTAAAAGCTCAAAAGTCCATAATTTTAGTTTCTAATACTTAGACACAGCACTTCAGTTTTTATTGCGCAATTCGAATGGATGCATCGACCGCAATGCGTACTAGACTAGCGTTGATGTTATTTAATTTTATAAGTATTAATTGACTTTGACCATGTATTGGGTCTGCCCCCGACGAGAGGAACGGATGACCTTTGATGGACGGATGACCACTTTGTGGCGAGTCATGGGGGAGGCCTTTGTTCAGGAGTGGACGCCTGTGGTAAATGTACCTATGAAAGCAAGAAATAAACTGATAAACATTTACATACAAAATTAAGAACATGCATTTTTTTATAAACAATATTTTCCTCGCTAGTACCAGTTAACGCATAAACCTTGGTATATCGCTTTTATATTATTTTTTTTTAAATCCATCTGACTTTTGGTCCGGTATACATTATAAAGTTGTGGTCTATTTTATATAGATTACTTAATACGGATAAAAAAACTGGTATTTTATATACATAAATAATAAATAAACATGGGACACCCTCACACAAATCAGTCTAGTCACACAGAAAGCTCTAGTTAGGCTGGTGCTACGGGCACTAGACAACGATAAACATACATATATAGATAAAATACATACTTACATGGACAACATCCATGAACCAAGAACAAATATTCGAGTTCATCTCACAAATATTTTCCTTTACCGGGATTCGAACCCAGGGCAGTCGACTCACTTTGTTTTATAGCCGGCAGCGACTTTGTTTTATACTATGTAGTCATAGTGACAAGGTTAATGTTTAATTTTCCTTAAAAAATATTGATATACTTGTCTAGTATGTTAAGGTCTTTGGTCATACTTTATTCATCGCATTATAAAAATAGATAATACGATAATGCAGAATCCAATGTTAGATTAGCTTTCAACTTACTGTGATTGCGATTTCACTATGTTTGGAAGCAATAGTTTTTTTAAAGGGAGATTCTCAATGTCACTGTGATTTTGTAGCTAAGTCACTGTTTGCCATACACATTTCAATTTGAAATTCTTGAAATTGTTTTCTTAAGGCTCATCATCCGTTCAAAAATGCTGATTGTTTTAGACATTTGTCTCTATGATCAAACATGTTTCTTAACATATTATATAAATAAATAAATAAATATCGGACAACCTCACACAAATCGATCTAGTCCCAAATTAAGCTCAAGAAGGCTTGTGTTATGGGTATTAAATAAATAAATAAAAATAAATAAATAAATATTAAGGGACAATCATACACAAATCGACCTAGTCCCAAACTAAGCAAAGCTTGTACTATGGGTACTAGACGACGATATACATAATATATAAATACATATATAGATAACATCCATGACCCAAGAACAAATATTTTGCACAAATATTTGCCCCGGCCGGGATTCGAACCCGGGACCGCCGACTCAGTAGGCAGGTGTCTATCAACCGAGCCAAACGCGTCGTCAAATTAGACGACGATATACGTACTTATCATCCTCATCCTCCTAGCCTTTGTCCCATTTTTTGAGAATGAATTCTCATTCACGCATATAATGAATTTAAGCCTATCGACGGGTATATTTCCAAACGCTTTCAAACAAGCTGTCATATCTCCTATACACAAAAATGGCAACAGAGATGATGTAAATAACTATAGGCCGATCTCTATACTTCCAGCTCTCTCCAAACTTTTGGAGCGACTGCTTAACACACGCCTAGTAAATTTTTTGGAGAGTAATAACTTAATTTCCTCAAACCAGTACGGCTTCCGCAAAGGCTGGTCTACGGAGGTCGCAGTGAACTCCATCACAAGAAAAATTGCTAAATCGCTAGATAATAAAAAGAAGTGCACTGCAGTTTTCTTAGACCTCGCCAAAGCTTTCGACACCGTCTCTGTTCCCATTCTATTGGCAAAATGGAACGCATTGGAGTGAGAGGTGTGCCTCTTGAACTTTTTAAAAGTTATCTTACAAATAGACAACAATGTGTACGTATAGGTGACAAGACTAGTTACTATGCCTCTATGAAGTTTGGTGTTCCTCAAGGAAGCATCTTAGGCCCAACATTGTTCCTGATGTATATAAATAATCTTTGTGTCCTTAACATAGCAAACGCCCACATCGCTACTTTTGCCGATGATACAGCTATTTTATTCGTTGGAGAGAGCTGGCGTGATGTTCAATTATCTGCAGAATCTGGCCTTAACAGAAACTTATTAACACTTAATATTACAAAGACAAAGTACATCAATTTTTCTATCACCAATTATAACCAGCCCAACTCCGAATTCACAATAAAGGCCCATACCTGCTCTTTTGATTATTCACCCACTACAAGCACCCCTGACTGCAATTGTCAAATACTGGAAAATGTCCAACACATCAAGTACCTCGGAATCATGGTAGATCAACATCTTTCCTGGGCGACGCACATACGCCACCTCTCGAACCGGATACGTAAACTCATCTTCATTTTTAAAAAACTAAGACGTGTAGCTGACTTCTCCTTCCTTAAATCAGTGTATTTTGCTTTAACACAGTCATTATTAGCCTATTGCATACTGGTGTGGGGCGGCGCAGCAAAAACACACTTGCTACCATTAGAACGTGTACAAAGGGCTATCTTGAAAGTAATGCTCGCAAAGCCAATCAGGTTCTGTACACGCACTCTATACTCAATAGCCTAGGTTCCATCAGTACGACAAATATATATTGAACGAGTCTGTCTCATACAACATAAACAGGCATCCCAGACCCAGAACATTCGTAATCGAGAAGATGGACGTAGAAAGCACAAGGTGTTTGGCACAACACAACACAAGACGGCCTTTTACCGTAGGCAATCCGATTTTTTAGCACCATTTCTTTATAATAAAGTTAACGAATGCCTACACATTCGCAACTACACCAAATACCATTTATTAAAATCAATACGAAAATGGTTCTCGTCGCTTGACTACAGGGGAACCGAAGGACTCCTGGATGTCATAAAATAAAAAGAAAAAGAATGTAAGATATTCCACCCAAATTGGTCTAGAGGTTTAAGCATGAAGAAGAAACAGAAAGATAGGCACTCTCGCATCTACTATAGCATTATTATTATTTTACTATGATTGTTCATTACTGTTTTTGTTTATAACTGCACAACTATATAAAAAACTATAACTCGCACACACACACGCACTCACACTTACACACACACACTCACCACATACATTAAAACTGGCGATGTGATGTGAAAATTAGTTAAAATAGCTACAATAATTAGTATAAGTCTACATTGCTCTTGTTTTTTTCAACATTCATATCTAATTGTATTTGTTTTCTTAATTTGTTTCACCATCTTCTCATCTGGAGCGACTGCACAATAAGCGGCGGAATAAACCCTGTACCCTATAAGACAGGTTTTCCTAGTTTAGGGCACAGGATCGCATTCTTAGGCCTATTGTTAGCAACCAACTAGACAAGTAAAAGCGTGTTACTCTGTAAATTTAATTTAACTAGGCTAACATTTTTGATACCCAATAAATAATTTTCATTTTCATTTTCATTTTCATTCGGGGTCGGCTACCTAAATCCCAAGATGTGGCGTAGGCACTAGTTTTACGAAAGCGACTGCCATCTGACCTTCCAACCCAGAGGGGAAACTAGGCCTTATTGGGCTTAGGTGGTTTCCTCACGATGTTTTCCTTCACCCAAAAGCGAGTGGTAAATATCAAATGACATTCCGTACATAAGTTCCGAAAAACTCATTGATACGGGCCGGGTTCGAACCCGTACTTATATAGATAAATATATACTTAAATACATAGAACAACCATGGCCCAAGCACAAATATTCGTGTTCATCACACAAATATTTGCCCTGGCCGGGATTCGAACCCGGGACCGCCGATTCAGTAGGCAGGTGTCTACAAACCGAACCAAACGCGTCGTCAACGTTATATGTTACTACTTAGAACATGGCCATTGCAATTTATTGGTATGTATTAGAAATCTACAGTTAAAATCTTTCACTGATAATTTTTGTTTTAAAAACTACTCGAATTGGACAAAATTCGCGCAGAAAAATAAAACAAATATTTAAGAGGCTCCCATACAACAAATGTGATCGGCTGCGTTAACTTTGCACCTCATTTGTATCCGGCGCCATACATACCAGTTGCAAACTTAACTTAACCCGGCCAGTTAAGATGGGATAAGTATTGTACGGAACCCTCGGTGCGCGAGTCAGACTCGCACTTCGCCTTATAATGTGTATGGATATATTCTGGGACTGGAATCTTTAGTTTACTCATGTCGTAGAACTCGAATCTCGCGTACAACTGTCACTCTCGCGTCATGTAATTGTCTGTCTCTTTCTGTACAGTAATGCGGGAGGGTGACGGGTAGCGCTATGTCGCGTGACAAGTCGCGAAGCATAGTAAAGTTCTGCTAGACGGGAAGGAGAACCGATCAGTCTGTCTGAAGTGGTATTATATCATGGACTTGACTATGCATACCAAGTATACAGTAGTTAAATATTGACCAATGACTCTAAACATCATAACCCATTATTAAACCAACACAGATACACGGCACGCTGTTCTACACATATCCTGGGGGTGTATTTTGACCAGTTTTAGAGAGATGATGGAGATCTCTCCATTTCATCGCCACTCGTCACTTTTGACGTGTCCCTACTTGACAAGTGGCGATATCCCTACAACATCGCCACTTCGTCAATCCGTTCGCGCTCAATTTGCGCTTCCTTTGTATGTGACGGCATAAATATCAGGCGCATATTTTAACTTGACCGTGTAGTGCGTGAAATTAGTCAGTTACGCTTCGTTCAAAACAGAAATTCATATGCATGAATAGCATTTTTGACAATCATTATCGCCTTCTTATATCCAAAATTGAGATGAGATATGTCACTTGAAGCTCATCGCGTTTTAATGAAAGTTCAAAGGCGATATTACTGTTATCTAATAGAGTTTTGACATTTTGTGATCTCTCAAACGGCATTTTCAAATTTGGTCCCTGATCTGGATCCACGGAAGATAGGCGTCAGGGTGCTCATGAGTGCTATGACATACGCTGAGTGGACTCCATTTTTGCAACTAGGACACCGTTTAGCTCATAGAATTACATAGATTTTAAGTTAAATTTCATTGAAAAAATTTAATTCAATTAATTAAATGTAAAATTTAAATGTTTGCAAAATAAATGTATCTTCTTCTTCTTTCTTCTTCTTCAGTCGTGGCGGCACCCAGCCGAGCACTGCGCTCGTTCGGTGCCCTGATGATGAATCACGTAGTTTTGTAGGGGTACGTATTACAATGCCGAAGTTCAAAATACCGAATTTCATAAGACCTATGGATGGAAGGCCGAAAATTAAAATGTCGAATCTTTATTTGACCGAAAGTTTAAAATCCCGAAAGAACGTTTGACCGAAAGGATGAAATCCTGAAGACTGTAATCCCGAAGACTGTAATCCCGACGGCTAGAATTCCTACAGTTCAAATGCCGCACGTTTAAAATAGTACAACAAAAGGAGCGTTTTTTAGGGGTATAAAAAAAAAAACTAACCTAACCTAACCCGGCCGAGTCGGATCTGCTCTGAAAGGTGATTGATATACCTCAACCTATTCTTAAACTTTAAATGATTCACCTTTCAGAGCAGATCCGACTCAGCCGGGTTAGGTTAGGTTAGTTTTTTTTTATATCCCTAAAAAACGCTCCTTTTGCTGTAGTTATGATCATATTCTTAAAAGAAAAAAAACAATGGTTGACTTTCGGGATTATAAAATTTCGAGATTCTAAACTTTCGGGATTATAAAATTTCGAGATTTTAAACTTTCGGTATTATAAAATTCGAGATTATAGAATTCATCGGTATATCGAATATCGGCTTTTCGTACTTTCGGTATTTTGATTTTCGGTATTTTGACCATCGGTATTTCGACTGTAGGTATTATGAACTTTCGGGATTGTAATACGTACCCGTTTTGTAGATATTTTAATACTATCTGCTCCGCGCGGTGTTTCCCGCTCATCCCACGGGAACACTACATTTTTCAGGGTAAAAAGTAGCTTATGTGTTAATCCAGGGTATCCGCTACCTTCATACCAAAATTCATCAAAATTGGTCCAGTCGTTTGAGCGTGAAGAAGTAACAAACATACACATAAACACACTCACAAACTTCCGTTTTTATAATATTAGTGTGATGTCTGAGGGACACGCTACAACTGTACATGGGTCAATCAACTATTTTCTGCCACTCGTTGCCATCATGATGTCCCCTGGGTGACTTTTTAAAACTACAATTTTCCGTGGTTATATTTAGCAAAAGCTTTGTAATTTAAGCAGTTAAAAGCCCATTTTTATATAGAGTATCTCCTAACAATACCAGTAATATAAATTATCAACACTTTTCTTAGAAATTTAATCTCTACTATCCCATGGGTCACGGGACAGAATAACAGCAAGAAAAGTTGAACCACCCATATATACTACGTGTCTTTATTGATTTGCGTTAACTTCGAGGGCACATTCTTCAGATCGAATTAAGTAAATTTCTCCAAGAAACGAATGTCTTAACTCATACCGTTATTAAAATATTCAAGATCTTAATTTTCTCACTTAAGTACGTTGAACCAGTGTAAAGTCTTCTTAATCCATAACCAAATATTATTTAATATCAATTCGTTCAAGTAAAGAGTTTTCAGTTCTTACACATGCATGACAAGAAGGTCAAAACAGGAATGTGTCAAAGATAATTCTAACACTGACATTTAATTGACACTAACTTTCTCTAACTCAAATGTGCCCTTTACAATGGTCATCAACTCAATATTAAATTAGTTTGTATGAAAAGGTAAAACAATTTTTTTTTCGAAATGAACTGAAACTGATTTACAAGATAGTTTATTTTAACGTACCAAGCATCATGTCGAAGTTAACGCAAATAAAAAAAAACACCCTGTATCACGACGATGCAATACAATACTACCAAGCATTATGTCGAAGTTAACGCAAATCAAAAAACACACCCTGTATAACGACGATGCAATACAATACATATAATATTTTATATAAATATCGTCCGATTTGGGATATATTGTTGAATTTCCTCATTTGAAATTTCTTGGAAGAACCGGACTGGTTGGCCTTGCTGTTAATGTAATACAACAGATGGTTATTGTCGGGTGACCAACTTAGGTATAAGTAAGTATACAGGTTGATCAATTCAAATGGAAGTCACAAACAAACTAAAAAAGATAGGGAAATCTGTTCTTAGGAACCATTGCGTCAATTATTTGATAGAAACTGCATTAATTTTTTTTTATAAATCTCAAACATAACCGGGAATAGAATCTGGTTAAAATTGCGCAAGTAATCACATGTCGTATAGTAACGTTCTTTACACCGGTTTTGACCGGGTTATGACTGTATGCAATGATGTATGAGATTTATAAAAAAAAAACAGTTTTTACTAGATCTAAAATCGACGCCATGGTTTCTAAGAACAGATTTCCCTATACTCGACGCCACGTAGCTTGGCAATAGCGACCAATGACTCCTCCTACCATGAAACTCAATTTCTAATAACGACACTTTTGTTTGTTCCCCGTAACGACCATTTTTACTTTTATTGCTACACCGTGGTAGAGGCTGTCTGGGCGTGGAGGGAGCGGACCCGCTACCACGGTGTAGCAATTAAAGTAAAAATGGTCGTTAAGGGGAACAAAAAAAAGTGTCGTCATTAGAAATTGAGTTTCATGGTAGGAGGAGTCATTGGTCGCTATTGCCAAGCTACGTGGCGTCGAGTATATATCTGAGTGGCACTGCCGAGCCGCCGGTTGGTTCGGGTCTTCGGATTGCCACACCGAGTAAGGCGCTCTATGTGTCGCGCTTGCATCACTCCGCCGTGGCTGATGATGTGGTGGAGTACGTTCGCCGGAAGTACGTTTGCAGTCCCGGCAATACGTGCACTTCAGCTCGTTTGTGGTGCACGTGCCGCGGCCGCTGCAGAGCACCATCGCAAGAGCAGACGTCTGGCCGAAGGGTGTTGTGTTTCGGCGGTTTCGGGGCAATCTGCCGAATCCTGCGCCAGATCAGATGACGCAACGGAGCCACGCAGTTACGTCGCCTACATCAAACTAGATTTAAGCTTTTCTAAAATGTAATTTTGTAGTTCACAGTGCCTTGGTTTAAATACTGTAATACTGTGTAACTAATTTTAATAAATAAATGTCTTTTAGTTGTGACTTCTCCCTACTGACCCATTTGGATTGATCACCCGATATAACTATCTTTAAAGGAAGAAAAAAGCTCTCGTGAGTCTAATAATATTGAGTCTCGAATAATTGTGCCTGGGTCATAGATTTTATTTGTATTTAAGATGTATTTATCTAGATTATCTATATGACGAACCTACCAGAGCTTACTGTGGGACCTATTGGTGCGAGGTTGTCCGATTTATTATAAATCTGGAGTAGTAGGGCCTCGTGCAGAGTCCGTCCGGATTGTTACTACCGTCTTGCCTACTAACCCACCGCCAAACAGCAATGTTCGCATTGTTGTGTTCCGGTGTGGGGGTAAGATAGCCGGTGAAATTACTAGCATAATAGAGGCATTCTATCTTCGTCCTCCGGGTAGGCAAACACTTGTGACTCCTCTGGTGTTGCAGGTGTTTATGGGCGACGGTAATCGCTTTCCATCAGGCGATTCGTTTGCTCGTTTGCCCCCTATGACATAAAAAAAAAACACTTCGTATCACAATGCCGTTTGTCTCGAATGACCTTACTGAAACTATCTAGAACTTACGACTAAAAACTTAAAAGCAGAGATTACGACTAGATTGGTTTGTGTGAGGTTGTCCGATATATATTTTTATTTTATTCTTAGACATATTAAAAAATGTTCATACGAAACAGGGCTTACGATGTAGAAGTCGAATATCGACCGTCATATTTCGCATCGGTTCGCGATTCATCATGAGAGCTGATCAGTCAGACAGGGCGACTGATAGGTGCTCCTGATGATGAATCGTGAACCGATTATAAACTATCGAGCGACATTCGACTTCTGCTACGTTCTAATATGTCAGACTCACGGGAGCTTTTTTGTAAAATCTGTGCACGCTGTGACTACAAACAAATTGGAAGGCGGAGATAGTGGTGTCACGTATGGGACATGTCTTGCTATTACGCTTAATCTACCTCAATACAGCATGGCACGACTATTTAGGAGAATGGCAATTAATAAAATAAATAATAAAATGAAATAAATCTGTGGCTCTAGTGAAAAGGGGTTAAAGTGCACTTATGACCTTTTTGCGTTATATACACCAAAATTCACAAAAAAAAAATTGCGCATCTTTTGGTGTAATCGGAGCTAAGTTATCTTTTAAAATGACAAAGTTAGGATTGTGCCAAATGGTACATCTGGTGAATTATGTCGTGAAATATGGTGCAACTAAAGTTAACAATGAACAATTTGGAGTTTTGTTTGTGGAGAACGATTTAAGTTCATTTGTCTCTTTTGACGCATCCTGTGTTAAACGATCAATGTTTACTTATACCTTTTTACTAAACAAGATTACATACCTTATAGAATATAAATCGACTTTAATCTGTATTCACGACTTAATGTTAAACATTACTGATATAAGTCGAATTGTATCTTTTAATAAATCTGGTATTTAATGATCAATGTTTACTTGTACCGATTTGCACGAGCAATTTACCCATAATTCATAATAATAAATCGAAATTAATCCATAGTCACGAATAATTATTTAGTATTTATTGGTGTATATTGACTTATACTGGTGAGATATATCATTCTACACCACGATTATTACTTGTATCAAAAAGTTCTTTTTATAAAGTCTCTTCGCTGTGGTTTATTTTAAGTACACTTGAGTCTAATCGATCATCCTATTATAAAATTTGGGTCACCAGTATGTAGAATGACCTACAGTAGTGATGTAGGCATTTTTTTACAAGTTATTGTACTTGCAAAGTACCTATGTAACTATGTTTGTTCGGGTGGGATCTTGCACTTAAATTTTGAAGCAGAATATTTGCAACCGATTGAGCTAAAATCTTTCCCAAGTACCTACTTACCTACTTAACATGACAATACAATAATATGGTACTATGGGGCTGGTCTGATGATGAAGCTACCCCTAGGATTAAAAGTATTTTTTTAGTTTGTTACACAGAATGGCAGGCCGATCTTGAATCGATCGAATGCTCAAACTTGTTGAGGAGAAAGGTGGCAACAATTTCGTCGACTCTATTAGCACTCCAGAAAAAGGCAGATCATAGTGCTTACTGATTCTGACTCAGAAAAATTACAAGAAACGAAAGAAACCGGAACGGCAGAAGAGGCAGAGCAACTTTCGTTTTGGGACAAAGTTGGTCAAGGACGAAAAGGACAGCCTAGAAAAAGTGAGAAAGAGAGAATAAACATAGGGAGGAAAGGAAAAAGAGGAGACATTTTGGTAAATAGTATGAAAGCAAAAAAAATAAAGAGAGTTTAAGAT
This sequence comes from Apotomis turbidana, assembly GCA_905147355.2. Lineage (NCBI taxonomy): Eukaryota > Metazoa > Arthropoda > Insecta > Lepidoptera > Tortricidae > Apotomis > Apotomis turbidana. The sequence continues at coordinate 3,753,406 of LR990307.1, read as the reverse complement.
GCTAGGAAATTGTAAAATGAAATGCGAAATAAATATACAAGAACAACTCAGAAAAAAATATTTGAGAGTTAATTGGGCTTTAGGAGAATGTAACAAAAGGGTTCAGTTCATTGCTAGGTAATTTAATGGACGCAACAACAAAGAATACACATTTAAATAAAACAATTTAAACGGATTATATCGCGTATATTAATTATTTGAGCCTCCCTGACGTTTCAGTACCTTTACAGATACCGTTGTCAAAGGTTGACTGAGAAAAACACAATTTTTCTCTGTCAAAGTTACATTTGTGCAAACTAATAATTAATATACGCGATATAATCCGTTTAAATTGTTTTATTTAAATGTGTGACAGTCGCGGAAACCGAAGAAAGTATTAAAGAATAGACAGTTTGCAAATTATTTAAAAATAAAGACAGAGTGTCATCGCATTTGCAGAGGCTGCTAATGCGATAACCATTTGACGAAACATCAAAGTTTGTTCAAGGAGTAACTGACAAACTTAAAATCAGTGAAGAACTTGTCCTAGATTCAGCGAGATGGATTATGCTGAGTACCACAAAAATAAGTAAAAGTTGATTGAAAGCCGTCGAGAAACATATTTCATTATTTCCTGTATATGAAAGACTTAACAGCGGTCCAATACGGATATGGGTAAAAAACAGTTTAGATCTCTTACGAAAATTTGTTATGTTCTGGGGATGTGGTAGATTCCTATCCTTTGGCGCCAACAGAGTACAGGCAAGAATTGATTTTATAAAAGAATTGAAATTATACAAGCTGACACCCAAAATGTGATACATGTTATTTTCCGTGTCTTAATATTCACAATTGCGATCAAATTTTAATATTAAGGTCTCATACGTAGTTTTTGTAATTGTAATTTAACTGGAAAGACTAAATTTTGTACTTATCTCGTTTTAGGTATCTTCTTGTATCGCTTAATATGTTATTCTATTAGACGATTGATTGAGGAAAGTCCAAATTTAGTTAAAAACTATGTGAATTGTTTTATATGCTAATGTTGACTTTTTCGGTCATTTTTGTAATAATGAATCAATAAAAATAAAGATCTTTTATTGCCACTGCACCGCAAAAAATGGATATAACTTTTAAAAAACCATTGGTAAAAGTGTGTTTGTATTACAATACACCTAAATTAAGTGCGTGCAAAAAGGTAAAAGTTTATTTTCTTAGGATTATGTCTGAAATAAAGCTCTTAAATGATAGGTTTCGTTTAGTCAGGTATTTCTTATTTAGGGTGTTCATGTATTTTTCCTTTATAAAAGGAGATAACTTCAAATAAACCGAACAGCATGTCCATTTTCACTTTCTAAAATAAGGGTGAAAATTGGTATAAGTTCAGTTATATTCCCGAATAGTGTAAATATTATGGGTGAAAAAGGGTATAAAGTCAGTTATGTCCTTACGAACACTTTTTGGCACGGATATAAGTCACATTTTTTTTTAACCGTTAACTTTGGAGAAGTAAGAATATTACCCCGCGAAAGAGGATTTTTTAAGTGTTAAAACTGCATTTAAAGTTTATTTGTAAGTATAGCGGTTGAAGTACAGTGATCAAAAGTCTGAATAAATTTAAGCCGCAACGGTTTTTTGAGTCTCCTGTAAAGTAGTGTTTTTCGAGTTTAACCCCTTTTCACTAGAGCCACAGAAATATTAAGGGACAATCATACACAAATCGACCTAGTCCCAAACTAAGCAAAGCTTGTTCTATGGGTACTAGACGACGATATACATAATATGTAATAGATAATAAATAAAATAATAAATAAATAAATATCGGACAACCTCACACAAATCGATCTAGTCCCAAATTAAGCTCAAGAAGGCTTGTGTTATGGGTACTAGACGACGATATACGTACTTTTATAGATAAATATATACTTAAATACATAGAACAACCATGACCCAAGCACAAATATTCGAGTTCATCACACAAATATTTGCCCCGGCCGGGATTCGAACCCGGGATCGCCGGATCCGAGCCAAACGCGTCGTCAAAAAAACAATTTATTGTCAATTATTGATTGTTGATTAATGATAGTGTTGATAATTAGGTATGTTATTGTCAATTACGGATGTTTGGATTGTGTTACTAATTTTCATTAACGATGAGTACTTTAATTATTAACTAATATTGTAGTTATACGACGCGTTTGGCTCGGTTTGTAGACACCTGCCTACTGAGTCGGCGGTCCCGGGTTCGAATCCCGGCCGGGGCAAATATTTGTGCAAAATATTTGTTCTTGGGTCATGGATGTTATCTATATATGTATTTATATATTATGTATATCGTCGTCTAGTACCCATAGTACAAGCTTTGCTTAGTTTGGGACTAGGTCGATTTGTGTATGATTGTCCCTTAATATTTATTTATTTATTTATTTATTTACACACGGTTAATCTTTTTAATCGTCTCGTTCGAAGTTTCAAACAATCCAAAAAGAGGTTCTCAATTCGGTTGTATTTTTTCAAATGTTTGTTACGTCGGAACTCAGTCATTTAAGAACTGTTTTCGGGTAGGGTAAAAAACGGGACCCTATTACTGTAAGACCCGCTGTCCTTCTGTCTGTCTGTCTGTCTGTCTGTCTGTCTGTGTCTCATGAACCGTCGTATCATTTCTGTTGTCTATATAACAACAAATACTAAAAACATTACAAAATACTTACATATTTCAGTGGGGCTTTGCACCTCATCAATGTCATCAAATACATAAAAATAAATAAATAAATTTATAAATAAATAAATAAATTTTAGTGTGCATTTTGACATTATTATGCCGGTAATTAAATTGTACCTACTGCCACTGAACTGGATAATTCACTATAAATTTGAATAATGTAGGTATTATGATTATGTAAATAATATTACAAAAGAAGTATGAATTAATTCACAATAAATTACCTACTAAAATAAAGAATGAAGATAGATTGCTACTAATTATACCCTACCATGCCCATACGCGTATATGCACCTAACCTACTGCAATAAATTGATAAAAAAATGTACCCCCATGGCAGGATTCCAAAATGAAGAAGCCTAGCTTATTCCTTTTAAAATCTATTTTTCTTTAATATTATGACAAATATATTGGTAATTACAACCAACTTTTTGAAGTGAATAATACTTTTGTCTGAGTTCTAGTAGTAACATAGCTATTGCATGCTTTCATTACGTGCAGTCTAAAATAAGATGAAAAAAAAAACAGTTTGCTGTGTTTTCTTTTTTTTATCAATTTAGAGTAGTTTTTGAAACAGCGCTTATCAATGTAAAATTCATACTGTACCTAGGTTGCAAATGCATAACAATAATAATAAATCGCAACAGTCCTGATATAAGTTCTAACATTAATAATAGGTACTTATGTTAAGAATCGTGTTTGATCAATATGATCAGAGAGAAAAAGTCTAAGACAATCAGCATTTTTTAAGCACAAGGAGTCTTAAGTAAGCCCCTGAGTTCCTGGCAGTATCTCCAAAGCAAAGCGCTTGCTTTTTTTGAAATGACTTAGGTACAATATCAAAAACAGCCACAACTTATTTTGACGTTCAAAAACCCGATTGATTCAACACAAGATTAACCGTATATTAACAAAAGCGTTTCAACATCCAACCCTGAGAGCCGTCCATCTTGGTCGCTCCCTACCGCCGGCCATTGCATAAAATGGCGGGAATTTCAAAATCAGAACTCAGTCGCTCGACCGACGCGGAGCTGTCAGAACAGGAAAAGCGCGCGTATTTTTTTTCATCGCCCTCGTAAGGTGCAACCATGAAGGTTTTCGTAGTATTCGCCGTTCTCGCTCTGGCGTTTGCCGAAGACAAGGAAGAGGAGAGGCCGAAGACTTTCAGGAGACTCATTCCGGCTGATGTCTTGAGAGGTCAGTGGCTTTTGAAAGGGAGTTTATAGGAAGTTATAAATGACGTATGCAGTAAATCATATTCAGGTTCGTTTATAGTTATGATTTATATGGAAAAAGTGGCGTGATTTATATGAGCAGTATGTTATGTTTCGGAATTTCAAAACCGGAAAATGGTGCAATAGAGAGGTTATACGAAGTCATTAAATAAAACATTATAACGTAAGTAAAATTGGCAATAATAACCGAACCATATATAATATACGTTATATCGATGTTAAAATTAGTCTATATCCCTGTTGATGAAGGAATTCGCCTCCCGATAAAAACAAGTCTAAAATAATGAAAAATTGAATATTATTTAAAACAGTCTCCCAAGACCAAAAATCTCCAATTTAAGTAAGGCAACAATTTAACATTCTGATCTTGCAATGTTTTAATATTTGAATTTCGAAAACTTTGTTTAAAAAATACAGTATTTTGTTTCTGAAATAAAACAAATTTAAGGGTTCATTTTCATTAATTATTACTGATATAATACTGCGATGAAAATAGATTAAATAACACTTTTATTTTATCGAAGATCTACTTTCTGACTGATAAGATAACCTTAATACGTACATTGATACTGTAGGACCATTTTGAAAATTGTATGCTTGCACAGAAAAACTCATACAGAATATTCTAGCCAAAAATGGCAAAAGGCCCTTTTATAAAAACTTTAAAAAAAATGGGCTGTAGACGGAATGGTAGTTTAGCGAATAATGTCGCCGTTCTCAAACGTGGTGCCGTATCGCTAGGGTCCTAATATTACGTCTCTACCTATTTTCTTTGTTTGTTACTATTATTTGTGTACTGATCGCGTTGAGTCTATGAAACATAATTTTCTGCTTATGTGAAACATAACAACCGTGGAAGTGTCAAGCTTTTTTTTTAACTACTGTTAAAAAAAATGGGAGCTCGATAGACGATCACAAATCATTGACCATCATGAACAATACAAGCATGCTTGCCTCCATTGTGATATGCTCTAAATGACTATCAGAGCTTGAAAAGAATCACTGGGCAAACAATTACTCAATTGGTTTACACTATCTATTCCCGTATTATTTGTATTAGTATTTATTAATTAAAATATACGTACCACTTATAGACTAATTCAACACGTGATAAGTATACAGAAAAAAAACGAAATGCACAGAAATATACAATGTTTACAATTTTTAACACACAGTATAGGTCGTTATAAATAAATAATTAATCCTTAGTAAACATTTTTTTTTAGTTTGTATGATTTTGGCAAACGTATTGACAAAAAAAAAACATAAAAACGTAGCGTTCAAACTAGGTTAGTCCAATATATGTATGGTTAGGAAACGTTAATCTTAAGTATATGTTATTTTGTTGGAAGTGCGTTAGCTATATACTTGGTTCATCAATTCTTATATTGTGAAAAACAATAAGCATGTGAAAAATTGCTTGAAACACGTTTAAAAATTTAAAAAAGTCCAGGCGTCACAAACAGTCAAGAAGTGATAAAATTCGAAGATTTGCTGACTTTGCTTTCTGCCGACGAGAAAACCATTCAAAAGTTTAAACTCTTCCCACTGTTTAAATCTTTGTATTTATAATACTAACTGCACCGCGCGGCGTTACCTGGTCATTTCACGGGAACACTAAATTTCTTCGGGATAAAAAGTAGCCTATGTGTTAATACAGGGTGTCAGCTACCTCCATACAGAAATTTATCAAAATTCGTCCAGCCGTTTGAGCGTGAAGAAGTAACAAACATACAAACACATAAACTTTCGCCTTTATAATATTAATTTAAAACAATCACCCTCCTTCGCGCAGTCGGATAACATGAATCAGTTATGTTTTAACAAAAGAAAGTATTGCTTATGTCAGTTTTACATAATTGAGAGAGCATCGTCCTATTACATAGTTCGCGTGTTATCGCGACGATAAAAAAACGATAGTTGGACAGTTGTTATTACTGGCTTTTACCTGAATTACTATCTACTAATAAATCTGTCAGGTCTGTCTGTGCATGATAAACTATATATATCCAGGATGATTAATCGAAATGGGTCAGTAGGAAGATAGTTAATCAGAAACTATAAGGGATAGGGAAATCTGTTCTTAGGAACCTTGGCGACACGGTTGGCGCAGTGGTAACGCTGCCTACTATGCCGACGGACCTGGGTTCGAATCCCGGTAAGGGCAAATTTTTGTGTGATGAACTCGAAATATTTGTGTCATGGATGTTATTTGTATTTAAGTATGTATTTATCTATAAGTATAAGTATGTTTATCGTCGTCTAGCCTACTAGAGCTTACTATGGAACTAGATTGATATTTGCGAGGTTGTCCGATATTTGTTTATTTATTTATGGCGTCAATTTTAGGTTTAATAAATTAATCTGTATTACTATACACTGTGTTTACTTTTTTAAATCTCATACAATCCCATAAAATCACAGTAAATACAACCATGCGATTACTAACAGAATTTTGATCAGGTTCGATTCCCGGTTATGTATGAGAGAAAACAAAAATGAATTCCATTTTTATTATTAGGTACATCTAAAATCGGCCCCATGGTTCTTAAGAACAGGTTACGCTATCTCTCATAGATTCTGACTTCTCCATGCTGACCCATTTGGATTGATCACCCTGTATAATCCTAGTTTTTTTGAAGATTATGGTAGTTTTATGACTTCATAAATAATTACAGGTACGGTGGGGGTACTCATCGTTTCATTCCGTTGTGCGACAAAAATTAACGACACAATAATGAACCTCGAGACAGTACCTTAAGGTACATTATTCGATGGCTAATTTGTCGCCGTACAATGGAAAAATTTATAAAAAAATTAATTAAATGAGTTAAGGCAGCTAACTTTTTGGTCTTCACCCTAATAGGAATGTAAAGTATATCTGTTTAATTTGTTGTAGTGTTTATTTACACAAAATATTATTTTGCTCGGGAAATAACCTTTGGCAAGTTATGGTGAGTTGATTGAGCAAGGGTTTTTCCGATTTGCTTGGTTTTGCGGTCAATATGACGTCATTGACGATAATTATTGCTATTGGACTATAATCAGGACTGTAAAGAACCTTTGTACGTGATAATTATCACTTACACATACCTATATTTTGTAGGTATAGCTTAATGTTTAGGCTAAGCGTAAGCATTGAGTTTGCCATTCAGAAAATATTCAAAACTAGCCGGAGATACCATATTTTTGGGGATAAAAAGTAGCCTATGTGTTGGGTGCGTCCCATGAGATATAACTACATAAAATATAATTTCATATTAATAACGTTCACAAGATATAATAAACTTTTGCTATAACATCAAAATCAATATTTTTATTAGGAATAACGGTCAATTAGCATAATACTCATGTTGTAGAATATTTTTTTATATAACACTCAAATACTCTAAATTCAGTTGATATAACATACATAACCTATATCCATCATAGTATATAATTTCTTTTAGTATAATGATTAGAAAATATAATAGCGTATGATATACTAAATAGGTTACAACTGCTACCCCTATGCCCATAAAATGGAACATGGGTCAAAAACCGATAACTGTAGGTTAGGTTAGGTTTGTTTTATGACCATGGATAGCGGAGCGAGCAAAGCGAGCGGAGCGTCAAAATGCTTGCTTGCATGGAGGTACCTACATTAAAATTTAACAGCGAACTATTGCATTCGATATACGTATGTTCACAATTGATAATGGCTGATGAAATTCTGGCAAGTAAGAGTATACCGTTTGGAAGAACTGTGATAAAATAGAATATGGGTCAAAAACCGAAAACTGTAGGTTAGGTTAGGTTTGTTTTATGACCATGGATAGCGGAGCGTCAAAATGCTTCCTTGCATGGAGGTATATTAAAATTTAACAGCGAACTATTGCATAAGTATGTACACAATTTATAATGGCAGATGAAATTCTGGCGAATACGAGTATACCGTTTGGAAGAACTGCGACAAAATGGAATATGGGTCAAAAACCGAAAACTGTAGGTTAGGTTAGGTTTGTTTTATGACCATGGATAGCGGAGCGAGCGAAGCGAGCGGAGCGTTAAAATGCTTGCTTGCATGGAGGTACATATATTAAAATTTTACAGCGAACTATTGCATAAGTATGTACACAATTGATGTGCAGGCGGTTATTCTATACGAGCATTATGCATTTTGGTGTTAGATGTAAGTATTGAGTAATATACATTATAAATCTGAGATATTATGAACGTTATACGTTATGATCGTTATATACAATGATATTATACTTAAATAACGTTATACTTAACAAAAATAGATATTTTGATGTTATATCCAACGTTCGTTATACACCTTGAACGGTATACGAAACAAGCTTATACAATATGAGCGTATATAATATGAATATTATAGCATAAGTTCTTATATCTTATATTACTTACCCCGATGTGTTAATCCAGGGTGTCAGCTACCTCCATATGATTTTTTATCAAAATTGGTCCAGCGGTTTGAGCGTGACGAAGTAACAAACATACAAACTCACTCACAAACTTTCGCCTTTATAATATTAGTGTGGTATTGGTAAATTGGATAAAACACAGCAATTTTAATTCTTAGTTTTGTATAGTCTGTCAAGATAAAAAAAGGCACTTTGGCACAAGGTACAAATACAAATAACCATGTAAATTAAAGGTAATTTTTCACTTGTGCCAGTTTGACATATTTTGTTTTTAGAATTCCGGATAGACTAGCTATACTTGTAGACTTGTAGTTATAGTTTTTACTGGCATGGCGCACGCCCATATAAAACAAATGACGATCCTACATCACGCTATTAAGATTTTTCCTGAAATCATTAGAGGGCTCCATAGAAAACTGGTTTTCATTACAAATCTAGAATTGTATAACAGTATACTTAGATAATACCTTTGGGTACACGGTGTTAATTTGTCCATCTTATTTCCCGTATTCAGTCTCTCCTATTTCATATTTTTAGGGTTCCGTACCCAAAGGGTAAAAACGGGACCCTATTACTGAGACTTCGCTGTCCGTCCGTCCGTCCGTCCGTCTGTCACCAGGCTGTATCTCAAGAACGGTGATAGCTAGAGGAGACAGTTGAAATTTTCACAGATGATGTATTTCTATTGCCGCTATAACAACAAATACTAAACATAAAATAAAATAAATATTTAAGGGGGGCTCCCATACAACAAACTTGTTATAGATTATGGTACGGAACCCTTCATGCGCGAGTCGGACTCGCACTTGCCCAATTTTTTTATTCTGCTAACTGTTCGCCTTTGTGTGTTAAAACGGTATTTTGATAACAGCTCAAATCAGTTACTCTTTATCAAATATCAAAAACGATCTGTTAACTTGACATTGGCTCAACATTGTAAAGCCAGAAAGAAAAAAAAAATGATCTGTCAGTATGAAGCTTCTATGATGACACAGGCATGTGACGTCATAAACAGCAGTAGTCAAAACACCGTCTTCTTTTTAGTTATTGTACAATTAAAAATGGTATAATGTCCAAAAGTTAGTGATAGTTTATTTGGTTCCGCGTATTTTTTAACGTGTATTTAGTGGTTTCAATGTCACAATTTATATTCACTATTATCAAACACCGTATTGTTATAATAGTATATTAATATTTACCTAGAGCGGCGAATTCGTGAATGATCTTCGGTTTGGGTTATAAATCTTCAAACTGGGAATTACCACCCGCGGTTTATCTAAAGTTTTATGTCTTGTTTTGGCCGGGAAGTGGAATATCCCGTGTAGCGCGTAAATGCATTTTACTGTTTTTGTATACATACTTTTATTTACTTTTGTAACGGATAAAACTGACTTGTTATTACGACGTCAGGATACATCAAATCCGGCCAAAATTCCACTGAAATAGTAAACAATGTGAATATGCATGTCAATCATACTGCAACGGAACTCAAATGCAATATTTAATGCCTCAATTGATAGAGAAATCGTATTCACTGTTAGTTGATTCTGAAAATTATTATACATACACTTCGTTCATTTATAGAATTTACACGAGACGATAAAAAATTAGAAAGCAGTAATAAGTACATATTTTAAAATTATCGTTAAAATTTTATTTTAATGTTCCTACTCAACATTGATTTGTACTATCTATACATCTCCTTTACGTGTACCAGTGTAATTAGTTATAACACAAGTGTATCATGTAATTGTTTTAATTATTATTTACGAAAAAATGACTTACTGTTGAATTTCTTTCGGCTGTATTCTCAACAGCGGTCTCCTCTTGCGAAATGCCGGTACATTCACAATCTGACTTGTAAAAGTGCCCCTGTGGCCTACTTACTGAATAAATTATTTCATTTCATTTCATATGTCTCAGATCGCAGGTTACCTCACCTTCAGGTCGGGCCATAAATAATACTGGGACGAATTACCGCCCGTAGTTTGTGTAAAGTTTTACGCCTTGCCTTGACCAGGAAGAGAGGTTTTTAAAGAACCCATTAGGATAGGTTAGGTTTGTTTTATGATTATTCTGTTTTTTTTTGAAAAAAAAAAAATAGCTTCCGTACAAATGAAAATTTGACGAACGATACAGATCCAGGGTATCAAAAATTAGTGTTTGAGATCAGAACCTTAGGTTCGTTAGGTATTTTCAGATGACCAAATGGCAGACCGCCCTGGAAATAGGAGCCCCGCGAAGCGAGTCTTCGTCGACATAAAGCTGCCAATGCTGCTGAAAATATATGCGACTGAAACAATAATTTACTGGTAAAATAAGCGTAAAAAGACGCGAACATTTATAAAACGCTCCATCAAAAATTGCTATATATAAAACAAGACGAATAATTAATTTTGCGATTACCCGAACCTGACTTGCTCTTGACCGGTTTCGGAAGTCATCGAACTGGTTACTGAACGATGACCTCAAACATTAATTATGTTTTGACTTTTTAATTTTTTGCTCCTCGTATAAGGAAACTTGTGGGTATCGTATGCAGTTGACATTTCCGACAGTAAAATTATCTTAACCCTTATGCATGATGATATACATTTACATATTACTGAAATGACACCGTCCCGAAATCTCAAACTGACGTGGATTTCATTTCTAATTACGCCATTTCAGAAATAAAACGACCTAGTGTACTTGTATGCATGCATGCATTTAAGGGTTAAAAAACTAAACAAACTCGTGTAAGTGGTCATTTGCATGGAGCCTTTTAAGCGCTCCGTAGGAAAGTTGAACTGACGGTCATTTCTGACATTTAGAGCAGTCTAAGTCTAGTTAGTCCCATATAGACATTTGATCACAATATTTTTTTATATCGATTGTCATTCTCATAAAAAAAATTCGTCATGCTTATAGTTTAATATCGCGGTTACCTAACTTACCATTTTGTTTCGTTAATGAATTTCACAATTTTATCAATGTAGGATGTGCTGTTCTAAAAGCTCTCTGATTCGAATCATTACGTCAATATAATTGATAACCGTGCCCCGGGGTTTCAGATGCACGAATGATTTAACACTCGGCCGACGGTAGACGTCAAATCAATAGTGCACCTAAAACCACGGGGTATGTTGATACAACTTTTTAATACACTACCGACGAATTTGTATGACAACTGGGCAAATAGAATTTATTTACTGAAGTCAGTTTATTTAGTGTTCAGCGGTTATTTCCTAGTATGTAACACGAGTCCGTCTTTATTTTCCCTTGCGGATAACTTTGCTCACAAGTCAAATAAGCTTGAATTGTACGAATTATTCCAGTAACAAATATTTAAAAATATTTTTTAACCTGTTAGAATTTATATTTGAGACAGTAGAGGACAAATAACTCTCAAGGGCAAAGTTGGACAGTTTCACATATTTAAAGCCGCTCATCATAACTCCGATCTTAGCCCATTATTGACATGGATGTGCAACGCATAAACCTTGTCGTAATGACGGATGTTGGCACATTCTGCGGAAAGGGTAATCAAATTGCGACTTCGGATCCGGACTGATGCAATGTTCCTTAAATATCAGATTGTGAATGATTGTGCCATAAAAACGTTACTAGCTGGTCAGTAATCAGTTACTTTGTTTACACGGGATTATACTGAAGAAGGCATCTACTGCGGTATAAAAGTCTCCCGCAGGATTTTGTACTACGATCGGCCTTCCTTCATCCACCGGCTACATTTCGTTCGAGTCTTTCCACACTGTATCTTCCGGTATGCGGTCGCTGCTCAAGAATCTTTCTGTCCCAACGGCCACTTGCCTACTACCGCTTAAATCTGCCAAGTCCTCAAATCAGTAAGGAAACTCCGAGCGAAGCTAGCTCTTTTCCTCTTCGATAATTTCATGGTACAACAAATGTCTATAACTTTAAGATTCACAAATAACGGTGTAAAAACTAGATTGCATATACAATGTCTAAAACAAGTAAATTAATTCTAATAGCATGCATGGAACGAGTTCCATTAGCAATGTAGTGCAGATTATCATTTATAATAACAGGTTTATGATTGATGCACTGATTCAGACAGTTAACTTAGTGATTATATCGATGTGGGGAATCCAGTTTTGATTATATCCCGTTTAGAGTTAGTCATTCAGTTTTTATAACTTATAACACCAGCTTCGCGGTGAAAAATAATACTTAAATATATCTCGCCATTAATTTGACAGAACTTTGCGACATCTTCAATTTATTAATAACTCTGTTTTATTACAACCTTGTATCAGAAATATATATTTTAAACAGGTAGATTTAAGATCATTTAAACTTTAGTCATATGTCTCCTTTAAAATTTTTAGCAAAGTAGAAAATAGGCCTCTCGATAAAAAAAAATGACAAAAAATATCGGTCAAATAGCGAATATTGCGGAGAGCTCAGGTTGTAAAGGATCTCAGTATCAAACATTGAATTGTTAGTGAGGTTAAAACAGCAGTTTTAACCCCTAGGGCAATAAGGTAATCCCTTTACGGCAAGGCCTCGGAATAGCCCTTTAACGTGCGATGATTGATAATTGGATACGATTCAAGACGAAGAGTTAACGTTTGGCACATATTTATTCATTAACAAATATAGATAAAGAGGATAACTAAACACAATAATTCAAAACAATTCAATTTAATATTTTCACACCCTTGATACAATACAGAGACATATTATATAATAATGCGCAAGAGTTATAACACTAATCGTTTAACCCTTTTCTTGGCAAAATAAATGACAAGTCCGCATTGCAAGCTTCCTTGTTAACGAATAATAAAAAATAATAAAAAATTGGGCAAGTGCGAGCCCGACTCGCGCATGAAGGGTTCCGTACCTATACATATATATAATCTATAACAAGTTTGTTGTATGGGAGCCCCCCTTAAATATTTATTTTATTTTTAGTATTTGTTGTTATAGCGGCAATAGAAATACATCATCTGTGAAAATTTCAACTGTCTAGCTATCACCGTTGTTGAGATACAGCCTGGTGACAGACGGACGGACGGACGGATAGCGAAGTCTCAGTAATAGGGTCCCGTTTTTACCCTTTGGGTACGGAACCCTAAAAAAGAAGATTAATTGCCATTGCCAAGATGTATCATAAATTGAAAAGATGGGTACTGTCCTATCCAGAAATGTGATATTTCAGATGCATTGTTATATTACCAATGGTAAAACTTATACATTCTCTTCTCCCTTTGCATGAAATCGAAAGCAAGTTCTAGTAACAATAAAACACTGTTTATGGAACACTTAGCGACGTGCTAAAAACGCCTTTAGCATTCAAAGTGAATGTACAGACCTTGGAAGCTTCTAGAACGCCACTCTATATACATTATTAATTTAGCGCAGCTAACAGCAGAACTTTATAAGGTCAAACCATCTAAGTACGGAATAGTACCACGGCTTTTTTGGTGTTACCAGCATCGGTTTCAGTTGTCGCTATTCGACCATCAATTATAAATCTTTCACCATCTTTACCCCGTCTCTTCTTCGAAAATTTATTCCGTGAATCGTTTTGGCAATTTTGACAATAAGTATATTAAGTATTGCTCATTTGCTTGAAAATTGCTAGTATCCCAGACTTCAAAAACATACAGAGTTATAAAAAAGAAACCAATTCAACAAGACGAAATCGGATATCCGAGTACAATAAAAACACCGAAATTAGTTAAACCTAGTTGTGCAACAGATTATCACCAAACTTTTATAGGACTTATTGAAAGATGCCTCCTTTCGAAAAAGAAAAATCCAAATCGATTCATCAATAACGGACTTAAAACTATATAATCTTGATAAACACCCCTTTTGAAATCGGCTGAATTAAGTCCAAAAACCTAGTATGATACAATTTTTTGTAAAATATCTTCAACTTCTAGATATGTGGTCTTTACAAGAATAGCTAATGTTAGTCAAGTAACCTTGATAAACTTTTTTTAAGCAATAACTTTATAATGAACCAACTGTTATTTATATACCAGCAGGTGACATTTATCTATCTCTCAATTGATTTAACATTCAATTGTCATTTTCTAAGGTATTGAAATCAGAGCATTTCCTGGTGTCCTTAAGAATATAAAAGTGGCTTAATTATACGGTGACAAGATAATAAGTGTGAGTCAGCTTGCATTTACATTCAACTTGCAAAAACCACACCCAACACAGTATGTTTAATGATACTAGAAGTTTCCTCGTCCGCGTAATACTTCTTTTTTTAACGTAATCGAGTTTTTTACTTCTATCTTTTCATAACCACTGGAATTCTTAATTTGTCAATCATCCCTGTAATATATATGGGTAAAATCAGTCAAGCTATTTCGTTGTGATAAGGTATCACTTACGCAATCCGTTCATTTTTTAAAACTTAATTGTATAGAAAAAATATTAAGGGGTCCTTAGACAAACGCCCGTCTATTGTTTATTTTTGTGTTGGTATTTCTATCTTGTCAAGATATTTTATTCCTTCAGCTCAAAATAAGCGCTGATTGCACTTTCATGGAGAAAAATAATGATTCGTGTAGTGTTTGTTTCTGTTCAAGAACGTGTTTTTTGTTACTGTCCACGAACGAGTTACCTGTACAATAGGCTAGTAGACCCAGTTTTGAAATATATTTGAAATGGTTAATAATGATCTTACTAGCTCTAAAAAAAATGTCTTGTATTTTTGTGAAAGCTAGAAAGCTAAATTTTATCAATTGAAAATTAGTAATTTCATGAACAGTCAAAAACGCCGTCCACCATTTTTGCCTTTTGCTAATCTGTGGCGTGACGTTAAATTACCTGTAAATATTCGGAATTCGACCGTCGTATAGTGCCATTCCGCTCACTCCAATATACTTTGAGAGGAGATCGAGAGCGACGACACTATTCGAAGTCGTCAAAGTAGACTTTCAGTTTTGTTTACATGCACAATGACATCACTATTAGAAGCGAAAATGGCGGATAGCGTTTTAAGCATTTCAAAATACAGACTAAAAACCATATTTTCAAATTAAATTTTTTCGGCCATCTTTCACTTTTATGAATTGAATAATATATAATACTTAGGTTTCCTTTGCTAAATACTATACGGAATAAACATTAGTATATTACAATTTGACATGAGTCAACTAGCCTATTATGGCTGAATTTATAATGAGCGTTTATGCAATTTGACATAGGTATATGAATTCAGCAATAAATTAGATCGCGATAACCTTTTGAAAGGGGTGCATTACGCAAACGCATTACAAAATGGCGGATTATCGGCTGGCCCAGATTCCGGCGATCTAGACGGGCGCAGGAGTGGCTACTTTCACTATGCCTAAAGAATAGATAGACACAGATCCTCCACTCTAGTTATCCACGCCGTAACCGACGGTAACCTAATTACAGGCGTGAATCCTAACTAGCCACAACTTAACAGCGACTCTTTACTGCACACCTCAAATATACAAGGAACTAGCTACTAAACATGAGAGATATACAGTAAAATAATAAACAGAGGTCAACGATAGGCGGATGTTATGGCAGACAATTTCGGTAGCGGAGGATTAAGAGAAGCCAAATTTATTCTTAAACACCCGATCACAACTATCTAGAGTATCTAATGTAAGTTTCTTTTAAGCAAAAAATACATCCCGAACGCGTATGCGACAATATTAGATACGGCAACGCAATCGAGACGGTTTATTGCATCGGAAACAATCTCTCGAGGCTCAACCGATTACGTATTGGGGACATTATTCGAGTGATTTGATCGTCCTACTTTTGTGAACACATTTTTATCGAAGTGTTTGTGCATTTGTGTAGTATTTAAAGCTCTTGTTTGGTCTCGGAATTGTAATAAATAGTTTAAAACCTAATACTGTTATTTCGACAAAAAATTAATGAAGGCGAGATCATATATATTGAAGACTACGTTCTGCAAGAAGGCCCGAAGAGATACAACTTTGCCCCATTTTTACTTGTCCTAGCAAATGTGTGAAATGCAACGTCTGTGCTTATTTACTCTGCAGCACCTTACGATTTCACTCTCGCTCTTGTTACCGTAACCACTGTTTAACTCCGCTGTTACATAAGCTGTGTCCGCCGGAAAAGAAATAGAAATTAACATTGAATATTACGAAATTCAACTCCATATGTCACAAATAGTCACAGCTGTCTGTATATTGTGTTCCAAACGAACAAAATGTTGTAACAGCCATGATATTTCTATTAACACACGTCATTTTATTTACGTCGAAAAAAAGTTAAGTTTGAAAGAATTTACAATGATGCATGATATAAAAGAAAGTAATCTCAATTGAATCGTCAAGAACCATTGGAAAGACGCGACGGTTAAAATAGGTTCTCCATAAGTTTTAATTGCACTTTTTTATTTTACTATAAAAGGGGTTAGCGTGAAAATGAAAATATTACTTATGTTTATAAGAAATTGATGTACTTTAAGCAAAGCAAGGAAGCAACACATTATCTTAATCGAAATTATAGTACTTAAGAGCTGTTTCCCTAGTTTAAAAATATAGAAATGATTTCTCATTTTAGGACATACATTTTTAACTCTTATAACTTGTCAAAACGCAATATTATTTCGACAAACAAATTGAAGAAACTGATATCTAACTATTCTCACCTTGAACTTCCAATAGTAATGACAACGACTAGTGCAATGACCTGATGATGTAAAAAGTCATTTTCTCAATTCGCTTGTTAACTTTGCCCAAAGAGACTGATATGAAAATACTCACCTTTCGTTATATTGGATCTTTGTACAACTTTGCCCATAAAATACTTAATTTTATAATTATTTAGGGGTTATAATCTTCAAATAACAGCGCTTGAAGTAATATAAGCTTATAAAAACAAATTCATAAAAAAAAATATGTTCAGTTTTGTAACAACAAATGTTTAATTGTTTGAAAAAAGAGCTAATGTGTCTTTTTTACCTTTTTCATGTAAAATGCGCATTTTCAATTTATATGCTCCATTTGCAAACAATGCGAAGAAAAATTAAAATTGTCGTGCTCCCATAAATTTGCACCTTATTTTTTTGCACAACCGGAGAACCTTGTCCACTTGCATCGTTGATGACCCACCGTATAATTTACCAAACGAGTTTAATGTGACAGGGTGTTGTTAGCGTGGACCACTTACGACACGCATTTCAACATGTTACAATAAGTCTAGACGTCAACCTTGGGCTGGTTGTGGCTTACTGGCTACATAAGTAATGAGCTTAGTGCAAAAAGTACAGTCAGCCGATGATAAGAGTAAAAGTAAAGACAATCAGCGACAAATTATAATTATGACTACATTTTATAAACACAAATTATGTTGTATATGCATGGATTAGTACCTTTTTTATAATGGAAAACCTCCGTTATGGAATTTTAATTCGTACAGATACATGATGGTCGTGTGTGCTTTATTAGTAAAAAAAGATTCTAAAAAGTCTGACTCCGAGGATTTCAATCCTATTTGCTTCAGTATGTGTAGTCTTTCTCCTGATAATAAACAATGAATATTAACTTTCGGCACAAACTTGTGGGGTTGTGTACAACCCCAATTACAAATTACCCCAACATTAATCGTAGTTTGGTGAGTAATAATAAGATTACTAATTGTTATTTATTATAAAGTAAAAAAAAGTCGACTTAATACCAAATTATGCTTAAGTAGGGTGTGTGTGCATGTGTTATGATGTACATTGTACAACAATAAACATGGTATCTTACATCCAAGATTATGGAATGAAATACTCGTTCTCATAACATAAATATGTGCCCTTGCCGTAATTCGATCCCTGCAACCACAAAGTAGAGTTTTTGAGCCAACCACATTGTTCACGAACACTCAAACAATACTAATTGAATAACAATGTATTGTATATCATTCGACTTGACCACAAGTGTCACTTTCCCCCAAGCTTTCTATCTGTAGTGTCAGTTTTCTCGTTTAATTGTTAAACAAACGACTACTGGACACCGGATGGCATGTTTACTATTTTGCAGACGTTTTCTAGTGAATATTTTCTTATTACGATATTTATAAGCAGGATGCAAGCGGCGAACATTAATATAGTGTACCACTAGCGAATCCTTGATTCATTACTCTACCTGCCCTTATTAGTTCGCATCTATAACCTCCTACCCTTAATTCACATGAATATCTCCCATTATTAACTCGCATCGCTCTATAAAAATGATACTTTATAGAATCAGTTTCCACCAATGCTACAAAAATGAACGATTCTTAACTACACAGTCTGTTTCATCTCTAATGAACAAAGAAGCCTAATTTATTATGTTTTAAAAAGTAGTTCATCCCAATTTAAACAGTTTTTTTTTATTTCTTTCTCAGATTTCCCGGGAATGTGCTTCGCGTCCACCCGTTGCGCTACCGTCGAGCCCGGTAACACCTGGGATCTCGCGCCCTTCTGCGGCCGCAGCACCTGTGTCGTGAGCGAGGACACGCCCCCGCGTCTGCTCGAGCTGGTCGAGGACTGCGGCCCGCTGCCACTGGCTAACCCCAAGTGCAAGCTGGATACTGGTAAGTACTTAACCTACATGGGTGATGAGGGCAAACTTACTGAACAACAATTCTAAGACTGAAATAGACTTCTCCTAATAAGCTGTGCTTACAGAAAGCCGTATAGATAGATAGCTCACTTTCGTCATTGGAGTTGTTAAGTCATAGGATAAAAGAGGTGAACCATCCATAGAATACTTACTGAGTTGAGGTCATTATTAGTACAACGTCGTGAGCTTCGGTATAGCCAGCGCGCAGTTGTGTCCAATATGGACGTTGACTTTGTCTTTGTCTCTTGCTTCTTCATTGTTAAGATCCTTGAATTTAAAATGCTGTCAACTACGTAACGCGGCTTTTTAGCTGCAGGGACATACAAAATCTCATTTCTTTTAAAATAACGTTTTAATTAGAATTGTTCTCAGAAAAAAATATTCAGTTTATAAATTTATGAAACATGTAATGTCTCATTATTGCGATCTTTAGGTACATTGTTTATTTGAAAGGTTTTTACACCTTAGCGACCTCTATGTGAACAGCGCCCTCACTTGCTTGCTCGTTCACTGCTGTAAAGTGTGTAGTGCGGTAATATGTGAATATTAACGTATTTACATAGAGGTCGCTAAGGTGTTAAAACCTTTCAAATAAACAATGCAAAGATCGCAATAATGAGACATTACATGTTTCATAAATTTATAAAAATAACAGCGCCCTCTATAGCTTGCTCTTTCACTGCTGTAAAGTGGTGCGGTAAAATATGGGTATTAACGTATTCACATAGATGTCGCTAAGGTGTAAAAGCCTTTCAAATAAACAATGCAATATTCAATTTACTTTTAAAATGATAGCATGATCAAAAAAACCTAGAGTTCTAGGACTTTTATTTTCAACTCCAACTTTTCTTTCCAGACAAGACCAACAAGACCGCTCCCTTCCCCGGCTGCTGTCCAATCTTCACCTGCGAAGAAGGTGCCAAGTTGGAGTACCCAGAACTCCCCACTCCGGCACCCGAAGGAGCTGAAGGAGCTGAAGGAGCTGAAAAGAAGAAAGAGGAAGAGAAACCTAAAGCCTAAATCAAATTTAGAAGGCGTATATTGTATTAGTTTACGCCATGAAAGATGGTTGTTGAAGATGAAAGTGGCGCTTTGACTGTAGGGTATTTTGATATTGAGTTTCTCGTCCAGTAGAAAGATGTGTTATTATTGTGGCTCAGTTCAAAGCTATAAGCTAAGTAATAACGATCTGATTCTTGATCGTTTATAATAGAACATATTAAAATGTATGTCAAACAAACGATAATTTTATCAACAGTGTCACTATCATTTTTAACGGGGTGTATTCCTAATCGTGTAGAAAAAATTGGTCTCAAAATCTTATACCAAATTGTAATTGTATATTGTGTTCATGATAGATTGAGACAAAAAGTAACTTTAATAAAAATATGAAAAAATTACGTAAAACGAGTACAGATAAAAAAAAAATCTGACCAATGGAAGAAATGTCTTTTTTGAATCATAGTAAGTCTTTGTTAAGTTTGCATTTGGTTCTAATCTCAAATTATTGATTGACAGGTGCAAACTTGACTCAGCAAATATTTGCATCATTAGACATGTGACCGAAGTGTATCTAATTCAAATAGTTGAAAGTTTCGCGTATTACAAAAAAAGGAATAACTCAATTGTACTCTCTAAGTATTATTAACATTTTGGCTCAATGTACGATGAATTCCGAACAAAATAACTGTTCATTGAAACAGTTTGTTGAGTAATAGAACTAACAATGAACAAATTCGAAATCTACTTCCTATTTCCTGCCTTTTATACTATTTCTAAATAAATCATGATAAGTATGACGAATTGTTCAATGTTCACGTTCCCAGTTTTTTATCGAAGTAACAGCACGATATTTTTTTTGTGATTGTGGACTTTTTAGAAGTTTTTATTTGAATACCTGATTATGAATAGAGTTTGTGATATCGACTAAACAAAGAAAACTTATTCAATAAAAAATACAAAATTTCTAAATGTTTTTGTTTTATTTTACCTTCGGATATACAATGTATGTATGTATTCTAGCTTTAAATAGCAGCTTCCCTTTCATTTTATTCGAAAAACATACAACCTACAATCCTACTAATGAGGGGCCCAATTCGAGAATGCTGTTTGAGATATCTCCAAACGTCAAATCTCCATTAGATAACAGTTATATCGCCATTGAACTGTCATTTAAATGCGATGAGCTTAAAAGTGACATATCTCATCTCAATTTTGGAAATACGAAGGCGAGAATGATTGTCAAAAATGTTATTCATGTATATAAATTTCTGTTTTGAACGAAACGTAACGGACCAATTTCACGTACTATGCGGTCAATTTAAAGTATGCGCCTGTTATTTATGCCGTCACATACAAAGGAAACGAAAATTTTACACGTCCGAATTGACGAAGTTGCGATGTTCTAGCGATATCGCCACTTGTCAAGTAGGCACTAGGGAATGCAATACCCGGTCTTTTTTGTTACCCGGGTATTACCCGACGTTTATTTACAAAACCCGGGTACCCGGGTAATACCCGGACTTGAACAAAAAGTATTAAATATTGAGTTTTATGGTTATTGCGGGTATTTAAGAATGAAAAGCACGTTTGATTACGATTCCAGACTGAATCTTATGGCGCTACTTAGGAAGGAGGTGCAAACTTTTTTCAAATGTCGTTAGTGTCGTAGTGGTACGATTGTCGAGTACCCGGATAAACTAACAGATAGCGCTGAAATTTATACGTTGTGACATGAATAAGCCACTGAGGAAGGATTTTGCCAAATTCACTCTAAGTTTAGACGGTACGGATATCAACAAATTTATAATTGACTAATCGCTGCTACGTTACTGCCTGGTGGCAAAACGGCTCACACAACTTTCAGGAGCCCGATAGATTTGGACAGCGCGGAAACTCCTGTCTGCAACTCAAGTCTAGGATATCAAGAAACTGTGATAAAACCAGAGTTCTACAGGAATGCAGTTTAATCGTCTGGGACGAGTGTACTATGGCACATAAAAAGGCCATAGAAGCCGTAATAAGGATACTCCAAGACTTCAGAAGAACGGCGCGCGCAATGGGTAGCTTTACAATGTCGTTTTGCGGTAACGCATAGTACTCGAGCCGACCCGACCAAGTAAAATGTCTGCCTGAAGAGGTCGGTGTTGTGGCCGAGCGTGCAGAAGCTTCGCCTGGCTGAGAATATACGAGTCCAACAAGGAGGAGGCTCACATGTCCAAGAATTCGCCCGGGTACGGCTTCAGGTTGGAAAAAGACTTCTGGAGAATCTGGAGGAAACCAACGACCTGCTTCGATTACCAGAAACGTTATGCAGGATCTTTCCGTCCGTTGAAGACCTTATATTCGAAACGTATACGGAGACATGAGCCAGATGATGGGACGTGAGATCTCTTCGGTTTGTGAGAGAGCCATACTCACGCCGAAAAATGTACAGGCAGCGGCATTAAATGCGTGGAAATTGGCGGAAATGAAAGGTGAACAAGCAGCATATAATTCCATTAAAACTGTCTTGGATGAAGGCAACGTCACAACATCGCTCGGGGGAGTTCATAAACGCATTGAGCGCTTCAGGACTCCCAGCTCCCAGCACACACACTAACCCTGAAAGTTGGAGTTCCGATCATGCTTCTACGGAATTTGTCACCTCCGAAGTTACAAGTAGTGCAGATGCAGCGAAACCTCATCGAGGCGCAGATTCTGACAGGGTGCGGCGCCGGGCGGATCTGGACAGGACTACAGTCGACTATCATATCCATCTGTTAACTATACTTAAACCTCTGCCTCCGGGGGATAGGGAGGGAAATTAGGGGTGAATTAGCCGCTTAGTGACACAGACCAATTTCCACGCGGGTGGAGCCGCGGGCAAAGCTAGTAAATTACAACGCAGTAAGTTAGGGTTACAGGGTGACAGCCGTAATATAACATTTTATTATAAGTTATTTATGATTTCACTCATTTTTCTTTACATTTCTTATTTCGGGTAAAACCCGGGTTATGAGTTGAAAACCCGGGTTTTAACCCGACTCCAAATGTAGTCGGGTACCCTGGTACCCGGGTTTTCGGGTACCCGGGTTGCATTCCCTAGTAGGCACACGTCAAAAGTGACAGATGGCGATGAAAAGGAGAGATCTCCATTATATCTCTAAAATTGGTCGAATACCCCCGAGGTTTTCATAACGTATTACGTGCTTTATAATTTATCCACGAACGATATGACAGCATCGTGTAGGTACCGTAACGACCGAACGATATGACAGTATGTGTAACAGGAGACCGAAATGTAGAAATTGTTTCTATCGCTTTCACTGTTTGATACAATATAATTTGAAAGAATTTTAGCAGGGGACTGTTAAAAATCAGTTAAAGGTGAAATAATCTAAGGCCTACGTCATCATCAAAATTATCAAGCCATCGGCCTAATGGGATCACAAGATAAGGACAAATTGCAGAGACTCGTATGAGACGCAAAGACTTTTAATCGCTTTTCTCGAATTTTAATGCGCTTGTTGGGCTTTAAAAAGACACCTGAATCGTTTTCGTTTTCGGTGGATTTGCACCGCTCCGCTTTGTCAAAAATATTTGATAATTCAAATTTCTCTGGAGAAATTTACTCAAAACTCTTTCCATGATTTCTTTATCTATAACACAAAACCAACCTTTTATCAAATTGTCAAACGACATCATGCAAAAACCGAAGCATATAAAATTTAATTCAATGCACGAAAGGTTGTGTTTGGTATTTGTACCGTATTTATTAAATTAGTGAAAAAAGTGCACTATATAATATATAAGAAGCATGGATGTAGAACACCATAAATTTAAAACTTTTTTCTTTGCCGTAGTTAGGTAACAGTGTCCTCTACGGCTCTAACCATCTTTGGATCTCCAGCTTTCCCTGTACCAAAATTGGACAGCCGGAGAGCGGACAAAGATGATTTTACCACTGGCGCCCTTACAAATGCATCGCGCTGTTAAGTTTCAGGGTTCGGAAATTCGGATAGATATTTGTCTAAAATTTGGCGGCGGCTTTTTTTGTTCAGTTGTAGGTATAGGCGGCTTTGTTTGACGTTTGAGTGGGATAGCAATAGAATTTTGTCAACTTTAGGTAATTATCTATCCGAATTTTTCGATCCCTGGTGATGACCCCTCCATGCAAAAGTGGTATTTACTTAATAAAATTTTATAAATTATGTACAACATATTTTTGTAACTTATAATAGTATACAAGTATCCTTTAAATTTGGGATTTCACAAGTCCTCGAAGAATTCGGGTCCGTCCTAGAATTTTTTTGAAAATCAGGAGAAATAAAAACACAATTAACTCAATATTTTATATTGGAATAATCTCAATAAATACCGTACGATTGTCAACACTTCTTAATGGGTGTATACCATACATCTAATTAAAAGTTAAACTAAGAAAATTCGTGATAATTTAAAATTTTACAAAATCACTATAGTAGACGTTACATTTCGTCGGTAATTTCTATGCCACGTTATAATTTATCGCGTTACTAACAATATAGATAAATAGATAAAAAAAATCTTTTTTTCAATAGTTTTAATATAGATAAAGAAAATACAATTAGTCTAAAATTAGTAACATTACATCTTTGCCCATTTTTAATAGCTTTGTCCACCAGATAATTACAAACAGCAAAGGCGCACAGTTAGTATACGACAAGGCATTTCTTTAATAAAAATAGAGAATTCATGATGATTTCTACAAAAACTGTCAACTTGGTTTAAAATCTGAAATTTGATTATAAATAAATAATTTAACTACAGATACTAACAGTCAGATAATTTAGGAGCACATACCAGTGTTTTAGGTTTACCCTTTTTCATATTGTAGTAACGCGGTAAATACATGTGACGCAGAATATATAACCATTTATTCACTAGAGGGCAAAATATACTGCAATATGAGTCGTTAGCTATGTTTACCGAAGTGGTGCAAAGTTGCCCATCTTTTCTTGACATATCTGCTGGTTGTCAACGTGGAGTTCGATAATTGCCTTATATGTCGCTGTTACAACACATGTAAAATATCGTTCCCGTAGTGTATACTTAGCTCACCCGACCAGTTCATTGTTTAACGGACAAAGAAACACATACATAGTTTTTTAAAACGTAACAATCTATAAACATGTTATAACTCTCTATAGCTAAACACTGATCTCTTATCGTTACAATTACAATGATATTACATATTTTAAAAAGTTATTATTTTTTTATCTATACGATAAATTAATCAACTATATTGTTAAATCACAATTGTCCTAATAATAACATTTAATTTAATATATTAATATTGCACAAAATAGACATCGACTGCGATTATATATAAGTTTGAGCCGAATTTTCGTGAATACCGAAAATGAGTGTAAGTTTGCCCATTGGATGATAACTTAGTAAATCCCAAAAATTGTCCCTTTTGCAACATAAAAAATATGGATAAACATTTTTTACAACGCGTTTTTTAAGTTAGCATTCAAGAATAAACTAGCCCACATTAACGGTATATATTTTTTTAATCAAATCATTACTAACCATTGTGTACTTTGCGTGAATTAACTAAATTAGGTACTTCAAATTCTTCCTTAACATTTCGCCTTAAAAACATAATTTTGACATCATTTTGTTTAACTTCAGTAAACTCATACGGTTTTATTACATTATTAATGTTTGTTTTAAATACAATCTCAGGTAATGATTTCACTATAAAAAACATGTAAAAATCATTAAAACAATACTCAAGCTTCAACATGGCAGCCTAGTCAGTAAAGGTATAAGTACACTGAAATCTTGAGATACTTATATCCTTATTCACTAGAGCAGTCCTAAAAATCCGGCAGAAGCGTGACCGGTGACGCAACGATTACATTAATGATTACATTGGTCAATCACTTGTGTAATCGCGGTAAAACACTAAACATTGCCGATTACAATCCAGTGATACGCTAGTGAATGATATATCAAAAGCAACATCGATTGCGAGTGCAATGAAAAAACAAAAAGAGTAACATCTCAAAACAAATATTTTTATATAGTGCGCAAAAATATATATTCATCTCTTAATTTAAAACAACATTTCCAGAAAATATGTATTTGAAACGTTCATCAGAAATTAATTTATTGATATGTTCTAAACGTTGTACTAGAAAAGCGTTTTATACATTTTTTTGCTTAAAAAGCATGTAAGGTGTAAATGACATTAGAAAAAAAAACACATTAAACAAATCCAAAACTGTTAAATCCATATACTGTTGAAGATATTACGGTACTTTCAACAGTATTTAAAAAAATAGTTTGAAGCTGTCAAAGTTTTAGTTTAGATATGTAAGAAACATTCTCTATACCAAAGTCCGCAAAAGGGTTTTTTTTCTAATGTCACCCTTAAAAGTTTCATTAAAACCCGTTGATTATGTATTTCAGTTAAAAATAAAGAGGTAGTACGATCGGAAGTTAAAAATATTTCTTTTTTTTAGACTTTATACCTACCTATGAAAACATTGTGATGAGCCATCCACGGCGTTGCATGTTCATCTATTTTTATGTACATTTATAGAATAATTCCTCTCATTTTGACCTTTCTTTTATACTTACAATATTTTTTACTTTTACGCCCCTATTCAATGCAGGATAAATTCGGACATTCCAACTATTGATTGACAGAAAAAACACTCAGAATACAGTACGTAAATAATAGACACATTCATAGATTAAACTATCGATATTTTATCAAACCGACTATACATTTTTCTTGCTTATTTGTATTATTGTAGATATACATGCCACCGTCATAACTAGATAACATATTTTAATCACAAATGTCATTTTCAAACAATTTCAATAAAGGTCCCCAGGAGTGCAAGTGAAATTAAGGCAAAATTAAAACGCAGGGCAAAGTTGAACAGTAATATTTTATGTAAATTTTGTAATTTGAAATTCCCGAATTCATCCCACAGGATATGCCGAAACAAAATGAGGAATTACTAGCTAAGCACTCAGCATCACACTAAATTAACACTATACAAAATACATAGCAAAAATAATTAAAAAGCCTTCCAAGATTCCAAGAGGATTCAACATCTACGCGAAAATACGACAGTAAAAAATATAGTTTTAGCTAGTTTCATATTTAGAAATCTGAATCTGATTTTAACACGCATTATTACGAATAAGTTTTATACATATCGGTTTTGACTACATTACATCGCGTCGCTATTTTATCCACTTTGAGTACCTACTTACTAAATAGTGATTTGAAGAACTTGAAAATTACTGTTATTCATTCGCTAACACAGGGATTCTCGGTGCACGTACGGTGACACTGGCGCCTGATGTCGGCCTTGTGTCAAATCATCCGTGCCCGACCCCGGGTTATGTTCATTCGATAGTAAAATGCTGTTCCGTAGCTGGGCAAAGTTACCAATACTTAGCTTGTCAATAATTGCTTTAAACTCACGATTTTATGAGATTCATACACGTACCTAACAAGGGAATTTGGCAGTATTATGATTTTACCAGTGGTGGGCGAAAAATTGGTTGTCCGAATCAACCAAAAACAAAAGCTACGGTTGTCATATCTAAGTAGCATTTTGTTTTCTTATATAACCTAACAAGTGACGGTTATACAGCCTGGGATAGTGGCCCAACAGCTTTCATATGGCAATAAATGTGCATACGTCATATATATGCATTATATAATGTCAACAGCGGTAAGTCATCAAACTAATTAAAAACATTCTTTACAGGAATACAGCTCAATCCTTCGTTCTTCTTCTGAAATAAATAATGAATCGTATTGAAAAAAACTTGACTTTCATCACTGTGGATTATAATGCAGAAATTACTTGAAATACTTAGTCATGTTTCCATTATGTTTACATCAGTGACATTCATCGACTTTCAACGTCAGTTACCAAAAATTTATCGTTGCCAGTAAAATAAATTAACACCACTAATCATCCGCAATATGACGTCGGCTATAACGCTACTTGTCGGGTCATGGTAAATTGTAAGGAAATTAAAAACAAATTGATCACCAAAAAACTTCTTTAACAATAAATCGTTCTTCCAGTTTTCAAAACATTCCGCCCAAGTAAAACACAGGCTGCGAAAGCACTTATACAGCCGTTACACAGCTGAAATGAGTTATTAGGTGCAGCTTGGGCCTTGTACTATCTTAATCCGGCCCTTGACTTAACTTTCTGAATGTAAGATTGCGACATTTGTACCCTTTTGCGACATTACGTGATGATACCTTCGGATCTGCTTTAAAAAGCTGCAATACGTGGGCTTAATTTTTTTTCACTTTTCCTCCACTTCCCGGCTTCCGTTCTAACGCTAAACGCTCCCGCTAACTTTATTAAGACGGAACATACGGTGGTTTGCGGATATTTTAACAATTTCGCTAGAGATCTTATAGCTCAAATGCGGATTTTCTGTATGTTTGAGCAAAATTGTTTCTCGCTGCTCATGTTCAGAGCTCGCTATCGCGAAAACAAGATCCTTCAAATAAAGAAACTGTCATAATATTTTTTATTCATCATACTATGAAATTAATGACTTTAGTACTAAATAGTTTGTATACTATGCGAATAAAAAAATATAAGCACTTATGTGTGCCCACGTTTTGGCGTGTTCAAGCTTTATACAGTCTCTATACAGCTGAAATTGGAGGTTATAATGGCTGTGTAAGCTTTTATACTACCTATTTGCTGCTTGATCGTAGAGCCCCTTAGAAAACGGACCAACAATCCGACATAGATTCCAGCGTGTTCAAAGAGAATACCAGTTTTTCTTTCAAGTTCTTAAATCACTAGTCCTAAGTAGCAAATTGATTGCACAAATACTCGATTCCTTGACATGCGTTGCGTACCGACGAATAAAGGTGCGATCATACGGCCGCTTAAAAAACGGTGCGTTTACGCAGCGACGTGTCGTATCAGTACCGATTTTACCGCAAGCTATCCAATCACTGCTCAAAATACGTTGACACGCGACAAATGCGTGAATAACCTAATTAAAACACCCCCGACAAAGCGACAAAGTTGCTGGTCATCATGAGACGCTTACTCTTTGAGTCAAATAGAAAATGCTACTAAAACTGAACATAAATACATAATTTGAAATGCTTAGCTTCAATATTGGCTCAAATCTTGTCACATGTTCCAATGAAAGCTGAATATCTTGGAAACTACTGGTCCTATTTCCACCAAACATAGCTAAGAACCATCTCAACGGACATTTCTTTCGATTATAAAAAAACGCACTCAAATTGGTCCACCCGTTTGGGAGCTACGATGCCACAGACAGACACACAGATACACAAATACACAGATACATGGATACTCCGATACACATGTTAAACTTCTAACATCCCTCTTTTACGTCGGGGGTTACAAAGACGTGACGCGAAAGTCATGCGTCTATTGCTTGTCATGCCTTTGATTGCGTTTACGGTGCGTTACCGGTCTGTGAAGAGCTTGCAGTAAAGACGGTACGGATACGTCACTTCACAGCGTAAACGCATCGTCACCGGTTTTGAGCGGCGATATGGTAGCACCTTTATGGCTCGAGTAACCTATTTTAACCAGTCTGATGCAACCAATAAAAACGACATTTTATAGTGACAAAAAAAATACGTAATTATGACGCATCAAGTATGAATGGAATCATTTTTTATATACTAAACTATTATACCTTAATAGACATTCTACATAATATCCTATTCTGATTGGCTTTATGTTCTAAAATCGGATTTCCAAGCTCAGTAGGGCCATGGAACAATAATTCAGGAAGACTACCAATGACTATACAAAGTTAAGTTCCATCGGCGTTATAGATGGCGCCACCTTGGAAAGTCTGACGCAATACATTTCGTGTATCAATAAGGTTTATCATCTGAGGAAGATTGTCCATTAAATACTGACGCCTATCTGCCCCATCTTGAAGAGTGTTTAAATATTTTTTTTTCGTTAAAACAACAAAAGGGTATAAACAACCATCAAATGCAGGCATCATACACAAGCACCACCTATTAAACTACCTAGAGATATTATCATACTAGATTGCGCTACTGACAAGAAAACTACAAGACAAATGTATATACAGATGTAGAGATCTCACTAAAGTGGCGCCATTTATACCAGCTCGATAAAAACTTACTTTTTATCGGCATTCGCAGTCCTTAAATTATTGGTCTATGGTAGGACTTAAAAAAATATTCTAATGTACAGAATGTCATCTTGCAACTAATGTATAAACATCCAACTGACTAAGTCTATGACAACAAACTACAATAGTGGCAAGCAGTACTGGGAGTCCAAAGATCCATTATACTGGTATAATTAGACACATGAAGTAGTGGAGTGTGTTCATGGTCAGAGGTCATAGTAAACTGGTCCGTCAAGCAGATACACATTTAAGAAAACGAGTTCTGTGATAATAGGTTTAGGAATATAACTATCGTATTCACAAGTTGCTACTTTTAAATATGATAGTTAATAGAATCCTCATCTTTGTCTAAAGATTATGAATTTGCGGCACTTGCGGTAGAGACATTAGGACCCTGGTTGGCCGATATGAAGGCATTTATGAGGGCCCTGTCGCCTCGGTTGGTACGTGTCTCAGGAGACCCCAGAGCTGGCGCGTACCTCTCACAGAGGATCGCTCTTGCGATCCAAAGAGGTAACACCGCCAGCGTAATGGGAACCATGCCGCAGGCAGACCTTCTGGATGGGGTATTCTTTTTATAGAAAATGTATATTATATTTTATTCTTATTTGTTCTAATTAGTTTTAACAAATTGTACATAATAATTATCCTTTCTTTTATGTTTATCTGTAGTTTTTAGTATTGTAAATATTATATTGTATGTGTTTATTTTAAAATAAACTTTATACAACATACATAACTTTCCGAAACTGTAGATACAAAGAAATTCTGAAAACTGTACACAGAACTCAGTAACAAATAACATTGATATAATCGTATTTGAAAATGTTTTTGGTGGGATTGAATTTTTATCTGTTCCTTTTCCCCAGTCATCGAAGAACAATATATATATAAAAAAAACATGCCATTGTATTTCGCGTTTAGACATTATGGAGGGTAAAGGGGAGGAGCGTTATTTTTAATATTCAAGTGTCAGATATAAGTGAAGTTACTGGCGCTACTGTGGCTGGAAGTAAGATGCTTTGGCGTAAATTCGTCATATTTTTAGGCGAGTGTAGAGTATGTTAGGGTTTGGGCTCGTAAGTCAGAACCTAAGAAGTATTCCTTCCAAGTAATGAGATCTTTACGAAATTGGAAATATTTATCAACGCTTTGTGAAAACAGCGTTTCAATACGTTGCTTGAATTTGGAAACAAATTAGAATAAAAAAAAAAAAATGAATACTATTTCTTAAGGAGTGGGTAATTTCGAAGCTGGTTTTTATGCAATATGAGTTTAAGAATCATATTTCTTTTTAGTTCTAATTTACCCCCGCAAAGATCCAAAAATCGCACTGCTTTTATTTAATCGACTGCAACACACGTGCCCTCACGACTAGCGATGCGAAGTGAACTGAAGCGGGGGAGGAGATAAACATGGCGTTTTGACAAGCGTTGCGAGCGTAGAATTTGTTCCCAGCTTAGTAGAAATGTGTGATTTTCGACTTATCCCCATTTTCGACTTTACGCCAAAGCACCTTAGTTACTATTTGGCAACGGTATGTTTATATTTTTTTTAATAAAAGAACTGATTGATGTGTTTTTCCTGTATATATTTAAAGGAACTAAGAACGAATTACTCACCGAAAAAAAAAATTGACACGTTTCATTCCCGTATAACTATGCAATACTATAGTCCAATCATCCAACTACGATCCAAAACAAAACTCGTTTATTTGTATCAAAATCCATATTCTAACAGTGATTTTATACGTTTTTGTTTAAGTTTTTTTAACTATGTTGTTCACTTTAGAGTTTTTTCGTTATAATTATCATATATTAACAAGTAAACGGATTAAATTGGACCATCATTTGTGGACTGGACTATATTTGGGTAGTATAACGGTCCGTCTAAAACTTGGAATTTTTTCATAGTATCTTGCTACTCTAGCACTATTGCGGACGGCATTGGAACTATTATTTACTGCTTCCCGCTGAACACTTTCAAATATTAGATATGAAGGATATCCCTCTGCCCTTTCACCCTCCATATTACTGCTTCCCGCTGAACACTTTCAAATATTAGATATGAAGGATATCCCTCTGCCCTTTCACCCTCCATATTAAACATAAGATTATGAGACAATTTTTCAGCGCCTGATAAAAAATTATAGCAACTTTGCGATTTAAAAAAAAAAAAAATGCTTCAGGAACTGTATTCGATTGTGTTGTCCGAAATACCACTAGAGGTTTACTTCTGTAATATTTGCCGTCCTCAAATTAAATGGCCGATAAAGGATGATCATACTATGTTTTTGACAGATGGGCTAATTTTTATTTGGTAGTCGATTTCTTTTTTTTCTCAGATTTCAATAAAAGTTGGTGAGTTCGAAAAGTTGCTTCTTCTGACCATGGTAAGCCCAATTACACGATGTCCTACCAATTCTCTCCACTGAGTTACACAAAATGTATACCTAACAGAAATTGGCCCATGGGCCAATTTTTATTATGTTGTCGAATTATTAATTTTTCATTTCAAGCTACTCATTTTGTACTCAAATTTAGCACAAAATACGAAATCTTGTTAAAAAAAATCCATACATTTTTTGTAACTCAATGGAAAATTTTGTAGGACATATCGTGAAATTGGGCTTAACTTGTTCAGAATAAGCAACTTTACCAACTCACCAAATTTTATCGAAATCTGAGCAAAAAACAAAATCGACAACAAAATAAAAATTTGTCCAGATATTTTAGAAACAACTGATCACTGCGTATAATTTTCCTTTAAATTACGTCTTTCTTTATATCAGTTAATGCGGTTTGGTTATATTACAAAGGCGAAAGATTGTGAGTGTGTTTGTTTGTTTGTTACTTCGCGCTCAAACGGCTGGAGCAATTTTGATACATTTTTGTATGAATGTAGCTGATACTCTGGATTAACACATAGAGTAGGTACTTTTAATCCTGAAAAATTGAGTGTTCCCTTGTGATGAACACCGCGGGGCGCAGCTAGACTAAAATATTTTTTATCGGTAATATCTCCGTCATATGTTCGTCCGTGAAAAGCCTATGTCTCAATATTAATCGAATCAGGCCCAGGACTGTTTGCCACCGCAGTACCGGGTACACCTATTCTACATTTTCTATAAAATCCTTTATAAATGTATACAATATTTTGAATTTTGATGATTTACGATCTTTACCTCAACACCGACTACGGAATGTATAAGCTTTAACATGTAACAACAAGCATTAAAATCTAATTTATTCATTTAAATACACTTATTGTTTAACAAAACTTTACGCTATAGTTTTACATATTAACTAAACATTACGAACCCTACCACGGATCGTTCGAGACATTCTCATTTCCAAAAAGTAACTTTTTCTAATAATATTATATATTTTTACTCTTTTATACATATTTCACTTAAAAGGTTTAAAATGCATTTACATTCTTTACTTTCAGATATTTTTCAGGAATTGTAAGAACATAAAAAAGTACAATTTAGTAATGAGAACGACCCTTTCATATTGGCATCCGTAATTTTAGGACACTTATCAAATTTAAGGGTGTATTTCCACTGACCAGACACAGGGCATCTATTCTGTTTTGCATCAGTGGAATGCACCCTTATCTTGTAGTTCTTTCAATGTAGTCGAAAAAATATGTGTACTGTCTTTTTTCCTTTTATCGATACTTTTACACTCGCCTAGAATTGACCACCGCAACTCGATCCTATTTGTTACAAATCTATCAATTAATTTAGAATTTCAGTTACAAAAGCATAATTATATTTATCAATCACAAATGAACCAAGCGTTAATAATACTAACACACAATAATAAAACATTGCAAATTCGCAAATATTGTTCTTTTAATTTTTGGCAGTAAATTTATATTTTTTTTGGGAGTCACTAAAATTATTTTGTGCCAGCAGTATTCATTTTGAATATTTTTAGATTATTTTAAACATTTGTCTCGTTTTTGAGCAATGTGAAAGCTAACCCAGGTACATCTTTAACACTCGTTATAACGCCAAAGTTTAAGAAAAATAGTTATTTAAAATAAATTATATTAATTTGCGTAAATTTAAAGTAAAATTCTACTTTTCCTTTGTGCGATGCGAACTCGACTTTTTCGTATTTTCTACAGTTTAACAATTAATTTACATGTCTAACAATTTATTCAATTCTTAACATTGATTTTCAACTTTTAAGCTTAATGAAACTTCATACAAATATTTGTATGAAATGAAATACTCGAGCCAAGTTAAAACTAATTCTACATTATTTTGAAGAGTAAATTCTGTTGCCACGATTCCGAAATTTAAAAAATAACGTTCTTTTAACCGTTAAGCACAGACAAGACTAACTTTTTAAAAGAAAAGAGTCGTACACAGCGTCAAGTGAGATAGATTGCAGAACGGACTTTTTTCCGTTTAACTTTTTAACCGCTCAGTCTTATGACGTTTGAATTTTAACCACCGACAAGACCCTTGAACTGAAAAAAAGCCGAGTAATGTATTAAAAGGACTATAACTCCAGAAAACTGAAAAATTGTGTTTCGACCTTTTTGGTGAGTTTGATTTTCAGTTACTAATCCAATGTGAAATGTCACACATGGCTGCGAGTTTAATTTGCCGTAACACAAAACTAGAATTTTGAAAGAGGACAATTTAATTCTTCTATTTTTGTAAAGCTCCAATAGATAAAGGAATAGTTTTAAACAAAAGGAGTCTCATTTTTATGCTCAGCGCTACCTGACACCAGCATTAGTATTAAGCAGATTGTATTCCTTTCCATGTTGCTTGGGAATTCATAACTTAGATTGGAACAATTGCTCACTAATATTGGACTCCATCCGTTATATTGGACATACGCACCAACGACACAATCAAGAAGGTTAAACGTGGTGTCTGTCAAAAAAATCAAGTCGAACATCTACATGAATAATTCCTTCTTCAGTAACGGAGAAACCATCAAGACGAAGGGTCTTTAAAAATGAAATTTGAGCTGCATGCATAACGATTCTCAAGCAAATATAAAAAATGATCTGTTAAAAGGCGCTCCAAGCAATATGGAGCAATCCGATCACGATGCGGTCCTTATACCATAATTAAAGGGTCTGTTTAGAGGCATTCCAACTTGGCTGCGTGAAAACGATCCTCCATGGAGGCTAACGCTCTTCTGTTGAGAAAGAAGTGTCCTCGAGTCCTGTCGGCAGCTATCCGATACTTTAACTTATTCTGGCTTGAGGCGGTGCCACTGCACGATGGTCTGTCGCGGTTTCGTGATCATGTCCTGCCAGTGCTTGGTTTCTGTGGCACCTGAGCCGTTCTTTCCTGGAAAAAAAAGTGAGATAGTGGTTTTTTTATCATAGGGGGCAAACGAGCAAACGAATTGCCTGATGGAAAGCGATTACCGTCGCCCATAGACAACTGCTACCGTAGTAGAGTCACAAGTTCGTTGCCGGTATTATTTTAAGAGGCCTTATTCTTTTTTAAATGCTGATTGCTTTAGACATTTTTCTCAATGAATAAACAAGTTTTATAACATATTATTGATGTTAATACCTAGAACAGGGCTATTGGGATTTATTGGTATATATTTGCAACCTACAGTTTAAATTTTTCATTGATAATTTTTGTTTCAAAAACTACTCGAAATTGACTAAATTCCCTCGGAAAATTAGTTTTTTTACTTATTTTAGATCGCACACAATAAAAGCATGAAATAGTTACTACCTAGAACTTGGGAAAAAGTTTTATTCACTTCAAAAAGTTGGTTGAAATTATCAATATATTTGTTATAATATGAAAAAAAAATGTTTTAAAAGGAATAAGGCCCCTTAAATATATTGTATGGAGTTAACTGAGTGACACAAAGTGTAACGGTAGAATATCGTTCGTACTAATGTCTCCGTTACTATAATAGGCTATTAACCCATCTTATGCCGTGTCCTGCCCATACCCTGCCTATACCTGTATAGTATAGGTACGGATTCGGGACACGGCATACGAAGGGTTAAAAGAGGTAAAACAAGTGTCGAATTTGTATTTTTTGGTGATGGGTTGTAATTGCGTTTCATTTGTTTTCGCAGTGGGAGGGTAGGCATATACAGGGTGGAATATTTGTAAAGACTGGGCTGACAAGATAGTGTCATCTGAGTGATCTAAAATCGACCTATTATAATTGTAAAGCAGGATTTAAAAGTAAAAATGTCGTCTAAATAAAATATTTTAATATTAATGACAACTCTACTAATTCAAAGGTTTTATTTTCTTTATAAATTGAAACCTGTCTTTAACTTAAGCGACGTTCAAAACATGCTAGGGTTGATATGTAAAGATTTTTACACTAATGTTTAACAAAGTGTATCTCAAAAATGGATAGAAATATTTACATAGTTCAGTCTGAACAATCTGTTCCAGCCTGTATATTTAATGCATGAAAAAATACACAAATAAATATACCGAGTTAGCACTGCATGATTATTAACAATATATTGTACCTATCGCACATTACCAAACCAATGTTATTCACCGCAAATATTATGTGCAGAATTTGACATGACCTGAACCACGAAAGGTCAGACTTTAAAAGTAGCGACTGCTGACTTATATAAGAAGACAATAAAGTACTAACCGGCCAACAGTATCCGCCCAATCAGCTCATTTCTCCCGATATTATCAAAGTCCATGACCTGAAAAAAGAAAGTTTAAAGTTAAAAAAAACACGAGACCCAGTAAGTAGACAGTATGACCACTTATGCGCTAAAACCCCAAAGATACAATAATGAAATTCACTTGGAAATCTTGCCTTTTTCTGCGGCGTCCAAATGTATAGAGCATATCTAGAAAACTCTTAGCATTGTTGATGTAAGCAGTTGGATATCCCTCTTTTTATGAAAGAATATTCCATGAGTACGGTCACGTTAATTCATGGTAAGAGTCCCTAGTTAGGGCTTTATAATCGTAGGACATCGATGTATGGGAACGAATATTTTTGGCATTAAATCATAAGCCTTGGCACACAGTTTGTTACTTTTACCTGTATTTATTTTTTTCTTCAAAAACATGTTATTTATTAATGTCCCAGAAAATGATCGGCCACCCTCGATTTATCCAAAAACGATACCAAACATGCCTCAGTCTCCATAAATACGATGATAGAAGGACCGAAAGAGCGCGCGGCGGAACGTAACTGCCCCCCTCCCGCTCCCGACCAGCGGGGCGTCCGCCCTAGTCTCGCGGGCGTTTTCAACTCTAGTCCACCTAAGTAAGTGTGCTATAGACTTTACAGATAGGTAAATAATAATAATAATAATAATAATAATAATCGTTTTATTGCAGGCATAAAAAATCCCATATAAGTCTTACAGCTAGCTTAAATAGTTTAAAAAGTAAAATACATCAACCGTAAATATAAGTCATGGTATACCTACTCGCTATTTCCTGTTTTCGTTATGATGCACAGCCAGCCAATGCCTAAAAATATGACTGTCTGGGTTATCATGAATGGCCTTTAAAATTTCATTTTTTGAATTTCTTATGTTATCCCAAAAGGACGCTACTCTGGATCTCATGATCGCAAAAAAGTCGGGTACTCTAGCCTCCGCGAACATATTCGAGGCGCTGCTGTATCTCGGCATTCTCATCAGAATACGATATGCGTCATTATATTGCACTCTGATGCTACTGTATGCTCGCCTCGTATATCGTGTCCATAGTTGACACGTATAAAAGGTCTGACAATATGCCTTGAACAATGTTATTTTAACATCATCAGAGCAACGGCCAAATTTACGTGCCAACATGTTGCTTCGGACGGACAGCGCCCTTCTTTCCCGCTCTATATCCAGGTTATCGCTTAGGTCCTCGGAAACAATATGCCCCAGATATCTGACCGACTTCGCAATCCGAACCGCTTCTCCATTTAAGAAAACTTGAGGCACCCTGTCCGGACCTCTTCCACACCTAAAAACTAACAACTCTGTCTTTTTCGCATTATAAAGCAGTCCATGATCCGCTGCATAACGCTGACAAATCTCCAGCAGATCGCTGATACCATGAATCGAGGGGCTGAGTAGCACCATGTCATAGGGTAAAGAAATCAATCTACATACAAGCGCGCTCGAGCAAACGCACACATAGACATTGCTCACGGACACGATATCTCGGACCAGTATAGACCAGTGCGAGCGCAAGTGCCATCCGCTTGACGTGTCCGTGAGCAATGTCTATGTGTGCGTTTGCTCGAGCGCGCTATGTAGATTGATTTCTGTACCTATCTGTTTTGTGGCCATACCTTGTTTTCTTATACAATGTTGTATTACTTGTATTTGATGGAGTACCTGAACATCCAAAGAGCACTCGCGTATTTTCTCCCACGGCACGTTGAATGAGAACGCGTCGTTGAACACGGGGTTCAGGGTGCACTTAAAGATGGCCGTCTTGCGCTTTTCTATGCGCTTGTCGCCGAACTGCAGCCAGACTTTCACGTAGGGATCTGTGGAAAAAAGGATATATAGAATAGAAAAGAATGTTCTTTATTGCACACCTCAACAAGACTGAAATACAAATACAGATATCACTTATCATTACAATAGAGGTAAATAGGCGATTTTTTCGATAAATAGCGATCTCTACTGACAACCATTGGGTAGCGGATTAATAAATTTAATGAAATGAGTATTAGGCGATGCAAAAAGTAATCAAGAAACTGCTCAAAAAATATACATTAAAATCTACTGAACCGCATAATAATATTTATTGATACTTGAAAATATACATAAATAAACATGAGATCCCGTGAGATACATAATATATGAGTTTAACATAAATACTAGCTGCGCCACGCGGTGTTACCCGCTCATCCCACGGGAACACTACATTTTTCGGGATAAAGAGTAGCCTATATGTTAATCCAGGCATATCAGCTACCTTCATACCAAAATGTATCAAAATCGATCCAGCCGTTTGAGCGTGAAGAAGTAACAAACATACACATAAACACACTCACAAACTTTCGCTTTTATAATATTAGTGTGATATCAGACAACCTCACACCAATTAACCTAGTCTCAAATTAATCTCAATAAGGCTTGTTATGGGTAAGCCGACGATATAGGTATTTATTTATTTATTTATTTAATCTTTATTGCACAAATGAAAACAGATCGTACAAAAGGCGGACTTAATGCCATTGGGCATTCTCTACCAGTCAACTATCGGGCAAAGCAGATAAGTTGTGGGCGGTGCAAATATACATACTTATTTACATAGATAAATAAATCACACTCATATTATAAAGGCGAAAGTTTGCGAGTGTGTATGTGTATGTTTGTTACCAATTTTGAAAGAATTGTGTTGGACTAATTTTGATTAATATAAAGGTAGCTGATACTCTGGATTAACACATAGCATAACGCACCCTACGGAACCGTAAAAAGGGTGCCATAATCCAACGTAAACGACACTACGAAATATTTTCCAACTTTTTCATTCCCCCAAACAAATTCACTTCATTATTCACGAAGGACATAAATTTGAACAAACCCCTTCCATCAAGCAAATTAAAAAAAAATGATTACTAAGAATAATGATACAATTTGTCACGAGCGAAAAAATTGCGGTTCATTAGGACGGTTTTTCTCATTTAAATAGAAATTTGACTAGGATTACTATTAATTCAAATCTAAATCATTTGTTCTCAGGCAACCTGTGGCCCATATCTATCTATCTATCAGCCACAAACGTCCACTGCTGAACATAGGCCTCCCCCATTACTCGCCACACACATGATTCCCCACTGCCCTTACGAGGTCATTCGTACATTTAGTCGGAGGCAGACTTTGTTAAAAAAATACACCACTAAAAAAAAAAAAGTCAGCTGTTTAGCCTGTCCATGAACACAGACGCCATGTTTAAAAAAAAACTCCTAGGCCTTCAATTTTGTAAGAAATTCCTTTACAGTTCTCTCGAGTTGTTCCGCCCGAAACGTGATGCTTCGAAGCTTGTTAAAACGCACGATATGGCAACATTTCAT
The DNA here is from genome assembly GCA_905147355.2 of Apotomis turbidana. NCBI lineage: Eukaryota > Metazoa > Arthropoda > Insecta > Lepidoptera > Tortricidae > Apotomis > Apotomis turbidana. Next base: position 3,713,236 of record LR990307.1, on the reverse strand, counting down.
TGCATGGATTTGGATTTCTGAATTACAGTATTGCAAAGGGTGCCTATTTCGGAATTTGTTATACAGCACAATTGTTATAATACGAATCTTGTTAGCCTTAAAAACCAAGCTACTATTATTATGTCGCCTCACTTGCCTCATCCGATTTTCAACATTTCCTGAAGCCCTTTATTTTCTTAAGGCATCATAAATCAAGATGAAGTCTCCTAATTAACTGGAAGTTTCATTTGGAAGCGACGATCTCCGTAATAACCATTTATTTTGAAGGAACTGGGGCAAAATTCGACGTACCTTATGCCATATGTCCGAGATCCCGTCGCTATGTGTCTATTTTTATTATATAGTAAAATAATGGATATAACAACATTTTATATAATGTTTTATTTGATCTAACAACAATAAATATAAAAGACATTTGATATAATGTTTATACTCGCAATATAACCTAACACTCCTCTCGCTTCACTCATCGTCACTCAATTACAGTTTTACTTTTTTGTTTGAGCACTATATGGAATTAAACCAATTGTTATATTATTCGTTATAATATTATATCATAAGTTGTTATAGCGAAAGTAACGTTTCCTAAAAGAAGGCAGAAGGTAGGGAATGGAAACCGATAATTTCTATGTATGGAAATTACCGGTTACCGGTAAATTGTCGCTAATTTCTACTCGTATACCAAATTTTACCGGTTTGAATTCCCTAGCTGAAGGTAGCGCTTGGAAGTTGTTCCACCGACAAGTACCTACTGCCTAGTTATTAAATGATGATTACCTGATTTCCCGTTGATGTCCTTCGCCTTCAGATTCCTTGCCTTCAGCAGCGTGAGGGTCAGCACTGAGTTGCTGGGATGGTAGCAGAGGGACGTCAGCAGCTCGCCGCATTTATCCTTCGCTGGGGGCTTCAGAGCCTTCCAGAAGGAAGGCTTCTCGCTTAGGTCCACCTGGAATTTATAGGTAAAAGTTTACGATGATTTGTTTATATGTATGTCAGTTACAAGAGGTGCCCTGTATCTATCAATGCACGAATTTCGTTCGATTAATATGTAATGACTAAGCTTAGGACATTAGGTAGCATACTGTGGTTCCAAAATTCATGGAGTCATTAATAGGGAATGCGACTGATATTGAATTATACAACACAGTGTAGTTATATGAATTAGCTCAATATGTCATGATAAAATAAAAATTGTTTTTGGAAAATATGACTTCAAAGGTAGGAAATTTTTATGATTTATTTTTTTAACCCAAAAGAACTTTGAAATTGTTTTTAGAATCCTCATAATTTAACAAAACAATAATTGTATGACAGTCATAAATTTAAACGCACTTTTTCACGGTCAAAATGGCAAATTACTTATTTTCTCCATACTAATACTGGTACCCAATTCACAGGATGACGTCATCTGTGGATCGGTCATTTGTATGGAGCGCTTTTAGTTCTCTGTGGGTATGGTGATCTTTGACGATCATTTCTGACTTTTAGAGCAGTCTAAGTGTAGGTAGTCCTATATAGACATTTGATCCCAATAAACAATAGAATCGATTGACATCCAAAAAAAAATTGTCCGCACGCCTAATTGTATTTTTTTTCAAAGTCAAAATCTTAGTCTATAAATATATGACGAATTAGCGATGTATTAGATACCATGATTTAAAAGATGAATAATTTGAATTGCATCCGAATTTATAATACATTACAAAGTATTATTTGCCAAATTGCATATTATTATATAATCATTGTTTACCATTAGCTGGCGACATTTTATAGCTTGATACTGTTTGATTATTTACCTGGCAAAGTGGCAGGAACACTTCCCCAATAGAGTCGTCCCTCGAGAAGCGATCGTAGTCAAAGACATGAAGATGCAGCACCTGAAATAAAAATAAATAAATGTAATTAATGTGTTCTTATTTAGACATAAAAGTCGTCGATATTTTGATATCATCATCTTCATCCAGTTCATGTATTTTTACTGATCCATAATTTTCTCCTGTTTCTTCTTACATTATTACAAGGATTATCATTTTGGAGACATTATTAGAAAGTAGAAGGTGGGATTAAGTGGTGATCTACGCAGAACTTTCTTCAAAATACAAGATTCTGGATGGATAGATGCTAAAGATGATCATGGCATTGATCTGTAAACTAAGTACAATGAATAAAGTATAACTCTTATTGTAATCGTATTGACATGTTAAATTTTATTTTATCAATAAAGTATTGAATTGAATTGAATTGATGGTTTTGATAGCCTGTGATCTTATCTGGCTAGCTCTTCTGTATAAATATCCTTCGAAGTCAAACATCTCTTTCCGACGAGGGTTGGTAGTTCTTGTTCAAGAGGAGGAAAATGACGATGATGGTGATGGTGGTGATAATGATGATGAATATGACTTATTGAGTCTTTACCCAACTGCAGCTTCTGAATAGGGAATCTTTCGAAGAAGAAGGTCCTCTTCCACTGAGGCTTCCTTTTCGATGTTGACCGTGATGATGGTGATGATAGTGATGATGGCATTGGTGCTGATGATGATCATGGTAATGATGATGATAATGATGAATATGGCTTATTTGCGTCCTTACCCTGCTCTGCAGCTTCTGAATAGGGAATCCTTCGAAGTAGAAGGTCTCGTTCCACCGAGGGTTGAGGGTTCGCCGCTTGATCTTGGTCTCCAGGCGATGTTTCTTGTCTGGGAGGAGCGTCACACGGACATACGGGTCCGAGGTACCGCTAAGATCTTTCGCCGGAAGCTCCTTACCCTGAAACATTAGGTTAGGTTAGCTTAATTTCATCAAGCTGTATTTTATTTATATATTTGCACAAGGGGATGGAGTCCCATGCGCTGGACCGATCAGATTCGAGACACAACGGTCACTAAATTTCCCGACGCCATGCGCTGGACCGATCAGATTCGAGACACAACGGTCACCAATTTCCTGACGCCATGTGGTCTCCAGTAAATCAAAATAAATAGAGAGTGATCATCCGAAGAGTGATAAATAGAGGTCACGACCCTGAAAAATTAGGAATACGACACAAGAAGAGACTTGCACTAACGTATTGTTGTATTGTATTGTATTGTATTGTATTGTAGTGCCTCCACTTATTCAATATACTCTATGGCCTCCACTTTGCCTGATAGTAAGCAAAAAGGGGAGGCCAAGTCGCAATGGCAACTGACAAGAAACCAAAACGGTTCCTTGTCAGTTGACACTGCCATGCTGGCCCGAGAGATGCTTCTCACGCTCCTGAGCCAGCGGCAAATAATTGTGTGATGAATTCGAATATTTGTTCCTGAGCCATTGATGTTATCTATATTACGTATTTATATATTATATATATATATATATCGTCATCTAGTGCTCATAGTACAAGCGTGGCTTATTTTGGGACTAGTGTAATGTGTCGACTTGTGTAAGATTGTCGCTTAATATTTATTATTAATTTATTTGGTAGCCACTAGCCAATTGGTTAAGAGTGGTGGGTCGATTCCGTATCAGAACAACCAATAAAATATAGTTTTGATATGCTCAAAAGAGAAAACCATCTGTAGTGCTTTATTTTGAAGTTAAACTGCGTGGTTTGATTTTAAAACTTTATTGAAAATAAAAACTAACAGACCAATGCCATTATGTTGATACGTGATGACTATGTGTTTAAGAAATCAACACCATAATAACCGAGGAGACTTGTTTATTCTAATGTTTAACGACTTATAAAATACAAACACACGTTGATGTTAAAAATGAAGCACTGAAAAGGTATAATAATAAGGTGATAATATGACAGTATTCAATAACAATAGGCTACTTGAACCTTTTTTAATATTTGAAATGTATAAATCTTATTAGCACTAAATAAATGTATTGTATTTTTGAGCTAGAAAGCTTAATTTTATTAATTGAAATTTAAAATTTCGTAAACAAATCAAAACGGCGGCCGCCATTTTTGTCTTTAGCTTATCTGTGGCGTGACGTAGGCGATCCCGTAAATAAAGACCAGTAATACACACAGGCCAGGTTTACATTGCCTGCTCATTTTCGCGCCAAATGGGAATGTCTGTTAGATTCGGTAAAATTAAACCTTCATCATCCTCCTAGCCTCTGTCCCATTTTTTGAGAATGAATTCTCATTCGGGGTCGGCTACCTAAATCCCAAGATGTGGCGTAGGCACTAGTTTTACGAAAGCGACTGCCATCTGACCTTCCAACCCAGAGGGGAAACTAGGCCTTATTGGGCTTAGGTGGTTTCCTCACGATGTTTTCCTTCACCGAAAAGCGAGTGGTAAATATCAAATGACATTCCGTACATAAGTTCTGAAAAACTCATTGGTACGGGCCGGGTTCGAACCCGCGACCTCCGGATTGAAAGTCGCATGCCCTAACCACTAGGCTACCACCGCTTCATTAAAACGGTAAAATTAAACCTTGAAACCGTAAATTCTGTCTATCGAATTTTTACAAGAGGAGACTGCTGTTGAGAAGAAAGCTGAAAGAAACGGGTAAACTATAATACTCCGAAGCTTCATTTGTCCGAATGCATCTTCTGAATTTTCAAAATTCCAAAAACCATGTCCTGATAAAAAAAAAATAAGCATCGCATAGCCTGACCTTACCTAATTCTAGTATGTAACATAATATGATCCATGGCAAAAATGACCGCTTCGTGTTTTTTCACTTTCGGAATTTTGTAAATTCGGAATATTGATGGATTCGGATAAATAAAACATCGGAATTTTCGAGTGATCCCGTCCCACCCCGGGAGCATTTCACTTTCCCGAATTTCATTTGACATAAATGTATCACTTGCCATAATTTTCATTTGCCATAAACTTTTTATTTCATAAATCAGGATCTCTTCGGGATTTCTTTAATACTATTCATGGAGAAATAATTATGTAGGTTAGGTTTGTTTTATGACAATCTCGAAAAGTTTCAGCTTACAGAGAAAAATAGATTTATGGCAAATGAATATTATGGCAAGTGATAGATTATGGTATATGAAATTCGGGAAAACGGTGGAGAACCACCTACCCCACCGTACCTCAGTATACTAACCTGGATGATCCTCAGAATAAGCGTCGTATTCTGGAAGTCGTATTCGAGCGAGAAGTGTATCTGCCCCACGTTCTCGCTGGGCTCGCTGTTGTCGATGTACATGTCGACCAGCGAGATGGACCGGTTCTGGAGGAACGCCATCTGTCAGCCAGAGTAAGGTACTTGAAGCGTCGCGTGCGCACGACAACGCATCCCAGCCCGTCTAGCACAACTACGTTTCCCGACTCTTCCTGTCACTCTTTGACAGCACACCGAAGAGAGAGAGAGGTAATTCTCGCTCGAGAAAGAGTCGCGAGTCACAGTTGTGCTGGAGGTGCAGTTGTATTGTTATATTTTATGTATGTATAATTGGGGGTGTTTTAAAAAGATATAGTCTTTATTCGCTTGAGTATCGTTAACTCGCCACTCACTTTCATACATAATAATATCACATCATATTGTGCAGGAGGATATCCATCCCAGGAGTTGCATTTCCATATATTATGTATAATATAGTTGGGGGCATACCTGGGATAACTCGGGGCACCTATACGAAAGTGACGTAGCAAAATATTTTATCGACAAAAAAATATATCGATGTTACTGTCAACATCTAAATGTCATCGACATAAATAAATATCACTTATTTCTCCACATATTCAAATAAACATATTAAAACGTGTATTTACATGTTTATTTTAAAATAATATTCATAATATACGTAAATTATCGTTTTGATTGAAATGACATCCTCATACTTTTATTAATGACCTTAATTTAAGAGGCTCGATATCAGATATGACATCGAACCTCTTTATAGTAATCGACAATGTTCAATGAGCACACATATTAATTTAAATATATTGACATCTTTTTTATCATAGCACATATTATTATAGCACAGGTATGGTTGGGGGTGTTTTGAAAAACGCTTGAGTATCCTACCGACTACGCCATGTAATTTATGTACTACAGTAGCACACATTACACAGCTGAAATAAGTCTTTTAAGGTCTATATTAGTATGTATATCGTCGTCTAGTACCCATACCACAAGCCTTCTTGAACTTAATTTGTGACTAGATCGATTTGTGTGAGGTTGTCTGATATCTATTTAGTTTATTATGCAGATAGCGTGTTACGTAGGTAGCTACGGGACTGAGAACGAAACCCGCCACCCTCAATTATACATAATAATATCACAATATGATCCTATTATCCCAGGATTATCTATTAAAATCCAGGATACTAAGATTTTCTATAAAAACACGTCGGTAAAACCTGAGATGGAAGCATCAGTGTTGGCATTTTCAACGATTTGAATGGCACGTTTTATTTCAATCTTACAACTAAACATGCTTGATTAATTGCATTTTAGACGTTTATCGTATGATGGTTATATTCATTGATAATGTGAGATCGAACGAATAAGCGTCATTACACACGGTGTCCTGTATTTAATGAACAATTTTCTAACCCTCGACGAAAACAATATATAATTCGAGTATCGCGAAAATAATGGGATTAAAAAAAAGCTAAAACTATGAGTATTTTTCTGAATAATTCTAAGGTGATCCCATATAGTCCGATTATTGAGATAATCGGACTATATATAATTTTTATGATTGTTTAGTTTAACGGTGCTTGGTCACCGCGAACATTCGCCTGTCAGAAAACGAGCAGTTGTCAGAAGGTTGTTCAATAAACACAGGATACCACGTATAATAAATAATAATGGCCAACCGTCCGATCTCTGTTGATAATGTATAGGCAATGAAGAATGTTTAACTCACTAAAATTGCATCAAAACAAAAGGCGATATGAACACATTGTAAGAATTGTGATAAAGAGTGCGAATATCGCTCCTCTCACTCTTGTGCAGGTAAAATGAGAGAGCTGGAAGAAAACTTTAAAATTCGATTACCAGTTTCAAATACAAGCCGACAATATCTTGTTCTATCTATGCAAAATATAAAGAAAAATATAAGGTATAAATAAAACTTCCGCTATATTTCTTACAATTGACAAAGCAACGTGATTATCTATGCAATAATATTGGTTAAACTAGAGGTATCGTGCATTAATTGCAATCTTTCTAGCGAAGTATAGTATAAAAAAGACGCAGGGAATACAACAATATTCCTAAACTTCCAATAATACGATGTCAATACATTATTATCCCAATTAATAGAAATAAAAATGTTTTTTTTACCGCACAAGATCGGACCAAGTGTCGTGCTCTCGTTTCTTTTTGGATCACCCAGCCAAACAATTAGTTAACCAATTTGATTTCTAGGCCACTATAGAACCTAGTCACAATGACAATGATATGAGATTTCAAGCGGCTTTAATATTGACGTTCACTGTGACAAGGTACGAAATGGCCTAGGAATCGAATTGGTTGACTGTACGTAGCTACCGCTGATTTCGTAATTCTCGGGCGGCAACCGCGTAGCGGCAAGCGGCAGCGGTGCGCAGTACGTGTGTCTCACTCACTCGTATGGTCGCTTGGATCTCTCGCTCTACGTACGTGTCGTGGCATGACAGTAATAAATATTTCATAATTGGATGAAAGACTAAAGGAAGCAATTGGTGTGTCATTCATAAATAATTAACGCCATTATGTAGATTGATCTATCTTCATTTGCTCTGACGTCACCACTTTCCATTGAATTGAAGGACAAAATTTAATATTTACTAAGCAACACGACCTTAATTATTTTTGGTAAGCATATACGAGGTGTAACCTGTAATAGAAGCAATTAATTAAAATATAGATCTACTCATCAACCTAAGCACTTTTAAAATAACTTGCATAAAATATTTACTTTTAAAATAATGTGTAGGTACCCAAAGCAGCAAAACATTGCTGCATAATGATATTCAGTAGCGTGACAATGTTGGAAGGCATACATTGAAAATACAATTTAATATGTTTGAAATAATGAACATCCAAAAACTGCATTTTTTAAGTTGCTGACCAAATGAAGATTAGAATCTATGTTTTAATTTATTGCTCCCGTTACAGGACACACCCTGTATAATTAGATAATTGTTACATTGGCAGACAACTTGAATTAGTGAGTTCGTAATTGGAAGTGGGCAGTGACATGCGAGTTTTCAAAGTAATTAGGACCATTCAATTTACTCACAATCTACAAATGACCAATTGTCATATCACACGGAAACCTAATGTTCACATTAAGTTGGCATTATTTATTTATTGCACAAAAATAAATAAATAAATAATATAAATATTAAATAAATATTAAGGGACAATCATACACAAATCGACCTAGTCCCAAACTAAGCAAAGCTTGTACTATGGGTACTAGACGACGATATACATAATATATAAATACATATATAGATAACATCCATGACCCAAGAACAAATATTTTGCACAAATATTTGCCCCGGCCGGGATTCGAACCCGGGACCGCCGACTCAGTAGGCAGGTGTCTACCAACCGAGCCAAACGCGTCGTCAAACAAAATGTACAAATAGCGTACTTAATTACATAAGGCATTGTCCAGCCGTCTACCATTGATTAAACATAAATATATACATGGTGCACGATCTTTTTATGTAAAACTTTTTGCATAATGTGTGTACACGTTTTATTGTACACCAATCCCGCATCAACGACATTGACATTGACGACGCGTTTGGCTCGGTTTGTAGACACCTGCCTACTGAGTCGGCGGTCCCGGGTTCGAATCCCGGCCGGGGCAAATATTTGTGCAAATATTTGTTCTTGTGTCATGGATGTTATCTATATATGTATTTATATATTATGTATATCGTCGTCTAGTACCCATAGTACAAGCTTTGCTTAGTTTGGGACTAGGTCGATTTGTGTATGATTGTCCCTTAATATTTATTTATTTATTTTATTTAAATATGTCTCTGAAACCTTATGGTTGACTGGTAGAGAATGCCTTGTTATTGAGTCCACCATTTGTACCTACGTTTTAGTTATAAGCAATAAAATTTAAATAAATAAATAATGTTTAATCTTTTATTGTTTATATTTCTCAATCCTCTACCCAAAGGTTGTCTGGAAGAGATAGCTCTTTAGAGACAAGACCGGCTATTGTCTACCATTTATTAAGGTTTCAATTGTAACATTTTTCTTGTTGGTGTGGAATAAAGAATCGTTGTATTGTATTGTAATGTAGAGCAAATCATTAAAGAGATTGCGTACTGACTAAAACTCTTAAATTTTTGTATAAGTGTTAACACATGCCCTCGAATATAGACCAAAATAGACAGGTTTTTCACGTTACATAATATTTCCTTATTAGACGTGTATATACGTCACACAGAATCAACGTCGTTCCTATTCACACAAACAGGAATCGGCACGTAAAATATTGGCAAAGAGATACTACTGTCAGTATAATTAAGGTACGAAAGGAATTGAATTCGTAGTGATAGGCTATACGGAAGAAAACTCAGATTATCTGGCATTTCCCCTTGTTTATAAAGATTCGGACGACTCGTTTGGCGCAGATTGTAGTGCACATGCCTACTGAGCCGACAGTCCTGGGTTCTAATCCCAGCCAGGGCAAGTATTTGTGGGATGAACTCGAATATTTGTTCCTGGGTCATGGATGCTAACTATATATGTATTATATTAATTATACCGTCATCTAGTACCCATAGTACAAGTATATTGCATAGTTTGTGATTTGTGTCAAATTGTACCGTATTGTTTATTTATTCAGCTTAAAAATTTGCTCTCCCTTATCAACTATTAATTAATCATGACTATTGCTGTCCAAAAGTGATAAACTTCTTGTCTTACTGTATATATTAGAGTGATTTCACAACAAGATAGGCGGTGGATGTAGAATATTGAATAACAATATATAAGTGTAAGTTAGTTGCACCGCCTACAATTTTTCCGCTTTGCCCTAAGGTTGACTGGTAGAGAATGCCTCATGGCATTAAGTCCACCTTTTGTACGATAAGTTTTCTTTTGTGCAAATATAAAGATTAAATAAATAAATAAATAAATATAGATAGGGGATAAATCTTACACAAATCGACCTAGTCCCCTAAGCAATGTTTGTACTATGGGTACTAGACGACGAAATACATAAATATATAAAACATACATGACCTAGGAACAAATCATATTTGAGTTTATCACAGTAACTTGAGTAGTACCTACTAGGTCACCGTAAACCAATACACTTTGTTCCTGGGTCATGGACGTTATTTGTATTTATGTATTTATTTATATAAGTATGTTTATCGTCGTCTAGTGTCCATAACACAAGCCTACTAGAGCTTACTGTGGGACTAGATTGATTTGTGTGAGGTTGTCCGATATTTAATTTAATTTAAAAAAGGCTTGACTGTAAGAAAACTGAATAAGAGTTGTAACAGTATTGAGTGGCCTTCAGACAAGGACAAACCACTTGAAAAATGAAGTGTTCTCGGAAAGGACGGCTTTAATTAAAAGTTGTAAAACAGAACCCACAGAGAGTACCAAGTCTTTGCACGTGGCTAAATAAATCCTAAATGTACATCCATATAAATAGTTTCACGTGAAACCTTCAGGGCAATTTAACAACTCCGGATTGAGTTACTCTATTATAAGTTCCGAAAGGGTTTAATAAGGGTTAAAATGTGTGAGAAAATGCCAGAAATCCTCGTAATATACTCTAGGTAATGTTAATACTTCATGATTAATGTTTCAAAACAAATTGTAACATTATAAATATTATATAATACTCACTAAACGGTAAATATGATTTTTTAACCATGCCTTTTGGACTAATAACGTTTAACAAACTTTTTTACTTTTGTCAATTTTTTGTGTAAAGATTGTTTAGTTTTATTTGTGTAAAAAAATGGGTTCATATACAGTCAAAAGAACAAAGGACTTCTGTTTTTTTTTATACTGTGTAGGAGACACTTATGAGTTTATATTTTTTTCTAGGGAATCATTCTTTGCTTGTCACTCCATTATAATTATAGTAAAAACTAATCACCTAATAAAATGTACAACTATTAAAATTCTGAATTTAAGCATTCACGTAATAGTTTCTGGAATTATAAAAAGTGATGACTTGTGCGATATCGTGAATATCGTTAGAAAATGTAATGTCCATGCCTTACTGTAATAATAAAATTTACATGCATTTCATTGAACCATAAAAATATTTAATACATTAACTATATTAATTCAAAAACTAGGGTAAATATGGAAAAAGGATAAAGATTAAAATTATTTGTGAAATCAATAATTAAGATGTTTTTAGACTAAATAATTTTATCACAGACATATTTATAAAAACTCGTACTGACAACCTAATTAATAAAAGCATTTCTACAAATGAGCAATGGACGTTAAAATTAAAATAAGTCAATATTTCACACGTAAATCCTAATAATAAAAGCTCGAAAATTCTGAGTGTAAATCAAATGGTCATGTTCGTATGATGACTAAGAAAAATAAACATTGATAATTCATCTATCGATACCTACTAAGAACAATATCGATAAAAGAGTATAATATTGAATCTCGATAGATTTGTGGATCTGCACCTCTAACACAATTATGAAATGTAAATCTTTGTCGCGCGATAAATATTGCGCGTCTCTTCTTTTTCAATACAGAGAGACAAAGACAAACGAAGTCACAGCACGATACGTTCTTAGGAATCTTTATTACGCAAGCGCCTGTTAAAATTTATGAGCAATCATTTATGCGCTCTGTATTTTGCTCTTGAGTGCTGTAGGCGCTTAACTAGTTTGGAAGGTGAAGGGCTGAACTTTGGAACGCTGAATTATAAACCACCAACTTCTTCCATTACAGAATTATAAAAACTTTAAGGGCATCTCTTTCATCTACAGTAATTGATGGCATAAACTGTGCGGACGTCTATTGAAAATCAATTTTATACAGAACTTCCATGTGACTTGGAAAAAAAAAGCAGCCAGCTTTTTAGGGTTCCGTACCCAAAGGGTAAAAACGGGACCCTATTACTGAGATTTCGCTGTCCGTCCGTCCGTCCGTCTGTCACCAGGCTGTATCTCAAGAACGGTGATAGCTAGACAGATGAAATTTTCACAGATGATGTATTTCTATTGCCGCTATAACAACAAATACTAAAAATAAAATAAAATAAATTGACGACGCGGTTGGCGCAGTGGTTAAGCAACTGCCTACTGAGCCGACGGTCTCGGGTTCGAATCCCGGCAAGGGCAAATATTTGTGTGAGGAACACGAATATTTGTGCCTGGGTCATGGATGTTCTATGTATTTAAGTATTTATTTATCTATATAAGTATGTATATCGTCGCCTGGTACCCATAACACAAGCCTTCTTGAGCTTAATTTGGGACTAAGGTTGATTTGTGTGAGGTTGTCTGATATTTATATTTATATTTATTTATTTATAGATTATGGTACGGAACCCTTCATGCGCGAGTCGGACTCGCACTTGCCCAATTTTTTTAGTGCGTGATTGGTTTGACGTCTACTGTCAGTCTAGTTTCAAATCATTTGTGCACCAAAAGCCCCTGGGTATGGCTTTGATAATTGCATCAGTGGTTCATTATAATGAGATTTAGAATTATGCACGTCAAACATTTCGAATATCGCTCGACATGTGTCAGAATTGTGCACAGTCATTATAAGTAGTGTTAGATGAAGAAACCGATCTTCGTGGAACAACACTAGTTGTCGCGCGCTAGTGGCACATCTCTAACGCGTTTGACAGTTCGCTTCGAGTAATTTTCGAATGTTGAAAATATAAGCCGTGCTAAACTCTATTTTCTTAACTGAATAAATGTTTAAATAAATAGTTTGTGCTGCTTTATATTTAATAGTAGATATCGGATGAGTGTCATTATACACGGTGCCCTGTTAAATGGACAAATTTCTAACCCCTAGGGAATTCGGGCTATTCTTAGAATAATCCAGCAAATTGACTTTTTTCAGTATATATTATAAGTCCTATTTTGAGATAAACGGAACATTTTTTTTTTTCAAAACTAGCTTAGAAGCATTTTTTTTGCTGAGGATAACCTTTCTGATAATAACCTTTTGAGTTCTAAATAGGCTAACTTTACCGTATGGTTGGACTAACTTTGAGGTCATTATGGTATTCTAGTTCAACTTTAAAAATGTGACAATAACATTAAGTTGTCACTACATCTTGTCACCTGTCAACTATTGTACCCATTATAATATTACAAAGCCATGAAAATCTATGCAAAGCAAACCTGGAACGAAATTACCATAATCATCTGGTTTTGTAATTTCAACATAATTTTCGGTTCAATCAGAATAATTCTAGAATTAATACCTAGGTATCTTACCGTTTCATTTAAGAGAGAAAAGGCGTAACTGTGTTTAAAGTTTCAGTAACATAAGTCAGTTTTGATTATTCTCGTTCCGAACTAATTTAAATACATTTTCAACCTGTAAATATCTAATTACCTAATCGCGTGATTGCTATTCGTACGCAGTAATAAATATAAGGTCCTCCTTTAATGCCATAATATGTTTTTTTCAATGCGACGAATAAGTTCACACACAAAAAATAAAGCAAGAACTCCATAAGTATATAATATATTAGCAGGGTGCTTCATTTCTTATATGCCCTAGAATAACAACTGCAATGAAAAAAAAAAGTTTTTTTTTTTCAATTTATATTTCAATATATTACTGCTGTACTTAATAAAAAAGTACTTAAACCCAATTCACATAAATATAATATTTTCGTTCTTTCTGAGAACTTGCTTGTAAAAGTTATGAATTCATTAAGTGAATACATAAATGTGATATTGCGAATTTTGTATGATTAATCCCGGGCAAAAAATCCAGGGAGCGGAAGCCATATTGCTAATGTATCGACCTAAATCTTCTCAAACAGATCAAAGTTCAGCCGTATCTATTTCCTTCGGCAACTACGAGAGCTGGTGAAATTCTGATAATTCAGAATTCATTTGTTTCTAAACAGGTTCAAGAGAAACACAATTTCGCTGTGCCTTTAACTTACACAGGTATCTAAATTTGGAGGGTACGTATTACAATCGTATTGAAATACCGATGGTCAAAATAACGAAAATCAAAATACCGAAAGTACCTACAAAAAGCCGATATTCGTTATACCGATGCTCAAAAGACCTATTTTGAAAATATCGAAAGTTCAAAATGTCGAAATTTTATAATCCCGAAAGTTTTGAATCTCGAAATTATATAATCCCGAAAGTCAACCATTGTCAGTAAAATGGCAAGGATTTTTTTTTTCTTTTAAGAATATGATCATAACTACAACAAAAGGAGCGTTTTTAGGGATATAAAAAAAAACTAACCTAGCCTAACCCGGCCGAGTCGGATCTGCTCTGAAAGGTGAATCATTTAAAGTTTGACAAAAGGTTGAGGTGAATCAATCACCTTTCAGAGCAGATCCGACTCGGCCGGGTTTGGTTAGGTTAGTTTTTTTTTATATCCCTAAAAAACGCTCCTTTTGTTGTACTATTTTAATCGTTCGGCATTTGAACTGTAGGAATTCTAGCCCTCGGGATTACAGTCTTCGGGATTACAGTCTTCGGGATTACAGTCTTCGGGATTACAGTCTTTGGGATTACAGTCTTCGGGATTTCATCCTTTCGGTCGAACGTTCTTTCGAGATTTTAAACTTTCGGTCAAATAAACATTCGACATTTTAATTTTCGGCCTTCCATTCATAGGTCTTATGAAATTCGGTATTTTGAACTTCGGCATTGTAATACGTACCCAAATTTGGAAATTCTGCTGATGATGCACATAGCTGTTTAAAACTAACTATATACGATCGAACCTCTTATGACACTCAAACAAAAGCTATAATGACAGATTATGTATGCACTTTTTATAAGTTAGTTACTATTCAATTTTGATTCCATAATTCTACGCTACAAGAGCGGCCTCTGCGTCAAATGCTCTTTAAAATGCTTAAGCTCATTAGCCATTACCCTAAGATGTGCGTTTTACATACACATAATATTTTCTTACATAATTTACCTTTGTGTCAATATTAATAAAAATAAAAAAAATGAAATAACTTGAGACACAAATCGCTGTTTCACTTTAACGAGTTCATATTTGAACATTGTCATAACGACATGAAGTCTAATTTTAACTACTCTGAAATTGTAACATAGAAACCTGTACTATTGCGCCAGCGGAATGTAAACAAACAATGAATAACATTTTGGAGATTAGGGCAAGGTACTCTTAAAGCATGCCTAACCCTGGAGAGTCCATAATTAGGGGCCTCAAAAAACGCATCTAGGTATGTTTTTTCGGGAGTTGCCGCCCCCCGCGTGAAATTGGGGGCTTGTGAGACTGGGGGCCGAGTGCCCAGTGGGAAAAAGGGGCCTGGATATAGGTACATTATAAAGTAACTTACCTTTTTTCAAATTTACTTTAAAGGTTGATAAGAAAAGTTTTGTAGTATAGTTTAAGATTACTTTGGTCCATGGGTTAGCATTGATCATTTTTAAAGTTACCTAAATACTCTACTGTTTATGGATAACTTCAAAAATATTTCGATTGCTGGTTTTAATCTTTACAATTAGACTGTTTGGACGTGTTCAGAAATGTTTTGTTTAAATAGGTACTAGGTGATCAATGAAACTCCGTGATTCAAAGTGACCAAGTCTACTGTAACAACTTATAAGTTAAAATTATATATAGTTAGACTTATATCTATGTATGATATGTTGCAGTCACTCAATAATTTAGTGTTAGTTACAATTTTTGCGTTTAATCTAATCTACTAATTCTATATACTAATTTTATTTAATCACCAAGTTTTAAAGGACCTTTACAAGTAACAAATACATTTTTTTATTTAATTTTCCTAACTTAAACAAACTTAATGATAAAGAGAGTATTGTAAGCCAAGGAAAAAGGTCTACCGATTTTCAATCAATTCTATTTCATGAGAGAATCGAACACCAATTTTTTGGCTTACTGTGTCAGTGAACGAATTAAATTCTGTACTTTGTTACTCGTAAAATATGTCACTATTTATTTTAAAATAAATCGGGGTTAAATGTTGCTGATGTGTGAGCTAAATTTATCTATTTACCTAGCGTGTCTACTTCTAAAACTATGCTTAAATTATTCAATCTGTGAAAAAAACCGTGAGAACCCAAGAAAATATCAAAATTGCACCGTGATGAAAAAAAAGTAATCGTCACCAGTTTTAAATTGGCGGTATGATAAAAATTGCATCAAATATCTATCTTTCAAAAGCATTTCTTGTGCGACTATATTTTTCTATTATAAGCCTGTGAAGCGGCATTTTGAAATCCAAGCGTTTATTTAAAAAAAAAAGAATATTTCAGTGAATTCCTCAAGCGTTTAAACCAAGCGGATTTTCTAGACAATCCCTGTCTATTTTTTTCATATACAACCTCCTCTACCTACCATATGTGAAGGAGAAAGCATGGAAAAAGAATCCATAGTTAAGAGAAGTCCCAGAAGAATAAAAAAAAGAAAAAAAAAAACACAGGAAAAGACTCTAAATTTAAACTAGACACTACACTTATTGTTTTGTTTTTGTGGTTATGTTGCACTGTTTATTTGTTTTTTATTAAAATTTTTCACTAAAATTCCGTCGAATCCTTCGAATAATCCATTATAGACTGAATGTTATTTTTCATCTTTGTGTTAACACCGTCGCTATTTATTTTTCATGATTGTCCAATGATATTGTTTGCGTTTTCTTTTTACGTCTGATGTTTGCGTTACATTTAACATGTCGTTACATGTGGTTTAGTTTGAAGGACGGTAGGTTTGAATGGCAAAGTATTATTTTTATCCTTTGTTCAGCAGAAAACAAATAACACGCCAATTTGTTAATAAATATTGTTTGATTTGCGGTTTGTTTTTTTTGTACTCGTTTTTATTCAGTAAATTTATTTTGAAGCAGTTTTGTATCGTATCGTTATATGTTTGTCTGTAGTTATTTTTCCCCACCTGAAATGTATTCGACGATCCTCGCGTAGAGTTTTGTATTTATGTTTGGACTGTATTCATAGAAAAACCTTTTGTAAAAAGAGCAAGATGTAGTCAATGAATGTGGTGACAATTTGCTCTTGATTTTAATCAAGAGTATAAATTCGACGTTTTTTTAATAACCCAAAGTATGACAGACTTCTTATACAATGTACTTATAATACTCACATATTCTCCTTATAGTTTGGTGAGAAAATTTCATTCACTCATTAATATATTATTTCATTCGTTAATTCATTCATTCATTCAATCATTCATTCATTTATTTATTCATTCATTCATCGTTGTCGAAAGATTATGAATTTGCGGCGCTTGTGCTACGGCGCTCGACGCTAATAGGTATAAAACATTACTCGGCGCCAAGACTATAACCAAAAACAAAAGAAACAAAACCTAACACCACAAAATTGGCATTATAGAGTTTTATACTAGTATAGATACCCCTCAAATACATAATACGAATATATATTAGATGGTGCCCGATCACGAAGGTAACATTATACTCTATTGAGCACGTTCGACGGGTATATTAAAAAAATCCCTTTCATATCTCTGCAAAAAACCGTCAAAGCGGAGTTTTTGACCTATACATAATTCATCAGACTCAATAAAAGGGTAAATGGATAGAAAAGTTCGATTTTTTCACCACAATGTGGCTGACGGGGACACAGTACACAGAATAATTGACAGTAGGTATCCTAAGGAAAATTTGGGTGAATATTTGACAATTAAGTGGCTTTGTGCGCTTTAGACCACTTTGTAGTGAAATGGACATTTTGTACTTTTCTCAACCCCATAAACGCATTATAAAAAAAAAAACTAAAAACAGAATTGACAAAAATTTATTAGGTACTAGCTGCGTCGCGCCGTGTTACCCGCTCATCCCTCGGGAACACTATATTATTTCGGGATAAAATGTAGCCTATGTGTTAATCCATCCTGGATTAATACATAGGCTACATTTTATCATATCAGCTACCTTCATAACAAAATGTATCGAAATTGGGCCAGCCGTTTGAGTGTGAAGAAGTAAAAATTAACAAAAAGTATAATCGGTTGAGAAATGCGACCTCTAGGCAACAATATCCGGAAAAAACGGATATCCGCACATCCGGACATACGAAATGATGTTAAGCCAAACTGAAACGGAGAAGCTCCGCTCGTTCGGTCAACTAGTTTCATTTCTTGAGTTGCTTACAAGATCTAACGATTTGGGCAACTCATCATAATAGAAGCGGGATTGTTCGACATTTCAACCTGTATTAGAGTAAATTTTCATTATTTTGGGCATGTATTGTTATCCAGATATTCAGAAAGAACAGAAAACAATACTAGTGTCAAATTTGCCTTTTAAATGGCAATAGTAGTTTAACTTTTAGGTGTAGTAATTAAATATTATTCAATGTTCTCATATAAATCAGAATCATGTAAATTGTGTAATGACGTTATAAGTTACGTGACATTATAAGTTGATACACAGATACACATGTTAAACTTATAACTCCCCTCTTTTCTGTCGGGGGTTAATGAATTGAATTCGCACTGTTACACTATCTGAGTACTGTGACATCTGTCACAACCACATAACCGCCATTCAGCTAAATAGGGTCACACTATTGTGGGGGAAAATCTTAAAATAGATCTTCTAAAGCGCTTGGTTGTGATTGGTTCGACATGACACATATAGGTGACAAGCTAGGTCTCCATACGACGACAATGTCTTACGGTCTTCATACAACAGATTTGCGAAAGATGCAGCCGCTTTTGGTTGTATGTGTGCGTGTCTACGAACCAATCATAGATACGTGTTGCTTGTGACATTGAAGTTGTGACATACACGCTGACGAAACTCATTTATTCTTTATTCAGTTGTAAAGTCATGTATAGTCTGTCCGATCTCTAAGATCAAATGAAGTCACTTTCGTACAAAGTACAAACAACCGTATGCTTGTAAATTTAAGGTCGTTTTTCACTTGTGCCAGTTTGACAGAATTTGATCTTAGAATTCCGGATAGACTACAACTGAATAAAACTTAGCCCGTAGCTAACAGAGATGGGCAAAAGTTAATCGATTAACAATTAAGATTAACCTACTTAATCGCGATTAACGATTAAAAATGACGATAAGTTGACCTAATCGTACGAGTTCCGATTAATTTAATCCCGATTAAGTTAATCGTAGATTAATATGTAACGATTAAATTTTTTATCGATCAATTAATTAGATTAATTTTCTCTCCATTAATATTAGGAAGAAATAAGATATTTTTTGTAATTTTAAGTCTCTACCTAGGAGATTTTAGAGTACTGTACTATAAAAACCACCTTGTATTACTGTAACAAGTTTATTTCACACAGCATACTAGAATGTTTTTTTCTAGTTTACACATGACAAGACATATTGTATTTTTGTAAAATGCACAAATGAGCGTGTTCCAACTTTTAATCGAGAATTAATCGTGAAATTTAATCGATCTAAATGACGATTAGTTAATCGTTAATCGAAGACGCTGTCGATTAATTTAATCGTGATTAAATTAATCGCGATTAATTTTAAATTCAATTCAAAAAAATTAAAAAATTAATCAAATAATGCCTATCTCTGGTAGCTAACCAAAACTGGGCGTATTTACTGTCAGGATATGATAACTAGAAGGTGAAAATTCGTCAGCGTAAAAAAAAATCTTTACCGTTCCTAGGACCAGATTTCCCCATCTCTTATTTCGACGACGCGCTTGGCGCAGTTTGCAGACACCTGCCTACTGAGCCGGCGGTCCCGGGTTCGAATCCCGGCCAGGGCAAATAATTTGTGTGATGAATTCGACTATTTTTGTGCTTGGGTCATGGTTGTTCTAAGTATTTAGGTATATATCTATCTATATAAATACGTATATCGTCGTCTAGTATCCATAACACAAGCCTTCTTGAGCTTAATTTGGGACTAGATCGATTTGTGTGAGGTTGCCCGATATTTTTTTTTATATATAGTTTCCGACTTTTCTCTACTGATCCCTTTGGATTGATCACCCGGTATACTGATTCGAGTCTCGTTATTTCAGTTCCGAGTCATATCAAAAAAGACTCAGAACTCGAGTCCATACAACACTAATTTTACGTCACACATCAAAATATACGAGCCCATCAAGCAAATAGTCAATTCGACGTAGGAAGAGGACGCATAGGGCGAGATTTATGATCACAAATATATGATACGTACTAGATACGAGTACGTCTTATTAAAGGGGTAAGGTCTCGTTAGGACGGCCCTGAGCGTGAACGCACATTTTATGAATAATGAGGATGATAACTTACTTCTTAGAATCTTTATAATAAAATAAAAAAAAAACATAATTTTGTTGTATCGGACTTTAACGGCAATTTAAAGTGTATATGAAACATGTATTGTATAGATTTAAATAAAACAATTTAAACGGATTATATCGCGTATATTAATTATAAGCCTTTAGTGAACCGCTGGTAGATATTTTAAATAAATAATAAATGCCCTTCTGGCACATGTGTAACTGTCTTTACACATTAGGTCCATCTGGCATGTATGAACACCTTTATTTTTAAATTAATATTTACAAAATGGGTAGTTTGCAGAAATGTAACTTTGACAGAGAAAAATTGTGTTTTTCTCAGTCAACCTTTGACAACGGTATCTGTAAAGGTACTGAAACGTCAGGGAGGCTCAAATAATTAATATACGCGATATAATCCGTTTAAATTGTTTTATTTAAATGTGTGACAGTCGCGGAAACCGAAGAAAATATTATGTATTGTATAGTCTCATTATTTTTTAATATGGGTACCCACCACAATTTTTATATTAAACCATTGACAATTATGACATGAAAATATATTTTTCACCTCACTCGCTCGGAAAACCTCCGTTTATAGAGCGAAATCTGCGTGCAAAAGTCTATTTTATCCGCTAGCGTGCAAAAGTCATTTGAATTTTGAACACGACGATTTTGATTCTCTGTGGTGCATGTAACTTTTTTATATTTAAGACTCCTTCAACGCGTGACTGATTCATCAGTCGATAAATCTTCGAATAAACAATCAACGCACGCACGCTAATAAAGGGCGATCTGGTCAGGCCGGCTAAAATCATGTGTACGTTTGAATACCTACTTCTTTTAAAAAAAAATACAGCTACAATATCATGTCCAGAAACCTGGTTTGTGGTTACAGATTTTTAAGTTTTTATTTTTTTCTACCCTTTATTTTAGGTTGAATATTATGTTTAATTATTAATAGTAAGTATTTTGACTAGTAAACATATCAAATACAACACAAATTTTAATATTTATTTGTTATAAAAGTTGGAACTAAAGAGTGTAATTTCTGAACGCATCCGAGAAAAAAATAACTAATTAAAAAGTTGGAAGTTTTCACAATTCACGTAAACAACGTAAATTTGTTCTGTGGAGAATACATACTGTTGTCGTACTTTATAGAAATATCGAAAACAAGAAAGTTAAGCCCAATTTGGAGTATTTATTCAATGCTAAAAGCCTGCATTAAAACGAATGCATTAAAATTGTTATAAATATTTGGAGACGCTAAGTAATTTACCGAAACTATTGGCGTTTTTAAAGAAGATAAAGCCGAAATAATCTTGTTCGGATCCCAGAATAATGCCATTAATATGTGTGGAGTGCTTCTCTCGTATTTATTTGGTTTGGATTTGAGTGTGTTATGTTTTAAATTTGATGTGTTAAATAGAAGGCAAAATTAAATATGATTATTTTTATGTTTTAATTTGCATTTTCCTCGCTGTAGTGAGGTGAAAAGTTGTGTGTTCCGCATGGCTGCAAAATTATTTAGCTTCTCGTGTCTTGAAAGCCTCGCTACGCTCAGGAATCTATCTTTGAACCATTCGCTTCGCTCATGGTTCAATCTTAGATTTCTTCGCTCGCTCAGCTTTCAATTTCAACACTCGCGCCAAATAACAAATTTGCAGCCTTGCATAACAAATAACTATTGTTGCAATCTATGTTTTTTACTATTATTATAATCTCATTTTTATTTTTATGACGATCATAGTATAAATGCATGTAAATTGTCTTAGCGTAATTTATACGTATCCTTAATAAGAGACAAAACGATATACAGTCAGATAGAGCGAAAGGTAAATCAATTGCTGATTCTGATTCTGTTGAACAAACTCAGCTTATGAGAAGTCTGTTGGGTCAGCTAACCTGGCTCTAATGGCTGTTACCTTATGATTTGCACCATGCTCTCCCGACTTGAGCCACGGCAATGAATAATTAAACAAGGCAGAAAACAAATAGAGATCAGAGTAGGAGACAGGATGCAAAATTGCAGATAGGGAGATATAGATAAAAGTAGTGTAACAGGGAGTTTGGGGAGACAAACATATTTCGTTGATCTCCGTATGTAAGCTCTTTAGTTACCTTGTGCCCCTTTAAAAGAAAATTAAACTGTTTGTCAAGTACTTCATTAGAGACAGACAGAGACAGTCAGAAAGAGACACAAAGGTATATGTTGATAGACAAACTTAGCTTATGTGAGAACGATGTTTTTCGGGTCAGCTAACCTGGTCCCTAATGGCTGTTACCTTATGATTTGCACCACGCACTCCCGACTTGAGCCGCGGCAAAACATGAATAATTCAACCCCTGGACCTCGTTTAGTACAGCGAGCAACAACAACGACGACAACGACACGTCTTTTTAACCGACTTTAAAATAGGAGGTTCTCAGTTTGACCTGAATGTATGTTTGTCCGCGATTATCTCCCGATTGGTTAAACCGATTTTGATTCGGTTTTCAGAAAAGTATTACTACGAATAAATACGTCACGAAACAAGCAAAGAAACCTAGTCAGCGCTTGAAAGTGAAGCCAGTTTTGGTTAGCCACAGCCTGTCACGGGTTTAATTTCGCCCGTGTGCGCATTTGTCATAACGTCAATATTACGAGCATAACGATTCTAGGTATGCTTGGTTCGTAGACACGCACACATAAAACCAAAACCGGCTTCATCTTTCGCAAATCTGCTGTATGTAGATTCTTATTCTAGACGTATTTATTCTAAGCCTATAAGATAAAATTCATCCTTTTGTCCACCGTACTAAGGGCAATTGATGAATATTAGACATCTCTGACGGTTCGAGGGACATAAGTTTATTATTGAATTTCCAATAAGTTCAGAGTTGGGTGATTATGATAATGATGGACGGACGGGGCGTTGAAGCGTGGCGTGTACTGTGTTACAAAAAATGCTTCGAAACGAAATATTGATATATTTAAGAAAGATGTAATCTCTCATTCGTTTTTAGTATGGGTGTTGATACAAAGATCAAAGCACAAAGAGAAAAAGGTAAGATGTAAAGCCTATATATATAAACAATGCAAATATCGACACACAAAGCATAAGGAAAAAATCGAAAGGTTATCTAGCGTTAGGGTTGTGGAGAGGTAACACGCTGGACTGGTAATCCAGTGGTACCGGGCTCGATTCGCGGTTTCTTCCGCCAGGTTACGCATTTCGATTTTTCTTTGTGCTCTGATCTTTGTATCAATGGTTTAACTAAACTAAGTTTATATTGCACGCTAGGTGGTACTCTAGTAGAATAGGTTGGTTATGATTTTCCCATAGTTAGATACGAAGTATACTACAACTATCCATGGACACCCGTGTCCCAAAAGTAGTTGAAATCACTCCAGCCGTTTAGGCGCTATGATCGCACAAAGACACACACATATATTTTTTACACAATCAGTTTATTTCACTTATTTTGTGGAAAAGTGTCCAATGCCTGTGGGCACTTCATATATTTAGAAGCGATATTTTCATTGGTTTAAGCAAATAAAAAAACAATTTATAATTAATTTCTTATTTGTAGCTACTTCTGGTATCGCTGTTTGGCCTATTTTTGACTGGTAGAAAATGCCATTTGACATTGAGTCCTCCACTTAATTAGCTTCTGTTTTGTGCAGGGGTCGATACCGGCATTCATTAAAATTGAAATATCCTTCTAATTTAGCATTTTTTTTTCGAATTTTATGAAATAGAATTTCGTTTTAGGTATAGATCTTTAAGAGGCCTTATTCCTTCTAAAATTCATTTTTTTCATATTATGACAAATATATTGACAATTTCAACCAACTATTTGAAGTGAATAATACTGTTTCCCGAGTTCTAGGTAGTAACGTAGCTATTTCATGCTTTTATTGCGTGCAGTCGAAAATAAGTATAAAAAACTAATTTTCCGCGTGAATTTTCTTAATTTCGAGTAGTTTTTGAAACAATAATTATCAATGAAAATTCAAACTGCAGGCTTCCAATATATACCAATAAATCTCAATAGCCCTGTTCTAGGTAGTGACATCAATAATATCTTAAGAAACATGTTTTATCATAGAGAAAAATGTCTAAAACAATCAGCATTTTAAAAGGAATAAGGGCTCTTAAGCGAAAACCCGAAATTGAATAACGGTATTTTGTATGGAACCGAATAACGGTATCCGATCCCTTGTTTTGTGCCATAAAGTTTAAGTAAATAAATAAAAAGGAAGAGAAAATCTGTTAAATTATACTGTTACCAATTCAACCTTGATCAACTTCAAAAAGCAGCTTTTCAGCCAAGTCGCAGACCAATTCATTCCAATGTCTAGACTAGACAGACTAGCATGAATAATTTATATTTAAATAAGTTTCGGACACGGTTTCCAAAATAATTACCAGTTAGTAAAGTTTTAGGCTACCTAAAAACATAAACACAGACCTGACCAACTCAGAATCCATGCAAAAGAGGGACAGAGAATCAAACTTTACTCTTATAAAATTCTTGTATTGAAAATGAGTTTTATAAGGAGAGGGGCTAGGATTTCAGGAAGAATAACACGATGGAGGATGGTCTTTGGTTTTGTATTGGCACGCGACGCCATGCCAGCCTGGCGCCATTTGTTGGTCATGATTACTTTGCCCTCTCATTACGCCTAAACGGCTGCACGGATTTTAACCAATTTTGGTACAGGGATAGCAGGTCATCCATAGATGTTTATGTTATAGGATATTTTTTACCCATCTACGCTAAAAAAAAATACGGGGAAGAATTTGCAGGTACCTCCTAGTGAAAATAATAAAGTGGCAGTCCCTCAGATAGATTACTATAATGTTCTTGTCGCAGAAAGGAAGATATTCCGCAAGATGCTGGGACCGAGACGGAGGGAAGATGGTAGCTGGAGGATCCGTAAGAACCAAGAGTAGGTAGTAATTGTATGGGCTGAATCAACTCGATCGCTTCGCGATCTCGTTGATTCAGCCCATACAATTACCTGCAGCGACAACCTTTCTGGTCTACTAAATAAGCAGTGTTCCATCAAGGAGGAAAACTAAAAGATAGGTAACAAGTCTACATAATCGTAATCTATTCTGACTATCCGAGCTGTTATATTTAATCCAGTAAAGTATTTCATTCGCAATTTCCAACCGATGTGTTTAGCACCTAAGCAAATTACGTGATTTATCAGCATTGACAGATATTTGAAACCACATATCGAATCATTTAGCGCTAGCTTGGTAGGTGATGACACTGATGACTCTTTGTACATACAACATTCTCCATTTCATTCACACGTAACAAAAATCAAACGACGGTTGAAATAGTGTATCTATTCTTTATTTAAAAAATATCATTTGTTATACACCACTTTTTTAAGCAAGTTACATTTTTAAAGGCGCATATCTTGCTATGGTAAATACAGCTTTGAATTTCCAACGATGTTGCATAATTGTTATACAAGGTTTGTAAATTAGGACAATTTTGCTCTTCCAAATTATGGATATTATCGTTTTCTAGTATTTCTTTCAACCACTTCACCTTTTCAGCACCTTTAGCATATATTTTTTTATTTTTCATGTATTGTAATATCAAACACTTAAAATTAAAATAAGGCACAAAGCCTTCGTTCCATAAAATTCCGATGTTTCTTTCTATCCACGCCACATGTGAACGTTCCATACTTGTTAAGTTATAGAATGGATATGGCGGTTTTATCAACAAAACAAGAATGCGATTTTCGCACAAAATTGCTATTTCTTTAGGTATAAATTTGTTGTCTTTACTTTTAAAACCTTGAACATCCACGATGGCGGCATTCATGATAGTTTTCGAACTATGTTACTGAGTGGTTTATATTCAAAGAGGCAGTCGTTGAGGATCAAACAGTAGGCAGCGGTATTTTCTGGAACGTCTTCTGATGACTCAATTTCTAAACGCACGTCAACTGGCCCAGTTTTGATTGAATCGTTTTGTCTTGAACAGTCGATAACAAAAACTGGAGCAATTTTGGAGAATGTATGCAAATCTAACAGCGGTTCAATACAAGCGTTGTAATACGACTGCCGAAAATTAGCATACATCTCATATAATATACTATATTTTCCTTCATCAAACTTTAAATTAAGATTGT
The DNA here is from genome assembly GCA_905147355.2 of Apotomis turbidana. NCBI lineage: Eukaryota > Metazoa > Arthropoda > Insecta > Lepidoptera > Tortricidae > Apotomis > Apotomis turbidana. The sequence goes on along the minus strand of LR990307.1, from coordinate 3,686,710 downwards.
CATATGGAAAGTATTGCGAATTTAAAAACAATTTGACATTTGTTATGTTACAGTGATCGAATGAAGCTGAACTTCTTGTCGTATTGAATTTTCTATCCGTTTGTAATCCTAATATAACAAACCTCGGTTTCTCTAACTGAGAAGCAGTTTTAATAGACCAAGAATGTTTTGTTGTTTTAGGCAATAATGGATATTCATATAAATCCCAATTTCTGAAGGCAAGCTGTACTGGTCGGTCTTTTTCTAAATGTTTTAGTAGTACAAGTCGTTCGCGATCAGAAACTCTAATATGCGGCACACGCCACTGAATTTTTGTTATGTCTATACAAATATTTTCATTTTTCTCAGCTATCACAGTATTTGAAACAGAACTGCTTCTTTGTAATATAAGCTCATGTCTACAATTGATGAGTATTTTATTATAATCTTCAGCAAATCCTAATATTTTATTTAAGGGTATTATAGCCGTAAAATGGGTATCACTTGCTTTGGCTCCATCTAAATTCCAACCCCATAAAGCAGCATTTTTACTTTCTCCTTCATTCATTGAAATATAAGATTTCATTGTTGTTGTGATTCCAGCATTTTTAATGTTATCGATTGCAACCCCATTCAGTTCGTACCTGATATTTTGAAACAAAAATAATATTGGATTGTTTATAAATTTCACTTTTTTCGTTGTTATTTTCCCTGCTGCGTCTGTGGTAGATATACTTGCGCATCCCTCGATGTAAATGGAGCTAGCTGATGGTAATACATAAACATCTTGCTGGTGTATAGGTATTCTTATTTCATCGTTTACTTTAAAATTGTTATTGTAAGGGTTATAGCTATGAATTTCATAGCTTTCGATGGAATTGTCGTGATGTGGTAAATCTGCGATTTGTAACATCTTATATTTTAAATCCAAGTGAACGTAAAAAAATCTTATTATTTTTTGTAATCTTCTTTGTTGCTTTTACACGTCTTCTATCTTTCAATGTTGCGGATGTAATATTAGGAGTTTTACTATGTTCGGAGTTTTTATTGAAGATAATCATTTTTAGTTTCTGGTATTTTAAATTTCGTAGATTTCAACGAAACAATTTTCAACGCGTTTGGTGATGTAATGTGCGATTCTGCAACACACCATTCTATATATTGTTGATAAGTATGACGTCATATGCAATTAATTTCTTCTTTCCCAAAATGAGGCAAGGAACTTTAAACATAAGTGACCACAGTTATATAAATTGTTTCCTTGTAAATTATCATAGTTGTAGTGAATTTTTTCTCCCATGTATTTGACAAACTCTTGTGGTGGTTTTAAATTGCCATAGCTATCAAAGTATTCAACATAATTATTTATTTTTCCATAGGCTACCCAATGAGTACCAGAATTTGTAGAGGAATCTAAATTGATAACCCCGCATTCCAAAGGTAATGGAAATTCTGGTAATTCATCTCTCATAAAAACACCGCGAAAAAATGGTATGTTTTTAGAATGTTTTGTGATATCAATATTAGTTAACGCTCTTTTGGGTAGCCGAGTAATTAGTTTTTTTTATTTGTCACATAAATTCCTAGCCCGTTTTTGTATGGCTTAAGATGTAATCCTTTCCCAATACACAATGCTTCCATATTCGTATTATGTTTTTTGAATTCCTCCAAATTTTTTTTAGCTAACTTATAGTCATTGACGGCTTTCGTGATTCCGGCGATACCTCCTGCTAAACTACCGGCGGCAGACAACCCAGCAAATATGGGTATTAAAGGCAGAAATCCTCCGCTTTTAGGCACCGGAATTACTCTTGGCAATTTTATAGGTAAATCGTCAGACGCCATTTCATGAGCAGCTGCATACGCTAGTTCCGCTAAAACTTTTTTGCACTTAGGCTTTAATTTTCTAATACGCTTTTTTGTGTGTGAAACAATATTATTAAATGTTTTTCTGAATCCAGAACCAGTTTTAACCTTTGAAGTTGGTGATATATATTTTTTTTTCATATTTAAATTACTAATATTATTCTTATCTTTATTCATGATTGTTTTCATTTAAATAAACTGTGAGCGTAATGTTTATAGCACGGCGTTTCGCAAACAAATGAGTACATTGTAAAAACAATAAATGTTTAAATAGGTACTGTCACCTTTCCTATAACCGATTTGTCTTTTCTATCCAGCTGTTTTCGTTTGAAGGCAGCCCTAACCACTTTACGTATACCTTGTTTCTTTTTCTTCGCAAAACTTTTTCAACAAGGTATACCTCAGGGTGTAAAGTCTTTTGAATTTCGTGTACATAAAATGCTCCTAAAATTGGTCTAGACCTTGCGTCTTCCAATAAGTAAGTTGTTGGGCAAGTATTTTGAACCTTTATTATCTTAAATATTTCTGTAGACCAATTAGGCGTATATCCTTTTTCGAAGCAACCTTTATATTTGCTTATTCTCACGAAATCCCCCACTCGAAAGCTTTTGCGCTTCGATATTTTCTTCGCATGTTTTATTTGCGCATTAGTATATCTTAGCGATACTTTTTCTTTATTATTTTGATTAATTGTAGCTGGAGGCGCTCCTATAGTTCTATGGAACGCATGATTGTACTCATGCATTTTACAGTCGAGTGTTCCATTGATCCATTTATAATTTCCTTTTAAATTAAATTCTTTATATAGTTTATTTTTTAGTGTTCTAATAAAGCGTTCAACAATAGAGGCTTTTTTGTTAGAATACGTAGAATAGTGGTTGATATTATATTTTTCGACAATTTTAAAAAAATCAGTATTGTAAAACTCCTTACCCATATCTGTCTGTAAATTTTTTGGTAATCGGCCTTTTGCTAAAAATGTTTTAAATGTTTTTGACAAAATCTCTTTCGTCTTTTGTTTTAAAGGAAATGCCCAAGCATATTTTGAGAAACAATCTATAATTACGAATATATATTTGTAACCTGAATTTACATTTGATAATGCTTGCATATCAATCAAATCAGCCTGCCAAAGGTCATCTATGTCTCTTAATATAACTGTTCTTCGTGGGAAGTTCACTCTTACGTTTTTATGAATTTCATTTACTACGCCGGCTTTGCTCATAGTGCTTGTTGAATTTTCCTTCTAGTTCTTTAAGTTCAATATTTTTTTCTATTTTTTTTATACGTGCTGATAAAGCCTCAATTACTTTATAAAGATTCGCTAACTTATTTACGGTAGTTCTTATTTGCGTATTAATATATTTTGGAATATTAACGCTATCGGATAATTCAACTTCATTTATAGTTTTATTCTCTTTTATTTCATTAGAGTGTTTTTTAATTTCACGCACATACATGTTTGACGTTCTTTTGATTACTGAATGTAATGATGATAACATTGAAGTATTTATTTACACACAAACCCTCTAGGCAATCCAATTGCTACTTTCTATTAGCACAATTTTATTATTTTATAATACCAGATTCTTTTAATTCTTCAATAATAGACAGGATTTCATTGTCATGATTGCTGTTGCCAGCGCTTTTTGATGCGATTAATAATTTTAGTCTCTCTATTAATTCATTTGGATCATCCCAATAAATATAGTCCGTTGCTTTCTTATATTTTTTTAATTTAGGCAAAGAACCGCCAATTTTAAGATCAGGCAATTTTTCGGGAAAATCCTGCTTAGCCTCCGTGAATAAAGGTTTAACGATCTGGCTGTATTTTAATCCTTTGTCTCCTTTCAACTGTCCGTTGGGATGGAAATCTCGCCTGTGGGCGCTGGTAATAATAAGCAAGTTTTTGTAAATAATCTTGTCTTTTTCGGTTACTATCTCAAGATCAGGCTTATTTCGAATTAAAAGTTCTTTTAAACCTCTAGTCATTTCGTAATTTCGGTTATTGATTGTAAGCATATATTGTTTTTCTTTCGAATCTTTATTTTTTAAGGATAAAGTGACAGCAGAATTTCCCATCATGAGTTTCTTATTTTCACTACGAATACCAAACGGAACATTAATGTTATCATAAATGTCTAGCACATCTTCTTTCTTAAGAGATATTAATGTGTCATTAACATTATTTTTAGAATTTTTGACATCATTGTCAAAATCGTAATACTCTGAATGCTTGCTTGAATCAGTTTCAAGGTGGTCTTTGAATTTTTCATCGTAATACTCTGAATGCTTGCTTGAATCAGTTTCAAGGCGATCTTTGAATTTTTCATATCCTGCGGATAAGTCATCGTCCATAGGCGTTTCGCAATCGTTTTTTAAATTTGTTATATATAAACTGGGGTTTTTTTCATCATTTGCTTTTCCCAATGTCTCCAGAGAATCCGTAATAGGCTTGAATACTTTCTTTAATTTTACGTTAGCAGCATCTTCTTCATCCTGCATCATTCTAATTTTCTTTTTTATGCAATTTGCGGATGTTATCAATTGTTTCTTTAGATCGGCCTCCATTTTTTGGTAACTTCAAATTATTGTGTGTTATATTCGGCCGCAGAAGTTAAAGTGAGTACTTTTCCAAATGAAACTAGTATATGTACTAAATTCAAAAATAAATAAATGTATCAAAACCTAGTCTGTATCTTCCTTTATCAATTGCGCAATCTTTATTTAGTAATAAAAAGTTAAATTGATTTTTCCATATAGTACAACAAAGGTCTTTAAATTTTTGCCAATCTATGTCTGTGTTTATGTGCTCATTGTATATATGTTTTAAATTGGTATCATCTTGCTTAAAAATAATCAGAAGATTGGCATTGTCTCTTAGTAATTGTTTTGGTACTTTGGAATAAGTTTGGGATAAATAAAAACAGTCTATTTGCCTATGTCTTCCCATAGCAAAATAATTTCTAATATTAATCTGATTTTCACACGCTACATCATCAAAAATCATGACGGAGTTTGTTAAAGCATCATTGGGATGAATGACTTCTTTACTTTCATTAAATAAATAAAAATTCGATCCTGGTATATTTTGCATAACTTGTTTCAAGAAGAGATATTTTGGTTGGAAAGCCGTCTTTGAGTACAAATAAATGTGTTTAAACTTTAATCCATTTTCATGTAACAATAAATTCAGCATAACGTTAGTTTTACCGCAGTTAGAAGGGCCGCATATTATGCAGCGAATTGTATTAGGTAATAGAGCGCTATGCTTTACTATTAGTGCATTTTTTTCCACATTTATAGTATTCACCTCTAATGTTTCAGCTTGCTTAACAAACCTCATGATGAAGTATGAGGTGAATCAAAATATTACAAGTCCTTATATACCTAGTACCTAATTATGTTATTTGATGATGTAATATATTAAGACCGCGACGTAGGTATTATATATCACCAAGTCAGCTGACACGTTTATGGGTAAATGACATTTCGTGTTTAAAATTAATACTAAGATGCTGCCATTTCTGCAGTGGTCGTCGAAGAAATTACTCGTGATTCAGAAATTTCTCATAATTCAAGTGAGTTCATTTACGAATGTATTGTTAAAATATATTGTTCATCCGCATTTTTATGTCCAAAAGGTATCTATTGTTATATGGCCGAATATTTTATTATATTTAAAATTCCAATTATCTCATTGCAGAAAATGTCACACCTGCTAAACTTTGACTCCCAAGAAAACAGCGAAAGCGTCGATATTGATAGCCGTCTCGTTGATGACTTATTTTATAATACTCAAGACATAGAAGATCTATGCAGAGTCCAGCATCAGAAAACCAAACTGCCTGATGAGACGAAATGCCGATTTTTGAAGAATAAACCGAAAAAGAAAACAATTAAAAAGTCGCAAGCCGAAAATTCACACAATTTATCTTATGTATCTAAAAAAGGAAAAGAAAAGGCACATCATTTGATTAAAATTAATATTTATGAACTTGTTCCTGGAGTCAAGCGGAGAAATATTGGTGATGATGTTTGTGTAAGCGCACAATATGTGGTTGAGGACAATTATGACGAAATTTTGGACGGCGCAGAAAGCTTAATAAGAAAAATTGTGAAAAAAATAAGTGATTGTGATAGTTTCAAATTGTAAAATAGAACCATGTGAAATATTTTTTTCATTTTGTGAATACATACCTATTCGTATACATTAATTGTGGCTTTTTTATTATAAAGTTGTAAACTCTTCCAAAGACCACTACTGGTATTGACCTACCCTATTTACAATAGCAAGACAAAGGGAAATGGTGATCAAACAAAAAAAAAGTTCTAATTCATAATATAATTTATTGAAAAACAAAATAATTAATTAGTGTTACACATTTTTATTATTTAAGTAGGTGCTGTAAAAATATAGTTAACATATAAATCTTATCGACTAATCTTATTATACCATATTGCTATAGTGACCCCAAGGTAAAGTTGAAACTGAGCCTTCTATTAATTGCCTTTTATCATCATTCTTGCTTAACACCAATTTATTCCATTTCTGAGTAAACATTTTATGGTTTTTTGATTTAATAATACACATATTGTCTCGCAATTCCTCGCCATTATACAAGCATCTTTTATATTTCTTCATCTCGAGTTTTTTCGTCACACATTTTTTTACCCCTTTTGCTTTTTTTATAGACGCTGTCTCAGTGTTAATACAGTATAACTTAGCTCGTAATCCGACGAACTCTGATATAACTACACCACCCATTTCATCTTTGAAATAACCAGGAATTTTCATATTTGCTATCGGCATCTTGTAAATATTATTAGCCTCAAAATTACTTGTGTCAAAGTATGGAAGCATTTCTTTCATATCATCATAAAAGTTAGCAGTATTGACTAAATACAAAAGACTATCGGTGTCAGTGTAACACAGGCGAATATTTTGTTGATACCTTGTTTTCATGACAGAGTAATGAAATTGGTACAAGTGCTTTTTAGCTAGCTCTAGTACAGTAAATCCGATAAAAATAGGCATATCTAAAATTAATCTAGATTGTCGCATTTGAATGGCTACAAGGTTTTCCGAGAAAATTGACAAACTTTTGAAATTGGGAGCGCTAATGTATTTTTCCGCACCGCATAGTTTGTTCGTTTTATTTGAAACATCTTTCCAAACATTAACCAACTTAACGTCTACTTGATTTCTTTTGTTTTGAATAGTTTTTCCATAGATGCTATTCACCTGTTTTTTAAAAAAATTTTTTTCAAAGTCGCACTTAGCATTTTGTCTTAATTCTGTATTTAATGTTATGTAAGGCTCCAAAAATTTTGATTGGTTGAAAGCTAAAATGCGATGAATTTTCAATAATTTTAAACCATTATTCAAACATTCTTTTAAATGCTCGTAATGTATGACATATTTATATTTATTATGCAAATTTGCTATCAGTTTACGACTTGTTTTACTTGGAGGTACACAATTCTCTGGCGCAAATGGTAAATCTGAATGATCATCATGTAATTTGGAGGGGTATTCAAGATCTACTTCTAGTATGTATCCCTGAGGATTGTCGCGACTGACACTTTCAACATTAAAATTTTCTATATCCTCATCTTTCAAAAACTCGAAACTATTTGTTGGAAGATTTTGTAACATAGCAAAACCGTATAAATTGACGCAATCTAAGTATATTAAATATGAGCTTGTTTCATTGGCATTGTAATCTGACAAATATTTATTATTTGCCTTAGCATGTCGTAACGAGCACTGAGCAAGACCACCTCGAATGCCCTTTTCTATCATTTGGTACATTTCAACATCAGATATTAAATCCAACTGAATTTTTGTATACAGCAACATCGCGTCCCAGCTCAAAGCCGGACTTGAAACATAATAACACGGGTCTAAATTATAATAAGTTAAACTCATACATCTGAATTTTTCAAAAATATCACACAACAATAACACATCACATTTAAGGTATAAATCAGTATATTCACCCAAATTTTGTATATTAAATTCACTCCACACCGACTTTGCATGTTCGTAGTCATCGTCTGCAATATTTTCACCAGTTAGTTTACTGTAAAAATACTCTCGATCTGGCAGTTCAGTTTCGTTGTATCGATCCCACGAGTCTATGTAGTCATAGCAATAAATTCCTTTTTTGCGAAGTAATTCAAAGTGTAAAGGATTAGTATAAAATTGTTTGAGGTTTTTAAAGTCGTTAGGGTGTAATGTTTTAGCCAATTCTTCTAAACCAGAATTCAAAAAATTAAATGAGTCTATAAATTTCATTTGCGCTGGTTTTTGACCATCTATTGGTATAAATTTAGTAACTGATATGTATTTTTCTTTTGTTTTGGGAATTAAATTTATGCGGCCAATAGTATTCGATAGTTCCGTAATAAATAAATGACAATCATAACCGGAAAAATTATGAAACAGTATAGGTATAAACTCGCAGGATTTTGCGTTTAAATTACAAGAATTGTGGCTAGGGCCTCGATATTTACCGCTAAAATGGTCATGATCAGCTATGATAGGCTCGCCAATTTTAAAAGGATCTCCGCAAATGTGACAAGTCGTGGCATTTTTTAGCGCGTGATTTTCCTCATCAGATAAAGGTAACATTTCACAGTTAACTGATAATAACTGATGCAATTTCTGTACATCTTTGGAAATGGTTTCTACAAATTTCTGGGCACAATTAGGACCGCGATATGATACGTATTCATTTAGTTCTGGTTTAGATTGACAACATATATAGTAAGCAAAGCAAGTCGCTTCATGTACTTGTAGATTTTCAATGTGATTGGACTTACTTTTATCGGAATATTCTAGAAGCAAACTTTCGAAATCTCCATAAATTACGATAGGTATTCTTTGAGTCCTTTCAAAATGACTGAATGCCAAGGTACTGTTAGGTTCAGGTAAAATTGTTTTTACTCTAGCGCAATTATGGGAATAAAGTTTTTGTTCAGTATCAAAATAAATGAAGCACTCCTCACATAAATGAATTTTAGATGTATGTTTAGTCAATTGTCCGCGAACAAGCTTTTCAATACTTTTTATTAAACAGAAATGCGATTTTCCATTTTGTTCAATAAGTAACAAGTTAACGTGTGTCAACTTATGTTTCAATGTCTTATATAGAGGTCCCGTCACAGTATTTTTTTTTTCCAAACCATAGACATTAATTGATATATCGGAATTATTTTTTTCAAAAATTTTTAAGTCTTCTAAGGTTGGTGGAAAAGACATGCCTTTAATATTGAGAACATTTCTAAAATGAGGATATGAAGAAACTCTACTTGGATTGCAACTTGCTGGATACATATGCGCAACGACACTCCATAAAAAACAATAATCGTCTTTGTTTTGTATGTTCAAACATGATTTAGTATTGCGAATTTTAGCCGGCAAACTGACATACGTACCCGCCCTTAAAGGGTTGTATTTATTTATATTTATTTCCAAATGACTAATTGAATCAATAGTCCAGCCTGATTCGGAAAGTTCGAACTCTGCGCACTTGGTTATAAGGTTATCCGCATAACTAGAATACAGCGACGAAATATCAGTATTCCGAAAAATTTGGGCGTACTGAGTATTAAACGACTTCATAGCCTTTTCATTATTTTTAGGCTGTGTGTATGAAACAAAGAGTTCAACATTTACTTTCAACGCGATATGTTTTTCTAGCGACATTTTAATTAGTTCAAATACTGACGTTGAAATATTATTTAAGAACTGTTCCGGAGCTAAATGCACATTATTTGCTGTTGACTGTACTCTATAACTTTTAATTCTATTTTTAAATGCAGTAGCTATGACTTGTACATTGTCAAACTTGGTGTTTATCAGACAGTTTGATTTATGAAGGTTGCTCTTTTTATGTGACGTAAAGTTAGAAACATGAACTTTGCACTCGTTACAAAACATGATTTCTTTTAATTACTCTTTTTTATTGGCAATATATGAAGGAAAAAAAAAACTACTATTTATTGCGTATTTCTTACGGCGTTATTCAATTATTTCATAATTTCATTATTTCATCATTTCATTATTTCCTTATTTCCTTATTTCATTTATCGGGTTATATACTGTGAATAAAAACACGTGAAACGAATAATACAATTATTATAATTTTATAGTTAGGGTTACCTACAAAATGATTATATGTGAGAATAATATAGATAGGGCATACTAATAATGTCGAGTATAGTGGTTAGGTAAATTAGGAATCTTAATAGAGTTACTGAGGACTTGGATACATAATCGGTTGAATTTTAGCGAAGTCTTCTTTGCCGACCTGAATCAACTTCGAGACCGCTCTAAACAGCGGTGTATTGGCGTCGGCAGCCACCTTCAATGTGGTAAGAGCGTTTTTCCAGCGCTCTTCCGCCGGCAACCGTTCCGCTTCGCGGCTGTTATAAACGCGGAGTTCGATGAAGTATTCTCCTGTCTTGGTGGGATCCCTTTGAGTCGTAAATCCTGATGCTCCGCGTTGAGTCAAAAAACTTCTCAACGTCGCCGCCCGCACCGGCTTTTGGACCTTTTCAGGTTGTGTCTCGTCCTGTGAAAAAAAGAAAGAATTAAAATACATATATTTCTTCAGTAAATTTCAGCACACAAAAAAATGTTGGCGCCTCTTTTTCAGTATTTGATACCTGTGCTAATGCTAAGAAGCACTGCACATCTAGTAGTCAATTATTTCCAATCAAGAACAAACAGAAAAATCCGTCAGTATAATCGAAAATATTGTGCGCCTACAATTGGTAGAAATTGGGATATGACACACATAAACAATAAGATATGCGTTTATTTCGCATGCGAAGTTAATCGCGTGAGATGCTAATATAAATTATTATTAGAGATGAGATAACTGAATGTAATTTAATTGGATATCCCGACAGACAAGAGCTAATAAAGAAAATTTACCAACAGTTGCGAAATAATAATTATGTAGCTACAATGTTCATCATATACAGTCAAACATAGAACCTCCTTCTTTTTAAAACACTTCGGCCGACAATAGCCAACAAGGACGTCATCCATCTGATATCCAACCATAGTCTAGGAAATCGCGTAAATAAATAAATTATAAATCTAGGTGAGCTAGGTACATACCTCAGAATCTAACACCTGCGCAGGACGTTTACGCTTCACTGGCTGCGGCTGAGTAAGCGCGATAACATCGTCTTCGGATTCCGAGCAGCTATCCGGCGCCGACGGCTCCTTCACTTGGGCGGCTGTCGTCGACTTGGCTTTTTTGGGCGCGCGTTTCTTCGCAGGCTTTTTCTCAGGCGCTTTCTTCGATGTCGAAGGCGTTGATTGAACGGAGGACTCCTCAATCGCCCTCGAGGAATCGTCCAGCTCGTCCTCCCAAAATGGATTAAGCGACCAACCAGGCCTAGAAAAAAACGAAATTTGAAACACCGTAAACAAAAAAATACTATAAACTGACCGAGTATTTATTTAACAGATAGCGGCGTAATGTGAAACTACGAGTAAATCTCTGGGTAAGCCAGAACTGATTTTACTTTTTAAGAAAATTGGCGAAAAAATTCAAAATGGGCTTGCCAGCGATTAAGTATTATATAGGTACATACACTTACATGTTTCCTTGTTGTAGGCAAGTTCCGTGTAACTTTTGCTCGGCTGGAGCGAACGAAGAAGGCTTATTTTATTTTTATTAAAAATCACGAACTCTGAAGCGGACTGTGCAGTCGGAGTCCCGGTTTGCGAAAAATAATGTGCGCAAATCGGCGGCTGTCCTTTTTATTACACGATATTATTAAGTCGCGATTACAATGGTAAGTAAGATAATCTTAGATGACAGCACAATTAAAACAAGAAAACAGCTAAACAACTTTAGTCCTTATGCAAGTAATCAATAAATACTTCGACTGTTCTTAGTTATGACTTCATCATAAACACACCTTTACGTTCCATAAAAGAAATGCGTTAGGTGCAAAAGCGCCTTGTAACATGAAAATCGATACGCAAATCTTAAAAGGAAGTAGCATGTACTCTCCACCGACTCATGCGCTGTTATTTAGACTACTGGGCCGAAAAACACATATAATTATTTTATTTGACAATTTGATTTGTTGGGATACCTTATAGATTTGTAATAATGAGCAAATGTTCGTTGCATATTGTAAAGTTGTGTAATTATAAGGGTTATCCAGACCTATGGGCATATGTTTTAACCCTTAAATGCATGAATTAAAAAAACACAACATTATAAAATATTATGTTATTTCAAATAAATGTTTCTAGTTTTCAACCAGTAATTCATTTTTATTTATGTAAGCTGCATCTTACACCATGCATTTAAGGGTTAATAATTAAAGAACGAGGCGAACTTGCGCGCGAAGGGTTTCGTTATCACAGAGCAATACTTTTGAATAAAGCATTTCTGGTATGCGGATCCCGCCTAAGTATTTTTTTTATTTAATACATTTTTTTTAAGCAATAATATACAAGCGAAGTATGTACTGCCTGTGATAGACAAACTGGCGGACGGTGGTGCTATATTAATAGGACTCCATTTGTCACCCTTTGGGCGCGGAAACCCAAAAACTGAGATGACTTCAAGATTTACTTGACTCGAATATTGCCATTGGAGCTCAGATTTTCTATCCTTGAATAATCATGCTAACTAGCTAACATGAACTCTCATTCTGAAAATTATCTATAATCGGTAATAACGATTTACGAGTGAAACTACACCGAAAAAAAAGTCGCATTATTTTCTTTTGATATCGTTTCATATATAACGAAGCTAAAAAGTCTTCAATAGAGATTTTTTAGTTTTCTTCAACACACGCATCGTTTAGATCGAGAGTATATAATTCGGATGAAGTATATAAAATCTCTATTGAAGAGTTTATTGGTTTTGTTATGTAATATTCTCTTGGATCAGACATCTTTTTTTTTTCTTTAGTGTAATTTCAGAATTTCAGTTAGTACAGACGACTTTTATTTAATAAACAAGTGTCGGCGGTCGGAGCCCGGCGCATTGGCCGCAGCCATCGGGGCCTCGTATAGAGGCTTGGTTTGCGCTCTATGTGAAGGAACTGCCTGCCGCCTGTGGCCTGCGCATGTATTGTATACAACTATTCCCCCGCATTACGCCTGCTTGCCAACGTCTTATGCTTGTAACGCTCAAGAAGCTTGTCATGCGACAGGGGATTGCGAGCAAATCTGTAGTTTGGGGGCTTTCAGATTCCGTTTCTAAATTAAATCGAGAAAAATAGTGTAAAGCGGCAAAATTATTCAAAATACCTAGTACAATAATTTTCGTTTCATAGTCCAGTTAAATTCACGTCTTGTAATTCGAAAGTTGACACATCTCTGTAACAACATTGATATAAATATCACTATTGACTCGTTTGGCGCATAATAACAACGTTCTAAAATGGTTTGATACGGTCGGGTTCCTATGCGATCTGAAACATGAATCATAGATACAGCCGGTAACGCTGTCGCGCCGCCACAAAAGTAATTGTATGCGCTGCATCAACAAGAGATCGGCTAGCAATCGAGTAAAGTATGAGTACTTACAACCTGCCGTGTCAAATTCGGCACGCTGTTGTCGCTACAGGTAATTGTATGGGCTGAATCAACGAGATCGCGAAGCGATCGAGTTGATTCAGCCCATACAATTACTACCTACTACCAAGAACTGGAAGACCAAGTGTCTGAGCCAAATATTATTGGGGAGATAAAAGCAGCAAGACTCCGGTGGCTCGGGCATCTAGAGAGAATGCCGGACGATAGGGCGGTAAAAGGGGCGTATATTGGACAGCCGGCCGGTCGGCTGACCGAGGATGAGAGGATGAAGTTATGAAGGACCTACGCGCTCTACAAGCACGAAACTGGGATTGCTCATGACAGAGCGCACTGGCGTCATTTCGTATCGGAGGCCAAGATCCACTTCGGGGCGCTGCGCCAGCGGAGTAGGTAAGTATGTAGCCTCAAATTTACCAAAAACCCGGGATTATCTGTTTAACACCCGGCACAGCAAATGAAATGAAATTAAATAATTTATTTAGTATTAGTAGGCCACAAGGGCACTTTTACAAGTCAGATTGTGAATCTACCGGCTTTTCCCAAGAGGAGACCGCTGTTGAGAAGAAAGCCGAAAGAAAATCAACAGCAAGTAATTTTTTCGTAAATAATACTTAAAACAATTACATTATATTCATGTTATTAACTAATTGCATGGGTAATCGTAAAGGAGATGTATAGATTCTAGTGTCGATAAATTCTAGTGTAGATATTTCTACTGTTGTGTCGTTTACTTGTATGACAAAGAATGTGACCTACTTCAAGAGATGTAACAATCCATGCGGTATTCAGTGCGACAGCCAATACAGCCAATACAAACAAAAGGAATGACTGTTGACAATGCATGAACGTTCTTCGAAATGTCTGCATTATTCATAAAGCTGCTCGATATTGGCAGTCTGGAAATGTATCTAACTATGACACATCTTTGTTTCTGGGGTGTTGACAACATTTCATTGTTTTAACCAGGCTTCTTAACTGGTATTATCAAATAAAAGATAAAAATATAAAAATATTACCACTTTTTTACATTTTCGAAATTAACCCAGTTTGTGATTCAAAATTTCATTTGGAAAGTTCCTCATTCTAAAAGGGCGTAGGCGAACAGTAATTGGCCACAGCCACAGCGCAGTAAATCATGCAGTCGGAGTATTACTATGGCGAAATTGGGAAAATTGTACAACTGCTACTTTTGTATGTTGGAAGTGTCAAATTATCCACACGTAGTCTTTTTAACTCCTGGAAAAGGCCTTAGAGTTAATAATTCACTGCATGAAATCTTTATCTACGCGGATAGTTTCTCTTTTATGACGAACGATAATGATCCACAAGACCACTACAATATACAGAATAGCGTTGTGGGCTTTAAGTAGATCGTACACAACTAAAACCTGTCAACTGTAGATTCCATTTTAGACTGGGTATTAGTACTTAACAAGGCTTCTTTTTTCTTCACACTACGCATAAAATAAAGAATGCCTTCAATAAAATGCCTTCACTTGTCAAATACAAGTGCAGTGAGTGGCACATTTTCTTTTATTGGAAAACTGAGATACTAAGTTGGATAGAAGTTTTTACCGAGACGATGTTCTCTGAAGTGGCGAAGGCGAAACAAGTTGAAGTTATGAAGCTTTGAAACCAGTTTTTTTTATCGGAAGACAATACGATTCTGGAGTTTATATTTTGTAGAAAATTGTCGGCTGTATAGCCCCACCGGGTGATTTCCACCCACCATATTTACCCACGCCATCTTGCGGATTTTAGTGGTAAGTACTAATTTATTTTACTGGTAACGTAAAATTTTTGGCAACTGACGTTGAAAGTCGGTGAATGTCACCGATGTAAACAGAGGAAAGAGGACTAAATATTCCGCAAATCAAATCAAGTATTTTTTGCATAATAAAGCCAAAACTATCCACAGTGATGAGAATCAAGTGTTTTTCAATAGGATTCCGTATTTATTTCGCAAGAAGAACGAACGATTGTGCAGCATTCCGGTAAAGAATGTTTTGATTTTAGTTAATGACAAATTGCTAACGACGTTTAATAATCCAAATGTATGACGTATGCTCATTATTGCCACATGAAAGCTGTTTTTAGCGCCATTATCCCTGGGCCAGACCGACGCCTGCTAGGCTATAAGTACATATATCAATGCTGACTGGCTAGACTTTTTTGTTGTTGATGATTAATTTGCGCTGCGTCTAAAATGTATTTAGTACATAGATTATTTTTCTTAGACATACGTCGTCATTTTACTAACATAGGCTAATAAAGCTCCTTATCTGTTCGAAAATACTGATTATTTTAGATATTTTTCTCTATGATCAAATATGTTTCTTAACATATTATCAATGTTACTACCTTGATTTTTTTTATTGATAACATTTGTTTTAAAAACTACTCGAAATTGTCAAAGTTCACGCAGAAAAGTAGGTTTCAACTTATTTTCGACTGCACGCAATGAAAGCATGAAATAGCTATGTTACTATCTAGAATTTATGGAAAAGTATTATTCACTTAAAAAGAGTGGAAATTATCAATATATTTGTCATAATAAGATAATAAATTTTAAAAGGCACAAGGCCTCTTAAGTTAACATGTTTACTAACACTTTGTAAAGAACTCGTTATCTATACATATAAACGGAAAAGTCCTGACTGACTGACTCACTCATCAACGTAGAGCCTTAACTACTGAACCTAGGAACTTCAAATTTCTAGAGTAGATCAAATATACGATGCAAGCAAGCACTAAGAAGGGATATTTCAAAATTCATCCCTTAAGGCTGTCAAATTGGGGTTGAAAGTTTGTATGAAAAATGTTTATCTTTTGTGTAAGAGAATTAATATATACGCATACAGATTTATCATGCAAACACAAGAAAACTATATTTTGGATTTTTCAAAATTCACCCCCTAAGAGGGTCAAAATAGGGTTTAAAGTTTGTATGGAAAATTATTACTTTTTTGAGTAAGAGATTTAATATAACGTATACAGATGCATCATGCAAACAAAAGAAAACTGATTTTTGGATTTTTCAAAATTCGCCCTCCAAGACGGTCAAAATGGGGTTTAAAGTTTGTATGGAAAATGATTACTTTTTTAGTAAGAGATTTAATATAACGTATACAGATGTATCATGCAACAACAAGAAAACTAATTTTTGGATTTTTCAAAATTCGCCCCCAAGTGGTACAAAATGGGGTTTAAAGTTTATATGGAAAATTATTACTTTTTTGAGTAAGAGATTAAATATTACGTATAAGTACAGATTAAGTTATTTATTTATTTTATTATTAATTATTAACCATGCAAACCTAAGAAATCTTTTTTTGGATTTTAGTTAAATGAGAGGTATAAGTTCGTTCGAAAACATGGTATTTTTCGAGCAAGAATGATAATATTTCAACCAAAGTAAATCGATATAGCTCACAGGATTGCAAGGCTAAAGTCGCAATGGACAATACATCTGTATACGTTATATTAAATCTCTTACTAAAAAAGTAATAATTTTCCATACAAACTTTAAACCCCATTTTGACCGTCTTGGAGGGCGAATTTTGAAAAATCCAAAAATCAGTTTTCTTTTGTTTGCATGATGCATCTGTATACGTTATATTAAATCTCTTACTCAAAAAAGTAATAATTTTCCATACAAACTTTAAACCCTATTTTGACCCTCTTAGGGGGTGAATTTTGAAAAATCCAAAATATAGTTTTCTTGTGTTTGCATGATAAATCTGTATGCGTATATATTAATTCTCTTACACAAAAGATAGACCAAAAGCACAATTGCTCTTACATTTGCTTAGGCACCCCCTTTATTAATTAAGGTGATTAGGTGGATATCTATCGTGTGGTACGAGGTTGCTTCCATACTTCCAAGTTCCACGCGGACGTAGTCGCGGGCAAAAGCTAGTCTGAAATAAATGCCTTATTTAAATGCGTAAATGCCTTATTACATTAGTATAAAACAAAGTCGCTTCCGTCTGTCTGTCCCTATTATGCTTAAATCTTTAAAACAGCGCAACGGATTTTGATGCGGTTTGTTCTTAATAGATAGAGTGACTCAAGAGGAAGATTTATGCACCCGTGCGAAGCCAGGGCGGGTCGCTAGTTATTATTATATAAAGTGATCGTCCACAGACGTGATGCCGTATCACGGGGTCTAAGTTTCCGTCTCTCGGCGTATTGTCCGTGAGTGTTAAAGAATCCGTATCGTAATCTCCTCACGAAATCGGTTTACAGGCTATAACAATACTAGCAGGAATAAGTTGGCACCTCTCGGAAAACCTTCGCTCGGGGGTTGAATAATAAGCACATGTCGTACGTGATCTGGAGGGTTCCACTGGTTTGAGATACATTGAAATATTTGTACTGTTACTATTTAAGAGGCCTTATTCTTTTTAAAATTTATTTTTTTCATATATGATAAATATAATATTGATAATTTCAAACAACTTTTTGAAGTAAATAATAATTTTTCCCGAGTTCTAGGTAGTAACATAGTTATTTCATGCTTTTATTGCGTGCAGTCGAAATAAGTTGAAAAAACTAATTTTCCGCGTGAATTTTGTCAATTTCGAGTAGTTTTTGAAATAAAAGTTATTACTGAAAAACTCAAACTGTAGGTTTCAAATATATACCAATAAATCGCCATAGTCCTGTTCTAGGTAGTAACATCAATAATATGTTAAGAAACATGTTTGATCATAGAGAAAAATGATTAAAACAATCAGCATTTTAAAAGGAATAAGGCTTCTTAAGAGCCTTAGTCGTTATTTATGTATTGTTTATTGTTTTTTTTGTTGTATTTTTGTGGCTTAAAGTTGTTTTGCATCACCTACTCAATTCAAACTTTTTTGTTGCTACTCCGCTACCTAAAGGTTGTCTGGAAGAGATCGCTATGTAGCGATAAGACCGCCTGTTGTTAAGTTCTGCTCTGTTTATCTCTCATGTTTTGTATCCCTGTTTATTGGAGGTGTGCAATAAAGTGGATTTGTATTGTATTGTGCTGTAGTGAATACGGTACGAGCACGTAGCGGTTTTCGCTGCTAGGACGCCATATTGTATACTCAGCGAACTCTGTGCGCTTATGATGAAATCATTGCGCTTTCGCCTAGCTTCCAACTCGCCCGTAAATCGCCAGTGTGCTAAGGCTCTTACTGTTTATACAAAAAAGAACAAGACAATTCACCAACGATGATACAACCTAGTTCACTTCGGTTATTTCCACAGTATTATGTCTTACGGCATACTGATGTGGGGTAGAGGGCAGAGAAAAGACTTTGAAACCATCTTCGTTGTACAAGAAAGAGATAAGGATCGATATTCACTTCAGCTCTCAAGAATCACTCATTCATCTTCTAACAGTCAACAAATCATATGTGCCAGAACTATTGGTATATCTTGGAACCCACAAGGAATATTTAGGTATATTGTGCCGACAATTAAGGTGTCCCTAATTTCAGACCTTTGCTTAGATCCGTGATGAGAATACCTACCTATGACTTGATTAAGACGCCTAACACATAATGAAACAGAAATTTAGTGCCTAATACCTAACCGCCTAACAAGCGTCGGTCCGGCCCAGGGCGCTACAAACAGCTTTCATATGGCAATAATGTGCATACGTCATATATCTGCATTATTAAACGTCAGTTGTCAAGGATTTATCATCAACCAAATTCAGAACATTGTTTACCGGAACACGGCTCAATCCTTCGTTCGTCTTGCGAAATAAATACTGAATCCTATTGAAATAAACTTGACATTCATCACTGCGGATAGTTTTGGCTTCATTATGCAAAAAATACATTAAATTCGTGTGTATTTCCAGAAAATAATAATTTTGATATCTTCAAGGTATTAGTGAATAGGCTATTACTGAACCGGCGAGCTACATCCTCGACCCCGTAGTCACTTTCCATCAGGTGATACTTAGGTCAATCGCCGGTCAGTTTGTGAATAAAAAGAAAATTGTGGAATATTTAGTTATGTTTCCTTTGTGTTTACGTAAGTGACATTCACCGACTTTCAACGCCAGTTAACAAAACTTGTCGTTGGCAGTAAAATAAATTAGTATCACTAAAAAATTGCAATAATGCGTCGACTTAAAAACACCCTGCTATTGGGCTATAACTAGTGTCTCTGTGAAGTGTAGACCTCCGGATTCGTTTCGACATGGTTTAAATTTGTATTCTACGTATTCAGCCGCCATATCGCTATTTAGAAAAGTGTCTAAAATTTAATCGACAAACAAAAGCGATAACACAAACCTACTCACAAATTTTCATTAAAAATGCGACCTCCGAGAAGCCGGAAGTCCGGCCAAACGGGTATCCAAAGGTAAAGGTTTCATAAAACCACGAAAAATATCGACGATCTTGACCTAACTTCTTTAGAAGGTCAAGATTTAATTTAGAGCGCCCTACATCACCCCCTTGAAGTTGTTTCAATTTCACCCATAAATTCTTAACTCCTAGCGTAAAAACTTAATAAACGCCTAGTTTATTAGAAAATATGAGAAATACTTTCGACTTTGCTGTCTGATAGCCGTCGAAAACAAAGTTGTTTATATTCTACAGGGGAAAACTTGGGGGACTATTCTGAACAGAGGAGAACGAAATTATAGAACTGGAGTGGAATTCATAACTTCAGACATTACCGTGCTAAACTGGGCTAGGGTGGTATGTTATATTTATTTGCGTATTTATTAAGGGTAATAACAACTTATGATATAATATTTGTCAATATAACGATCAATAATAAACGAATAATATAAAAACATTTGTTATAATTAAATCTGGCATAATATCCTATAGTATCATATCATTTGATATAAAACGTTTAAAGGCTCAATACACACTCAAACTGCTCAAACATGAAAGTAAAATTGTAATAGAGTCATAGTTAGGTACGACGACGAGCGAAGCGAGCGAATATGATCGTTATATCAAATGTATTTTATACTAATTGAAATTATACTCAATGAAATTATACATAATGTATATCAAATGAAACGTGATATCAAACGTTGTTATATCTTTTGAAATTATATGAAACGTTGTTATATCTATCATTACACAGTACACACCCATTTATTAAACCCCGATGAAAAAATAGGGGTTTTATAAGTTTAATATGTGTATCTGTGTTACTGTGTGTCTGTCTGTCTGTGGCATCGTAGTTACTAAGTGGATGGGCTGATTCGAAAATCGTTTTTTTAATCGAAAGACTTGTCTGTGGAGATGGATCTTAGCTATGTTAGGTAAAATACTTGCAATCGTTTCCAAGATATTTAACTTCGATTGGAACAAGTGACAGGATCTCAGCCAATATTGATATTAAGAATTTCAAATGTTGTTGGTAGCTTTTATATCCCACTCATTAAATTAGGGCTTCATGATAATTTCTTGGGGTTCTTTTAAATATTGAATTTAGGTTTTTTTTTCGCGGTGGGAAAATGGGATTATTAAATGCATGGAAAAAATACGCAAGTAAGTATAATGGGAATGGGTTAGCATTCATTGACAAGCACGTTATTATAGGCGATTAGCAAAGCAATATTATTGTTTTAACCTTAACCTAATCTAGTTATATTATTCTGGAACGTACCATCAACAGCGAAACCGATCGTTTCGTGTAATATCGCCTTCGGAATTATAAATTATAAACATTCGCAATAATGATGGCTTCTGATAAAGTATACATCAGAACTTCGAGTTTTCCACCGTCTTCCACTGTGTCTGTATGTCTAATAAGTACGCTATGTAACGTCACACTATTTGACATAACCCACGACAACTTATCGCACGTTTTCGAATAGACCCCCACCCCTGAACATAATTTCACTGCAAACTCCAGACTGTCGTAAACTTTTATTAAATTTCTACCAGTTATCTAACTGTACAACAAAAAGACTTAAGCGACGTAGTTTTCTAAGGATCATAGGCGTTTTATACGAAACTGTTTAAACGACGCTAGCGTTGAATGGGAATTTGGACTTTAACAATGAGCGATAAAGTAGGGATTTGATTATAGTTTAGGCATGTGTGCTGGCCGTGTGCGTAGTTTTGTCATATTAAACTGAAATGACGTAAGTATATAGATTTTTCTATGGTATATACGTCATTTTGGAGTAAGAGAGAATAGTTTGTAAGGCACTTAGCTTTAGCAGGTATAAGACGCTCAATTCTGTTGATATTTACATTATTGACGGAGCGAGCGAAGCTTCGCCGTTTCAGCTTCGAAAAAAAAATGTTTGTCTGTAAAGTCGGTTTACGGACGATACGATAACATTGATAACGTATGCCGGCCGAGGAAGATAGATAGATGTAGACGTGGGCGTTATTTCACGTCACTAGTTACAGTAACTAGTTACGCGACATGTAACCGAATCACTATAGTTTCGCGTCAAATAACAAGTAGTGATTTTTGTAAATGCGTTATTTTATTATTACTGCTATCTGTGAGTCGAGTAATCGAGCGAGAGAGAGCCAGCCGAGCGAGCGGGATGGCGATCGCGCGCGAGTCAAGTTTTGCAAACAATCACAGTAGCAGAATAAAAATAACCAGTTACAAAAATCACTAGTTATGAAAAGGGTGACGGCGACCGAGTCACTGGTTTCGTTACGTTTCTTGAAAACGTCGTAACGACCCACGTCTAGATAGATGTAGATACGTCACAAGCCGAACGCTTAGGCCGATCGTGCCTCTCTATCGCTTGTTCAGCGCTCTCGCTTGCACGCTCGGCTCAGGCGGAACGTGACAATGAGTCATGCTTTTTCGTGTGTGTGTGCGTGCGTTATAAGACGTTATCACGTAAAAAAAATGAGACAACCTCACACAAATCCATCTTACCCCAAATTAAGCTCAAGAAGGCTCGTGTTATGGGTACGAGACGACGATATACGAAATTATATAGATAAATATATACTCAAATACATAGAACAACCACAACCCAAGAACAAATATAAGAATTCATCACACAAATAATTATTTGCCCTGGCCGGGATTCGAACCCGGGACCGCCGGCTCAGTAGGAACGTGCACTAGAAACTGTACCGACCGCGCCGCCATTATTTCGTATATCAGGATGTCTGTTTGTCCGGATTTCGGACAGATGAAATAATGTATGGTCCCGTTCAAAAAATGTTTTTTAAATTACCTCGACGTTTCAAGCTTGATGTTAAGTTAAAGGTCTCAAAGGGACTGAAGAGGCGGGGATCATCATCTTGTCGCGCGAGTATTATTATTCACGACGCGGTTTCCTGGGTTCGAATCTTGGCCAGGGCAAATATTTGCGAAAATACTCGAATATTTTGTTCCTAAGTAATGGATGTTATGAACCTGAATTGGAGAAACTTTCCCTCACTTCTCTCGTTCGGTAAACTAGATTATTCAAATGGCCAACACCAAAATTAGTATTTCATATTGTTAAATAGAATAAAGCGGAGCTTTATCCGTAATGAAATTAGTGTAAAATTATAATGAATGCAAATTGACAGAGCCACTGTTTACTCTATTGATTGGTGAGTTAGTCCAATCAATGGAGTTAGTAACTTGATAAAAACCACCTGGTTTGAAATTTGCAACGTTTAATTCGATGGGACAACAAATTACATCTGCCCGAAATACCACCGCCACTACATACGAACTGGAGTTACTTTGATTCATGGGCTAGCATTTTTCACTATTTTTTAAGCTGTAAGCGGATTGTTTCTATTCACATTTGTAATATTGTATTTAACAATAACAAGAAACACAATAAAAATACACTAAACGCGATTAGAGACTTGCTATGGCTTCCAGACACTTTGTGAACGAAAATTTTTGAATTTTTAATTTTAGATTTTACTTAATATTATATTTACTTACGTATAGTACGAGTATAAGGGCTAAATTGTACACATTAATTTTAGATATACCTTATTAATTATCTATTTTTAACCCTATATAACTTGGATGAGAGAGCGAATTCTCCTTACACAAGTAATAAAAGGAGAATTCAACACTAGATATAATCTTGTTGAAAAAAAAAAAAATGTTTTTGTTTTATGGCTTTTAAAATTAACTTAAATATTAACGAGCAATGTTACTCCATGAACCAGTGACAAAGAGCTAGTTGTAAAAATTGAAAAGACACCTCGAATTAAGGATTGTTCGTCTTATACATCGGTGGGCTAGTCCTTATCTTGATAAAAAACAGTCCATTTAAATAAAACAATTTAAACGGATTATATCTCGTATATTAATTATTTGAGCCTCCCTGACGTTTCAGTACCTTTACAGATACCGTTGTCAAAGGTTGACTGAGAAAAACACAATTTTTCTCTGTCAAAGTTACATTTATTTATTTATTTATTTATTTATTTATTTATTTATTTATTTATTTATTTATTTACATTTGTGCAAACTACCCATTTTGTAAATATTAATTTAAAAATAAAGGTGTTCATACATGCCAGATGGGCCTAATGTGTAAAGACAGTTACACATGTGCCAGAAGGGCATTTATTATTTATTTAAAATATCTACCAGCGGTTCACTAAAGGCTTACTGAGGAGAAAGAACCGCCAAAGAAAACTCCCAGATTGCCTTATTTATTACTATAAAATACTTTTAAACAAAAACTCTATATATACTACTTTTGACACTAATTTGTTTTACACCGTTCGAGGCCCAAGGTTTCCAGTCTTGTGTCTTGCTTGATCCTTGATAAGATGTACAACAGGATCCCAAGCCGGTGGTACTGAAACGTCAGGGAGGCTCAAATAATTAATATACGCGATATAATCCGTTTAAATTGTTTTATTTAAATGTGTGACAGTCGCGGAAACCGAAGAAAATAAAAAACAGTCCATTTGTAATTCTCTGATTGATTGAATAAGATACGCATCTAGACGCATTATTCGTTTCGAGACTAATAATGTATACATGTATGTATGTAAACACTTTATTGTACATAAAATCAAGAAAAACACGCAACAAAAGAATAAGCATGTACAAAGGCGAACTTATCCCTTTAAAGGATCTCTTCCAGTTAACCTTTGAGCAAATGAGTGCTAAACACAAATGTAAATGGTAGACAAACCAAGTATTAGTATGGATAGAAAACTCCAGTGAATCTCAGACATTAAAATACATACGAAACGAGGTAATCATGTCGTAGAAGTCGAATATCATATAGTCCTTTTTAGGGTTCCGTAGTCAACTAGGAACCCTTATAGTTTCGCCAGGTCCGTCTATCTGTCTGTCTGTCCGTCCGCGGCTTAGCTCCGTGATCATTAGTACCAGAAAACTGAAATTTGGTATGAGTACGTGTATGTATCACGCCAACAAAACGGGAAAATAAACACTAAATAAAAAAAACTTTTTTTCGGGTAGGTACTTCTCGTACACCTAAAGTGGGGGTGAATTTATTTTTCGTTCCAACATTCGTGTCGTTGAATAGGTCTTCTAAAAAATAATAGGGATCTCCAAAGACTATTTTTTGATAAAGTCAGCAGTTTTGTAAATATTCGCTTCGGAAATCCAAAAAATAGTGTCCACCCCTTTAACTTTTCAACCACGGGTCAAAAAATTATGGAAAAATTCATGGAAATGAGGCCTTATAAGTACCTACTTTCAATGAAAACTATATCGAACATAACATAATCGGTCGAGCCGTTTTTGAGTTATCGCAAAATTTCATAATTTTCTTAAAAGGACGTAAGTTGACTTCCAGAAAGTAATAAGTAACTACAGTTACTTTGGCGTTTACGACCTTTTTATAGAGCTTAAAACCTTTCTCGTAACTTAAGTCTATTGTGAAGGATGAGCAACTACGGAGCCCTACACTGAGCGTGGCCCGAAATACTCTTGGCCGGTTTTTTGATAAAGTCAGCAGTTTTGTAAATATTCACTCCAGAAATCCCAAAAACTCCCCCCCTCAAACTTTTCAACCACGGGTCAATAAATTATGGAAAAATCATAAAAATGAGGCCTTATAAGCACTTTCAATGAAAACTATATTGAATAATATCAGTCGAGCCCTTTTTGTGTTATCGCAAAATGCATAATTTTCTTTAAAATGACGTAAGTGCCGCGCGGTGTCCTTATACTTCGAACGTTACACATATTAGTTAAGTCACTCCGGGCAGGCACGGTGGGCTAGCCCCGCCCCCTGCCATTTACAGACAAGCGGATGCAGCCATATTAGGCTTCCGGCTTCTCAAGTTAAGAAAAAGAAAATGTATGTATTAGTTAAGTGCTATACTGTATTATAACATTTCGTTCAATCTGGCGCGTATAATCGATAACTTCCAGAAGGTAATAAGTAATTACACTTAATTTGGCGTTTACGATCTTTTTATAGAGATTGAAATCTTACTCGTAATTTAAAATTGTCTATTTTGAAGGATGGGCAACTACGGAACCCTACACTGAGCGTGGCCCGACATGCTCTTGGCCGGTTTTTCATTTTAACCTCTGTATCAGCAATTTAAATTCTATGATAAAATTTCATAATTTATAAGTAATTTAAATTTTTACAATATTCAATATAATTGTACGACTCGTTGATTAAGCTACATCTCTTCTCCAATCAAGTGCTGTCGTTTTACTATTTCACAATATTGATCGTCACTTTAATATTGAGCCCTTCTACCCTTACCATGGGGTAACCAGACCGTACTCGCTAGCGACTGCGTTTGAAATATATTTGAAATGGTTAATGATCTTACTAGCTCGAAAAAAAAAAACTCGTATTTTTGTGAAAGCTAGAGAGCTACATTTTAATATTGAAAATTAGAAATGTCATGAACCGTCAAAAACTCCGTCCGCCATTTTTTTCTTTTGCTAATCTGTGGCGTGATGTAGAATTCCGCGTAAATATTCGAAATTCGACCATCGCATAGTGCCATCACGCTCACTCCAATATACTTTGAAAGGAGATCGAGAGGGACGGCACTATTAAAAGTCGTCGGAGTAGACCTTCAGTTTTCTTTACGGGACCGCTGACGTCACTATCATAAGCGAAAATGGCGGACAGCGTTTTAAGCAATACTACTAAAAACCATATTTTCAAAAAAAAAATTCAGCCATCTTTCACGTTTATGTATTGAAATATATATATTTAGATTTCCTTTGCTAAATGCTATACGAAATAAACATTAGTTTAATACAATTTGACATGAGTCAACTAGCCTATTGTAGTTGTACAAAGTAATCGCTAGGGGCACTGTACTATTCTCCATACAAATCAATCGTTTACGCTGCCGCTAGCGAGTACAGTCTCTTTAACTCGTGGTAAGGGTACAGAACTTGGGAGAGGGATTTTGGTATCAACGAGACTATGTTGGATATTACACCGTAACTTCATCAGGAAATCCTTTAAGATAAGGTGGGGTGAGATTGACATAGTTTATTGTCTAATGTGATAAGAAATAAACAATACAACCTAGGCTTAACTTGACCAAATTGGAACACGACCCAATACCCCGACATAAAGTGACAAAATTACATAGAAATTTTACATTAATTCTAAGAGTATATCTTGGTCCATATTGGTCAAATCAACCTTATTTGTAAGGCGATAAAGTCGGGTGTACGGTTTGCTATGATAATGATAGCTTAAGTATAAAATATTGAGATAGGCTGTAGGTGAGAGATAACGCGGTGGCAGAAAAACCGTGCGCGGTTTTCGCTCACCGTATATTATGTAATAGATCATAAGTTCCTTGTTTAAAAAAAATACTATTTTATTATTATTATTACATATTATTTGGGTCTTTTGTGTGCCGCATCGACCATAATTGATCTATTGTGGCAGCCCTGTCTTAAAGCTCGCTGCTGAGGCCCGTTGATTCCAGGAATTCCCAGATTCTTTGGGCAGTGAGTTGTTGTATCTCCTCTGGGGGCACAAAATGTTGCCTTAAGTGGATACTTCTTTTGTGCATAAGTGGTTCACCGGAGCAGAGGATATGCATAGCTGTCTCCTCTGACTCTTGGCAGAACCTGCACGTTGCCTGTTACATTCCCATTAGGGACCGGTGTTTGTTTAGTTTGCAGTGACCAGTCAGAATTCTAGTCACTGCACAGGCTTTTGATCTTTTGAGCTGTAATAACTCTTTAGATAACTTTTGAACAAAGCCTTTTATTAGGGTTTTCGAGTGTTTTTGTCCTTTCACAGCCACCCACACTTATAATAATATGGATAAGAATAACAGTTAGTTATTGGACTGAGGCAGTCTTCCGTCAGTGATAGTTTTATCCTACCATTACCTTTAATGATTTTGAGACGGTTATGGTATAAAAGCCGTTAGTCTCGTTCTGTATCATAATTATTTTAATATGTACATGTTTTCATAGGATATATTTCAGATAAGAATGATTGTTTTTCATAATAATAATTGGATTACATAGTACTTACTGAACTCAAATTGATTCGGTCGATATTTAAATCAATTCAATCCTGCTCACTGCCTCGTCATCTCATCTGCACGTCTAGCATAACTGTGATACGCGAGTTTTTGTCGTGCGACAAATGATATCTATCACTTTCTTGTCTATACCGTGTGAGTAAGACAGATGATGCTGTGTCGCGGGACAAATGAAGCCGCGGCAAGATATGCCGGCCCTGCGGTTGTATGTTTATATTTCGTGGCCATGTGTCATTCTAATTTCATTAGGTTTCTATCCATCTCTTTGTCTGCTGGTGCGTCCGAGTATTTTTCTGTATTCCGTGGTATCTGACTGTATTATGTATTCTCTATACGTTTACAAGTCGATAACTTTTTATAAGTTTGTCAATTTACATTATATATTCAATAATCCTTATCTGGTCCTTATCTGTTCAAAAATGCTGATTGTTTTATACATTTTTCTCTATGATTAAACCCGTTTTTTAACATATTATCAATGTTACTAGTTAAAACAGGGCTATTGTGATTTATTGCTTTATATTTGAAAACTACAGTTTAAAAAAGGAAAAGTATTATTCACTTTAAAAAGTTGGTTGAAATAATCAACATATTTGTCATAATATGAAAAAATAAATAAAAGAAACATGGGTTTTCAGATTACCAACAACTTTACAGGCCACATTTGATTAAACTTTCATCGATAACCACGTAAATTTGATAACTACAAATGAATTAAAAAGAACATGGTCTGTAAAATGTATAAAGGGCGAATACCTCCAGGCTTTACAGAATAATATCTAGGTAATTTATGATAAAAGCTACATACGTAACTTTTCATGATTAACTACTAAGCGTACGTGTAACCAAATTTTTCGTAGCCGAGAACCCTCGTCCCGAGCAATATCGGACAATTTATACGATCCTTTAGGTTCAAGGTCAAAGGTTTCAATTTCGGCAAAAAACCCTAAGTTCAGGATACGAAGCTAAAATAGGTAATTTAAAACTTAGGCTATTATGCCTGCGAGGACGGTATAGATGGATTCGGGGCAAGTCCGATATCAAACGCTAATTTTGTAAAGGGCGCAAGCTACGAACGATACAAGGATATGTAAGTTGTTTCTCATTTAATAGGAGATTCCCTTGGGTTCGAAGTTCAAATATGTTTCGTTGTAATGACTTTTGGTAACAATAGATATTGAAGCGATTTGGTCTGGTATTGTTAACTTAAGGTTTGGAATGTATATAGTTTAATTTTAGAGAATAGATTGAGTTCATATGATTTTTTATATGACTCTTGCATGTTGATTGTGGTTTAGACGACGCGGTTGGTGCAGTGGTAAAGCAGCTGCCTACTGAGCCGGCGGTCCTGGGTTCGAATCTCGGCAAGGGCAAATATTTGTGTGATGAACTCGAATATTTCTGCCTGTGTTATTTGTATTTAAGTATGTATTTATCTATACAAGAATGTTTAACGTCGTTTAGTATCCATAACACAAGCCTGCTAGAGCTTACTGTGGGACTAGATCGATTTGTGTGAGGTTGTCTGATATTTATTTATTTATAGCGTTAGATGGGTTGGGCGGGGAATCAATAGATGCGGCCTGCTCGGGATCGCACTTCGTGGTGAGTCATGAGGGAGGCCTGTGTTCAGCAATTGACGTCTGTGTCTGATAGATAGACAGGTCAAGTTGGGTTCGTGACGCGCGAGTAACCGCACTTATAACCTACGCGCTAGGGCACACCAGTGAGCTTGGTTACACCTTCTATCATTGTTTGGTCAAAGTCGGCGCGCGTATATAGCTGGTTGGTGCTTCTTTTATCTGTCGATTCCGTCGAACCATTTTTGGATATCCAGCTATCCCTGTACCAAAAAAGATTATTATGAAACAGATGGCGCGGCACCGCACACGAATCAAATGACAATCCTGCAGTAGTTTGTAGATCTAATACTGAGACTAAACCGTTACAATAAATAGCATTTCCCTCCGTAGCATTCAGCGTTTTTGTAAACTTTTTACCTTTATGTGTCTTTCTGATGACACGCCTCCTTCACCTGTGCCAGTAAAAAACTAAGCCAAGTCGCCCGTGAAATATGACCGAGGAAAAAGATAGGAACTACGTTTTTTAAGCTTCATAAAAAGTGTTATATAAATTGGCACAACTGTGGCTTCACTACGACATATAAATGCGACACATTAAAAAATAACGGTAACAGTGACGCTCAAATAATTCATTATACGCGATATAATCCGAAGAAAGTATTACAATAAAAGTGTTTAGGTTCCGTGATTTTTCGATGATCTAAGGATCCTTCAATAATAATATGATTTTAGTTAAAAATAATAATTATATTGAATCTTAGTTCGAAATCATATAAAAAATTTCGTGGGACGTATTTAATGATTGTATTAAGCGGTTTACGCTCACGTGAAATTGTCAGGAACGGCCCGACATGTTTCGAACTCGTATGGAGCCCTTCATCAGGGACGGCTGCCCGTACACCGCCGCGGCAACCTCGTCGCGGTAGGTTATGTTGTTGTGTACGGGTAGCCGTTTCACGTGAGTGTAAACCGCTTAAAACAATAATCGAAATCTAATCTAGATCCTCTTAAATTGAATAGTTTAAGATTGCCCCATTCTGGTTCATTTGAATTGATCGCCCTTTATTTACTGCTTTACCGCGGACGTGAAGACTAAAAAGCGTATGTCACAAGAGATCGTATGACACTTATGTCCTTTTAATAGCAAGAGAAATACGGACTGTGAAATAAAACCCTTGCCTTACGAGCTTAGTACGAAG
Source organism: Apotomis turbidana (assembly GCA_905147355.2). NCBI lineage: Eukaryota > Metazoa > Arthropoda > Insecta > Lepidoptera > Tortricidae > Apotomis > Apotomis turbidana. The sequence continues at coordinate 3,656,073 of LR990307.1, read as the reverse complement.
ACACTGATGTACATTTGTAAACGAATATATACCTTGTTGCAACATGTTACGGTCCATGATGGGTGTATAGTTAACTGAATCTTCGTTTGGACAATCTGGGGGTAGCCGCAAATATTGTAAATTGATTGTCAACTTTACCCTTTAGGGTTACCTAAAACTGTGAAATGATGAGAAAACCTTACCGTAAGTGTTTGTGACAGTGGTGTTTTTTTAAACAAGGGTATACTCTTTTTTCAGATATGTCAAGTTTTTTAAGCTTTTACCTTACCCAAGATTTTACTCAAAATCGTGGTTAGTCACACGTCATACAAAAAAATAATAAATAATTTATTGACGAAACTTGCGTTTTGGATGTCGATGGTTTAAAGTTTTTTTTTATTTAGATTTGGTCTCATGCATACATTTTGATTTTTTTTTGCTACTGAATACATAACCAAATTTTTGACAACTGGATTTGGCATGTATTTGCTTTTGTTTAGGTTTAATGAAATTGTTTTAGTTATGCGTATATTTGTATTGATATTTTTTTATAATCATTGGACAATCTTTGTTTTATTTTTATTTGATTTATTGAAGAATATTTGTAATCAATTATGATTTGACATTTTACTAATATAATGTGTATTTTTCCAAATATGTTTTATATTTGGAAGACAGTTCGATTATCATGTATCGATTTCCGTGAAGTGTGTTAAAAATAAAAATATAAACCTGTTAAAATAATACATATAAGTACAATTGTTGTCTCATACAATTACAATTAACAACACATCGATATTATTAAAACAACTTAATAATTATAATACCTATCCTCCTGAGGCATTTTTTCTACATTTATAACATCCACATTAGAAAAAATCAAAGTTAAGGGCGTAGAATTTGTTTTCTTTTAAAATTGACTTAATAATACAAATTTGACGCCAATTGAAAATACAAGATACATTTTAAAAGCACGTTGGCTCTCAGGAGGCTACTATATATTCTAAAACATCAAATTAATTAACATTTCCATTAAATCTACAAACACATACTTACTTGCTCGATGAAACCTATAATGCATATTCAAATTATCACTTAAAATTAACCCCAATTCTGCATAATGTCCCAGTAATATTAAATAAATACCCCACATCAAGCCTAATACACAGAAATATCTACCTTTGCTTCATATATATCGACCCGTTTTGTCCATAAAATGTCCTATAACTCTAATAATTATAAAATCGGTTTAAACTCACGTAAAAAATTTTAGGAACGGCCCCGACATGTTTCGAACTCATATGGAGCTCTTCATCAGGGTCAGCTATCCGTGCTGCTACGACCCGCTACTGCGAGGGTGGGCCGTGAGTTGCGTAGCAGCACGCAAAAGGATCAATCTAAAATTGAGTAGACAAATTCTACGCGTCATATCATTAGCTATCTGTCCTAAAATATCATCACCTATCAATATTACGTTGCCTGTTACATTCTCCCCCCGAAACCCTACTCTCCCAAATACCGTATCGTTACTCTTACCTACTTCCCAATTATTTTATGTCATAGAGGGCCAACGGGCAAATGGATCGCCTGATGGAAAACGATTACCGTCGCCCATAGACACCTGCAACACCAGAGGAGTCACAAGTGCGTTGCACTTTCAGGTGGGTACTTTTTGCCTAAACCACTGTTTTGTTACACTCCTTCAAATTTCAGGTGGTACGCTCTTTTCTTGAAGATTTTCTCTAATCACTGTTGTTACAGCTCCCTCCTTTAATTTTCAGGTGGTACGCTCTTTTCTTGAAGATTTTCCCTAATCACTGTTGTTACAGCTCCCTCCTTTAAATTTCAGGTGGGAGTACGCTCTTTTCTTAAGGATTCCTAAGCACAAGTGCGTGTTACATTTCAATTTCAGGTGGTACTTAAAGCTTTTCTTAAAGCTTTTCCCTAATCACTGTTGTTACAAGCCCCCCTTTAAATTTCAGGTAGGAGTACGCTTTGTTGAAGATTTTCCCTAAGCACTTGTGTTACAGCTCCCCCCTTTAAGTCAATACTTACGGAAGGATGCGGCGGATGGTCCTGCCCCTTGACATTCTGCAGCTGTTTGTTATGCGCGGTGGGTGTGCGCTCTCCGGGCGCCGTGGATGCGCTGGCGGCGGCGCCGGCGCTGCTGCCGGCTGGGGACTTGGCGCCAGGGCTGCTGGTCGATGTTGTTCTGCGGGAAAATTAAAAGTTTTTTTTTTATGAAACACAATAGCACAATAAACTTTCTGAGTATCTGCCAAACTGCAACACTTTGTTGGCAGAAAAACATAGTGCCCTCCGCCATTGTACATTTTACATGAGTAATATCGTGTTTTAAATCACAAACTACCAAAAGGACACTGTATAAGTTATACCATATTTCCTTTCCTACAATACAGATTCTCGATCATCTTTATCACTTTTCCTAAATTATAGGTACAATATTGTTACTCGATAATAAGTAAGACAACTTGAAATCAACAATTGACGACATTCCAAATTTTCAAATAGTGTAACTAATTTCATTACTATATTTTCACGGGACCCAAAAACTATTATTTTCTATAGTCTATTTGGGTCAATCAACTTTTTCTGCCACTCGTTGCCATGGTCATGTCCCCTGTGTCACTTTTTAAAACCACGATTTTCCGTGGTTATATTTAGCAAAAGCTTTGTAATTTACGCAGTCATAAGCCTATTCTTACTCGTATGTAGACTATCTTAACAATACCAGTAATATAAATTATCAACACTTTTCTGAGAAGTTTAATCACTAATGTCCACTGGGTCACGGGACAAATAACAGCAAGAAAAAGTTGATGCAAACATTTATAATATAGTAAATGGTTACCTATCTGTAACAAATCTTTGTTTCCCATTTGTAACGTTTCGCCAAATTTTCATTTCTCCGAGTAATTTTTTTCCAAAACTGTTAATTTTTCAGAATAATTGTAGAGCAAACCTGGGTCTATTTTGACTCCTAGAATAATTGTTCGTGGAATGTCACATTTCGCCGAAAAAACATTCCGTAGAATGCATTCTTCTTTAAAACCGTCAACTATTTGAGATTGTTTTTAAACAAACCTTACCTAACCTAACCTATTTAAATAAAACAATTTAAATGGATTATAAATTGATGAAACATGTTATGTCTCATTTTTTTTAATGTGGGTACACCACAATTTTTATTTAAACCATGAATACAAAGATCAAAGCTTAAAGAAAAATTAAAAAGGAGCTACCTGGTGGAAGGGACCGGGAATCGAACCCGGTACCTCTGGATTACCGGTCCAGCGCGTTAGCCACTTCGCTACCCTCGCTCCACGTAGACCTGACGATTTTTTCCTTATGCTTTGTGTGTCGATCTTTGCATTGTTTATTTGAAAGGTTTTTACACCTTAGCGACCTCTATGTGAATACGTTAATATTCACCTCTTACCGCACCACTTTTCAGCGGTGAACGAGCAAGCGAGAGAGGGCGCTGTTAGTTTTATAAATTTATGAATAATTAATATACGCGATATAATCAGTTTAAATTGTTTTATTTAAATGTGTGACAGTCACGAAAACTGAAGAAAATATTATACCTAACCTAATCGATAGGATTATATTTGCAACAATTAAGAAAAATGTATGACTACAGAGGCATACAAATTCTGCGAAATGATTTTTCGGCGAAATGAAACAATCTAAGAAATAAGCTACTAAGAGTCAGTCCCAATAATCCTAAACTAACCTAATGGGTTCTACGAAACGATGTTTATAAAATCCTGAAAATATTACGGGATTCATGATAAAAATACTTTCGGACAAGTGAAAATTTTGCTAAACGTTACAAATGGGAAACAATGTTTCAGAGTTGTAATGAATACCAAAGTGGATAGATAAGCGAGAGAAAAGTTTCTCATTCTACGGAAAGTACGAGAGACTATCGAAATTAAATAAAATAAATAAATAAATATCAGACAACCTCACACAAATCGATCTAATCCCAAATTAAGCTCAAGAAGGCTTGTATTATGGGTACCAGACGACGATATACATACTTATATAGATAAATATATACTTAAATACATAGAACAACCATGACCCAAGCACAAATATTCGAGTTCATCATACAAATATTTGCCCTGGCTGGGACTCGAACCCGGGACCGCCGGCTCAGTATGCAAGCGCTTACAAACTGAGCCAACCGCGTCGTCAAAATTAGACGTCATCCGAATTTTGATCGAAATTGTGAATGGCCAGGCCCCCCCAAGTGGAGAACAGTTTTGGATACTACGTCGGTGGTTAGTGCGGACGGGTCCTTATTTGAGCGTTTCAATTCAACCGCCTCACTTGCGTTGACATATTTTGGAAGAATCGGGCGTAGATTTTGATGCCCTTCTCGGATAAATATTTGTTAGATATCCGGTAAGCTTAGATACCTAACCAGAAACGAAATCGAAATCTGCAGCCACTTCTACAAAAATATGACCACGAAAGTGATTCGGGACAAATGCTCGAATAATGACCCGGACGAGACCTTAGCAAGTGATTTATCGCGCAGTTTTCGATTGGTCACTGCCGTGGCTGATTTCTTATTTTAGTTATTCGACAGTCTCATTTCAAATTACCGAAGACATTGGCATAAGAGGTTGGCGGAGTAGTAGTGTAACTACTAAGCCTACGGATCTGCATTCAAATTCCACCAAGGATAATTTGTGGGATGAACTCGAATATTTGTTCCGGGATCAGATTTCTACGAAAATGAACTTCTTACACACAATGGCATATAATTATATTCATGTTGTGATGTCCAGGGTTTCTGTGCGGCAGTAGATTCAATAAAACACTTAAATGAGTTTTCTGTCGACCACCACTGCCCGTTCCCGTTGACGTCTCTCATAGCAATGGCGGCAGCCGGGCAGTTGTGGGGACCCTTTATTATCATAAAGGTGTCTATACACCACACCATCCTCTTTTGATAAATTCGAAATAGTTATTTATTGACACCTTATTTATTTAATTATTACTAGGTATTAACATTTCATATCACCCTTGCATTACATGTACATTTAATATATTTCTGGAATCTAGATTGATTCATATTATTAGTAACTGGTATGCACAACATACCTATTAGTAATATCTCGGTCACTAGACTGTAGTAGTGTCTTTATTCTGTGACTGTAGTTGGAAATGTAATACTTCTAATTTAATCCTTAATCATGAATTTGAATGTACATTGAAATGTAACACGAGTTTAATCTTATCAACAACTGTATTGTAAATTTGTAATAAATGTGTCATAAAGAAATGTTTTTTCTTTGTTACTATTCGCGTATTCGGTATTTAATCTCCTTTTGAGACAAGGCTTTTAACCATAAGTTTATGCATACATGAAGTTAATTAAGTGAGTGATACTTATTATTTAGTAGTTTCAAGTTCAATAATTTTGTCTTCATTTTTTACATCATTAAATAATTCTATGTTCTCGTTTCCGTTACCTCCTCTTTCCATTTGTGTTTTTTTTTCTTTTTTTTCAATTAGGTACTTGTTCTTTAATGGTAAATGGAATGAATTAAATAATGGAATATTTTGTATTTGGTATTGTAACAATTATTTTTATTTTATTGCTTTCGCCTATCATAACATTGGATTACATATATGTTCATTTACTCGTGAATTAATGTACTATGGAGCTATTATTTTCGAAAATTTAGGAATCTACCAACGCTTCCAACTAAGGCCTTTGTGAGAAAGAAGCGCCGCAAGAAAACTCACAGTTTGCCTTTTTCAATGAAATATACATTTTCCAATTTTTTGGTATGAAGTTAAAAATCTTCTCACGAAATGTAAGTATTTCAGAATACTAAACCGGCGTTGACTAGTCATCACTTGAAAAGAAAATCTGTTTTCTTTAGAATTTCTATATAGTGAAATTTACACAATAATTGATTGGTACACCGACCATAATTTCAAATACCGTAGTAACTTCGTAAGGAATCACAGTTTTTTTACTGCATTATTGAAATTTATATTGCAAGTTTCAGGTGAGTATAACTCAAGGAAAATAGATAGGTAAACACACTACCCACGTCTCTTATGAGGGCTCGTGGATCGTTATTAACTAGACTAGATGCAAAATATTATAAATGCTGCGTCTCTCGATTAAAACAAAGTCTTCAATTTGGAAAACCCTCGTCCAACCCAAATTTTATTCATTTTACCATTTAATTCAGGGACAGCACTGTTTTAATGCATGTATAATCACGAAGACTCATTTATCATAAGTACTGAAAGTCTGAAATTAGTTTGTTGAAAATAGGAACCACAATCGTTTACACTTCATTCTAAAGCAGGTCGCAGGTTTCACAGCCATTATATATATTTATATATATAATTATTAATATCATCGTCTAGTACCCATAGTACAAGCTTTGCTTAGTTTGGGACTAGGTCGATTTGTGTATGATTGTCCCTTAATATTTATTTATTAATTATACATTTTATTATTTATATGTTCATTGGCAAGTTTTTCACCTTTGTGGTCCCTCTGGCACCTTGTTATTTTGTGCCCATTGGCATTTTTTGTATGCACGTTAGCATTTTGTATATTATGTATACCGTGGTACATCTTGTACACCATGGTACATTTTGTACACCAAGGTACATTTTGTACATCATAGTACATTTTGAACATTATGGTACATTTTGTAGACTATAGTACGTTTTGTACACCATGGTACATTTTGTACACCATGGTACATTTTGTACACTAAGGTACATTTTGTACATTATAGTACATTTTGTACCCTATGGTACATTTTGTAGCTATAATACATTTTTTTGTAGTTTGTGCACCTTCGGCATTTTTTTTGTTTGGACTTTGTGCTCCTTCGGCATTTTTTGTAGTTTGTGCCACTTCGGCATTTTTGTTTGGACTTTGTGCTCCTGCGGCATTTTTTGTAGTTTGTGCACCTTCGGCATTTTTTGTTTAGACTTTGTGCTCCTTCGGCACTTTTTATACACCATTGTAACTTTATTATTGTAAACCCGATGTAATGATTATTCAGTCTACCTAGTCGTAGCGCGAACAACCGAGTACACTGCTAGAAAGGATATAACGGAATAACATAAATTCCTCAATCAAAATACCTGTTAATTATACCCAATCAAATTACATAATATTGAGAGGAAGTTTTTTTTATTTTTTATTGTAAGAATGTAGGTACTACAATATGATTACTGTGGGAAATAACTCTATATTATGTATAAATTCACGTATGTCGATCTCTTAGTAATAATATAGTACGTAAGTGTTTGTTTTCTACCGTTTAATTACTCATTTACCTGATTTATGTTGCTTATGTTGTTTATGTTAGATATTAAGATAAACGTTTTATTTTCTTGTTTTTTACTCACCTATTTAATTTGTACTATTTCTAATAAATAAAACGTGTAATGTTGTTCTTAATTATAAATAAATGAAACCTAAAAGGCAACTCGGAGGCGTGGCCTAATTTTTAGCGCGTTGATGCGCACTCACGCCGAGCGCTAGTGGCGCGGGCACAAATACCCCGCGCCCCCAGCTGCAGCTTCACTTACCACTCACACTCCGAAGCGACCTCATCTCACGGTCTCCCGCTTGCCTGGCGGGATATTAAAACTTCATGCGAGTTATTATTTAATCATACAGTCCACAATCCCAACAATGGTACTTCGAGATCCGGATCAATAAAGAAGAAGCAGCACCAAGCGTCTAAAGAAGCCAGAAGCCACAATAAAGAAGTCTCAAGAAAGAAGTCTCAAGATCGCCGTCTAATATGAAGAGATTCCTGTGAAAAAAGAAATCGCAAGATTGCAGTCTAATATAGAAGAGATTCCTGTCTATTTTGAAGAGATTCCTGTGAAAAACGAAGCCTCAAGATTCCTGTTTACGAAGAGCTCCTGCCCATATAGAAGATCACCTCAAGAGCCTGCGCGTCGTGCGGCGTGCATCATACTGTCTCTTGTGGCCTTAGGGCAACTGTCTCACTAGGGGAAGAGCTTGCTCGACCCCGGGAATTTTGAGAGGCTTCGGCTTCGGTTCCTTAATTCGGCGACTTTAGTCGCTTGGTCTGGCTTGGTCCAGTTCCGCCAGCTTTAGCTGGGGCTACATTTCTGCACCTAACGGTGACAAACGCAGACTTGTTTAGCAACCTTTGCGTGGAGGCAATCACGTGAAGAAAGAAGAAAAGAAGAAAGAATAAAGAAGAAAACGTAGGGACTTAGGTTCTCGAGCGTTACAGTGACGTCAATCTCCAGTAACGCTCGCGTAGGTGTTAGGTTCAGTGTTCCCCCCCCCCCCCCGTGTTCCGCGCATCATCACCATGTCAGCAGACGAAGAATTTGTGCGCCATTTACGCTCGCGAAGCGTCCGTACGGACGAAGCGACACCGTCTCCCGGGTTGACAACAAGTGATAGTACAAATACGTGGAGCAAAGGCACCAGCGGTGGTGGTATAGGTAGCAGTGGCAAAGTGAACGAACCGGCACATCCCGCGAACGTTATTCAGTTAGAAGGCGCCGCGCCGCCGCCAGCAGGCCCCCCAGTGAATTACGATTCAGTTCAGAATCTGGACGTTCCGTTACATGAACGTCCCCCTCAGCACGATCTACCTAGGCATAGTAGGAGTGCATCGGGCACTGTGGTAGGCGCGCCCTTAGGCAGTGTTAATCCTCAGTTATCCGTTTTAATGGCCGAATTAGAATTACATAACGCGGAATTAGAGCAGGCGAAACGGGCGTCAATGGCGGCGAAGAATCGCTTGGAAATTGCACGTATTGAGGCATCCAACAATTCACATGTGCCATTGACAATCGAGCCGACTGCTAGGGACACGCGTGTGTTAGGTTGGGTACAGCAACAACAGCGTATAGACTGTCCGATGCAGGCAATAGGGCCCAGTTTCGCGCCGCGCGAAGCCCCAGTAGAGCGCGAACGTAGTGCTTTCGCGAATAGGGACTTCGAATTGTTATCTAACAAGGTAGTCGACGCCGTCAACCGCAGTAAAAGCACGCCGGTCATTCAACGACACGTGCCCGAGTTGACGCCGTTCGACGGCAATATAGCCGAGTGGATAGCATTTCGGTCAGAATTCGACGATAGTTCGCCTCTATTCTCAGACGTAAGCAACATAGGCAGGCTACGTAGGGCATTGCGCGGAGAAGCCCGGCTGGCTGTAAAATCAATTATGTACACCGTGTCGAATCCGTACGAAATAATAGAGGCATTAGAACGGCATTTTGGCGATCCCGAGGAGATCGTATTGGCGGAAATGCATAACGTAAAACGCATGCCGCGTTTAGCAGAGGATAATAGCAACATTACCGCATTCGCGGGAACCGTCGCTAACGTAGTATCCACCATTAAAGCACTCCGCCAAAACGAGTTCCTTTACGCGCCGGAATTAGTTAACAAAATTATCGACAAAATGAATCTGATAGTGCGTTATGAATGGAACAAATATAGAATCAATAACAAATCCGTACCGGGTCTTGTAGCCATGTCGCAATTTCTAAACGACATTAGTGTAGCAACCAGGAAAACGCACAGTAGGCAGCGAGTTAGACAGCCGGTAAATCTCGTGAACGAGATGTCTCACGGCCCCGCCCCGCGCATGCGCGGTGAGGGAGCGAGAGATCGTCGCCCGTCTCACTCGCACGTATCAAGCTTTAATTACGACTCATCAGATTCAGATTGCGATGATTATCTCCCACATACTGTGGCGCAAGTTAACACTAGGCCGAATAATAATAAAAATAACTTCTCTAATAACAAAAAAAAACCCCAACGGCCGCGTATGATGGAATCCCAGCGCAATACTCAGACGAATTCCCCGCCTACGAATGGCATTAAATGCATATTGTGCAACGGTGAGCACTCCATAAGTAAATGTGCAGATTTTGTGAAAATGTCAGTAGAAAAAAGATGGGAAGCCGTCAAAACACATAAGCTGTGTTTTCGTTGCTTGGATTCCAATCATAAGCGCCCCGTAAAGTGCAAGTACACACCTTGCGGCTTTAATCAATGCGAATCAGGGCATCATAGAATGTTACACGGATTGATGCTTAACTCGACTCCTTCGCGCAGTACTAACGGGATAGTTAACCATTTGCGTAGCGCGAATACCTACCTGAAAATCATCCCAGTAGAGCTGTCGGGCCCATTGGGCACCATTCAGACGACCGCGCTCCTGGATGACGGTAGTTCCATATCCCTAATCGAGAGACATGTCGCTGACGCCATAGCACCGCGAGAGAAAACGGAAATCCTCGCGATTGAAAGCATAGGCGGAAATTCGATATCGGATAAGGAGTCCTGCAAAATAAGTTTTTCCATCCGTGGCGCATGCAGTAGGCATCTAGGAAAAATGTCCGCATACACAATTAATAAGCTCAATCTCGCGACGCAAGAGGTATCACGGGATATAGTAAACAAATGCGATCATTTACGCGAAATTGAAGACGAAATATGTTACGACAAGGCGGCTCCTACCATGATTATAGGGCAAGATCACTGGCAGTTACTGGCCTCTCGTCGCATTTTAAGCGGAGACATAGGCCTCCCAGTGGCTTCCCTAACCCAAATTGGATGGGTACTCCATGGTAGCCATGACGTCCCCCGTAACCGCGCATTTGTCGTGAACCACTTGCGTCCCGCGAAAGTAAGCGGGAACGAGATAGCTGACGTGATTAAAGAACATGTCAGTGTCGAATCGCTAGGTGTAGAAAACCGTCCGCCCAAGTCCGGCCCTGAGCAACGCGCTATAGAATTACTAGATGCAACTTGCAAACCGTTGTTAAACGAAAGTACGTATCAGGCCGGCCTTTTATGGAAGTGCAATGACGAGTCCTTACCTAGTAACGAGTCACAGGCGTTGAAGCGATTACACTCTCTCGAAAATAAATTGAGTAAAGACGCAAATTTAAAGTCTGAGTATGAAAAGCAAGCAGATAAATTGCTTATTAAAGGCTACGCAGAGAGAATGGAATCGCCAACGCCGGAGGACGCTAACAGGTCATTCGAAAAATGTTTAAATGACGCGCTCCTCCCAGTACTGCCACGTTTCCGCGAAGGAAAAATTGCAGTTATTCCGGATATTAGGGAAATGTTCCTTCAGGTCGAAGTGTTAGAACGAGACAGGGATAGTCTACGTTTCCTATGGAGGGAGGGAGACGGACAGAGTGAGCTTTCAAAATTCAAAATGAAACAATTAGTTTTCGGCTCAAACTCTAGCCCGGCAACCGCCCTATATGTTGAGAATAGGAACGCAGACTATCACAAGGATAGATACCCTAAAGCCACCGAATTTATCCTAAAGAGCGAATCAAATTGGCCGATAGACAAGTCAGAACGTAGCACGCTGCCCGCGACCGGGGAAGAGCGTCCCATTAAAAAGGTCGTAACCGCCATTAGCGATAGGTCACTTACGTCGTTTCCGTCCTTACCGCTAGTAGAGCGTTTTTCACAATACTCGCGGTTAATTAGGGCCACTGCTACCGTACTGCTAGCCGCCGAGGCATTTAAAGCCAAATTGCTCAAAATGAAAACAGAAACGGATATAAAAAATGATCACTTGAAAATCGCTGAATTATTGAATATTCAACGAAGTCAACGGGCTTCATTCAGCGAGGAGATAAAGCACTTGGAGGCTGGGCGAAATTTACCGAAGAAGTCGGCGCTCAGCAAGTTAGCCGTGAAGATGGACAGCCACGGAACCCTGCTGCTAGATGGGCGAATTGATCGAGATACTGCCACGCCGATTCTCCACGCGAAAGAAGACTTCACCCGATTGCTGATACAACACTATCACGTGACCTTCAACCACGGTAACCACTTCACCGTGATGAATGAAATCACTCAAAGATATCACGTGATAGGGCTAAGAGGCGCGCTAAGATTTATATGCAACCGATGCCAATGGTGTCGGACCCGTAGGGGGTCACCCTCAAAGGCCCCCTTAGGCGACTTACCTAAAGAAAGGCTCATGGCTAATCAACCCGCATTTACAGCCACTGCATGCGACCTCTTCGGGCCAATGACCGTCACGGTCGGACGACGACACGAAAAGAGATGGGGAGCCTTGTACACATGCCTAACTACCCGGGCCGTACACCTCGAACTCGTGAGCTCCCTCTCCTCCTCGTCCATGATCATGTCACTAAGAAGAATGATGGCTCGGCGCGGAACTCCGACCGTAATATACTCGGACAACGCTACCAATTTCGTGGGCTCCGAACGTGAAATAGCAGACGCTCTCCGCAACATAGAGACGGACATGCAGCAGTTCGCCGAGCACAAGCAGATCGTGTGGAAGAAAATCCCGCCTGGCAACCCCTCCGCCGGCGGGGCTTGGGAACGACTCGTAGGCTCTATCAAAACTGCGCTACGAGTAACCCTTAAAGAAAAGCACCCTCATGACGAGGTGCTGCACACGCTACTGCTGGAAGCCGAGCACATTGTCAACTCCAGACCACTTACGCCGGTCGTGCTGAACAATGAAGAAGCACTTACCCCTAACCATTTTCTCCTGGGTCGCTCCAACGCCATGTCGCCCTTTGGCGCTTTCTCGGACGTCGTATTGACCTCGAACTCCTGGAAGACAGCGCAGCGCTTAGCCGACCATTTTTGGCAGCGATGGATTAAAGAATACCGCCCTACTCTGAGAGCTAGACCTAGCCAATCTGCACACGCAAACATAAAAGAAGGCGATATCGTGCTCATAGTCGATAGCACAATGCCACGCGGAACTTGGCCTAGAGGCGAGGTGATAAAGACATATCCAGGACCCGACGGCAACGTGAGAGTAACAGAAGTACGCACAGCCGCAGGATCCATACGTCGCCCAGCCTCCAGACTCATCGTTATTTCCTAAAAAACTCGGAGACGGTGTTCGCACACGGGGGGAAGACTGTGGGAAATAACTCTATATTATGTATAAATTCACGTATGTCGATCTCTTAGTAATAATATAGTACGTAAGTGTTTGTTTTCTACCGTTTAATTACTCATTTACCTGATTTATGTTGCTTATGTTGTTTATGTTAGATATTAAGATAAACGTTTTATTTTCTTGTTTTTTACTCACCTATTTAATTTGTACTATTTCTAATAAATAAAACGTGTAATGTTGTTCTTAATTATAAATAAATGAAACCTAAAAGGCAACTCGGAGGCGTGGCCTAATTTTTAGCGCGTTGATGCGCACTCACGCCGAGCGCTAGTGGCGCGGGCACAAATACCCCGCGCCCCCAGCTGCAGCTTCACTTACCACTCACACTCCGAAGCGACCTCATCTCACGGTCTCCCGCTTGCCTGGCGGGATATTAAAACTTCATGCGAGTTATTATTTAATCATACAGTCCACAATCCCAACAATTACTTTATTACGATTTTTATGTACATACGTACCCCAAGAAATAAGCAAATACGTAGGTAACTGCGCTGTTATAGTGATTGATAATTTCTAATTGAAGATGTACTTTAAACGTCACAAACGACAATTTACTTTAAGATGTCTTTACCATAATACCTGTGTTAGGATTTGCTTGTACTCGTAATCGTTTATTTATAATGCACGGATACTTTAAATGTCGTTACTACTAGTATATATTCTTTTGTTATATACCTTATTCTATAGTGAACTCAAATTCAAGTCAAATCGTTTCACTTCTAGAACACGTTTTATTTAAGTAATAGAGTATAATACTAGTTGCCGAGTTTAAGTGTTGTTAAATAAATACCGCGTTTATTATATATTCAATCAGTTTCGCGATTAGCCCTCTACGACGGATTTACTGTAATATTTTTCATTTGTATCCCTATTACGGCCATCTATACGACTTACATTTTAAAAGACTACTTTTTTTCTTTCATTGCCAACGCGTGACAGCTTCTTTTGTAGTTCATCTACTTTTTAAGGGTCATTTCAAGTGAACATGAGATAGTACATTACTGCAGAGGCCGTGAAGTAAGGGATTGCTGGACGAGTTTGGGGTAGATGGCCGAGTCGAAGACGAGGCCAGATACAACGAGTCCTGCAATCCCTGTTCCGGCCGAAGCTTGTATAGTGCTTTTCTCAAACGATGTGAGGAAATATTAAAATTAAAATAACTAATAGATAATCAAGTAAACAAAACAAAATATGCTACGAGAAAAAAGTAAAAAATATTATTCATTTTGCATGGCTAAATTTGCCTCCTCATAAGTTCCCCGTCATCCTTTTTTCATAAGTTCTCCGTCACTCTCATCACTAGAAGTAATTTTTATGTCTGTTAAAATTATATTATAATCACTACGAAATACGAATAAGCAGAAAAAAGTTGTTCATATTGCTGCCTTTTTTATTTTTTAAATATGTTATTTGATCCAGCTATTTGAGCACCATGTTTAACCGCACATAAATATAGTACCATAGATTTTGTTTTTTTTTATATATCGCAAGTATGCTTACAGAGGGCAGTGGTGGTTGGCTGTATGCAATTTTTCCTTTGCCAATTTAACGTTAGTAAGGAAATTTAAAAAGTTAGAGCAGCGGACAATAATGGATTTTCATACTATTTTTTTTTGCCTAGGCCAAGAAGTAATGTAGGGAGCCATAAACGAGAAACTTCATGTCATTAACGCATACATTTCCGAGCATGTTTGAGAAAAATGGTATTTTGCTACGGTGTATGATGAAAATATATCTTTTCGAACATATATACAGGCATGGTGTATTATTCTTTATAACGTTAATATTACTAAACTGACATTGGCCGAAGCCACGAGCTGCCATTCCTGTATTAATATATAATATATCTTTTTAAGGCTGATCCGTAGATCATTTTATTTTCCCGCCTGTCATTTCCAATCAATGACAGCTTGTGTTGTAGTTGTTTCGTGCTGAAACAGCTCAACTGATTTTATTTTGATACCCTAAATAGGGTTGTTTTCCGCCAATCCTGTTTGTTTTGTTTTAATCTCATAGACTTGTTTTAACTATGGTCCAATCCTATAATTTTATTTAAAAGTGTTTCTAGTACCTTTATTTATTGGCTAATAGACAAAGAGATACCCAAATATTTAGGTAGTTATTTAAGCAAATTGTATTACGAATATTTGAATTTCCGATGCTTTGCATCATCTGCATAACTAGCTCATTATCTTGTCGCGCGACTCAGCATCGCCTGTCTAGTTCGCACGATATTGGAATGAAAGTGACAGGTAGTTTATGTCGCGCAGTAAAGAGTTGTGTGTCACCATTTTGATAGACACCCTGACGGCTAGTTAAATATTGTTTTATTTAGATGCGAATTTCCAACTGTACCTGTGCTTTTTGTAATAAGTAGTTGTATTTTTTAACTGCTTTTGTGTACATTAATGTGTTTACTTACTTGTTTCTATACAACGTCTTTCAACCGAATTATGTACTCAATACTCAATCATTTATTGCAATATCACAAAAGTAGGTACAGATGCTAACTTAAAGTTACAGATCATTGTGAACCCTGTTGGGCACTGCAATGTTAGGGAGAGGAGGACTTACTAAGTGTTTATAATTTATCTTCTAAGTATTCATTTAGCGTGTAATAGGCTTTAGTTTAATTATATACTTTTATCATCTTCTTCTTCTTTTAAAGAATCAGGTGAATTATTATAAGTCTTAATTGACATTATTAATGGGCCTGAGGATAGCAGTTTCAGTTTTAGCGGGCGGTGGAACGAGCTATTCTTATGACGGATAGATCGTGATGAGGGAATGTCACCGCGTTTTACATAGAGCTCTTTATGTTTCCGTACAAACTTACAGGTCTCAAAGATGTATATACTAGGAAGAGTTAGTAGTTCATATTAATTATGTACTTTGATAAGTAGGTTATATTACTTAGTCATCAAGTGACTCTTATATTGTTATTCTTGTTTTATTTAGGTACTTGCACATAGTCTACTCCCGATGTCACAACTAATTCACGCATATATTGGCGATTAGTAACGTTAAATTTATTACTGCCAAACATCAGTCGATACTTCGGTTTGGTTGATAAAAGGAAACATAGGTACTTGTATGGGGGACAAAATGAACAGTATCTGGATTAGGCCTTTCCTCCTTTTGTTTGGTACCAGGGGTATTCATTACTCTTGGCTCTTTTACAAAGAACCTCGAGGACTATTCACTCCTTGAATCTTGAATGCTACATAACATATAGTGCAAATAATTGACACATTATTTTCAGTCCCCAGACATGAGAAACTCGGTGAGCTTACGCTCTTTTGTGTTTGTTATGTTATATTTACTATATTTACTCGCACTTAGCTCGCACTTAGAAACATAATAATACTAAGGATTACCCCGAGAATTATAAATGCGATTAGGCTCATTCAGTCTATCTAGAACTCATGCAGCTTTTACATATATGTTTGCATAGACAGGCAGTATGTAAGTAGGTTTGAATTGTATAAACTGATGTTATTTAGTTTCCAGTTTATGAGGAACTCGGGGCTTTACTTCCCCATAACTTATTTTAATCCACTAATATTTTTACAGGCACTCTTTGTTATTGTTGTTGTGTAGTGTAGGTCATCCGTAAAACATGATATATTTTATTTTTAACAATAACACACTAACCCATTTACATCGAAAGTATGTAGGTATATTTTAGTCCAGCTGATGCTAGCTATCCTGATCACGTTACGATGTAAATAGGTACAGGTAGGTGTGGGTTTTCAATATTAATCACTTACCTACCTACTAAGAATCGTATGGAATGGTAATATTGTTCAAGTTATTATCATAAATTGAACACAGATCCAAATAATATCATAACAACGTATTGCGCGACAGCTAGATAACTATGTACAAGAATGTTGAATACTTTCGTTACACAACAGTACTGCCTTCCTTTTGTTAGCTTCACGGTAGTCTTTATTTGAACATACTATTCTCAAGGCACTTAGATATTCCGTTTTAATGTGTAACTTTATTTAGAAATATTAATATGTAACGAAACATTTGTAGGTAGATAACGAATTTGTAACTGGCTGTCTAACAACCGTCAAACATTTTATTTAATACTTAGGTAACCAAATATTTTGATTGTACGTATATCTATGTCGAATTTAACAATTTGTTACCATAACACAACAACGGGAATGCAATTAGGTAAACATTAGCGGGCACTTTCTGTTCCCGACTAGTTACGCCGACCGTTATCAAATTGTTTTCAATTCCTCTGCTAATTTTTTTTTGACATAAGTGCACAAAGTACTAGTCAGAATGTTATGCGACTTTTGATGTAGGTACTTTAATATTCGAAACCACTATACCCACTTTTTCCTTTTCTTTTCCTTTTACAGAAATTAATTAAAAGGATTCCACTGATTATTATCGGTTATTTGTACACTTCCTTGTTGCGTTTTTTAATCCTCGTCGCCAGTGTGATGTCCAGGGTTTCTGTGCGGCAGTATATTCAATAAAACACTTAAATGAGTTTTCTGTCGACCACCACTGCCCGTTCCCGTTGACGTCTCTCATAGCAATGGCGGCAGCCAGGCAGTTGTGGGGACCCTTTATTATCATAAAGGTGTCTATACACCACACATGTGCTTGTAAGTATGTATTTATATTTATTAATTATTACATAAAAACCAATAAAACGTCCTCATGCATGCCGTTGGCACATTTCAATTTTCACAAGAATGGAATCATTCGGAGGATAAAAACTTATTTCAAAAACGGTCCATAAAAGACAAGAATCAACTAAAACAATTAAAAAATCTTCTTTTTTGGAGGCTTTTTTATACTATACACGGTTTTCCTACCTTACCCAGATAATTAACGGATTTTTCTTTGATCTTCATTTTATGGAAACGCTTTTTTAACGAAACACTCAACGATCCCCATTAATTTTAATCTACAAAAAATACTATCTTAAGTCGTTATCATTATTTTCTAATTTAAACTTTTGCTCAACAAATTGTTTCGGAAAATTACTTTATTTTTACAATTATCTTTTATGATTGTTGTCTACCGTTATTTTATAAATTCTATTTGTCTTGTTTCCTTTTGTAAACTTTTATTGGTGTGCAATAAAGTATTGTTGTATTCTATTGTTGGAGCGAAGCTCCCATGGATCGACTCGAATGGACTTTGTGACAATGCGCAGATCTCAGCGAGTTCTTAACCGATTTTAGAAATTTATGTTTTAAAATGCAAAAATAAAATTTCGCTAGGCCGTGACGAAGAGAAAATTTCGAAAAAAAAAAAAAAAAAAACTCCGCTCCAATTTATGGTGCAAGCTTAGCCGGTGGCTGACTCTGCATCGACCTAGTATTGTATGATTCTCTCCACTCTGTAACAACTTATGTACAATGATAACATATAAATACACAATTTTGATTTTACTAATTGGGGTGTAGACTGATCTCGGATATAGTCCGACTAAGGAAATATTACTCAATGTTTTGGCGGGCAATTTAAAAAATCTGTGGCTGGTCACTCTTTATGTAGTAGGAATTATAGTTTTGATACTAGAAAATATTTTTGATTTTCTATGCACACATAACGTTCCTAAGGAAATAAGTTAAATATATGTTTACGTGTACTCATAGTCAGCTCACATAATTTCTACCACTATGTACAGTAAAGTCAACAACAAACACATATGTTTACACTTTCTAACCATATTCATCTCTCTAATACAAGATACTGTAGTTATATGACTTAAATTATCTCATTATGCCACGAAACAAATACAAAAAAACCGGCCAAGTGCGAGCCTGACTAGGGCACCGAGGGTTCTGTACAAATATTTATTCCATCGACCTGTACCTCTAGCATAAATGTGACACGTGACTCGTTCTCGTGTGAGATATGCTACCTATCTCTTTCTGAACAGCACTGTCAGAAAGTGACGGGTGATTCTATGCCGCGCGACATGACTCGCGAACCATAGTTGTGCTAGTGCTAGACGGAACTAGCCCGTCATGCGTGAAAATCGTGCAAGTTTAAATCAATATATTATGATTATTATTGCGATGGTTCGAGCTGGTGATCATACGTCGTTGTTAGTCAGGATAGTCTTAGACTAAGAGGACATAACTGGGCATACAATTAAGGTTCTGTTAACTTTTTTTAGTGACAAGCTTCAATAGCCTTACTACTACAGCCTTACTTAATACTTTTGAACATCCATCAATTGCTCACTGACGATTCTAGAGACCCCAAACTCGTTAGGATTGCTTTATCTATTACAGTTTCTAGGGCCACCTTCCGGCTCCATCATCAGACCAGCCCTTTGTAAGTACCATATTGTCATCAACAAAGTTAAGTAGGTATAGGTATGCAAAATTTCAGCTCAATCATTTGAAGATGTCTGCTTCAAAATTGAATTGCAAGATTCCACCCGAACAAACATAGTCACATACATCGCAAGTTAAATAAAAGCTTGTAATAAAAGTAAATACTCACTCAAGTTGCGCTCTGTTGGATCCAAGATGGCCGGACATGAAAAAAAGAAAAGGTTTGTATTAGTGGTCGTAGTATAATCCATGGCAACCTTGCGACTTGACAAAGATGTAGAGATAGACAGAGAAGACTTGTGTTTTCTCAATCATGCAATGAAATGTTCTTCGAAGTATCGCGTGATTCGGGGGGAACAATTTAAGAGAGTTGTAAAGGAATTTCACACAAAATTGAAGGCCTAGGCCTGAAAGTATTTTTTTAAACATGGCGTCCGTGTTCATGAACAGGCTAAACAGCTGAATTGTACAGTTTTTGAGTGGTGTTTTTTTTTTGTTTCATTGCTATTATACTTAAGAAAAGCACTATACAATATACATGCCTAGTCGTGAAAAGGGCTTGCTGGCTTCGTATTACACTCGGGTCTCCCTACTGTCCCGTCAAGCCCTTCCTTCCCGGCATCTGCAGTAATGTACTATTATTTCACTCTAACCGTGACAAAAGGAGCTGTTAAGTTTCTGAAACGACGGAACTGAATATTCGGAAAATACCAGTAACCAGTTCATTATTGTATTTAAGTACAAATTCATAAAAAAATCAGGTCTTCAGTGCTAACGTTATAGTTATATAAAAAAAATATTTCTCCTAAAACAAGTGTAGGTACGTAAAAATTATAATTATCTCGTTACTTTCGAGAAAAATATCAGATGGATCTTTTTCCGGCACTATCGGTTCTTGTGTATTGGTATCCTATCACATCCCCGAAAAATTGGTTTCCATCTGTATCGTTTTGCCAAATTGTCATTTGTCCGAAAATATTTTTTCCTGAAATCCATAATATTTTTGATTTTATAAACATCGTTTTGAAGAACCCATTATTAGGTTAGATTAGGTTTGTTGTATAATTATTCTGATAAGAACACTTATGGAAAAAAATTGGTTTTCGGACAAATGAAAACAAAATTTGCCGAAATGTTACAGATTGATAAGAAACAAAAAATTGCACTTACGATGGGTAACCTATATATAAACTACATGTAAAATATAAACGTTTTCGTCTACAATTATAATAAATTATAAATAAATATCATGGGACAATCATACACAAATCGACCTAGTCCCAAACTAAGATCTGCCAGTTTGTGAAAAAACAACCGCACTTCTTTAAGACCGTAGGCCAGAGCAAACCTCATGCTCGAACTAATCGGATAAACAAGCTAATTGTACGTAAGAACAACTCAGCACTATATCGTAATAATGCAATGGGTATGGCAGTCCAAATTTACAATAAGATTCCATCACATATAGCTGATGTTCCACAAAGAAATTTCTCTAATGCTCTACTAAAGTGGCTGGGTGAGCAAAATTTTAACTCTGTACAAGAATTTCTAGCCCATACTTAGACTAAGAATTTAAGCAAGTTAATTGTATAGTGTTTATTATTATTGAATTATAAAGATATTAAATTGTTATACTACGTTCATTTGACATACGATTGACTTAATAAATATGAATTTTGCATGCCTAATATAAGGTACAAACATTACTGAGACTGTTGACTAATGTGATCCATCTGTATACATTTACGTATTGTTTAGCAAATAAAATATTTCATTTCATTTCATTTCAAGCAAAGCTTGTACTATGGGTACTAGACGACGATATACATAATATATATAAATACATATATTAGATAACATCCATGACCCAAGAACAAATATTCGAGTTCATCACACAAATATTTGCCCCAGCCGGGATTCGAACCCGGGACCGCCAGCTCAGTAGGCAGGGGTCTGCAAACTGCGCCAACCACGTCGTCAAATTATGATTTATTTCTCTGTGCATGGTATGTATAAAATTATGTATTCGAGTCATTTATTAACGCGTTCATACTCGTAGTTAAAATAGGTAATTAAGGTTTAAATTGATTTTCATTGTAAAACTGGCACCGTTATATAAAATTCGTTCTGATTCCAACAAAGCAAACCAATTAAAAATCTCAATTACTGTCATGCTATTATTTGGGAATAATATAATAATTACTTTACGTTGTATTGTTGAATTAATTTTACTTTATTCCCGAATGGAACAGAAGGAAAAGTCTGTTTTTGTTCGTGTGTATCTAAGTATAACTCAACAGGGGCTTGACAACCCACGCCATATTGTGGATTTTTATTGCTACATTAATTTATCTAAAAGGGGTTTCGGGCGATGTTTTGCTACAATTTGTGGCCGGCCATTATTTGCATCTTGCTCTAGCGTACGGTGTCAGAGAGGGACGGCCGTAGTTGCCGGCCACAAATTGCAGTAAAATATGGCCCGTTTAGAAGCCCCATAACTGGCAATGACAAATTTTTGGTAACTGACATTGAAAGTCGGTGAATGTCACTGATGTAAACAAAGAGCTAGGACTAAATATTCCGCAATTTTTTAAATAATGTTTGTATAATAAAGCCAAAAACAAATTGTAATACTTTACCTGTCGAAAGAGACCGGGAATCGACCCCGGTACCTTTAGATTGCCGGTCCAGCGCGTTAACCTTTCCGCCACTTAACTTCCAAGCAACCCTTCGGAGTTTTCCTTATGCTTTGTGTGTTATGATTTTTGCATTTTTGTAATTTGAAAGGCTTTACACCAGGTAACGCATTCTAAATTCTTCTCTAAGCTTTGGTACCTACTCTACTTTCTTCCGTTCTCTTATTTAATATGTCATAATACTCCTGGCCGTTATGGAAGACGCCTTCAAGCTCCTGGAATGGCAAGGACTTGGCATCAACATCAATGGCGAATACATCACTCACCTTCGGTTTGCCGACGACATCGTAGTCATGGCAAAATCGATGGAGGAACTCAGCGTGATGCTCGATGACCTCAATCGAGTTTCTCAACGGGTGGGCTTAAAAATGAACATGGACAAGACGAAACTCATGTCAAATGCCAAGGTTGTGCCCATCCCAGTCTCTGTTGAAAACTCGGTACTCGAAGTTGTTGACTCATACATCTACCTAGGACAAGTGGTCCAATTAGGTAGGTCCAACTTCGAGAAAGAGGTCAACCGCCGAATCCAACTCGGCTGGGCAGCGTTCGGGAAACTACGCAATGTCTTTTCGTCCGACATACCTCAGTGCCTCAAGACGAAAGTCTTCAACCAATGTGTGTTACCAGTGATGACTTACGGCACCGAAACGTGGTCTTTCACTATCGGCCTCATCTCAAAGCTCAAAGTCGCTCAGCGAGCAATGGAGAGGGCTATGCTCGGGGTGTCTCTACGTGATCGAATCAGAAATGAGGAAATCCGTAGACGAACTAAAGTGACCGATATAGCTCACCGGATTAGCAAGTTGAAGTGGCAATGGGCAGGCCACATAGCACGCAGAGCAGATGGCCGATGGGGCCGAAAAGTGCTCGAGTGGAGACCTCGGACCAGCAAGCGCAGCGTAGGACGTCCACCTACAAGATGGACAGATGACCTTATAAAGGTCGCCGGAAGGCGCTGGATGCAGATCGCTTCCAACCGGTATATATGGAAGTCCAAAGGGGAGGCCTATGTTCAGCAGTGAACGTCCTATAGCTGAGATGATGATGATGATGATGATGATGAATACTCCTGTATATGTAGTCCCCAAACGCAAAACACCGACTTGCGGCTATTGTGGAGAATCAGGCCATCGATTTGGTACCTACTTAAAAATGGATTAAAGTTTCACACTTAAGTACTTCGTCACAAATAACAGTGACAAACTTTGATCACCCGATAGACATCTACTGCTGGATAAAGGGCTTCCCCAAAGTTCTCCACAACGATCGTTCGTGCGCCGCCCTCACTCTTTGAGTTTGAGCCTTCTTATGTGACCCATTGTGATTGACCACGTTTCAGATGTGTGTGAGTGGTACAGACGAACTAAGCAGACTTCAAAACGAGTGAACCTTTCACTTACTTCGTCACAGTGATATAGATGATCTAAGGTATCTGAAACACTAATTTTTGTTTCCCATCTGTAACGTTGCGCCAAATATTCATTTGTCCGAAAGCCATTTTTTTCAAAAACTGTTAATTTATCAGACTAATTCTAAAACAAACCTAACCTAACGTAATGGGTTCTTTAAAAAGATGTTTATAAAATCAAAAAAATTAAACGGGTTTCAGGAAAAAATCACTTTCGGACAAATGAAAATTTGGCTAAACGTTACAGATGGGAAACAAAAATTTGTGTTTCAGATAGGTTACTATAATCTAAGAATACATTAAAACGAGTGAAGTAAACCTTTCACTTACTACGTCACAGTGATATTTTTTTTGGTAATACGCTGTGATTTTTTCACTGTGATATTATCATCCTAGCTGCCGGTCACTGAGTATCTAGGTCTAGGTCACACAGATTGGTGACTACAGTCTGTTTGATACTATAATAAACATTTGACAGTTCTCTGTTAATGTTTGTAGTGATGTAGCAAAACCATATTGTTTGCCAAACCTAACGATTATGAATGGTTGATCAAATCGATTTTATCGACGAACTTTTTTTCAAACCTGAATATATTTTTGTTTATTTTGTGTAAATCAATATTTTTTTGAGCTACGAGCCGCCGGACTCACTAGAGCTTTCTATGTATTGGCCGGGTGCATGACGTTAGCGCCACCTAGCGTTCACAACTTTGGAGGGGGTCTGTCAAAAGTGTTAAATAATGGACGCAATAAAATTAAGGTAAAAAATTTAAAATATTGATTGTAGAGCACCTAACAAGTGCAAAATCTGTTTGTTTTTAATGTGAAACACATTTGGTTCTTAGCTCTATTGAAGAAAGTAATTATTTTATATGTGTTTAATATTATTATGTCAATTTACTTCTTTGTTGTTTCCTTACAAATTAAAGGAAAAAAATAATGTTTTATTATGTTTATTTTCAGATAATTGAAGAATCTATATATATATTACGCGAGGCCGATTTTTGTACATCCCATCAGATCTACAGTTATGGTCCGATTTTGATAAATGATATGTCATTAGATTCGTCTCATGCTGGAGAGGTGCATAAAACTCTTGGATTTTTAATTTTTTCCTGAAAATGTACTGAAAAATGGATTTGAAAAAACTACTGTGCGCTAACCACGTGACCTGTGATCCCTATTTTAACATAAGATGGCCAAATAATAATAAGCATGATTTGCTCACAAACCTGTAGTAAGTTGTATAGCATGATGAAATATTATTTTTGAGTCGGCAACATAATATCCGCAACACATGAAACATGTACGAATATGCAAAAATAATTTTACAGTTTGTTGACAATGAATGACAGTAACCATTTATTCTGTCAACTTTTAATGTATTTTTTTTGGGGGCTATTATGTCAATGATCTAAATTGCCAGGTTGTTTTTCTTTTTAAAATGTTGATAAGGAAACTTTTTTCGCATACCTGTTAAAAATGTGGAGGAAAATGCCGGTTAAGTGCGAGTTGGACTGGTGCTCGCAAGACTAGAAAAACTGACCGTCATTCAAGAATAGATTATTTTTATAGGCGAGTTTTACAATAAATCAAAGCAGAAAAAATGTAGTAAAACTAATTTAAACGTCATTCAAATCAGTAAATTTATGATAGATTATTATAAATATGATTACATAAGTCCATCAAAAAAATTATTCCAAGGAAAATGGCATGAGTTATGGTAAATTAAATGGTATTGTACTAGAAAAAACTTAGTCCTTCCGCTTGCATGTCGACGGGATGGGAAATGTGGTCGAGTTGAGAATATGGATGACTTGACAATGTAGCTAAGTTGGGAATGTATCTGCATTGAGAATATGGATGAGTTGGTAAAATGGACGAGTTGGTAATACGGACGATTTGGTGATATGGAAGATTTGGCAATAAAGACGAGCTGATAATAAGGACAAGTTGGTATTGTAGACGAGTTGGGTGTATCGTCGAGTTGGGAATATGGACGAGTTGGAAATGTGGTTGAGTTGGCAATGTGGATGAGTTGGTAAAATTGGCAAGTTGGGAACATGGACAAGGAGGCAATGTGGACGAGTTCACATTATGGACGAGTTGGCAATGAAGACGAGTTGGTAATACGGACAAGTTGGTAATATGGACGAGTTGTCAATGTGGACGAGTTGGGAATATGGACGAGTTGGCAATGAAGAGGACTTGGTAATACGGACGAGTTGTCAACATGGACGAGTTGAGAATATGGACGAGTGGGGAATGTGGATGAGTTGGTAAAATGAACAAGTTGGGAATATGGACGAGTTGGCAATAAAGACGGGCTGATAATAAGGATGAGTTTGTATAGACGAGTTGGGTGTATCGTCGAGTTGGGAATATGGACGAGTTGGAAATGTGGACGACTTGGAATTGTGGAGGAGTTGGGCCTATGGACAAGTTGGAAATGTGGACGAGTTGTATTTATGGACGAGTTAGCAATATGGACGAGTTAGCAATAAGGACGAGTTGGCATTATTGATGAGTTGGAAATGAAGACGAGTTGGCAATGTAGATGAGTTGGTAATGTGGATGACTTGGCATTGTGGAGAAGGTGGGAATATGGACGAGTTGGAAATGTGGACGAGTTGGCATTGTGGACGAGCAAGTAATATGGACGCGTTGGCATTGTAGATGAGTTGGGAATATAAACGAGTTGGCAATGAAGACGAGTTGGTAATACGGACGAGTTGATAATATGGACGAGATTGGCAATAAAGACGAGTTGGTATTGTAGACGAGTTGGGTTTAGGGACGAGTAGGAAATGTGGACGAGTTAGCAATATGGATGAGTTGGCATTGTGGACGAGTTGGGAATATGGATGAGTTGGCAATAAAGACGAGTTGGTAATATGAACGAGTTGGCATTGTAGATGAGTTGGGTTTATGGACGAGTAGGCAATGTGGACGATTTGGCATTGTGTACGAGTTGGGAATGTGGACGAGTTGGAAATATGGACGAGTTGGAAATATGGACGAGTTGGAAATGTAGACGAGTTGTATTTGTGAACGTGTTGGCATTATGGACGAGTAAGCAATATGGACGCGTTGGAATTATGGACGTGTTGGGTATATGGACGAGTTAGCAATAAAGACGAGTTGGTATTGTAGACGAGTTGGGTTTAGGGACGAGTAGGAAATGTGGACGAGTTAGCAATATGGATGAGTTGGGAATATGGATGAGTTGGCAATAAAGACGAGTTGGTAATATGAACGAGTTGGCATTGTAGATGAGTTGTGAGTTGGGTTTATGGACGAGTGGGCAATGTGGACGATTTGGCATTGTGTACGAGTTGGGAATGTGGACGAGTAGGAAATGTGGACGAGTTAGCAATATGGATGAGTTGGCATTGTGGACGAGTTGGGAATATGGATGAGTTGGCAATAAAGACGAGTTGGTAATATGAACGAGTTGGCATTGTAGATGAGTTGGGTTTATGGACGAGTGGGCAATGTGGACGATTTGGCATTGTGTACGAGTTGGAAATGTGGACGAGTTGGAAATATGGACGAGTTGGAAATACGGACGAGTTGGAAATGTAGACGAGTTGTATTTGTGAACGTGTTGGCATTATGGACGAGTAAGCAATATGGACGCGTTGGAATTGTGGACGTGTTGGGTATATGGACGAGTTAGCAATATGGTCGAGTTTGTATTGTGGACAAATTGGGAATATGGACGAGTTGCCAATGGAGACGAATTGGTAATATAGACGAGTTGGCGATGCAGATGAGTTGGGCGTATGAACAAGTTGGCAATGTGGACGTGTTGAGTGTGTGCACAAGTTGGCATTGTGACCCAGATGGGAATATAGACGAGCTGACATTGTGGACGAGTTGGCAATGTGGAATAATTAACATGTTACCCTAACATGCGAAACTTGATGGTAGAAATAACCTACATATGATGCAAATTTCAAAAAATCGACGCGCTCAAGAATAATTCATAGTTGAATTAATGACGTCTGGCTGATCATTCTTATTCTCATTCAAAATAAAATTTGTCAAATTTTGCTGTCAACAAAACAAATTGATTTTATGAGGCTTCCGTTTTTACCGACTATGGTAAGGAACCCTAAAATTAGGTTTATATCATAGACTTGAGAGTATAGATAGCATCTCCCTCACTCTTCTGTCAGACACTATTTCAATGAGAGGAAAGACGAAAGTTTGAATTTGGAATTCGGGTA
This sequence comes from Apotomis turbidana, assembly GCA_905147355.2. Classification (NCBI taxonomy): domain Eukaryota; kingdom Metazoa; phylum Arthropoda; class Insecta; order Lepidoptera; family Tortricidae; genus Apotomis; species Apotomis turbidana. Next base: position 3,628,428 of record LR990307.1, on the reverse strand, counting down.
TTAGGCCTTCAGCACTTATTGAAAAAAATATATCTTAATATTCTTTTTTTTAACATTTTTAGCTGTTTTATATATTGGATTTTATTTATTACCTACACATATTTGACACATTCTTTTTTTTTTTTTTAGGTGGAGTATTGTTGGTCAGTTATTTATTTAGATTAGTAAATAGGGTTTGATTAAGTATACCTACCTAGCGTAAGAATTTCAAACGCAATTGTGTAATTGTTATTGAATAAATGATTGATGATGATGACATGGCAGCACCCATATTAAGAAAATTTGCACGATCTATTGAATTTCATTAAAAAAACAAGCATTGATAATAGTGGTTTTTCGTGTACCTATCTATAAACGTTTTATACTCTCTATTTCATACAATTGAGTTTATGTAACATTTCTTATTATCATTATTTTTAAGTATTTACGATTATAAATGAATACATAAACAGTTACGCACTACATGATTTCCTTTTTAAAACCTGCGTAGTGAGAGCCCAAATCTGTCGTTTCGATTCATGTGCTATTTCTGGAAATTGATAGAAATCGATCAAATCGATAAATTTATGTCCTGAAGAAAGAACAACAAATTAAAATTTTACCAATCTTATGTTCGGTCCTATGAAAATATGTCAATCTTTTTTTTAAGGTACCTATGGGATTATTTTTATGAATTTAATTTTTCCATAAATCGAATAATATGCATTTTATTTGTGAAACCGATCAGCAGATCACATGTCATTAATGCACAAGTTATTTTTACAAGAGTTGAAAAAGTTGTCACGATGAAGCTGGCTGTTGGCTATCAGGCCTGGCTCTAGCCTGGCATGTTTTAACGTTTTTAAAACATAATTTTAACGTATTTTTTTACAGTATTTATTCTTCGTTCGCCAAAAACTTCTTATCGATAAAGTAGTTATTTTCTGTAACACTACCGGATTTCCATATTCTAGCGGCGGTTTGACGCCGCAGCGGGCCTCTAGTTACTACTATTTTCAAAACTGGCTTCCAAAGCATCGGTCAGAACATAAGGTTTCAGCCTCAAACCGAGAGTAAAGGGAAGCTGTTAGTTTTGGCACATTAATAAACAAACAATAGGTAAGTAACATTTACAAATTATAAGTAATTTTACATTTCATATTTTTGAAACATTGTAATAATTCTATTATAATAATATTATTGTACTAAATAGATAAAAATATATTCAGTTTAATACACTTACTTTATTTTTCTAGCAACAGCGATCCAATTCATTTTCTGATCTTGTTTCCAACTCGGTGTAGGAAAGCATAACATTTGCAATTGCTATTTCGTCCTGTATTATTGCAGTTTACCACACAATTACACCTATCGTGACCCATTTTACTTATTTCAGTTTCTTATTTTATAGTACAAAACGTAAGCATTATAACTGAAAAGTATGACGTTTGACAGAAACAGAGAGGCCAAAGTTACCACTTTTGGCCACATCAAGCGCTGCGATCATTTTCGCTTTCCCTACGCGACCTCTGCACCCGGCCAATAGTAATAGTTGGTTTTATTGTTCTTTCTTTAGGTATTAATCGATTTTTACCAATTTACAGAAATAACACATGAATCGAAACGCAAGATTTAGTCACAACACAACTTTTAAAAAAAATAAGACGTAGTACGTAACTGTTTGAGTAATGATTTATTATCGTTAAATACTTCAACACCGTGATAAGAAAAAATATAACATGAACTCAATAGTATGAAATAGAAAGTGAAAAACGTTTATAGATACTTGAAAAACCACTATGTCATTTCTTGTTTTTTTTATGAAATTCAATGTGTCGCGCAGATTTACGTTGTATGGGTCCTGTGATGTGACAAATGTTTGTTATAATATCAAACAGACTGTAATTCCTATCGAGCTCGTTTGCCAGTTTTAATTAAAATGGAAACAAACCGACCGACCGACGATTGGTAGGTACCTATTGTTTGGATAAAAACCATGCTAATTGTTTTTGTACAAAAGCGAAAACATACACTCTCATACATATGCGACATAAACGGCCGTATCCTTTTTAGGGTTCCGTACCCAGAGGGTAAACTGGACCCTATTACTAAGCCTCCGCTGTCCGTCTGTCACCAGGCTGTATCTCATGAACCGTGATAGCTAGACTGTTGAAAATTTCATAGATGATGTTTTTCTGTTGCCGCTATAACAACAAATACTAAAAACAGAAGAAAATAAATATTTAAGTGGGGCTCCCATACAGCAAACGTGATCGGTTGCGTTAACACCACATTTGTATCCAGCGCCATACATACCAGGTGCAAACTTAACCCGGCCAGTTAAGATGGGATAAGTGTTTGTACGAACCCTCGGTGCGTGATTCTGACTCGCACTTTTTTTAAATGTTAAATTAGAAGTTTGATTTTACAACCCCAAGGGCCTGTAGAACCGAGTATATGGTTTTAATTTGAACTCGATGCCTTGACGCGTTCCCGAGATAAAGGGCCTTGTCAGACGGACGGACAACAAAGTATCTTATAAGGGTTCCGTATTTTCCTTTTCAGGTACGGGACCCTAAAACATACCAACGAATTGAAAATCAGCTCCATTTTTTGACGTTAGTTTTACTTTATTCTGTAGTAAGCGGTACTTCACGCCGAGACAGCTGCTTCAATTATATCAGCCGCAAGTCCGATCATGCATGGAGTACTGCTGCCATCTTTGGGATGGGTCCGCCAAATACCAACTGGCCGCCTTGGATTCAAATGACAAACGTGCGAAGAAGCTCATTGGCGACCCTGCCTTAGTTCAGGAAAAGCTGCAAAACCTCGAACACCGCAGGAAACTCACCTGTTTATCGGTTTTCTACCGGATACACTTTGGTGAGTGTGCACTAGGACTGCATGAATTAATTCCACCGTCTCCGTTCAGACAATACAGTAATCGGCGCGGACTTGGACTCCACCCTTATGTTGTCGATATACCACTGATTCCTACGAAACGCTTTGCGTCTACTTTCCTTATGAGGACAGCCAGGCTATCCCCACGCGTTTCGGCCGCGCGAAACATTCCAATCTCTAAGTGGCAACCCGGCGCGACAAAATGCCAGTGGGCTGCCACGCCTCGCGGCGAGCGGACGGCGTACAGTTAACGTTTCCCGCGCAACCTGTGCTGTACGATGTCGAAAAATAAAAGTCGGGCATATTGTTTTTGTGGCAACAAAGACGATTGAAAATGATTTCATTTGTTCCAGAACACATTAAACCCTCCGGAATAAAAGATTTTGTTTAAGAATTAACGTTTACTGGGGCACTATTGACGCGTAACTATTAAAGTCTGGGTATTTCTCTAAAAATCTTTATGGGGGCGCCTAGCTTTTTTTCGAAATAATTGTGTTGGTTTGATTCCATGCTGTGTTGTTATTACTGAATGTTTAGTTATACAATCAATAAGTAAAATATTTAAAGATTCACTCTATTAAATATTCGTTATGTTTTAGAAACACGATTACTTGTAGTTTCCTCGATAGTTTTTTTTTAAAGTTACCTCAAAAAAGCAACATAAACCCTTAGAGTATGTCATAAATACTGCAGGGAAAGTTATCAGTTTTTTTAATAATAACATAACGAGATGTTAACTATAATGTATACGTCTTACATTTTCAAAATCTGTATTATTTTAATAATTAAACCGAAAAAACATGATTTCCGCGCTCCCAGCAGAGATGGGCAAAAGTTAATCGATTAACGATTAAGATTAACTTTTTTAATCTCAATTAACGATTAAAATTGACGATTAGTTAATCTAATCTTACGAGTTCCGATTGATTTAATCTCGAAAGATTAAGTTACCTAATTGTCGATTAAATTTTAGCGATTAAATTTTTAATCGATTAATTAATTCGATTAACTTTCTCTCGATTAATATTAGGAAAAATAAGATAAGACTTTTTGTAAGTCTAAGTCCCTGCCTAGAACATCTTAGAGTACCGCACTATAAAAACCATCTTGTATTACTGTAACAAGAGGGAAGAGCGGAGAGGGAAGAGCGGAAAGCGGCGATCGGAGAGCGGAGAAAGGCGTGCGGAGAGCGGAGAGTGGCGTGCGGAAAGCGGAGAGCGGCGTGCGGAGAGCGGAGTGCGGCGTGCGGAGAGCGTAGTGCAGCGTGCGGAGAGCGGAGAGCGGAGAGCGGCGTGCGGAAAGCGACGTGCGGAAAGCGGCGTGCGGAGAGCGGCGTGCGGAGAGCGGCGAGTGGAGAGCGCAGAGCGGCGTGCGGAGAACGGAAAGAAGAGAAGCGGAAAGAGGGAACGGTCGGATGCAAAGGTAACCAAACGGTTTGAACAGGGTCTTTTTAAAGAAAAAGACCTTGTTCAAACCATGTAGAGAATGGTGTTTAATCGTCCTGAAGTGGGCAACCCAGTGGGAATCGGGTTGTCTGGACGCCACGCCTCTGCTGACTAGACTGGTTGACCAAACGAGCGAAGGCACGAGAAAAAGCTAGCGTTTACATAACGGAGGCAACCCTAGCGCACATTCCAATGACGTTGCGTCACCCGCGGGAGGGGGCATCGATAGCGATGGCAACGCCTGCCGTCCAAACAAGTGGGGTATCTGTTACGTAGTAACTTGTATATAATCTGTGGTACAGCTAAGTAGTAGTAATGGAACTCTCTTCCTACGCACCTGTTTCCTGAAAAATATAACTTGGATATCTTCAAGTCGAGAGTGAATAGGCATCTCATCATCTTCTAGCCAAGCATGCTCCATCTTAGGCCTTATTGTCACTTAACATCAGGTGAAATCGAGGTTTAATGCATGGCTATTTTAGATAAAAACAAAAAAAAAGTCACAAGGGTACTTTTACATGTCTGAATCTTCTACCGTCATTTCACAAGCGAGACCACTGTTGAGAAGAAACGCAGAAAGAACTCAACAGTATCTATTTTTTTGCATAATTTGGTTAAAAGTAATATATTTAAATGTAAAGAAGGCAACATGCAATGAGGAAAACATAGACTAATTATCTCTGGAGAAGCATCTCTTCAATACAACCTTATTATGATATAATTTCTTATCTCATCACCTACTTTATTCTGTTTGATATTGTTTTCTCCGCTACCCAACGGTTGTCTTCAAGAGATCGCTCTTTGATTGTTTAATTTAAGATTCCACATGTAGTATTTTTTTGTTGGTGTGCAATAAAGTATTGTTGTATTGTTTTGTATGTTGATAACCGTGTTGCTATTGTAGAGGTTGATGGTGGAGCTCCCAATATTCCTGAGACTGCCTGTTTTTTCGTATCTAGGAGTGTTCGGTTATTTACGAGATAGACCGAATCATTTTATTATAAATCGGGCACGCACCGACCGCATGGATTTTCGATCAAAATCACACAAATATTATAAAGGCGATAGTTTGTGAGTGTGTTTATGTGTATGTTTGTTACTTCTTTACGCTGAAACGGCTGGACCAACTTTGATTTTGGTATGAAGGTAGCTGACACCTTGGATTAACACATAGGCTACTTTTTATCCCGAAAAATGTAGTGTTCCCGTTTGATGAGCGGGTAAACCGAGCTGCGCAGCTAAAATAACGACGACGAGTTAGTTGTTTACTGTTATTATTTGTATCAAAGTCAATCAACTATTTTCTGCCACTCGTTGCCATGGTGATGCCCCTGGGTCACTTTTTAAAACTACGATTTTCCATGGTTATATTTAGCAAAAGCTTTGTAATTTAAGCAGTTATAAGCCCGTTCTTATGTAGACTATCTCCTGATAATACCAGTAATATCAACTATCAACACTTTTCTTAGAAATTTGATCACTATTTTCCCCTGGGTCACGGACAGAATAACAGCAAGAAAAAGTTGATCCACCCATCAACGTGAAGAAAAACGTGTCCTAGAATTGACTGACCATTGACTCCCATAATGTTATCGAAACAATAACATTATGCAAGTCAAAGGGATCCCATTCTATCTATCTATTTATCTCTTTTTTCTGTGCGGTCGGCGCGGACCCGACCAAAGCATGGCCGCGGTTTCCATTAAACGGCATTACGTTTGTCTGTTAGATTTATTCCTTCCTTTTCATTTAACCGAATGGCGGTCATTTGTTGGGATTTAAATCATTTTATATTTGGGAGGGACAAAATATTTGGACCTAAAAACGGATTATTATATTTTGACGTGGAATAAAGAATTTCTACTCGTGCATTTTAATGTAGTTAACTATGTGAAACATTAATTTTTGTTTCCAATCTATAACTTTTCGGCAATTTTTCATTTGTCCGAAAGTATTTTTTACTACAAATGAAAATATGCCGAAAAGAAACTTCTGAGACCCGTTATATTTTCAGGATTTTATAAATGTCGTTTTAAAGAACACATTAGGTTTGCTTTATAATTATTCTAAAAAGTTTGCTATGGAAAAAATAGCTTTCGAAAAAATGAAAATTTTAAGAAACGTAACAGATGGAATACCGAAATTTGTGTTCAGATAGGCAACCCTTTAAGGTATGTGTAATGTAGTTATTTATTTTAAGCTTTATAGCACAAAATACATTTATTTGTTCAAATTAGTTACACAGTATTACAGTATAAACCATGGCACTGTGAACTACAAAATTACATTTTAGAATAGCTTAAATCTAGTTTGATGTAGGCGACGTAACTGCGTGGCTCCGTTGCGTCGTCTGACAGTCTGTACATATAAGTAAAAGTACAAATAGCGGACTTAATGCCATAAGGTATTCTCTACCAGTCAACCATAGGACTAAACAGAAACATTTGTATCGTCCACTACATTACATGTATTTCCATGAAACAATTATGTAAATAGTTATCTTTTTTTCCAGAATAAATGTATCATGTTTCATTCTTTGTTTCTTTCCTTTTTTTTTCCCTTTCTTTCTCTCTTTCAATGCGCAAGCGAAACCCTCAGTACTTCAGATGATTTTGAACCTCTTCCAGTCTACTTCCAGTTCAACAACTTCAACTGGATTGGACGAAGAGGCTAGTTTCTAATTCCCTAACTGCATTGGAATAGGTCTCTAACAATCAGTGCATTGGACCATGACTTAGTCCAGTCAACGGCGAGCGAAAAATCAAATGTCGATGTTTTAAAATTGAAGAAGGTAAAGTAACAGTGCATAACTAAAACCAAATTTGTATAAATTGTTGCGAATACAAAAAAAAATGCAACAGTAATAGTGCGTTGAGTTTTTTTAAACACAAGTTTTTTTTTGTACAACACCGAACACCTTGGAACATTAACTTAAATATTAAGCATTGAAATAAAAGCAAAAAAGTAGGCCGTGCAAAGATTATAAAAATATATATTTGTATTTTTTTCATATAATATTAGTTAAAACATCCTCCCCCTCCTCTCATTCTCCTCCTTTTTTTCGGTTAAGGAAGCACTTGTCGCATATGTTAAAAAAACATTAGAGAGCTTTAATGTGCCAAAAACTAAGACAAATTATAACGTTTTGTTCATGTTTTCCCTTCATTTTGGGATAACAGGCATCCTACCAACTGCGCCATGACCAGAAAGGGGTATAGCAATGACAGTTTCCGAAAATTTAGTACGGTTGTGCTCTAATGTATCAATGTTTACTGTTAGGTTTAGAGGTTAGGGAATCGGGACAACACACATGCGTTCGGCTCCAGATCCTCTAATAGACTAATGAGCATGTGGAGGGGCCACCGTTTCTTGCTACTTGTCTTAAAACTACTTACCTAATCTACATATAACATTTTCAATGGGAATCGAAAACCTCGTTGACTAGACTACCACCCGGTCTCGTTAGTAAGGCGGTTCCTGCAACTGGTTGGGAATATCCCAGTTTGCCACAAATCGACAGTCCAAGTTGCTGGGAGACCACTAACTGCGGTTGTCACTTGTTTCGCTTGTCCGCTTCGATGATTGCAGTACATCTGCAGCTTATTTGTAGATGAAACTTTCACTATCTTTCAACCTTTACTAAATATGGTGACAAACTTAAATTGCACTGGTAGCCAATTCTCTATGGAACGAGTAAAGGTTTTTGAAAAAAATCTCAACAGCGCTGTGCCGTTGTCTTTTGTTTCATGTAAGAAAAGATTACAACGCCATCTCTTATTCATTTTCGGCGATCGTATTAAAATTTGCTGCCCCAGCCTTTATTCAATTTTGATTCAGAAAAAAAGATTGAACGCGGACGAAGTTTTGGTTTGACCGAAATGTTTATACAATTTTATTGAAACCCTACATCTCCGCCATTTTGCCTCCAAAAATTGCGAAAAACTGTTTATACAAAAAAAATCTCGTACGTCATTTATTTTGGTGGGCCTACACTCGAATTATGATAGTTGGATCATCCAACAATCATAATTCGAGTGTAGACTCGAATTATGATAGTTGGATGATTTTAGGGGTAGGGGAAAAAATTATGATGTTATTTCTGAAGAGCCCCTAGGGTCATGTTAGTATCATCCATGTTAAGCTACCCTCGTTACAAATCCCTAATTAAGCCCTCACCGAGTTTCGGGATAATTTCAGCATTTATAATTATACCCGGAATTACGATGCACTGTCGTTTAGTGGAATTACTTAGTATATTAAAATTAAACTACGATACGTGTACTGTAGATATATCTAATTACCTGTTTTATTTACCAAGCAGCCCACACAAATGTACCAGCTCCGCCTTCCTTTTTGGTTAAGCGCGCGTTCCTTGCCAGTCATACACACACGCGTCGATCGACCGCCACGCCCCATAACCAATTCCATCACGTATTACACAAACTACCAATAAAATTTAGTACTTAACCAGCTACTGCGAGGCTCAAAAGAGAGGACCATCTACCGGGTGGGCCCTGTAACAGGAGCAATAAATTAAAACATAGATTCTACTCCTCAAACTGAACAACATTTATTAAACAACTTTTTTTAAATAACTCATTTATAATGTAAAACTGTAAAATAAAGTTTTTTCAAAGAAGCAATGTATTGCGAACCATTTGATATTTAGTAAAGTGACAGCTATGTCAATGCTAAGGCGATGTCAATGTTGGACGGCGTACATTGTAAATGCTATTTACCTTGTTTGAAAAATTAACATATGAAACAGGATTAAAAAAAAAGTTTCTGAACAGATGCTGTTCAGTTTGACGAGGAAAATCTATGTTTTAATTTTTTGCTGCTGTTCCACGTAGCACCGAAGGTGTAGAGCGTCCCAGGGAAGCCGCTTACACACTCAAACTTATATTAAGTGGGTAAGGCGGCCTCGTATTAAGTTATTTGAACATATATTAAGTGGGTGTGCGTCTTCCCTGGGACGCTCCGCACCTTCGGTCCTAAGCTATTAACAGGGCCCACATGGTATAATTTTATTATTCCTGGAATTAGTTATTAGTGGACAACTTTTCTCAAACATGCAATGAATTGTCGTTATAACGTGCGTTATTCGAAGTATCACGTTTCGGGCGGAACAACTCGACGGAACTGTATAAAGGAATTTAATACTTTTAACGCCATCTTTCTTTTGCTAACTTAGGGCGCGTCTGCACTGAAAGGAGGCGGAGCGAAGACGCGCGGAATAGACCAAACACCTGAGTTGAAATCCGTATCTCAGCTTCGATTTACTTTTTTAAAATAACTAATTTATAATGTAAACCTGTAAAATAAAGTTTTTTCAAAGAAGCAATGTATTGCGAAACATTTGATATTTAGTAAAGTGACAGCTATGTCAATGCTAAGGCGATGTCAATGTTGGACGGCGTACATGGAACATACTATTTACTTTTTTTAAAAAAATGAACATATGAAAACAGTATTTAAAAAAAAAAGTCATTCGCCGATACCGCCGGTTGCAAAAAACCCGTGTTTTTTCTGTCTTAAGTACGAAATATAAAAGTTTGCAAGGTAGTTAATACTTTTATACGGTTGTTTTAGACTTTATGTTAACTATTAATTGAATTAATAAAAAAATGTAAATTTCATGTTTTATAAAACTAACATAAATGAAATTTGGTTATTGTTTATTTTGTTCTGTTATAATATATATTTTAATAAAATCTACATAAATGAAATCTGAAAAAAAAAGAAAATACTGAGAATAACTTAGTTCTAGTTACATAACATAGACATACTTCTTGCACTTAGTTTTAAGTTACTTATATAAATAAATCACGAAAACCCATTATTATCGTATTATTTGTTCATCTGAAAAAGAACCTTATTTAGAAAAAAAACAATGGTGCCAGGTTTTTTTCATGTTTTTTTTCATAAATTTGAAAAAAAAAATGTTTTTTTTACTATTTGCAACCCTACGCACGTCTACGCTCCGCTTCACTGCAGTGGAGATTCACCCTTAGTAAGATCAGCTGAGTTATACTTCTAACGCCATATCTCTTTTTCTCCCCCTTTCCTCTACCCAAAACGTGATAAGGTAATTTATTTTAAGCATCAGGTTCAATGGTCTAATAGGTAAGACGCCAGCGTTGGCCTGGGACGCCGTTGGAGATGCGGGTTCGAATCCCACCTGAACCATTTTTTTTTTTAATTTTTCGCGTCATTGTAAACCATGTAACAAGGTTTTAACATTCGGTCTCTCCCAATTCAGAAACTTCCCAGAAATTGGACAACCTTTGCACAATATTTGTACATCCTCTTATTTGTACAATTCTCCGTTTGACAACGAACCGAATAAAGTTACTTTCGCTTTGTTAACTTGAGAAATTTCGTTCATCCCTTATTTTCCAAGTTATCCCGTCTTCCTTTAATATTTGGGATATTTGTACCGGCAACAATTCGGTTATTATATAACTTCGGATTCCGGAAGGCGAGTAAATTTCTTAATGGTTCATAAAACTCATACGGTATAATTTTGAAGCGTCTCCCTTGGCTTAAAATTATTTTGTATGTCCGGATGTCCGGACGATTTCCGGCTGTTCTCGCCTAGAGGTCGCATTTCTAAACCGATTGTCATAGTTTTGTGGGTAGATTTTACAAGTATATAGATTCTCTTTGTCGATGGTTTTATAACATTAACATGTGTACATCTGTGTATTTGTGTACCTGTGTACCTACATGTCTGTGGCATCGCAGCTCCCAAACGGATAGATTAATTTGTGTGTTAAATCGAAATACTTGTCCGTCAAGATGGTTCTTAGCTATGTTTGGTAGGTGGACGACGCGGTTGGCGCAGTTTGCGAGCACCTGCCTACTGAGCCGGCGGTCCCGGGTTCGAATCCCGGCCAGGGCAAATATTTGTGTGATGAACTCCAATATTTCTGCTTGGGTCACGGTTCTATGTATTTAACTATAGTACTACTACTAGACTACGACTAGATCGATTTGTGTGAGGTTGTCTGATATTTATTTATTTGTTTGGTTGAAATAGGACTAGTAGTTTCCAAGATATTTAGCTTTAATTGGAACAAATGACAAGATCTCAGCCAATATTTAAGCTAAAAATTTCAAATTTTGTAGTTATGTTCAGTTTTAGTAGCATTTTCTACATCACTCAATGAATGAGGGTCTCATGAAACTAGTTACTTTTTTTTTTTTTTTTATTTCATAAGTAAGTACAAACAAAATTACATTTTATTATAACGGCATATCGTTAAACCAATTTGGTTTGTCTCGATGCTACATTCCGCAATAAATAGTAATACATTATAAACTAATTCCTTAAACACATCTTATAGTACGAGTACCTAAACAGAATTGCACTGAGCGTTATCAGCCAGGCGCGCTGCAATAACCGGTCCGCGCGCCCACTGTACAGGATGCTCCATAAACGATGCAATAATATTATAAAGATTGACTAACAAATTGTTCTAACATTTGTTTTTTGAGAACGTTGGCTATATTTGTTGGTGTTATTTTGTCCTTGTATTCAGTTGGGAGTTTGTTTATTAAATCTGGTATTATGTACTCTGATGTTCTACGTCCGTAATAGTTATGAAATTTAGGTTTCTGTAGTACGTGGTTAATTACTCGCCGTGTAATTTTTGGGTGTGATGTTAAATGCTGAATTTCGGTTCTGAAGTATTGTTCTTTCAAAATTTGTCATCTAAATTTAACATGTATGGGCAAGACTTTGCATATATTAAATAGCTCGTGATCTTATTTTTAATTCTTTTTAATATTATAAGGTACAATTATCTTTAGTATTCTGACTTGCAAGTTATATATTTTGTCCAGATAGGACTTAAAGGTACGACCGTAACTACTTAGACCATAAGAAATGATACTTTCTACGAGTGCATTATACATATCGGTTGTACCTTGTTTTGCCTAACAACTTTTTGCCTAATTTCAGTTTGCCTAATTTCATTTAAACTAATATTATTTAGCATAACTATTCACTTTGCCTAATTTTCATTTGAGTGAAAGTCGTTTCGTATAATACTCATTTCACATAATCTTATTTCGTCTAATTTTATTTGGCCTAATTTTTAATTCGTATAAACATATTTTGCCTATCAATTTTTGGCCTAATTTCGTTTTGCCGAATTTTTGTTTAGACTAATATTCGTTTCGTATTATACTTTTTTACATAATCTTATTTCGTCTAATTTAATTATTGCGTCTTCTGACGCTCCGCTCGCTTCGCTCGCTCCGCTCGCTTCGCTCGCTCCGCTATCCATGGTCATAAAACAAACCTAACCTAACCTACAGTTTTCGGTGTTTAGCCTAACCTACTAACTGCTAAATTTTAATATACTTCCATGCAAGCAAGCATTCTGACGCTCCACTCGCTTCGCTCGCTCCGCTATCCATGGTCATAAAACAAACCTAACCTAACCTACAGTTTTCGGTGTTTAGCCTAACCTAGTAACTGCTAAATTTTAATATACTTCCATGCAAGCAAGCATTCTGACGCTCCGCTCGCTTCTCTCGCTCCGCTATCCATGGTCATAAAACAAACCTAACCTAACCTACAGTTTTCGGTGTTTAGCCTAACTAACTGCTAAATTTGCCTAATTTCGTTTTGCCTAATTTTCAGCTATGTCTAATCAATACATAATAAAAATCGACAAGGTAAATATTATGATAATTCAGAATTAGACAAAAACTTTTTAGTTAAAACGTTATTCGGCTATGTAATGATTAGTTAAAATAAGAATCAACAAAGTGAGTTTTAGATAAAATAATATTCGACAAAACAAGAGTTATGAAAATGATCATTTAGGCAAAACGAGTTTCGACAAAATAATAATTATGAGAAATGATATTATACATAATGACTTTGGATAAAATGTTCATTATGGTAAAAGTTGTTAGACAAACTGAAATTAGACAAAAAAAAATTAGACAAATCAAGGGAATACCATACATATCTAACCTAATTTTATAAGGAATTCTGTTTCGTATGATATATAATTTTGCCATAACGGCACGAAGCCTGGTGCAGACAGCATCTATGTGGTCGCCCCAGTTCAGGCGATTGTCTATTACAAGGCCCAAATATTTTTGCTTATTGACCTGTTCTAGAGGCGTGCATTTGCAGCTATAACAGCTAGCTGGTCTGGAGTGTAAGCACTGGTGGTTGTGTCCAATGATGCTGACTGCCCCAACTGTTCTTGATTGGCTAGAATGTACATGTAGTAGCTTCGTCTTATCTGCGTTTAGAACAAGTCCTGCATCGTGAGACCATTTGCAAATTATATCAAAGTCAAAATGTTTACAAATGAAGCGAAAATTGAAAAATTTAATGATTCGGACAGGATTCGAACCTGCGTTTCCAACGGCTTTCCGGGCCAACACTGGCGTCCTCCCAATTGGACCACCGAATCAGATGTCAGAGTCATTGAATTTTTCAACCAGTTGCTTCGACATGCCTTAGGGTGGCATCGTAGCGCCATCTACCGTAAAGATTTAGACTTTATCGTCGGCACCATCGTCTCAAATTTGTTGAGAATCGATAGTAACGATGTGCTACACCCAAATTACTTATTTTATTAAAGCAGTAACGTCTGCTAACGTAAACTAAATGTTTACAAATGAAGCGAAAATTGAAAAATTTAATGATTCGGACAGGATTCGAACCTGCGTTTCCAACGGCTTTCCGGGCCAACACTGGCGTCCTCCCAATTGGACCACCGAATCAGATGTCAGAGTCATTGAATTTTTCAACCAGTTGCTTCGACATGCCTTAGGGTGGCATCGTAGCGCCATCTACCGTAAAGATTTAGACTTTATCGTCGGCACCATCGTCTCAAATTTGTTGAGAATCGATAGTAACGATGTGCTACACCCAAATTACTTATTTTATTAAAGCAGTAACGTCTGCTAACGTAAACTAAATGTTTACAAATGAAGCGAAAATTGAAAAATTTAATGATTCGGACAGGATTCGAACCTGCGTTTCAATTAAAAAAATTCAATGACTCTGACATCTGATTCGGTGGTCCAATTGGGAGGACGCCAGTGTTGGCCCGGAAAGCCGTTGGAAACGCAGGTTCGAATCCTGTCCGAATCATTAAATTTTTCAATTTTCGCTTCATTTGTAAACATTTAGTTTATGTTAGCAGACGTTACTGCTTTAATAAAATAAGTAATTTGGGTGTAGCACATCGTTACTATCGATTCTCAACAAATTTGAGACGATGGTGCCGACGATAAAGTCTAAATCTTTACGGTAGATGGCGCTACGTTGCCACCCTAAGGCATGTCGAAGCAACTGGTTGAAAAATTCAATGACTCTGACATCTGATTCGGTGGTCCGATTGGGAGGACGCCAGTGTTGGCCCGGAAAGCCGTTGGAAACGCAGGTTCGAATCCTGTCCGAATCATTAAATTTTTCAATTTTCGCTTCATTTGTAAACATTTAGTTTACGTTAGCAGACGTTACTGCTTTAATAAAATAAGTATATCAAAGTCATTTTGTAGCTTTTGCTCTGCTAGGCCTATGTCCTTATCTGAGGCAACGAGACAGGTGTCATCGGCAAATTGGTACACACTACAATTTTGAACACAATTATTCATATTATTTACATAGGCCAGATAGTGGAGTGGACCGAGCACGGAACCCTGTGCTGTGCCTTCAGTCACAAGCATTTTATCGCTAAAGGTGTTATTTATTTTGACATGGTATGACCTGTTCCGAAGGTAGCTCGCGCACCACTCCAGTAACTGTCCCCGGACACCTGTATCCTCTAGCCTATGTAACAGCGTGTCGTGCCGTAATGTATCGAAAGCTTTGCTATAATCAATGAAGACTATTAGCACATGCTTTTTACTGTCAAGATGTTGGTTAATTTCTGTAAACCTAGACAGCAGCATAGATGTACTTTTTTTAGACTGGAACCCAAACTGATTGTCAGAGAGAATATTATTATCAGTATAAAAACTATGTATCTGACTACTGACATACTTTTCCATTATTTTATCTAAAATCGGCAACATTGTGATAGGTCTATAATTGGAACAGTTCTTTGCATCACCACCTTTGTGTATTGGCCGAACTAAGCCAATTTTAAGTTCGTCAGGAAATAAACCATGAGTTATGCTACTATTGATGAGGTGAGCTATTGCTGATGATATTTTGTCTGCTATGGGCTTAATATCTAGAACTCGAACGCTATCTATGCCCGGAGCTTTACTACTATGCGTTTTCATAATTATATTATATATTTCATTAGGTGACGCCTTTTTGAATAACATCGACCTATCGCAAGGATTCCTATAAGTATCTGAATTTAATAATGGTACACTACAATTGGGTATTAAATTCTGCACCGCCTGCTTAAAATTATTTGCAAACATGTCAGCAACAAGCTTATCAGATCCTATGGGTTGGAAAGCCTTGCCTATAGTATCGTTAATAGACTTAGATATTTTTCCTGACATTTCGTTCAAAATTTGCCAAAGTTTTCTGATGTCTCCTTTAGCCGTACCTATTTTACGCTTATAATACATGTTTCTCTCATTTTCTACTAATTTATTCGTTTTGTTTCTTTGTTTATTATATGCAAGTCGATTTACCATATTCTTTGTATCTTTGCGCCATTTTAAAAATAATATATCCCGTTTCTTGCACTCCGTTTGAACTTGTGTCGGGGGTGTCTTTAATGTTTAATTTATTTATTTCATAGTCAACCAATTTGATTATTAGGCCACTATAGAACCGTCACAATGACAATGATATGAGATTTCAAGCGGCTTTTATATTGACGTTCACTGTGGCAAGGTACGAAATGGGCTAGGAATCAAATTGGTACTTGTGTGTACAATAAAGTAAAAGTTTAAATACATATAATATTGTACGATTTTCGACTTTTTTTGAACGAAATATCGTAGGAATCCCTAAATTGCTCTAACAATTTCAATAGCTTAGAAGATAGGAGCGATCGATAGATTGTAATCTAGATAAGTTTGGAAAAATGAGACGGAATCCATCCAATCTAGACAGGAGGCAAATCAGAAAATTACTGGCAAAGAGTTTCAAGGCTTTCTTTAGTAAAAGCCGCTAAAAGATAATAAATTTAAGAAATCTTGTCATTGAATTTTCATTCCATCGACAAATTTTCCCCTGAAGTAATATTTTTTTCATTATTCTTCAAAATATCATACTATTGTTTTGGTTGGGTTAAGTCGCCCCCTGCCTGCTATACGGCCACATCTCAAAAAAACAGTTTTTCGAGAAATCGCTTGTTAAAGTTTTGGCAGCGTAGTGCGTGGTAGTAAAAAGGGGCTTACTCCTTGAGTTTTGGGTCAATTCATTTTAAATTTAACTTTTTTTAGTCTACATGATATAACGCTTCTCATGAATACGTCTTTTCTTATAAAAACGTGTATATTTTTTAAGATACGAGACCTTTTAGATATGTACTTAGAGTTGTGGCCGTATTGCAGAAACATTTTGTTGAAATTTTGAGATGCGTCCAAAACCGAACAATAATTATTGGAAAATGGTAACATGAAAATTATTATACAAACACTTAAATAATTAAAATACCTTTATTAATCAACTTTTGTTACAGTAAAACATCACTGTAAGCGATAATCAGTGCATGCAGCTTTAATACCAACTTTCTTGATGCAGATATCATCATCATTTTGCATATAATTAATGATTATCTGGCACTTGTATCTTTAATTATCGTGTTAACATGTACCATATATGGTATAATACCATATATAACATGTACCATGTACAAGGAGGCCCCATAGTTTTAGGTTTTAGCGTGGACTAGGTTCCCGTTGATATTAGTGTACTGTTTTCCAGAATTCTTCAACTTCTTTACAATATTACCTTTTCATAGTGCAGGATAAGCTTTTCGTTTTCTTCTTTTAGGTTTAGCAGTACTGGATGGGGACTGGTTCATCAAAGTCCCAATTTATGTGAGTCGGTATTTACAACGAATTTTTAGAACATCTTGGCCCAAGATGTAGGACGTGGCTCTCACAGTTCTATTTAGACATAGTCTCGTGTACTATAATTCCATCTAAGTTCAACTGCTCAAATATAATAGCCACACTCAATCCGGGTAAGCTAGGCAACGAACCAAAGGGTTACCGACCTCTACTACTTAGTTGCATCTATACAAATTTTTGGAGAGGCTAATCTACAATCAAATCGGACCTTTTGTCGACAAAATAATTCCTGTGCAGCAGGCTGGATTCCGTAGTGGTCCGAACTACGTGGATCAGGTAAATGTCGCGCACAACACACATAGAGGCCGATTTTCAAAGGAAAGAGAAAACCGTGGCAGTATTTTCGACCTCTCAGCTGCATTCGATAGCGTATGTAGACAGGAGCTTATCTATAAGCTCCTGACCGTGGTGCAGATGGTGGGACTAATCAACTCTATGCTCAGCAATAGGGAATTTATCGTCTACCTCGGAAGCACTCCGAGCAAAGTCAGAAAGCTGAACAATGGACAATCTCAAGGATCGGTCCTGGCCCTGCTCCTGTTTAACCCATATCGTGTGTGTATAGGTTGAACAGGAGTGGGTCAGGACCGATTCCGAAAACAGAGAGTCGGAAATTTATGTATGGTGATGAAATCGCCATCACAAACTAGCATGGCAAATTTAAATCCTCGAAGGAAGCTCTTACTCACAATCTGGAATGAAATTTCTGATTAGGCTGCCCCAATGCTAGTAAAACA
Organism: Apotomis turbidana; assembly: GCA_905147355.2. NCBI lineage: Eukaryota > Metazoa > Arthropoda > Insecta > Lepidoptera > Tortricidae > Apotomis > Apotomis turbidana. Next base: position 3,610,340 of record LR990307.1, on the reverse strand, counting down.
GAAGTTGCGACATTCCATCCTTGCAACAAAGAAGCAAATTATGAGCCAAATATTATGCTTCAGAGAGACTGCGCTTAAATTAAATCCTACACAAAAGTACTTGTGTCACTCTAGACCGCAGTCTTACCTATATGCGAAGAAGCTACAGACGCCGAATTACATACTCCACAGACTAAGGGGAACTACTTGGGGAGCAACAACTGATGTGCTACGCACTACCAGTCTTAGCCTAGTTTACTCCACAACAGAGTATTGCGCGCCAGTTTGGCTCAACAGCGCACAATGAAGTTTATTTCGCTTATATTTAAAGGGATTCATCGTAATAATACTAGAATATACGTTATTTCTATCAGACGCAACTCAAAAAAAAATACTACAAATTTATGCTATGCAGTCACAACTAAAAAGTGGCTGTCTTGCAGGGAGTCAACTGACAATTTTTGGTCAGATCCATAAGGCCACTTGTGGAAAAAAGGCTCTTAAGGACACTTTTTCTTATGGCTCTCGAAATAAGGTCGTAAATTAACCTATTCTGACTACGAATCTGCAATAATCCGAAAAAAATTTTTTTTTTGAGATGTGGCCGTATAGCAGGCAGGGGGCGAAGTGTGTTTTATAAACTTTGGCAACTACAACTGTTACTGTTGTCAAAGGTGCCCTTCTGGCATAATGTGTAACTATCTTTTATTTTGACGGAGAAAAATTGTGTTTTTCTCAGCCAAACCTCGACAACTTTCGAACGAAAACGAAAACATCAATATTCCGAATTTTCAAAATTCCCAAAGTGTAATAAAGCGAAATGGTAATTAACGCTATGGATCGTATATGTTACATGTTATAATTAGACTAGGTTAAGGTTACGATAAATGATATCCCAAAAAAATCTAAATATTTTCTATTCAGAACATGGTTTTCGGAATAATTTTTTATTTATTTATTTATTTATTTATTTATTCATTCATTCAGAAACTTAAATCTATCATTACAGGCCATTACCTAATGCGATAGACTAGTGAATATTAGTACCTATAGGTACTACAATTTTACAATTACTAATTGTTACACAGTACAAACATAGTGGCCTTTGTAAAATCGTTCAGGGAGCACGTAAATATATCCAGCGTAAGCGACACCTTATTTATTGTAAGAATAGCCCTCGTTAGCGGCGCGTCTCGCAGCAGTCTCGTGCGAGCGGCGGGCACGGCCAGCAGCGGCGGCCGGCGGCGGCGCCACACGAACCGGTCCGGCACGTTCAGCGCCAGGGCGCACGCCACCCCGGGGTTGCACAACTCACCCCTCAGTACTCTGACTACATATGAAGCAAGGGTCAGTTCCCGTCTCACTTCTAGCTTATTGTATCCCACCATTCCCAACACGAAGAGGGTTGGATACAACAAAGGATATCCAGGATACACACCATACAGCTTGAAGTAAACAAATCTAGCATACTTGTTTTGTATACGTTCCAACATAAACTTGTATTTCGTTTCGCTCGGACTCCAGATTGCAGCGTCACGTTCGAGGTGGCTCTTTACGATAGCCTCGTATACGGCTTTTATTGCCGATATGTTAGTGAAATCCTTGGTTTGTCGTAGCACAAAACCGAGGTTTCGGAATGCCTTTTTGCATATGGTAATTATGTGGTCACGGAATGATAAATTTACTGTTAGGCGAACTCCGAGATCACGTACCTCCGTTACTCGCTGCATTGGCTTTCCACCGACGTCGTACTGATGGTGTATTGGATTTCGCCCACGGCTGAACGAAATTACTGTACATTTAGCCTCGTTAAAGTACAGCTTATTCAGTACACTCCATTGCACCACTCTATCGATGTCATCCTGCAGCTTGCGACAATCCAAGGTATCGCTTATCATTCGAACCAGCTTTAAGTCGTCAGCGAATAACAGGCACGTAGAATCCATCACCACATCTGGTAGATCGTTAATCATAAGAATGAATCCTAACGGCCCTAAATTGCTGCCCTGACTCACCCCTGACCATACATAGTATGGCTGAGATCTGCTGCCCGCACAATCCACATACTGTTGCCTATCTCGCATATAGCTAGTAAATAATTCTAGAGTATGTGGCGTGCAACCGGCCTTCGCCAACTTTGTGAGCAGAATGTCGTTATCCACCGTATCGAACGCCTTCCGAAAATCAAAATATGCTACATCGACCTGTTTACCAGCGTCCAAGGCCGGAACTAATAGCGTCATAAGATGCAGGAGGTTTCCAGTTGTGCTACGTGCGGCTCGGAATCCATATTGCGCCTCGGAAAGTGTAGCACTCACTTGCGACTGTAGTGTTTTATGTAAAACCGATTCGAAAACCTTGGCAGGTGCATTCAATATGGCTACAGGCCTGTAGTCGCTGGGGTTCGACCCCCCACTACCCTTCGGCACAGGTACCACCCTAGTCACCTTCCACCTCTCAGGAAATATTCTTAACTTAAGGCAAACATTAAATATATGACACAACGGTTCAGCTAGCGTCGAACTACAGTCCTTCAGGATAAATGGTGGTAAACCATCCGGCCCCGTAGATCGCTTTGCCGGGAGTCGTGTCAACGCCTGTCGCACTTCACCTGGTTTCATGCATTCGATGTGAACTCGCGCGCTGGTCGCTCCTGAGGCTGATTCCGCCGCGGTACAGTCTAATTTAGCCGGTAACTGATTGAAAACGGAATAAAAAAACTTTGCGAACTCATCGGCGCATTCCTGCTCCGATAGAATCCTACCATCCTTAATAATTTTCTGAGCACATCCTGTTGACTTTTTTGATTTCATAAATCGCCAAAAAGACTTAGGATCTACCGCCAATTGTTCTTGCACTCGGTGTTGGTATTGATCGTGAGCGTTAGCGATATCTAACTTAACTTGAGCCCGGCAAATAGAAAACGCTTTATAATCCTTCTCGGACTTACTCGATTTATACTTTTTGTGTAGTTCATATTTAGATTTAATGTCTCGAATTAATTCCGTCGTGTACCACTCTGGGTAACAGTACCGAGAGTCTACAGACTTTCGCTTTTTTATAGGAACGCATTCATCTATTATTTGTGTAATTTTAGTATAAAAAAACATTAAAACCTGATCCAAGTCATGCATATTATAAATATCACTCCAATCTATTAAGCCTAATTTGTCATAAAGTGTGTAATAATCAGCTTTGTAGAAATTCCATTCCCGCCCAATAAGCGAGTGCTGAGCGTTATGACTCATCGAGCCTAAATCGCGCGGCTCGCTGTCGCTAATTGCACAGGCGGCTGCTTGTGAAGGTACCGTCACCGACACGCTCACCGCTAACGGGGGATGGTATGTATCTATGGGTTGTAGGCTATCATCATCACAGGCCGCGTAGACTGATACCTTATCGTGAACGGGCTCTCCGCTCAGTACAAGGTCAAGCTGCCTCCCGTCACAATTAGGTATACTATTCTCCTGAACGAAATTGCAATAGGCCATTAAATAGTTATAATAATTACTTATGCTAGTTTCACAAGAAAACATATTAAAATCGCCCAATACAATTAAATTGCCTTTATATTTAACACAAAAACTTTCTAATAAATTGAACATAGATCTGTATTCGTTTTCATCTGATCGCGGTGGAATATAAACAACACAAAGGGCGAATAAGAATCTCTTATTTAAAGTAACCGTTGCGCAAACAAGTTCAAATGCACGATCATTCAAGTTAACGTTATGACTCACTGGCCGCAGCTGAATCCGAGGTGTGGCCACTAAAAGCGCGCCTCCGTGTTTGCGACCATCCGTACGATCACACCGCAATACTTGAAATCCAGATGGCACAATCTCGGCGTCAAGTATGGAATCATTAAGACCCGTCTCTGTTATTGCGAAAAGATCAAATGTAGATGCTTGCAGAAGAAAAAGGAAGTTATTCGTTTTTGTTCTAAGTCCTCTTACATTTTGGTAAAGGATTCCTATTGGCTTGCTTGTTCTGCCCCTTTTCCCATGCAGCTCCCTTAAACAGGCACCGCTATTCAGGGGGCTTTGTTGTATTTTTTGTTCTCCGAAACCAAATCCACTCGCTGTACTCCACATTCACGGGCCAGACTGTAGAATCGCATAGTTTATCGTAGCTACTCTTCGTAACTCCAATAACAAATGAAGCGTAGTCCCTCTCCGTTTTATGTTTTATTTTTTCCACTTTATATTGTTCCTTTTCTCCCCCACATACACTTCGTACATATTCTTCCATACTCTCTACTGTGGTATCTTTATCGAGTCTCCATACATGTAGATATGTAGTTAATGAAAATTCGGAATGATGATGTATTTGGACAAATTAAATTTCGGAGAAATTTAGACCCTACAACGATAACTGTAATGGTTGCCGAAACGTCAGGAAGGTATACACGGGATAAAATCCTTATAAACATATCTGTGCTAACTCGGGGCACGTTCTAGAATATCGATAAAATTTATATATTTTTATTTTCACCAAGCAACAATTTATATAAGCATTATTAGATTGTAAATAATAATTAACATAAAACCTTAAATAACAATTAAAAACTAGACTTAAAAATAAACTATAGATAAAAAAATTGGCCCAAATCGCCGTCTATTAGCAGCGTGCCCAGAAGGCTGGCAGCATTGCCGCGTTGAATGGCAATGCTGATCCGCTGTGCGAGATATGAACCAACCCTCTGGTCACGCGTCAACTCGACTAACCTGCGGCTACACTCTTTAAAGACCCTGTGGGCGCTTTCACCCCAGGGCCCCAGGGCAGTCTCAACCCCAAACGACTCAAATATGCATCCACTATATATGTTTGCATATTTGCGCCGCTTGAGGAGTTCCTCCGAATTTGGAGCCGAGCCAGCCTTTAGAGCAGTGCCACTATATAATTAAATTAATATATGTGCTATGGAACAATTTGAACATTCTCGATTACTATAAAGAGGTTCGATGTCATATCTGATCTGATATCGAGCGTCTTAAATTAAGATAATAAAAGTATGAGGATGTCATTTCAATCAAAATTACAATTTACGTATATTATGAAAATTATTTTAAAATAAACATGTAAATACACGTTTTAATATGTTTATTTTTTTATTTGAAAATGTGCAGAAATAAGTAATATTTACTTATGTCGATGACATTTAGATGTTGACAGTAACATCAATATATTTTTTGTCGATAAAATATTTTGCTACGTCACTTTCGTATAGGTGCCCCGAGTTATCCCAGGTATGCTTATAAATTGTTTAATTTTAATCCCGAATAGTTTATCGTTTCTGAGAAAATACTTTTGATGAGATGAAATGATACGTCAATGAAACCTTTGTGGGCATAACAATGTTAAACCGTAATATACCAAATGCTTGTCCCCGTTTGTATAAAACTACTTATAATTTACAAGGGTTTTCATGTTTTTGTTCACACGGAACCCCAAAAAGGCCCAGCGAAGGTAATCCGTGTCCCGGACAGCGTGAGATTTATCTTCGGACGTGTCCTTAATTCTATTGTCCTGACGTATGGCGCGCTTACGGTGAAAAGTGATTTCTTCAGGGCTCGGAAGATTAATCGGGTAATGGCCGAATTTGCGTGGGTGAAAGACAAACTAAGCATGATACTTGTGATTTTTTTGTGAACAGATTTGATAATTATACAGATTTATTATCGTTGTGTTTCAAAAATTTTCAAAATGTAAATCTTAACAAATGTCAAACATTTCATTTTCTTGACAAATATCATATCATATCATTTTTTACAGAGTATCAGGATTTTATTGGCTACCATCTGGCGTGATCGAAGTTATGCAACTATGTTTACTAATTAAATCTTATTGAACCGGGTCTATCGCGATATTATGATTTACCTTCAACAAATGTTCTTTAATTATGTGTTCAAACCGCGAGAGTATAAAGTGTTATATGTTTACTAAATTTCAATTCAATTGGTGCCCGGGAAGACGGTAGGTAACAATTTAACTTGTAACATTTGATAACACACAGACAGACTGAGGCAGGTGAAACTAAATGAACAGAAAGCGTGTAAATAAATCAATTTTCAGCCATTTAGAAAAATATTGCACGTTCTTTTTCGCGAGGTCTTATAGCTCACTGATTCTCTATTTAAGAGGCCTTATTCCTTTTAGAATGCTGAATGTTTAGACATTTTTCTCTATGATCAAACATGTTTCATAACATATTATTGATGTTACTACCTAGAACAGGACAATTGGGATTTATTGGTATATATTTGAAACCTACAGTTTGAATTTTTCATTGATAATTTTTGTTCGAAAAACTACTCGAAATTGACAAAATTCACGTGGAAAATTAGTTTTTTCAACTTATTTTCGATTGCACGCAATAAAAGCATAAAATAGCTACGTTACTACCTAGAACTCGGGAAAAATTCACTTCAAAAAGTTGGTTGAAATTATCGATATATTCGTCATAATATGAAAAAAATAAATTTTAAAAGGAATAAGGCCTCTTAATAGACAGTTAGTCCATCTCGTAGCCATAGCTAAAAATAATTCCCCACATTACGTCGACCCATCACAGCAGTACAAAGCAGTTAATAACGTTTATTTCCCCTTGCATGTGACTACAATGGACATTGTGGGCGACTTCCGAACTGTCATGTCGACGGGCATGGCATTTAAATAGTACCTATGCCATAATACAGGTTTAATACCTGTACATTATGTATCGAAGGCGGCAAATCAGGAATCACTTACGAGAATCTATAAGAATCTGAGGAGTTGTGTTTCGAGTTTTTAGTTCCTAAACGCCCAAGCTGTATACAACGTTTTTCATCACAGTTGCGAGGAAAAGAAAGTGGCAAACAGACATGTTTATTTGTAAAGCCATATAACCATTAAATAGCCATCCTGTAGTTCATGAAAGCTGTCTAGACGAAGCTATTATGAGATGATCTGACTTTAAAAAAAGGCCGATATGTATAGGCTATTAACGCGGTTAGCGGCGCGTTGTGAGCACAACATCGATAATAAGACAAAATACAAGATCAAGATCAGCTTGAAAATTCATGCAAGAGGACGCATATATGCTAAGAAGAAGAAGAAGACGACAAGACTAAAGACATGTATATTTCTATCATTCTCTTGATGAGTTTTATTATATTCATTTGAATTCGTCATATTCACTGTTAAATTGCCACCAAAACTTCCCGTGTCTGTATCTAACCTCGCCTTAAGCTCAGTCAGCGCGCTGACGCCCATGAATAAAGTATCTTAATTATAATACGGTTAAAAGCGACGCCACCTGTCAAGCTCGACAGATTAAACCCAAATTTAATGTAAATTATACCTACTCTCGTATAAAAAGGATCTAGCCGACATTCATACAGGGTGGGACGATTAATGTGAAATTTTGTGAAAACGATGTCGATTTAGTCTTTTAACACGTTCGCTGCGATATAAGGTTAAAAGACCCGATGCATGTGCTCCCACTCTGTGCGGAGGTGAGAAACGGTGAATTTCCTCTGGTGCGGCGGCTGTACTATGAGTATTTCTGCATGTACAAAAGAGACAAGTATAGGTTTGAGTTTAGGACCTTAAGGACAATTCAATAAAGCATTAAGATTGTGGTAAGGTTTTTCGGCCCGATAACGCACTGGCTGATATATTTTTCGATTCCTTGCGAAAACCAGGTCGAAAGGCCCCTCATAGATTACAAGGTCTTTCCGCCCCCTCCCGCACTGGTGTAGATGATTGCATTGTTTACTTCCGATTAGTGTTGTGACTGTGACGTAATTATAGCGAATGGACGTATATTACGATAGTACATAATTCAATATCTCCTAGTGTCTGTGTACGTTTTGATGTGGCTTATAACCGTTAATAATGTCTCGACCAAATAAATGATGTAAGCGATGTTAAAGCTGCGTGGGGCACTCACCAGCCGAGAAACAAATAAAAATGTAAAAAACAACCTTTCTGTGTGGAATGTAAGAAACGATTAATGCTTGTTATATTTCTAAAGGGCCTGTTCTATTTAATTATTAAACGATATTATAAATAATATGTCGATAAGTTGTTGCCCATCACTAATAACTCTCTATTTTTTCCTGTTATTCAGTGCGGTTTCGGGTTGTAAGACCTTACACCTTTACATATTTATTCCTCTTAAGTAAATAGCAAGAACCCGGGGCGAGGCAAACACTAAGATAACCAACTCGTCTACTAATGATATTGATAGGTGGTTATCGAACATTTTAAGTTTTCGCATAGTTACAGTCTTTAATATCCGTCAATACCTTACTAGGCCTATGAGCCCTACAACGCACTGCTGGATAGTTTAAGTAACAGGCCAATCGGCCTTTTAACGCACCATACGAAAAAACGTCAGTTTCGGTCCCGCAGCGAACGTGTTAAGAGGCCTTATTCCTTTTAAAATGCTGATTGCTTAGACATTCTTCTCTATGATCAAACATGTTTCTTAACATACTATTGATGTTACTACCTAGAACAGGGCTATTGGGATTTATTGGTATATATTTGAAACCTACAGTTTGAATTTTTCATTGATAATTTTTGTTCGAAAAACTACTCGAAATTGACAACTTTCACGTGGAAAATTCGTTTTTTCAACTTATTTTCGATTGCACGCAATAAAAGCATGAAATAGCTACGTTACTACCTAGAACTCGGGAAAAAGTATTATTCACTTCAAAAAGTTGGTTGAAATTATCAATATATTCGTCATAATATGAAAAAAATACATTTTAAAAGGAATAAGGCCTCTTAAACTTTTGAATGCTTTTTTTTACGAGCAATCGGATCGCCTAATGGAAAGCGATTACCGTCGCCCAGACACCTGCAATACCAGAGGAGTCACAAGTGCGTTGCTAGCCTTTAAGGTAGGAGCTCTTTTCTTGAAGGCTACAGTCAATGTCAGCCACAGCCGTCAAAATTTCAACGATCAAAAACGTTGCAATTCGCTATCGCTACAATTATTTTTCAATTCCTGTTCATTATGAAGCACTTCTTTACTTTTTGTGGTCTCAGGGACTCAGTGTTTTTTTCACCGCTAGGCATTCATAAGGTTTTTAAAATTCAAAATAGCTGGCTAATGGGCGTAGGAAATAAAAACAATGTGAAATCATTCGTGCACCAAAAATCCTGGGGTATGATTATTACAAGCATTTAACTAATGCAAATTAATTAAAATAATGATATAATATTTTCAAAACAGACCTTCACTCAGTTCCACCCTGTATTGTTTTAACATACAGCCTTTTACGTTGAACTGTACATTCGAAGTAATTAAACGCGACAGAGCGAAATGTAGTAAGTCAGCAACTGTGGGTTTGATTTCAGCACGATAGGTAGCGAAATCGAGATAATGAGAGACATGCCTGCTCTTGACATAAAGGAATAGCTGGATAAATTTAGAGTTCGCTGTTTTTGACAGCTTCAAACGGTATTTGAACGGTTCGCCAAATATTTGACTTTCAAAAAAGAAACAAAAAAAGAAAGAGTTTTTCCAAAAATGTATTCTACCACTATGTCAGCGTGACTAATATGTATATACGACTAATATATAAATCCATATTGCAGCTTTCTAGGACGAACAGTCCCTGAGATGCGGACAGAGGGACAGACATACGGACGGACACGGTGAAACTATAAGGGGTTCCTCGTTGACTACGGAACCTTAAAAATACATGTTTTCGCCATAATGAAAAATTATCGCGAGTTAATATTTACCGTTTGAAATATCTGTCATTTCGTCCGCAGTTTTTGATTACCCAAATTGCACGACAATTTTACGACGTTTGACAAATATACTCGTATATATAACATTTTCCAGTATAAAGTATAGCAACTAATCATAATTCGTAAATTTATAGTTAGGTAGGCTTATTAATGTTCTTAAAGAAGGAAAGATATTTATTTTGCAAACCAATTATATCTTCTGAGTTTTATAAGTATATTTTTATTATCGGACGGACTGACAGACAGCGAAGTCTCAGTAATAGGGTCCCTTTTTAGGGTTCCGTACCCAAAGGGTAAAAACAGGACCCTATTACTGAGACTTCGCTGTCCGTCCGTCCGTCCGTCCGTGTGTCACCAGGCTGTATCTCAAGAACGGCGATAGCTAGACAGTTGAAATTTTCACAGATGATGTATTTCTATTACCGGTATAGCAACAAATACTAAAAAAAAAATAAAAAAAAAATTAAGGGGACCCTTACAACGAACTTGTTATAGATTATGGTACGGAACCCTTTATGCGCGAGTCGGACTCGCACTTACCCAATTTTTTTTACCCTTTGGGTACAGAACCCTAAAAAGTATTTTTTAATATTTTTAATTTTAATGTTTATGTTTTTCTCGCCGCACTTGGGTGTAATTTTCTTAAATGAATGTAAACTTTTATCAACGGGTAACCTCTTAAATGCGTGACTTTCTTTGACCTTAACCAAAAATAGAAAAAATAATAAACATGACAATAATATTGCGTATTCTTCACTATCACTGCATAGTATAAAACAAAGTCGCTTCCTGCTGTATGTCTGTGTGTCCCTATGTATGCTTAGATATGTAAAACTACGCAACGGATTTTGATGCTTTTTTTATGGACAGAGTGAATCAAGACTATCAAGAGGAAGGTTTATAATTATGTATAATACATGCATAATTGATCAGCATTGCACCCGTGCGAAGCCTCACTATAGTCACTAGTCCGCAGTCACTAGTTACACATAAATAAAATATACATACGAATATTGCTTATATAAACGTGATGTATATATTACTAAAATTATTTTTCGTACTTACTTTTTTTCTGATGTGTAGAAACACAGTCATGCAATAAAAAAAATAGCAACCAACTTGGCAAAAAAAAATTGTCAAGGCCATAATATTTTTTAAATTTCCGTTTTTCAAATTGGTAACCAAATGGAAACGACTCTGTAAATTAAGCTTTTTAAAAGAGACTAGAGGCCCGCTACGGCGTCAAACCGCCGCTAGAATATGGAAATCCGGTAGTGTTACAGAAAATAACTACTTTATCGATAAGAAGTTTTTGGCGAACGAAGAATAAATACTGTAAAAAAATACGTTAAAATTATGTTTTAAAAACGTTAAAACATGCCAGGCTAGAGCCAGGCCTGATAGCCAACAGCCAGCTTCATCGTGACAACTTTTTCAACTCTTTTGTAAAAATTACTTGTGCATTAATGACATGTGATCTGCTGATCTGTTTCACAAATAAAATGCATATTATTCGATTTATGGAAAAAATTAATTCATAAAAATAATCCCATAGGTACCTTAAAAAAAAGATTGACATATTTTCATAGGACCGAACATAAGATTGGTAAAATTTTAATTTGTTGTTCTTTCTTCAGGACATAAATTTATCGATTTGATCGATTTCTATCAATTTCCAGAAATAGCACATGAATCGAAACGACAGATTTGGGCTCTCACTACGCAGGTTTTAAAAAGGAAATCATGTAGTGCGTAACTGTTTATGTATTCATTTATAATCGTAAATACTTAAAAATACTTAAAAATAGTGATAATAAGAAATGTTACATAAACTCAATTGTATGAAATAGAGAGTATAAAACGTTTATAGATAGGTATACGAAAAACCACTATTATCAATGCTTGTTTTTTTAATGAAATTCAATAGATCGTGCAAATTTTCTTAATATGGGTGCTGCCAAGTCATCATCATCAATCATTTATCAATAACAATTACACAATTGTGTTTGAAATTCTTACGATAGGTATACTTAATCCAACCCTATTTACTAATCTAAATAAATAACTGACCAACAATACTCCACCTAAAAAAAAAAGTGCTGAAGGCCTAATACCCGAATTCCAAATTCAAACTTTCGTCTTTCCTCTCATTGAAATAGTGTCTGACAGAAGAGTGAGGGAGATGCTATCTATACTCTCAAGTCTATGATATAAACCTAATTTTAGGGTTCCTTACCATAGTCGGTAAAAACGGAAGCCTCATAAAATCAATTTGTTTTGTTGACAGCAGAATTTGTCAAATTTTATTTTGAATGAGAATAAGAATGATCAGCCAGACGTCATTAATTCAACTATGACTTATTCTTGAGCGCGTCGATTTTTTGAAATTTGCATCATATGTAGGTTATTTCTACCATCACGTTTCGCATGTTAGGGTAACATGTTAATTATTCCTCATTGCCAACTCGTCCACAATGTCAGCTCGTCTATATTCCCATCTGGGTCACAATGCCAACTTGTGCACACACTCAACACGTCCACATTGCCAACTTGTTCATACGCCCAACTCATCTGCATCGCCAACTTGTCTATATTACCAATTCGTCTCCATTGGCAACTCGTCCATATTCCCAATTTGTCCACAATACAAACTCGACCATATTGCTAACTCGTCCATATACCCAACACGTCCACAATTCCAACGCGTCCATATTGCTTACTCGTCCATAATGCCAACACGTCCACAAATACAACTCGTCTACATTTCCAACTCGTCCATATTTCCAACTCGTCCATATTTCCAACTCGTCCACATTTCCAACTCGTACACAATGCCAAATCGTCCACATTGCCCACTCGTCCATAAACCCAACTCATCTACAATGCCAACTCGTTCATATTACCAACTCGTCTTTATTGCCAACTCATCCATATTCCCAACTCGTCCACAATGCCAACTCATCCATATTGCTAACTCGTCCACATTTCCTACTCGTCCACATTCCCAACTCGTACCCAATGCCAAATCGTCCACACTGCCCACTCGTCCATAAACCCAACTCACAACTCATCTACAATGCCAACTCGTTCATATTACCAACTCGTCTTTATTGCCAACTCATCCATATTCCCAACTCGTCCACAATGCCAACTCATCCATATTGCTAACTTGTCCACATTTCCTACTGGTCCACATTCCCAACTGGTACACAATGCCAAATCGTCCACATTGCCCACTCGTCCATAAACCCAACTCACAACTCATCTACAATGCCAACTCGTTCATATTACCAACTCGTCTTTATTGCCAACTCATCCATATTCCCAACTCGTCCACAATGCCAACTCATCCATATTGCTAACTCGTCCACATTTCCTACTCGTCCACATTCCCAACTCGTACGCAATGCCAAATCGTCCACATTGCCCACTCGTCCATAAACCCAACTCATCTACAATGCCAACTCGTTCATATTACCAACTCGTCTTTATTGCCAACTCATCCATATTCCCAACTCGTCCACAATGCCAACTCATCCATATTGCTAACTCGTCCACATTTCCTACTCGTCCACATTCCCAACTCGTACGCAATGCCAAATCGTCCACATTGCCCACTCGTCCATAAACCCAACTCATCTACAATGCCAACTCGTTCATATTACCAACTCGTCTTTATTGCCAACTCATCCATATTCCCAACTCGTCCACAATGCCAACTCATCCATATTGCTAACTCGTCCACATTTCATACTCGTCCCTAAACCCAACTCGTCTACAATACCAACTCTTCTTTATTGCCAATCTCGTCCATATTTTCAACTCGTCCGTATTACCAACTCGTCTTCATTGCCAACTCGTTTATATTCCCAACTCATCTACAATGCCAACGCGTCCATATTACTTGCTCGTCCACAATGCCAACTCGTCCACATTTCCAACTCGTCCATATTCCCACCTTCTCCACAATGCCAAGTCATCCACATTACCAACTCATCTACATTGCCAACTCGTCTTCATTTCCAACTCATCAACAATGCCAACTCGTCCTTATTGCTAACTCGTCCATATTGCTAACTCGTCCACAAATACAACTCGTCCACATTTCCAACTTGTCCATAGGCCCAACTCCTCCACAATTCCAAGTCGTCCACATTTCCAACTCGTCCATATTCCCAACTCGACGATACACCCAACTCGTCTATACAAACTCATCCTTATTATCAGCCTGTCTTTATTGCCAACTCGTCCATATTCCCAACTTGTTCATTTTGCCAACTCATCCACATTCCCCACTCGTCCATATTCTCAACTCGTCCACGTTGACAACTCGTCCGTATTACCAAGTCCTCTTCATTGCCAACTCGTCCATATTCCCAACTCGTCCACATTGACAACTCGTCCATATTACCAACTTGTCCGTATCACCAACTCGTCTTCATTGCCAACTCGTCCATAATGTGAACTCGTCCACATTGCCTCCTTGTCCATGTTCCCAACTTGCCAATTTTACCAACTCATCCACATTGCCAACTCATCCACATTGCCAACTCATCCACATTTCCAACACGTCCATATTCCTAACTCGACGATACACCCAACTTGTCTACAATACCAACTTGTCCTTATTATCAGCTCGTCTTTATTGCCAAATCTTCCATATCACCAACTCGTCCGTATTACCAAGTCGTTTTCATTGCCAACTCATCCATATTCTCAACTCGTCCACATTTCCAACTCGTCCATTTTACCAACTCATCCATATTACCAATGTAGATACATTCCCAACTTAGCTACATTGTCAAGTCATCCATATTCTCAACTCGACCACATTTCCCATCCCGTCGACATGCAAGCGGAAGGACTAAGTTTTTTCTAGTGCAATACCATTTAATTTACCATAACTCATGCCATTTTCCTTGGAATAATTTTTTTGATGGACTGATATAATCATATTTATAATAATCTATCATAAATTTACTGATTTGAATGACGTTTTAATTAGTTTTACTACATTTTTTCTGCTTTGATTTATTGTAAAACTCGCCTATAAAAATAATCTATTCTTGAATGACGGTCAGTTTTTCTAGTCTTGCGAGCACCAGTCCAACTAGCACTTAACCGGCATTTTCCTCCACATTTTTAACAGGTATGCGAAAAAAGTTTCCTTATCAACATCTTAAAAAGAAAAACAACCTGGCAATTTAGATCATTGACATAATAGCCCCCAAAAAAATACATTAAAAGTTGACAGAATAAATGGTTACTGTCATTCATTTGTCAACAAACTGTAAAATTATTTTTGCATATTCGTACATGTTTCATGTGTTGCGGATATTATGTTGCCAACTCAAAAATAATATTTCATCATGCTGAACAACTTACTACAGGTTTGTGAGCAAATCATGCTTATTATTATTTGGCCATCTTATGTCAAAATAGGGATCACAGGTCACGTGGTTAGCGCACAGTAGTTTTTTCAAATCCATTTTTCAGTACATTTTCAGGAAAAAATTAAAAATCCAAGAGTTTTATGCACCTCTCCAGCATGAGACGAATCTAATGACATATCATTTATCAAAATCGGACCATAACTGTAGATCTGATGGGATGTACAAAAATCGGCCTCGCGTAATATATAATAATAATAGATAACCATAAGAATCTCTGTGGCTATACAAATAGGTAACGCCGCCAGCATACTTGGGACCATGCCGCAGGCAGACCTTTTGGATGGGGTATTCCTTTTATGACCTTTTTTTTTATTGTATTATATTATAGGTTATTAAAAGTAAGGTTTTATACATAGGTTTTTTCTTATAGGTAATTAATAATATTGTTTCATTAAAATGTGAAATCCAGAATAAAGTTTCAATTCTGTTGTTTGTTATTCTGCGACAATACGATATCCACAGTTATTATTACGATTGTTTAACCTCATTTTGTGGCGATTGCGGAGAAACTGGGGTCTGTTTGTCTTTAAATCAAATATTTGCTTGAATCCCTACGTTTGTATTTGTTCAGTGCGATTATCTTTTGCGGTTTTGTTTGAGTGGATTTCATTTAGAGTTCAGTAGTAAAGAATCCTTATAGTTTCGCCGTGAGTCGCGTTGCTAGACGACTTTTGGATTAAATAGGATTTTTTTTTAACTCATCATCAACATCATCTGCTTCTGGACAAAGGCCTCTCTCAAAGCTCTCCACAATGATCAGCTCTGCCCTCATCCACTTGCTTCCCGTGATCCTATCCAGGTCATTCGTCCACCTTGTCTTGGAAATGATAAATGAGAATATTTATTTGTCAAAATGTGGGTATACATAATGATCTTAGCTATGACTACATTCTCCACTTTAGACGTACAAATTGAATTATAGCTTATTATACATTATTACATTAATTTTGTAGTACTTAGACGATTAACATTAATTCATTACACACAAATACTTCGTTTCATTGTATATACGAAACATTATTTATGAATATGTTAGTTCCCATTACAATATTACTTACATTACATTAAATCACATTACGTGACATTATATTATTTGTATGAATCGCATTAATGAAACCTTCCCACGCCGCGTCTTCCGGTACGTGATCGCCAAGCTTTCTGCCTCAACGGTCATCGCTTCTACGCTCAATGTATTAAAAGTGTAAATACGTAGTACAGTGTCATAATCGTCGTCGTCATTTAAGTATAAATTAAAACTTTCCACTCAGAACCTAATGTGTTTTGCAAATTTGTCAATTTCAAGTTATACCTTTTACCCCTCGACGTGACGCCGTATCGTGTCCCTAGGGACTAATAGAAGGGCTTTTTGCTGAATTACATTACCGCCCGCGGTTATAACTGGAGTGATATGACATGTGACTCACACATGACAGTGTCACGCCGGTGGATTAGACCAAAACTTCAGACTTCAATTTCGGCGCTTTAGAAGCGTTTTCACAGGCTGAGAAGTCATTTCAGGCCGTTTCAGAAGTTGCTCTATCGTATGTCTAGTGTCTATTTATATTATTGTATATATATATGTATGTGAAAGTTTATGTATATCTAATTATGCATGTGTATTAACCTATATGCGTACTTGATTTCTGTTAGTATCTAATTATGTACTCCCTTCGCCTTTTGCTGCATCACTCTGTATTAAGTTAAATTTTTCATCAATTTCACTATCCAAAGGTTGTCTGGAAGAGATCGCTCTTTAGCTATAAGACTGCCTGTTATCTACCGTTTGCAATAAAGTATTGGTGTATTGTATATCAAAAGATCAAAATTTCACCCAAGTTGCCGTCGTCGTTTTCAGGCGCCTGAAACATGTTTTCAATCCGTTTTATGCCATAACCTGAAAACCCGTTTTCAGGCGTTTTCAGGACCCCTTACGCCTCTGAAGTACACAATTGTAATATTTAATTGTGTCTTTAGTTAGTGCATTAATTTTGTTATTTTTAGGGTTCCGTATTCAACTAGGAACCCTTATAGTTTCGCCATGTCTGTCTGTCCGTCTATCCGTCTGTCCGTCCGCGGCTTAGCTCCGTCATCATTAATACTAGAAAGCTGAAATTTGGTATGAGTATGCGTATGTATCACGCCGACAAAACGGTAAAATAAAAACTAAAAAAAAGAAGTTTTTTTGGGTACCTCTCGAACACCTAAAGTGGCCTAGGGCTACAGATTCTAGCTAGGGCTTTGACAGTAACTCGTTAGCGTCAGAACTTCGTCCCTGACCAAATATTTGCGGGCACTCCCAGTCAGAGACCCTGCTCATTAGTAAAGCTAACAGCCAATCAGCTTATTAGGATTTGGTT
Source organism: Apotomis turbidana (assembly GCA_905147355.2). Classification (NCBI taxonomy): domain Eukaryota; kingdom Metazoa; phylum Arthropoda; class Insecta; order Lepidoptera; family Tortricidae; genus Apotomis; species Apotomis turbidana. Next base: position 3,592,798 of record LR990307.1, on the reverse strand, counting down.
GTAAATGTGTAATGTCTTAATTGACACAATCAAACAGGCTCCGAGTACGTTGGAATTCAAAAGGGCCGGGCGTTACTTTGCTGGCAGAACTGAAGTCTCATAGTATTTCTGCTTGGTTTGTTTCATCGTCGTATACCTATGTGTTTATCTATTTATATATGTAAATTATCCATACACCCCAGGCCATAAGTATGGAAACAAAGATTATTCATTGAATATTTAAAGTTTCCAATAATTATTCCTTGTGTAAATGTTAGCAACCGTTAGCCAACCCCAAAAGATAAAAAATAGAACATCTATTAAAACATCTGCATATTGTAAAAATATAGGTACATATTACTTACCTAACTCCGGGACAAAGTGCATGCCGTCGTTTTTTAATTGCCTTACTACAAAATGCTGCACTGGCAATTTTCATAAGCAGAATTTGCGTATTGACTTTTAAAATGTTTATCATCATTTTTATAGTGTAACTTTGTAATTTATTCCGTAAGGAAATAACAGGTTTGTATAGTAATATAAGCTTGTTTCCATACTTTTGGCCTGAGGTGTATGTATGTATAATGAGTATATGAAATTATGCTACTTACCTAAGCAACTCTGCACCGCTTAATTTTTTCTGCTTTGCCCTAAGGTTGACTGGTAGCGAATGCCCCATGGCATTAAGTCCGCCTTTTGTAAGTTAAGTTTTTCTTTTGTGCAATAAAGTTTAAATAAATAAATAAAATTGACTTGCACGTAGAGTTTGAGCGGAAATTGCGATTTTTTCACAAACACTTGCTTATTTGCAAATTCACCGACAGGTATGTAATGTACAGCTTTGTACCCAAGTTATTTAATATTACGTTGTTTTCACGAAACACTTTGTTAAGCTTCGCTTGTTGAAGTTAGAGCAAAGAAGGGTAAAACACAACTTCTTTATTTATTAGTAGGTGTATGAAAGCTAGCATTGTGAGTAGAAGAACTAAGGGGGTCATGAAAGGAATACCCCATCCATTAATAATATATATATATATATATATATATATTATCAATATCCCATTTTATGTATTTGCTTTACATATTAGCTAAAAATGCTCGCAAAAAAAAACAGGGCCAGGATTTGTACGTAGATCTTCTATTAGTAACATGGAACCAACAGCATCGCCTTTGAATCATAAATAAAAATAACAGTAAAATTACATATTGAGCTAATTTCATTAAAAATAACATTAAGTTAACAATACGACTAATATAATAACTAAACATATATTTTTTTTCATAATTAATTACAAATAAAATTACATTTCATTAAAATGGCATCGTAAAACCAATTTGGTTTGTCTCGTTGCTACAGTTAAATATTTACAGAAAAGAAAACTGGAATTATCAAACACAAAATTAAGTTAAGTTCATATTACTGTAATAGTTAAGTACTTATCCTTTCTGAACAAATGACTGACTTTTCAGTTTCTTTCGGCGTTTCTTCTCAACAGTGGTCTCCTCTTGCGAAATGCATGTAGACCCAGACATGTAAAAGTGCCCTTCTCCCTACTTAAAGTTCATTTCATTTCATTATTTCACTAAAATTAACTTGTTCCTAATGTTCCTTGATGACACAAAGGAGGTATTATCATAAATCCCTGGCCCCTTCATCAGATCTTCAGTAATATTTCATTAGATTTCAGACCTTAATGTCCATCCTTAATGTCAGTAAATCAAATGTGATGCTTTTCACAGCAAGACATACACACATTACACTGGTACAGAGTCCGATACCGTGTTGTGATTCGTGCAAATTCCTCGGGTTTACAATTGACAGTAGGCTTAATTGGAAATCACATATTGATAAATTGTGTGAAAGGCTTGGCAGTGCAATATTTGCATTGCGCAAACTGAAGCCGGTTGTGTCCAGTGAAGCACTACTTCAAATTTACAACGCCTATTTTTATTCACTCATGGCATACGGTATCATCTTGTGGGGTAACTCAACAGATTCCGACCGAGTGTTTATCTTGCAAAAAAAAGCACTACGCGTGATAGCAAACGTAAATCCGAGACACTCGTGCAGAGAGCTCTTTAAACAATATAAATTGATGACGCATTACTCTCTGTACGTTTACGAAATTATACTGTACACGCGCCGGAATATACATATGTTTAAGCGCGCCAATATTCCGAATAGAATAACCCGCCAGACGGGGCGATTACTGCCCGTGCCGCGGCGGCTGGCGCTGCTCGACAAGAACCCGCGCGTAGTAGGCCCGTCGTTCTATGAACGTCTACCCGCCAGCCTCAGAAACGAGCCGTCAGATCAAATATTTGAGCGCCAATTAAAAAACCTTTTGCTATTGAAACCCCTATATTCTGTTTCAGAATATATGGACAATAAATAATTATTGTGTACTTATACGTAATTTTCTTGATTTGACATTTAATTGATATTAAATTTTATTGTTTACTAACTGTACCTGCTTTGAGCAGGTACCTAGATTATTATTTTGTACTTATAACTTTTGACATTATATTGCCTAGGATATCCTAGATCATCATAATATTATTGTAAGCTATATTTTTAATTGTGACATTTTTCTCTCATTTTTTGTTTATTATTTTCTAATTTTATATAACTGCACTGACGATCTTATTGTGAATTCGTTCTATTTTATTTAACATTGTAATGTAATTTTCAATAGGAAATAAAGATATCAATCAATCAATCAATCAATATTACTGTAATAGTTAAGTACTTATCCTTTCTGAACAAATGACTGACTTTTCAGTTTCTTTCGGCGTTTCTTCTCAACAGTGGTCTCCTCTTGCGAAATGCAGGTAGACCCAGACATGTAAAAGTGCCCTTCTCCCTACTTAAAGTTCATTTCATTTCATTATTTCACTAAAATTAACTTGTTCCTAATGTTCCTTGATGACACAAAGGAGGTATTATCATAAATCCCTGGCCCCTTCATCAGATCTTCAGTAATATTTCATTAGATTTCAGACCATCATTCCTTTGTCGCTTTGATGAATTGTCACTGATTGATACAATTTAGCAGGGATATAATTGAATATAATTATCGGGATACTTCAATCGAATCAATAGAATAGAAAATCGATCACATAAAAAAAACTTGCATTTTTGTTTGTAGGTAGGAATAGAAAAAAATATACCGACATTTCTGTTGCTTAAAAAATATGAAAAAGATGAACTTTTAAATTAACACATATCTTTTCTTTTAGAACGTCAACCTTGGAAATTTATTTATGTATAATAAAACAAAATAATTATTTAAACTATTAAATCATTTATTCAACAGTAAATAATGCATAAGACAAAGTGTAAAAGTCAAATCCGCAACGCAGGCATCGTCAGAGAGAATACAAAAATCTAATCAGCGACAGGCTTCGTCAAACAACACACCAATAACGTGACATCTGCAACAGGCTTCGTCAACGTTGTGGATCGATAGCACATATCTTGGAAGGTGAAGAAGGACTTAAAAAGGCTCGCCCCGAGTCGCACCTGGCCCAAACGTTCCCATTACACTGGCAGCGTTCCCACGTTGTATGGCCAGTGAAATCTGTTGAACCAGATACGACCCTGAGCGAGGATCACACCCTCTGTCTCTGAGCCTGCGACCCACCTCCCTTATAAAGACGACGCGTTTGGCTCGGTTGGTAGACACCTGCCTACTGAGTCGGCGGTCCCGGGTTCGAATCCCGGCCGGGGCAAATATTTGTGCAAAATATTTGTTCTTGGGTCATGGATGTTATCTATATATGTATTTATATATTATGTATATCGTCGTCTAGTACCCATAGTACAAGCTTTGCTTAGTTTGGGACTAGGTCGATTTGTGTAAGATTGTCCCTTAATATTTATTTATTTATTTTATTTTATTTATTTAAAGTCCCTGGCCTCAGTACCCCACGGTCCCGCAGTCTCCACTGCCACAGGCACAAAATCATACATTGGTTCCAGGGCAAAGTACTTGGTGTGCTTGAGTTTTGCCGCACATTCTGCGGCGGCCCCGGCCGATCTAGTAGTGTGGCTCAAGTGTGACGGTGCAAACGTGCTAACACACGTAGCGTCCCATAAGAGACACCGTCCCTTCTGCCATGGAACCAATGTTAGGCCATCCGGCCTTTTACCATCGGTACGGCATAACCCTGGGGGCTCCAACACGCAGGGAACGTTGGCTGAAACCAAAGCCCGCCGAATGACAACGTTAATGGCATAATGCCTTGAGAACCGCCCGGCGCACCTCTGACAACTCAGGCCATGGTGTCCGTTTTCTTCGACCATGACCCCACAGATGCACCGATGCGGCTCACAGACCTTGGACCCTAGCCGCAAAGCCACCGCGATTCTCAAAGAATCATTATCCAGCAGTGTGCCCAACTGAGGTGAGGGCAATGCCTGAAGCCACGCTCCTGCTTCCACCTTGGCTGCTGCCCTAATGCGTGCTTGATTGGAACCTTGTGCAGCGCCCAATAAAGATGCATATATATCTTTGCACAATAGGTCATCCCAACCTCTCTGAGCAGTAAGGTTGTCCGGTCGCTCGTCGCTTTGACACAAGGCAGCCCATTTGGCCTGCGCCTCTGTAAGATATGGTACTTCGGTACTCCCACCATTATTAGACCAAATGCGAGTGACGAGTCCCGAAGTACCATAAGCAGAGGCAAGGAACGCTACCACACTGAGCTCTCGACAGCGACGTATTCCTAGCCCGCCGTGACGAACCGGAAGAGCAGCCTGACACCACTGTGACTCATTCAGGTGCACATTAAGTATAGATTCTAGCGCCAACTTAAGCGTGTCATCTAGTTTCGCCACATCACTTTCAAATAACCATGTCGGAGACGTTCTTAAAATATATGTCATCCGCGGCATCGCAAAACAACTTCGAAGCAAAGTCAGTGAGACGTGTGCTGATAAATAACCCAGGTGTTCTTGGGCACTGACCAATGCCAACCTTTTCTCCTCAAGTGCCGAACTAACTCCATCTGGGAAAATAGGAGCGCCCAATAAACCTAACGATGGTTTATAAAGGCGACGTACCCCAGGCAACAGCAATTCAAAATCTGGCAATAAACTCAAGTCCCCATCGCTACAATAAAATAACTCGCATTTACTAGGGTTTATTTCCAAACCGACCGCCTTGAAACCTGGCACGAGCCTCTTGAGATCCTCCAGCACTAATCGTGGATCCCCGCCAATAGTGCCATCATCCAGATACCACACATTAAGGGGAGATTCCAAAGACGAAATTACTTTTTGTATGGCCAAACAAAAGATCAACGGACCTAAAGGATCACCCTGCTGAGCGCCCACTTGTGAGGGAACAGAAACGTCGCCGAAGAATAGATTACTAGCCTTAGAATAGCATTGATGAAGGAACGGGTAAGCTGACGGTACTTGGTCTAAGACCTCGCCCAGAATAGTGTCCCTTTCAACACTATTGAAAGCATTCTTCACGTCTATCTTGAGAATAATACTGTCTGTTCCCTCACAATAATTATTTTAATTATACGTTAAATTATTAAATTAATTAGAAAAGCGGTTTCTTTATCAGAAAGTGGTTATACACTTACGATACGACATTTAATTCTGAGTTCAGAAAACGTGAAACGGCTACTTACCTGTAACAAAAAAATTACGAATAAGTACACAAAGTTACAAATAAATAAGTTACATGTAAATAAGTTACAAGTAAACACGTTACAAGTAAACATATTACGAGTAAGCATGTTACGAGTAAACAAAGGTTACAGGTGTACAAGTTACAAGTAAACAAGTCACAAGTAAACAATCCACAAGAAAACAAGTCACAAGCAATCAAGTTACTGGTAAACAATTGAAAACATTTACCTATGTTCCTAATAATAACAATGGTAATAAAAAGGGGCCGTAAAGCTTTTTCTGCTGAGTACCAAATAATCCCTTGGGCTCCAAATAGCCCGCCCCACCTTACAATACCGTATTGTTTATTCCTGGATTGAGCCAATTCCGAACATTTCTCGCGTAAAAAAACTCGAGTAAAAACCGTTTTAAATCGCTGCCGAGCTAAAGCGAATAATCCACGGTGAACAAAATAGTAAACAACTTTCCATTCGAATTCTGCGGAAGAGGCGAAATCCGACAGAAGTTAAAAACAATAAAACAGTACACATGTAGGACTTTCTGGAGCAAGTCACAGGAGGCAGCGTTTTTATTCACAACTACGAGCGGGGTGCGCGTTTTTCACATAGTTATTGATGTCATTACGTGATGTCATAACGTATTGTTTGTCATAAAATCGTTAGCCATAATTGTGAAATTATTAAATTAACAAGTTTGGAGAGTATAATCCATTAGATTAGGTTATGTTCGTATTATAACAATCTTGAAAGTTATTTGCTTCAGATAACATCCACAACCCAGTAACAAATATTCGTGTTCATCAAATATTTGTCTTTGCCGGGATTCGAACTCAGGACTGTCGGCTCAGTAGGCTGCACTACACACTGCGCCAACCGCGTCGTCAATTAGTTCATTCGGTTCTGCGCATTTTTGAATGTGTTTTTAGTGGTTTCAATATAGTTTATTTTCATTTTAGTCATATATCATATTCTGAGAGCGTTTGTGTAAGATATACGTATTTTCGTGTGAATTGAACTACTTGTTGAGAAACGCATCTTTTTAACCATTGATACAAAGATCAAATCTCAAAGAAAAATTGAAATGCGCAACCTGGTGGAAGAGACTGGGAATCGAACCCGGTACCTATGGATTGCCGGTCCAGCGCGTTAACCACTTCGCTACCCTTACGCCAAGAAAACTTTCGAATATTTCCTTATGCTTCGTGTGACGATCTTTGCATTGTTTATTTGAAAGGCTTAGTGACCTCTATGTGAATACGTTAATATTCACATCTTACCACACTACTGCCACAGGCCACAGTTGCCTGAAATAAATGTTTTCTTTCATTCATTCACTACTTTACAGCAGTGAACGAGTAAGCGAGCTTTCAAATATAGTTTATATAACACTTTTCAATCAGATTTTATTCATGCTATTTTAGTTTCAGAAAGTTGGTTGAAACCTACGCTTGCTTCAACTTCCTATGCCCTTTCTGGGTATGTATTAATCCGAAATTATCGAACTGGGAAAGGCGGTGGCGGTGTTGCCATTTATCTCAAAAGCTCCATTCCGTTTACAATTTTACATTTATCAGAATCTCTTTATTCCAGCTCAGCGGAATGGATATTTCTTGAGATAAATATTAAAGGGGTTAAGGCTCTCCTGGGGGTAGTTTACTGTCCTCCAACTATAGATTATTTTTCCGACCTTGAACAAATTCTTGAGTCCTTAAGTTCAGATTACACACATCATCTTGTTATGGGTGATTTAAACACTGATATCTCTAAAGACACCCTGCAACGTCGTAAATTAATATCATTAGTTAGTTCCGTCAGCTTCTCTCTCCTTCCTTTATCACCAACTCATCACACCACTTCATCTGACACATGGCTAGATGTGATTTTAACCTCTTCTCCTGATCTCGTTGAGAAGCATGGTCAGTTCTTGGCCCCCGGATTTTCGCACCACGACTTACTATTTGCCTCTTATAAAATTAGACCCCCTAAGTGCAAACCTGCCTTAGTTTATATGCGTTGCTTTGCCAAAATTAATTCCGATGCCCTTTTCAATGATGCTAAAGCTATTGACTGGTCCCCTATGTACTCTGCCACTACGGCTGAAGCAAAAGTAGCCTGTTTTAATGGTGCAGTGTTAGCACTGTTTGATAAGCATGCCCCCTTACGCGCTGTAAGAGTCAGACGCCCACCTGCCCCCTGGATTACTGAGGGTGTACGCATGGCCATGCGTAAAAGAGACCGTGCATTTAGACTTTTTAAACGCGACCGTACCGACGACAACTGGAGACTATTTAAGACAGCTCGTAATCGCTGCAATCAGATGGTGCGTTCCGCGAAGCGGCGTTATATTCATCACAATGTATCCTCATCTTCTATGGCTGATGTCTGGAAATTTCTGAAGTCTCTTGGCCTAGGTAAACCTACTACTGGTTTCGATGGTACTTCCTTTTCTCTTAACGACCTGAACAGACATTTCTCAGCTGCTCTCTCCGTTGACAGTCATATTAAGTCCATTACTCTTTCCGATATTTCGTCGCTTCCACCCTTTGTTACAGAAACCTTTTCTTTTTCACCTGCTTCTCAGAATGACGTCAACAACATAATCAAAGCTATTAAATCTAAAGCCGTTGGATTTGATGATATTGGTCGTTATATGGTGGTGTCTCTTCTGGACAGTGTGCTCCCTATAATTACCGATATTATCAATTTCTCGTTGTGCAGTGGCGAATTCCCTTCACTCTGGCGCAAAGCTTTTGTTATTCCCCTGCCTAAAATCAGTAACCCCACTTCGGTTAGCAATTTCAGGCCGATTTCTATTCTCCCCTTTTTGTCGAAAATCGCTGAAGCGGTGGCTCATAAACAACTTTCGTGTTTTATCTACTCTCACCAGCTCATGAGCCCCTTTCAGTCCGGTTTTCGTCCTAGTCATAGCACCTGCACTGCACTCCTTAAGGTGACTGAGGATATCAGACGGGGCATGGAGGATCAATTAGTCACGGTACTTATTTTGATCGACTTCTCCAACGCGTTTAATACTGTTGATCATGACATTCTTCTTGCCCTCTTGGAATATCTCAATGTGTCGTCTTCTGCCCTTAGTTGGTTCTCTGCATATCTTCGGGGTCGTCAACAGGCAGTCCGGGTTGACCGGTCATTGTCTGACTGGTGTGACCTTGCCACTGGCGTACCTCAAGGAGGAATTCTCTCTCCTCTCCTGTTTTCCACTTTCATCAATTTTATCACCCCCGACTTACGCTCTTCGTACCATCTCTATGCAGACGACTTACAACTCTACGACCAGTGCAATGTGACTGACCTTAAGACCTGTATTGACAAGCTAAACTTGGACCTTTTACATATCCAGCGATGGTCTGAAAAGTTCGGACTATTTGTTAACCCATCGAAGTGTCAGGCCATTGTCATCGGTAGCTCCCGCCAGCTTGCTAAGATTAACCTAGACTCTGTCACGCCTGTACGCTTCAACGGCACCACTATCCCCTTCAGCCCCAGCGTCAAAGATCTAGGGATTATCTTAGACAGTACTTTGAGTTGGAAGGCGCAGGTTGCCGAAGTTAGTAGAAAAGTTATGGGTTCTTTACATGCTCTGAACAAGCTCAAAAACTTTTTACCCAGTAAAACTAAGATTTTATTAGTTCAGGCGTTAATTTTACCCATAATAGACTACGGTGATGTGTGTTATCCAGACTTAACCGTAGAGCTTATGAATAAATTGGAGAGACTTCTCAACAACTGCATTCGGTTCATCTTCTGTCTTCGTAAGTATGACCATGTGTCTTCTTACCGCTCTCAGCTGGGCTGGTTTCCTATCCGCGAACGACGTGAAATTCGAATGCTGTGCACTCTGTTTTCTGTTCTCAAAAATCCAAAATCTCCCGAATATCTCAAAAACTTCTTTCACTATTATGGTGTAACCCGTGACCGTCAATTTCGCTCTTCTGGCAATCTGTCTCTCTCCATCCCTCGTCACCGTACTGGTTTTATGTCCAAATCGTTCACCGTCCAAGTTTCCCGTCTCTGGAACCGCCTTCCCCTCAAGATCAAACAAGCTCCGAACAAATGCGCTTTCAAAAAATGTTTGCGTGACCTCTACGCTAGCAGAGTTGTGAATTCTTAGGTTATCTGATTAGTATGTTTCATCTGTATTTATTTATATGTGTATACATTATATAATATATGTATTTATCTAAATATTATTTATTAAAACTTGTTTAAGTTAGTTGCACCGCCCACAATGTATCTGCTTTGCCCGAAGGTTGACTGGTAGAGAATGCCTCATGGCATTAAGTCCGCCTTTTGTACGATAAGTTTTCTTTTGTGCAATAAAGATTAAATAAATAAATAAATAAATAAATAAATATATTCACTATAGTCTTATTCCGAGAGCGTTTGGTAAAATATACGCGTTTTCTTGTAAATTGAGCCACTTTTAGAGAAACAAAGGGGGCGAGTACAATAATCAACCGCGTACACTTACCGGATACACTTTGGTGAGTGTGCACTAGGACTGCATGAATTAATTCCACCGTCTCCGTTCAGACAATACAGTACTCGGCGCGGACTTGGATTCCACCCTTATGTTGTCGATATACCACTGATTCGTACGAAACGCTTTGCGTCTACTTTCCTTATGAGGACAGCTAAGGAATGGAACTCTCTTCCTGCGCACCTGTTTCCTGAAAAATATAACTTGGATCTCTTCAAGTCGAGAGTGAATAGGCATCTTCTAGCCAAGCATGCTCCATCTTAGGCCTTATTGTCACTTAACATCAGGTGCAATCGAGGTTAAATGCATGGCTATTTTGAAAAAAAAAAAAAAAAAAAAAAAAAAAAGTATCCCCGACAGTGTGGGGATGCTATTGTCCAATTTGATAGACGTCAGAACTACAATACAATTCTATCTACATGTATACATCTTCCTCTTCTTCTCTTCATCTCTGTTGCAGCTTCGCCAATAGTAGGTACATTACGTAACAAGGGTGGTAAACGAGGAATTACAAACGAGTGTCTATTAGAAGACCGAAACCGAAGGCGAGGGCTTTAATGACACGAGTTTCAAATTCCTTTACCACCAGATTCACGTACGACGTTTTTCATCACACTTTGGAGGAAATAAAACAAAAGTAGTAGTAGTCAATACCAAAATTACTTACCGCCCTAAGGCGTAATATACGACTTACTGCCCTAGGGCTTAATATACGATTTACCGCCCGGTTTCCAGCATGTAAGCCCTTAGTGTGATAAAAATTACTTACCACCCTAGGGCGTAATTTGCGACTTACCTCCCGCTTTTCTAGCATGTAAACCCTTGTTGACGAGCAAGTGTGATGAAAAATTAATTTCATGATCCGGATGGTAGTTCTCGCCTATGCATTTCTCCTTTTCTGCAGCCTGCATTTCTCAATTAATTAGCATGAAATTTTGTTAGGAGTTTGAAAAATTTTGTTTGAAAATTACAAACAGCAATTCCAAAATAAACTCGCGGGGTCTACAGCTCACATAGATTTGTAGAGTAAACCCATTTCATATACATTTTTATACAGGGTGGAACATTTGTATAGACTGGGCTGACAGGATAGTGTCATCTGAGTGATCTACAATCGACCTATTACAATTGTAAAGAAGGATTGAAAAGTAAAAAAAACTCATCAAAATAAAATATTTTAATATCAGTGACAACCCTACTAATTCAAAGGTTTTATTTACATTTTAAATTGACACCTGTCTTTAACTAAGCGATATTCAAAAGATGTCAGGGTTGATATGTGCAGATTTTTACACTAATATTTAACAAACTGAATCTCAAAGATAGATAGGAATATTGGAATAGTTCATTTTTGAAAAATGAAGTACTCAGTCTGAATAATTCCCTGTTCGCTTAAAAGTCCATCAATCTGTTCCATCCTGTATAATTTCTAGTTCACATATAACAATCCAGCTTCAGACGGTATTTTAATATAGGTTTAATTTCAAACTTATTTGTTATTGATTGCAATTTTAGATTTTTTATTTCCTAAAAACCCCACTACCAAACTATTAACTACAAACCAAACTAAAAACCGAACTATTTTCCCATTAATGCAGTATGAAAAAAAGTAACAATAAAAACCTAATATGGATAAAGAAATCAATAGAGAAAACACAATACTATTATAGAACTGTACTGAAATCAATTTTCTATGGAGAAGGGTCATTATTTCAGGAAAAATCTAAAGTGCCATCAGTTGGTAAAATTTCCTTTGTCGTCTCATCACGCCGAAACGCCTGGACGGATATTAATACTAACCAATTTTAGTACAGGCACTTTTAGTACTTATACAGTGTGTATATTTAATATAACCGCATACTTTACGGGGGCTTAGTATAGGCACTTATTAATATAAAAAAAAACAAACATTTTTTTTCCATATAAAATAAATCAGCAAGCAATGTACTTGTTTGTTGTTGTTTGTTGACACATAACATCGTGATGTCACAACTGTCACTAGAAATAACTACGCCATACATTGCTGCTCAGAAAATTTTCAAAAATTAATTACTTACGCTACGGTAGTTAACGCTAAGTTAATAATTGTTATAAATATCAGATTATAGCACTAAAATCCGTCTGGCTACAATATGCGGTTGTATCAAATATATACGCTGTATAAACCAGTGATACAAAGATCAAAGCTCAAAGACAAATTGAAATGCGTAACCTGGTGGAAGAGACTGGGAGTCGAACCCGGCACCTCTGGATTACCGGGTTACATTACACACTGGACCGGCAATCCAGAGGTACCGGATTCGATTCCCGGTTACTCGATTCTAGTAAAGTTGATGTTACCTTCTAGTAATTACAAAAAAAAGGTTACAGAAATTCTTCAGCCGTAATTCACTCGTACCTCAAAATCTGTATCGAATTTATTGCGCATTTAATAAAGGGAATACAGGTTGAGAGATTTATTGCATTTCCACCCCCAATGCGGACTTATTTATTTATCCCTTAGGGCATTTTATTCTCGTAACATGGTTTCCCAATTTGTAAACACATATTTATTGGATGTATATATATATAGGTCAAATATTAGGTAACTACTTTTATTGTAGTAATATGCCCCAGGGCCCGCTCATCCAATGGCAACACTACATTTTTAGGGATAAAAATAGCGTATGTGTTAATCCATGTCAGCCACCACCAACATCACCATCATCATATATTTAAGAGCTAAGCTCTTGTGGGTGGAGTAATTTACAGCTTGTTCTTCACTTCTCTTTTTCTTTTACTTCTTTATATAATGAAGCATGAATTCTTTCTTTTATATGCTCTATACCGGGTGTCCCAAGGCTAGGAACATCAAGGGAAAGTACCGTATATCGTAGATAGGATATTTTGCTGAAAGAAGACTTTATGTTATTCTTAAAAGTTAGTCATTCTGCGTTTAAATTTTTCTAAGAATTACTTGCTTAATTATTCGTCGTCGGCAATAAATAGCTTTTTCTTGAAATTTGACTCAAACATTTTACGTTATTCCTTTCTTTTAATATACTATGTTACTTAGGAATAATTATTATTTTTTGTCCATTGTTTCGATTGACATTATAAAAATAGGGGTGATTTTTTTTTACATTAAAGTCGGTTCGATCCTCAGACGAAGCAAGTTATTCTTAGAAAACCTTTAAATGCAGAATTACTTACTTTTAAAAACAACACAAAGTGTTCTTTCAGCAAATATCCTATCTACGATAGTTAAGGTACTTTCCCTTGATGTCCCATAGTCTTGGGACGCCCTGTACCCTATAATAATGTGTTCGTCTTGGTCCTCCTTTTCCCCTTTTCCCTTCTAGAGGGAAAACTTCCATCATCACCTTGATGTAGTTATCGTGACTTATGACATGACCTTATCTTCCCTTTTCTATTTTCAATCATGTTCAACGAAGTTCTTTTTTGACCATATCAAATTTTATCAAAATGTGTCCTGAGATTTGAGCGTGGAGTAACAAATATCCAAACACACACACTTCCGCCATTATATAGCAATAAATACAGCCAGGTAAGTAATGCTGGAGCGTCTTTGGTAGAATGCCACGGGGCCCTTTTCTAGACATAGTTTTAGATTTAGTTTTATTGCCTTTATAAAGGCAATACAAATAGTAGTGTGATAGTCAAAGATCTCAATTCGATATTTGATACGGACATATTATATATCCGACATCTCGCCACTATACTTCTACTTTCTTACATTATATACTTAATATATTTTCCTAGCCTATACTGGTGTCCCACTGGGCAAAGGCCCCTCGATTTTCACAACTCCCTGTTCGGGGCTATTTCCAGCTAAACGTTGAGGAACGCATCCAGGTCGTCCTTCCATCTCCGTCTCGGCCTGCCACGTCCTCGTCACCCACATCGTGACCATATTATATGTTATAAAATGAAATATTAAATATATTTTACAGGTACTTTCGGTCAAGTGCGAGTCGCAGTGGCTCTCCTTTATATTTACCATCGGGCGAAGTGAAGCCACTATGTCATGCCAATATGAAATAGGGTCCCGTTAAGAACCTTTGGGTACGGAACCCTGAAAATGGAACACGATACATTATGTTTACAAAACTCGCGATCAATTTCCGTAGCCAGACGACAAACATTAAGTAATGAAAGTACGAAACGTGTCTCGTTTTATAACAGGATGTAATTTTCATGGAGATTTGCATAAAAATTGCCAATTCTGTGAGCTAACGACTCAACAATGTACTTAAATTTCTTTTAACAACATAACATTATTTTTATAATGATTGGATTTTCTGGGATTCAGTAAATATTGGCTAGATTTTAACAATCTACTAATCGTGGTAAATGAAGTAAAGTGCCTACAACAAGGGAGCCTTTTAATTCTTAGAAACTTAATTTAGCCGAAAAATCATTTCGCCGAATTCCTCTGCTGTGTTCTTTATTCATACATTTTTCATATTTCTTGCAAATTACATCCTATTGATTAGGTTACGTTCTGGGTTTGTTCTATAACAATTTCTAATAGATTACGATTGCAGGTAAATACTATCTACGAAATGATTTACGAACCAGAAGTTACGATATTTAAATTTTAACGCCTATGGACACTTTTTAGGGTTCCGTACCCAAAGGGTAAAAACGGGACCCTATTACTGAGACTTCGCTGTCCGTCCGTCCATCTGTCACCAGCCTGTATCTCAAGAACGGTGATAGCTAGACAGTTGAAATTTTCACAGATGTTGTATTTCTATTGCCGCTATAACAACAAATACTAAAAATAATATAAAATAAATATTTAAGGGGCTCCCATACAACAAACTTGTTATAGATTGTGGTACGGAACCCTTCATGCGCGAGTCGGACTCGCACTTGCTCATTTTTTTTCTCCTAATCAGATCGAAAAAACTCGTGATTCTGAGTAGAAAATACCTCAAATATCCAAAATTTCAAAAAAGGGGTGTAAAACAAAAAAAAAACTTAGTTTGTAGTTAGTTACAAAACTTGGTGACGCAGGGGAGATTTATTCTAGTATTTCTATGGTTGACTGGTAGAGCCATTTGGCATTCATTTCGCCATTTATATAGATTTTTGGTTTTGTGAAATAACGTTAAAATAAAATATGACAAGAGTGAAAAAATCTGCAAGCATTCACCCTGTATACGGAACCTTTTCTGTAACATCAGTTACTGTATAGTTAGCTTGAGGTATGTTTCTCTAAAAGGGAAGAAAGTTAAGTTAATAAAACGTTATTCGTCCAATTCGCGGAAGAGCCGAGCCGAGTTACTTTTTATTACATTGCGTAAAAGCTTAAGGTACGATCTATGTTCGTGTAATACTTGTTGCAAAATAAGACATTCGACGAAAAACAATTCAAGGTGTCAATACCCCAAAAAAATCAACGAACCCCCCTTAAAATATCACTAAGGGATCTAGCATTTGGCGATTATTTGCACCGATGCAGTAGCAATGCAGTAGCGATGCAGGTGCGATGCAGTCGTGATACAGTCGCGATGCTGTCCCTGGTCAATGGTCATATACCCTCGCGTCAACGTTCACGTATAAATATCATTATCAATAAGTTTTTTTTGTGTGAAAATTTAGGCCATTTTTTTGTTGTAGGTACACCTCACTTCTTTACATTATGGATATTTTAGGTATTCCAGCTCTTTATTTATTTATTTAGCTTTAGGTACCATCTATGTTCGTGTAATTACACACTCTCGTCAGTGTCGCCTCTAGAAAGTCTGGCTACCCAAATAATGTTGACAGATATTTCCTTGTGGTATTACCAATTGTCTTTGGTTTAAACAATTTAGTAGATGGGTCCACTATAAAGAATTTCGATACTTTATGAACTAGTTCTAACATTCCGATCGAGTTGAAATTTTGGCATAATACTAATGTAATTTTTTGGTGATGGATTAATATAGTATTGTAGAGGTATTATTTACACTACATTTAATTGTTCGCCTTGTATATGGTTAAAAAGTGTAAACGTATATGTGTTTGTCATTGACTGTATACATAGTGGTAGAAATTATGTGAGCTGACTATGAGAGCACGTCAACATTTAACTTATTTCTTTAGGTATCTTAATACGTGTACATATAAAATCAAAAATATGTTCTAGTACCAAAACTTTAATTCCTACTACACAAATTGTGACCAGCCACAGATTTTTTAAATTTCCCGCCAAATCTTTGAGTAATATCTCATTAGCCAGACTATACACTAACGGGACGCTACACTACCAACATGGGAGAGAATATCTTTCTTAAAAGTATAAGGTATATAGCTTAACACGTGTTTGGCCCAGGGATATTGGCGCTACAAACAGCTTCTATATGGCAATAATGTGTATACGTCATATTATATTTGGATTCAACGTTAGTAGCGATTTGTCAATGATTTATCATTAATGGATTTGTCAAGGATTCAAGGCATTTTTTACTGGAATGCTGCTCAATCCTTGCAACTGCTCCTCCAAACTGAGAACCTCTTTTTTGAAGTAGGTTAAAACTTTTCTGAAAACTGCATCAAAATCGGTTCAGCCAAACGCACAACATACATACATATATAAATTCATACCTTCAGGTCAAAATGAGAACCTCCTTTTTTGAACTCGGCTAATGAGGGAAAAGGATTCATGTCTTTAGCTCTCGCCATATAGGTATATGGTAATATCACTCATTTCGTTCAGTGGATCTATGAACTCAAACTGCTCCATAATATCGTCATACTCATTTCGTTCAATGTCTTTTATTTCGTTCAGTGGTTCATATGAAGTCGTAAGAAGTATTAAGAAAGTATGCAAAGTTAATTTTAATGATATAATGAAAAAAAGTGACTCATCTCAAAATAATCAACAATAAAGTTACGGACAGCACTGCGAAGCACTTAGTTTTTAAGCAAATAAATATTAATTATAATTGAGGTACATACAATGCTGTAAAGTTATTTTCCCACGAAATTGTTTATAGAGCTCCCGTCCTAATTTAAAATCATAACGAAGATGACTCATCGTAAACTTTCCATTCGTTGACGAAAACAAATGAGTCATCTTTGTTTACATCTCGTGCAAGAATTGAGGAAAATTTTAGATTAATTTGTAACCCTACATAATTATTCCTTATAATAAAAGTATTATATTCGCTTAATATTCCTAATGGGAGCGCAACAAATTAAAAAATAAACACGCACCCAGAGCGCATCACCTTAAAACCCGTTTCACACCTTCCGATCCTATCCAATCCGATCCTAATTATCGGATGAAATCGGATAATGTGTAGTGTAATTGTAAGGATCTATTTATTACACTACACATTATCCGATTTCATCCGATAATTAAAACCGGATCGGAGGGTGTAGAACGGCTATTAGAGGCCTTATTCCTCTTAAAATGCTGATTGTTTTAGACATTTTTCTCTATAATCAAACATGTTTCTTCATTTAGTCCGACTCACGATAATCTATGACAAGTTTGTTGAATGGGAGCTCCCCTTAAATATTTATTTTATTTTATTTTTAGTATTTGTTGTTATAGCGGCAATAGAAATACATCATCTGTGAAAATTTCAACTGTCTATTAGCTATCACCGTTCTTGAGACACAGCGAGGACGGACGGATAGCGAAGTCTCAGTAATAGGGTCCCGTTTTTACCCTTTAGGTACAGAACCCTAAAAGGAGTAAAAGGACATTGAAATAAGGGATTTTTACTCCCAAATACTACATGTTTCCCTGCCTTGCCTTCCCTGTTCACCCTGTATTGTTCTACTTCTTTCCACCTGTTTCAGTTAATTGTATGAGTAATTTCTATTCCGTTAAGTAGGCCCTCCATTTTGTTCAAGTAGGAATGCCTAGCCTCCATACCGTTAAGTTCATAGGGCTTCCGAAGTCCAGTCAACGAAGTCTTGAAACAAATCCGACATTTTCTTTTTTTTTCCAAATAGTTTTAGGTAATTGTACATTATTAATTTGGGAAACACGTTTGTATATAGATTTAATTGTTTATGTTTTTTCAATAAATGCATTAGTATTTGTATTCGTATTTATACTTTACTGTATACTCAAATGTAAGTCAGGTATACATTAATAAAATAAATTGTATTTTTAGTTTTACGAAATTTAAAAAAATGTTAGTGATATGGGCAATACAGCAATTTCTAATCAAACTCGCGAGGTCTACAACAGCTCACAGAGCCATTATTATTAGTACATTTATATAGCTGGATATTCACAAACGGTCAAGTGAAGGGTATATTTTATCGTAAGTAATGGAGCTCTTCATCAGGGGCAGCTATCCGTGCTCCTACGTGACTCGCGACCTAATGCACTGGCTTTCATGTCGGGTTGTCCATGATAATTTTTACGTGGGTTTAAACCGTTATTATAATTATTAAAGATGTCTCCCGATACATTTAATGATATTATGGACTAAGGTGCTTCAAGTCCTCATTGACTGGCCTACAGCCACCATCTTCTTAATTTTATAGAGACCTTCCGCAGGTTATGAAGTGCGTTTCAACTTAATTAAAAGTACTTAGGAATGTAGCCAACGTAAATACAAGAAAGCATAGTGGGAATTCTTTTTTAAGGACGAACTCACTTCGCTTTGTTAGTTTAAACAATACCATAATCTTTATTCTTTGTTAAACCGCAGGGTTGTGCCGTTAAATGAAGCACAAAAAAGTGTAGACCACTTATACATGAAATTCGTCTTAAGTTGAAGGAAATAGGCTTGAATCACAAGGCATATTGAATACAATTTGTATTTAAATCAGCAGTTTCAGGTACCTGGTTTGATAACAATAGGCACCTCATTACTTTTTAGGGTTCCGTACCCAGAGGGTAAAAACGGGACCCTATTACTGAGACTTCGCTGTCCGTCCGTCCGTCCGTCCGTCTGTCACCAGGCTGTATCTCAAGAACGGTGATAGCTAGACAGTTGAAATTTTCACAGATGATGTATTTCTATTGCCGCTATAACAACATATACTAAAAATAAAATAAAATAAATATTTAAGGGGGGCTCCGATACAACAAACTTGTTATAGATGATGGTACGGAACCCTTCATGCGCGAGTCGGACTCGCACTTGCCCAATTTTTTAAAAATAAAATGTATTTATAATTAACACAAATTATAGCGGGTCTATCGCGATACTTATTTACCTTCATAAACGTTAGTTTCGGCATTTGAATACGTCATAATTAGTATACAAATGACCACGGCGATTCAATGTACTCTATGCCACGGCGTGTGCAACCCCGCCGAAACGTACGATTATGAAGGTAAGTAAGGAATATCACGATAAACCCATTATCATCATCATCATCATTTCAGCCTATTGCAGTCCACTGCTGGACGTAAGCCTCCCCCAGGGTTCGCCACATGGCCCGATCTCCCGTTTTCGCCATCCAGTCACCACCAGCCACTTTTTTCAGGTCGTCGGTCCATCTGGCCGGAGGGCGTCCTACACTACGCTTGCCGAGTCGTGGTCTCCACTCGAGAACCCGTCTACTCCACCGATCATCGGTTCTGCGACAGATGCGACCAGCCCACTGCCACTTCAGTCTGCTACACTTCTGAACTACGTCAGTGACTTTGGTTTTTTGTCGGATAATCTCGTTCCGGACTTTATCCCTTAACGAGATTCCGAGCATACCCCTTTCCATAGCTCGCTGTGTGACGTGTAGTCGGTGGGCTAGTTTCACTGTCAGGTTCCACGTCTCGGCTCCGTATGTCATGACCGGCAGGACGCACTGATTGAATACCTTGGTCTTCAGGCATTGTGGCAAACCCATTATAATTTGTTTTAATTATGAGTGCAAACCGCGAGAGTATAAAGTGTCAAAAGTGTTGTTATTAATCTGTATAAATCTCATATATTTAATGTAAACCCTATTTCACTCACATAGAGATGCATTTGTGGCAGCAGGCGTTTGATATCATCAGTTAGTCTACGCTGTAACTCCCTAACTATTCTGATTGTAAACTTAATTGTCTGTTTATTTTTAGGTTCTCGAATAAACAGAGAGGACCCTTGTAACTTAATTAAGGACCTTGACGCCCTTTCTCAATCCCTTCTAATTGTGCTACTTCCAGTTTCAGTTATGCAATTTGTATGACAAAAAGTGTAAAGGTCATTAAATACAATACAATACGATACGACTCGATTCAACACAACACAATACAATACTTTATTGCATACCTCCCTTGAACCGCCGCCGTCTAAGATGACGCGTGTGATATTATTATGAAACTCGCCTTCTGCTCGTTCATAAAACCACACTCGTATTTTAAGACCTCTTATAACATTAGCATAAACTACTACTACTAATTTTGTACTATAAAGCTACAAAAAGCACAATCGCTAAAATAGGTAGACATAGCAATGATATTTTGGACAGATATATCATTCAAAACGAAAATGCCAAAACATAATTGAGGTAAATAAAAGATACACAAAAAGTTCACTATACCAAAATTTAATATTATTCTCCTAAAAAGAGGGTTTTATAATTGATCTTCTAGTGTTATATTATAACCATACATCGGGGATTTCGGAGCGGGAACGATTTGAAAAAGAGTAGAGATAAACAGATACGTTAATCTGAGAAAATATCATATTATGCCTAATGAATAACAACCTCTCTGCGAATTGTATACACTCTATGAGACAGTTTTATTTTAATTCATGTAATACTTTAGCTTTATTACCCAGCCTCTTTAGATAACAATAAAAGTAACTTTAATTAATTACCTGCACTAAATTTAGTAGTTGACACGATTTTCTGAAAAAACTATCAATATTTTTTCTATAATTGGAACAGTTAATCTGCGGCGTCTTGCTGTAAATATCCATTTCAATGAACTGAACGATCTTTCCACGTCGACAGTTGTAATAGGTACGGTGCATATTTAAACTTTTTGGAAATCAATTGATGTACGAGAAGTTTGCGGTTAAAGTTCAATTTCTTTGCCTTTTAACAATTCATTTATAATTTTTAGCGTGCTATATAGCCAGAATATTTATTCAACACCTTCTTTTGAGCCAATATGGCTACTATGACATTAGCTATTTACCGACCGACACCATCCGTGGTTTCGTCAACACTGCCGTTAATATATAATTTTTTAAGCTCATTCCGTATTGTATTCATTTTTTTTACTTAAATGAACTGAAGAACTTTTACAGTTTTTACAAATTTACCGGTAAACTTTTTGAACAAAGATAGCGGATCTGCGCATGTACACAAATCATTCGCATTTGTACGTAAGTCAAGGTTAATATCGGATTGTTTACTTGCGTCCATGGTATATTGCAGCCCACAAAAAATTTCACGAGCTCACTATTGAAATCATATTTTATACTTGTATGTTTATTGGACGCAACGTGTCGCGTTACACCAAATTTCGTTTGAGCGAAGCTAACATTGCATTTGGTGCCAAAAATAAAGAATCTCGAACCTGTCTGGATTATTTTCTATCCACGAACGCACAAACTCGTAACGAGCTTTTTTTCTTGGAGGCATATTTGTATTGATTATTATATAGTATTTTTATAATGCAATTGCATTGTAATTTATCTACTAGACAAGGGTACGGTATGCTAATAAGTGTCTAATATAATGTCAATATTGACACCCGATATCTATGAATTATTTGCTTATAAATGAGTAGGGACTTAACTGAATAGGTTGATAATGACTGACCATTATAACATGTGAACCTATATGAATGATTATTATTTTATATTTTTCAATTAATTATTCATGACGTAGAAACCTGCAGTACATTCTGTTTTTTAAGTCAATACCTACTCTTTGGCTAATGTCAAACGTTCCCGCTCTGAAAACCCCGATGTATGATTATAACACTAAAAGGTCAACTTCATCCGCGTATTTTTACCATAGTCGGATATAATAGTACATTACACACCTAGGGCGGTAAATTCGTGAATCATTCAGATCATAGGCGCTTGTGGCCCTGAGCCAAAGGTGAGGCCCATAACCCATAAACATGCGATTTCGGGTTTTACGAATTACCGCCCGTTTAAAAGTGTTACGTCTTGCCTTGGCCAGTAAGTGAGGTTTTCACACAGGTGACAGAACATCCCACTTACGGCCCAGGGGGACGTAAAGTACCTTATAGCCACCATTGGACGTCCAGTTATCCCTGTACTAAAATTGGTAAAATTCGTTCAGCTGTTTCGACGTGATGAGAAGATAAAGAAAAATTTGCCAACAGATGGCGCACTAAGCCAGCCCGCCAGCATCACGCTGTTTTTTCTGTTAAAATGACCCCTCTGCATAGAAAACTGATTATTAATCCAATTTTAAAATAGTGTTACGAGCGTGGGGTTCGTATTTAATAGAAAAGCACAAATTAATCCACTAAATAAAACACTCACTTTATTACCCAAATTACGTACTGACAATTCACACGAACTGTACTTAAAATCCACTAATTAAAACACACACACACTATTTCACAAATTATGCACTCACTATTCACACGAACTGTACTTAAGCGCACTAATCACTCAAGAGTCTTTCTCTCCGATTATCCTTGTACTAGCACTCGAGCGCAGTTAGAATGTAACTAACTCACGCCAGCCGTCGGCGCCTTATATATCCCGCGGAACCGTTCTGGACGCATTGTCCACACATATCGAGAATATTCTAGTAAGGTCCAGTGCGAGGGCCGAGAACATTTGAGGCCATATATGTCTCTCTCTAATGGTGCACTCTCTGTCACTCCCTTCTCGAATGTTCCGAGTATAGCTATCTCTTTCTAGTAGTCCTATCTCTGTCATACACTTCTCGAATGTTCCGAGTATAGCTATCTCATTCTACTAGTGCTATCTCTGTCACTCCTACGGGATATTTCGTCATATAACGATTTGTGCTTGAGAGGCCCATAAGGGGTCCTGAAAACGCTTGAAAATGGGTTTTCAGGTTATGGCATCATCTAATAGAGGGTGCCCTGAAACGGACTGAAAACATGTTTCAGGCGCCTGAAAACGACGGTAACATGGGTGAAATTTCGATCTTTAGATATGTGATAGAGCAACTTCTGAAACGGCCAGAAATGACTTTTCAGCCTGCTGAAAATGCCTCTAAAGCACTGAAATTGACGTTCAAAGTTTTTGACCTAACCTACCGGCGTAACAATAGTATAGAACAACAAAACGTTCGCGTGGGAGACCACCTGCCACCTGGTGGACGTCGGTCGAAAAAGACCTAAAAGAAGCTCGTCTGAACAAAGACCGTGCTAAATGGAAGTTGAGGACAAGGAAGGCCGACCCCAAGTAAATGGGAACAGGTCTAGAAGGAAGAAGAAGAAGATAATAGTATAGAAGAAAACGACGCGGACTTCGAAAATGCTTTCTACAAAGTGACACTTCATTGAAATGAAAAGCTTGACACCGTGGACGCCATATTGCTCTATGTTCGTGACGTCAGTTGGCTGTGTAAATAAATGCCTGATACGCTGATCAATTGACAGGGTAACACTGACGCATTTTAGTTTACCAAGCCGTATGACGTAAAAACATGGCGGCTAGTTCATGCTGCTAAAAATCGGATACATTTTAATAGAATAGAAGAAAACAACGCGTATTTTCTTTCACCGAGTATGCAAACTATCATAAATCATACACGCTCCAGGACATACAACGGGGACCTGCATATGCGAGGTTCCGTATTGAACCATTTATTATTTTTTAGCCCAGTCAAGAAATAAGTCGGCATTGATATTTTTTTATCCGTTTGTAAAGTTTTTGAGTATATTCCTATATACAAAGATAATCACGCACATAAAAAAAATGCGCTCATACGTGGTCCACACCGGGACTCAACCTGATGTTTGATTACCGGTCCAACGTCTTGAGTTCTTAAATTTAAATTATGACAAATATATTAAAATCAAAAATCAAAATCTCTTTATTTGCTAGAATGTGGCAACAACACAAAGTCTCACAAAATATGATTAGTACGTGCAATTTCAAACAACTTTTTAAAGTGAATAATACTTTTTCCTAAGTTGTAGATAGTAACATAGCTATTTCATGCTTTCATTGCAACCAATCGAAAATTAGTTTAAAAAAACAGTTTTCCGCGTGATATTTGTCGATTTCGAGTAGCTTTTGAAACAAAAATTATCAATGAAAAATTCAAACTGAAGGTTTTAAATATATTCCAATAAATTGCAATGGCCCAGTTTCTAACTAGTAACATTGATAATTATGTTAAGAAACATGTTTGCTCATAGAGAAAATTTTCTGAAACAATCAGTATTCTTTGAACGGATAACGGATATGGTCCCGTTTTATTAAAGTGACATAGGTTATTTTATGAAACATATAATACCGGGTTCGATTCCCGGTCTCTTCCACCAAGTAACTCATTTCAATTTACCTTTGAGCTTTGATCTTTGTATCAATCGCTTAACATGGGTTAGGTTTGTAATAATTTGTGGTGTCATAAAAATCTTTTTTGACTGGTCTATTTAGCGTCCTGAAAGTTTTCACGAATAAACAATGTATGTACACACGTACTGTACTTACATGCAATTCCCTTTGGGTCGCCTGCTGCCGTGATAAAGTAAAATGTCGTATCTCTATATGGATTTCATAGTAGGATACGACTTTTACTAAACGCGGCAGCATGGGCGGGTTCTTTTTAATATTTTACGCTCAAAACGTATGTCTTTCGTGTGTTATTTAATTTGAGAATGCAGAAGCACTCTTGCTTCGAGTTTTGTGTTTGGGTAGTCCGCCCTGTGCCTAAGGCGAACAAGAAATGAAGACAACTGGTTGAACAATTCAATGCGTCGCCAGCACAGGCGCGAGAGCGGCCTATCGGTGTACTCAGGCGTCGGTGACCTTGTAATGCCGAATTCTTCGACGAGACATTCACGTGAATGCCCTTAACCACCGCGCGCGTCCTGCACGCGCCCGCGCTCGCCCCTCGACACGCACACATAGCCGCAAGTTTTGTTACTGTACACAAGTGTCGCTGTAGTTTCTTTTTACGTTAGTATTTATTATTTGTCGCGAATCCGGTGGTCTAATAGGTAAGACGCCCGTGTTGGCACGGAAAGCCGTTGTAAATGCGGGTTCGAACCCTGAATCATTCAAATTGTTCTATACAATGTAACACATTTGGATGAAGCGGTTTACGCTTGTTTTATAGACAAACTTACGTTTCATCGAATTTTGATTTCATGGAAAACATTTATTTCTGAAACCATAAAATATTTCATCATCATCATCAGCCTATTCATCTCCACTGCTGGACATAAGCCTCTCCAACTGCACGCCATTGTGAACGATCCTCGGCTACTCTCATCCAGCTCTTGCCAGCCACCCTGCATTGAAGATCATCGCTTCACCTAGTCTGAGGGCGTCCACACAACTTATCTGCTTTGCCCGATGGTTGACTGGTAGATAATTCCCAGTGGCATTAAGTCTGCCTTTTGTACGATTTGTTTTTCATTTAATAAATAATGATTAAATAAATAAATATTTTGTATTTACTTGTACTCTAGATCTTCTCTGTACCATCAGATTTCTAATTTGCACCCACTTCTAGTATCTCTGTTTGGCCCTATGGTTGACTGATGGTAGAGAATGCCATTTGGCATTAAGTCCGCCATTTGTACTGACTTGTTTTGTGCAATAAAGTTTAAATAAATAAAGTATAATAAAATATTTCGGAATATTACTTATAACACAAACCTAACCTAGCCTAAGATTTCTGAAAAAAAATATGGTGTACGAGGAAAAATATGTCTATGAAATGAAGATTCTATGAAATTAATTCATTCATGCATTTGGTAGTGTTTTTCTATAAAAGAATAGGATTCCGGATGAAACATGTTTCATAATGTTCTATTTAGTCAACTATAACAAGAATATTATCCCTTATTATGAAACCGCTATCAACCTCTTGTGCTGCGGCGGCGCAACTTCCGGCCCGGGGACCACTTCCGGTGGAAAATTCCAGAAGAGGTTGAATGCTAACCTTTCTCAACTCGTTGTAAACAGCGGTTTTAGGATTCCGTGTAACCAGAGGATAAAATACTACAGATGGTTCTCCATTGAACTTTACAAAAGTTGATTGAAACCTGAATTTTATCATTAGTTGCTTATGTTTATGTAAAATGCAAAACATTGTAGAAGGTTTTCTTTTTGGATCGTCGCAAAAGTCATCTGATGACTAAATTTTATTTTTTGTTTATGTAACATGAGTCACGTTAATTAATAAGGGATGTAAACTACCTATCTAAAGGCATTTGTTTCTTTATTTTGCCTCTAGTGTAGTGCAGGATCGTTATTTGTTTTGAATGCACGTAGCACCATGCCATCTGTTGGTCATAATTTCCATTGTCCTCGCATCACGCCGAAACGGCTGGATAAATTTTGGTACAGGGATAGCTGAACATCCAAAGATGGTTATAAGTCACTTTTTACCGCCTACGGTAAAAAAAATACACGGTTAAAATTGCGGGCGCCTTCTGTATAATATAATTTTTCACATACCTATGCCACACTGTATACAAAAGTTGGTAAAAAAATCTGGAAAAACAAGAAAGTAGGTAAATTAGAAAGGATTCAGAAAGGGCGGTCCTTGATTAAGTTACAAGGGTCCTCTGTTTATTCGAGAACCTAAAAATAAACACACAATTAAGTTTACACTCAGAACTGTTTGCAATTTAAAGCGTAAACAAAA
This sequence comes from Apotomis turbidana, assembly GCA_905147355.2. NCBI lineage: Eukaryota > Metazoa > Arthropoda > Insecta > Lepidoptera > Tortricidae > Apotomis > Apotomis turbidana. Next base: position 3,565,926 of record LR990307.1, on the reverse strand, counting down.
AAAGGATGAAGTAAAAGGTCAAGAAAGGCTAATTAAGGAAATAAATCGTGCTAATAACCAATATGGTATCACTTTTCCATAGTAAACATCACTCCATTTTTCACCCGAAATTGGTAATTTCCTTGATAAAAACTTTTTTTATTCCTTCAGACGGGTATAAAATAATTTTTCTACTCCAGTACTTTTTACTGTCATTTATATAGTTACTAACTCTAATATAAAGACATAAATTATGAAAGTCTGTAAAAGTCTATACTCTACTGCCCAAAAACACACTGCTAACCGATGTTATAATGTCGCCAAAAAAGCATCACTTAGTACCACAGATTACAAGATGAACAGCTGCATTCACACAATTTGCAAATTAAAAAAAAACTTATTGTACTAAGGCATTGCTGCCAAATTAAAAAAAAAAGTTTTATCTTCAGTGCATGGATGTTTAGTATAGTGAACGCATACCTTTATGTATAAGTTTATTTTTTTTTGACAGATGTTTAGTATGGTGATCGTATACCTTTATGTATAAGTTAATATTTTTTTGACAGATGGATGTCAATAAAAAAAAAGTTTATCAGAGACAATTTATCTTTTTAATTTTGTTGATTCCGAGCGGGAACATGTACTTATTTTCTTTGTTGTTTATTTGCATTTTATTTATGAAATGTCGAGTCGAAGAAAAAGTATTGTATGCAACGTTGTATAAGTAGGTCAAAAAACGCTCGTGGCATCTTTCTTACGATGTTCGCTACGCTCACATCGTAACCCATGCCACTCACGTTTTTTGCCCCCTCTTATACAACGGTTGCATAAAATACTATTTAAATCGACGTAAAAAACCCGGCGTCAACGAAGTGTCAAAATTTGTTAAAATATCCGTCTAAGTATAATTTGCGACTAAATTGAGGTCGCGGTTGAAAGGCCAATTTTTATTTTGTTATCGATTTTTTTTTTCTCAGATTTCAATCAAATTTGGTGTTTGTAAAGTTGCTTATTCTGACCATGGTTAACCAAATTGCATGTTAAAAAAAATATTCCATTGAGTTACTCAAAATGTATGGAAATTTCTTAACTAAACGTAAGTCGGTTTCGTATTTTGTACAAAAGAATGAGCTCGAAATGAAAAAAATAATAAATCGTCAACTAAATAAAAATTGGCCCACGGGCCACATTCTGAAATATACTTGTGTAACTCAATGATTTTTTTTGTAGGACAGCTTGAAATTGGCCTTCCATGGTCAGAATATGCAACTTTACCAACTCACCAAATTTGATTGAAGTCTGAGAAAAAAAAGTAATCGACAACAAAATAAAAATTGACCCTGATACGCTTCTGATGTTTTCTCTTCAACCAGGTTATACACACACATTTTTATGCTAACACATAGTACATGCTAACAGCTTCATTCCACGGGATTAGGGACACAGGTATGTAGATCGCTGATACCGAAAATGTGGTCAAGCGTGAGTTGATGGTTCTATAGAGTTGAGTTTCATAACATATACTTATAAAGATTATAAAAAAAAAAACAGATTTATCAATTTGAGTTACGAATCAAGTTGAAATACTAAATTTTACGAGTGTGGGGTTCGTATTCCATAGAAAAGGCACAAATTTATTCACAAATTAAAACACCACTTTATTACTTTATTATTATTATTATTATTATTATTTTTAAGGTTAAAAGCGAGCTTCCAAAACAGGACGGCAAAGTGCTTTCTACTGAGCCCAATCAAGAGGGCGTACGAGTCTGTTTCTCTCTTAAAGAGGTTAAACTCATCATTAAAAATATGACAAGAGGGAAATCACCAGGGCATGATGGTCTCAGTATAGAGCACTTGATACACGCAGGGGATCACTTACCTCGAGTGTTAAAAATGTTCTTCAATTTATGTATTAGTCACTGCCATCTTCCGTATGATCTGATGAAGACAATCGTAGTGCCTATTTCAAAGAATAAAACCGGAAATGCCACCGATAAGTACAATTACAGACCGATATCTTTGGCGACGGTTGTGGCCAAGGTATTTGACGGATTGCTTGACGACCTGCTGGCGAGGCATATAAAAACGCAGGATGCTCAGTTTGGCTTTAAACCGGGCTTATCCACTGAAAGTGCAATTCTTTGTTTCAAGCATACCGTCAAATACTATACCGACGGCAAAACGCCAGTATTTGCCTGTTTTTTGGATTTATCGAAGGCATTCGATACGGTTTGTTATGATGTTCTTTGGAATAAGATGGAGAGGTGCACGAGTACACCGAGGGAAGTGATCAGTTTGCTCCGCTATTGGTATGGCAGTCAGACGAACCAGGTGAGATGGGCAGGTGCGTACTCGGACGAGTACAGGTTGCAGTGTGGGGTAAGACAAGGTGGTCTTAGTTCACCAAGACTGTTCAACCTGTACATGGATGAGTTGATCGGCAGGCTCAGCAGCACAGGTATCGGATGTTCAATAGGCGGAACTATGGTCAACAATATTAGTTATGTGGATGATATGGTGCTGCTGTGCCCGTCGATCAGTGCGCTGGTAAGGCTGCTGAAGATCTGTGAGGAGTACGCGGTGATCCACGGTCTGAGATACAATTCTAGCGAAAGTGAGCTGCTAGTGTTTAAAGCTGGAAATAAGGCCTTTGATGCTATTCCTACGGTATTCTTAAATGAAGTTCCACTAAAAAGAGTCACAAGTTTTAAGTATCTCGGACACTGGATCACTGAAAATCTCCATGATGATGCCGATGTTGAGAGGGAGCGCAGGGCATTGGCCGTGCGCTGTAACATGTTAGGACGCAGGTTTGCACGTTGTGATAGAAACGTCAAAGTGACCCTTTTTAAGGCATTCTGTCAGACGTTTTACACGTGCAGCCTGCTGTGGACTCATTACACTAAGAAGGCGTTCCGATGTTGAGAGGGAGCGCAGGGCATTGGCCGTGCGCTGTAACATGTTAGCACGCAGGTTTGCACGTTGTGATAGAAACGTCAAAGTAACCCTTTTTAAGGCATTCTGTCAGACGTTTTACACGTGCAGCCTGTGGACGCATTACACTAAGAAGGCGTTCAAGGCCCTGCGCGTCCAATACAACAATGGGTTCAGAATGTTGTTGGGGCTACCACGCTTTTGCAGCGCGTCAGGTATGTTCGCTGAGGCGCGCACTGATTGCTTCAGTGCCATAATACGCAAGAGAACTGCCTCACTGATGCGGCGTGGGGTCAATTTCCCAAGCAGTATTTTTTGATGGCAAGACTGAAAACGTAGGTGCAGAAAGGTTGAATAATAAAGTACAATTTTTTTTCGGAAACAGCCCGCCATTGTCTACCTCGGGCAACAGCTAAAATTAAAATATTAGTATATATAATAATTTAAAAATATATATTTAGACCGAATTTCTCATCAAGGTGGGTTGTCCCCAAGCCAGTTTTGTTTGTAAAATGCCGGGTAAGTCAAATACTATGCATGACAAAGAAAATCTGTTACCGTTATTTTATTACCATACCCGTTTTATATCTCCTTTGTATACCCTTGAATAAGTGCATATACGTTTGTCCCGAGAAAACTTCTCATTACCGCCTACAATGTTTCGAACCGATTTATTTCCCAAATTTGATCAAGTATGCCCCCCGTCCCCCACACACTTCAAAGAATTAGTCAAGCTGCGGCGCTCGACGAGGCCGGTTGTGTATAGAGGCAATACGTTGGCTTGTATAAACGTGAATATTTCATCGCGGTGTACCGGGAACAAAAAAAATGTCATTCCGGAGTTTGTTATAGCATATCATTTGTTATAGCTTATCAGGTAAAGTATACTCGTGATTTCAAGAGTTGAATTAGTTTTAGAATATAGTGCTTACTTTTTTTTAAGAAATAAAAATATGTCGTGTTTCTCATTCCACCATTCTCATTCCGGTGTTTTCGGTGTAGTAAAATGACTTTATACCCCACCAAAATGAGGAAAACACCGGAATGACATCAAAAGTAGCTTCACTTTTCATAGATATTGTTGAAATAATAATATTTTTTTTATTTTGTTTTTAATGCCAGACTAAGATATATGTTTATATTATTATGTAATGGCAATATAATATATATTACGAATATAAAACGTAAAATTGCTTTCATAATATGCCACTTTTCTTTCATTTCGGTGTATGAAATTTTATTGCGGTGTGCACTTATTTTATCATCCTGGTGTACCTTTATCATTCCGTGGTGTGTTTCATATTCGATCTCGAATATCTCGAAAACTATTTCAGATTTCAGGGTCCCTTTTACATATGTTTAATAATATAGTCTAAAGTATCTCTTCATATTTAAAAAACTCAAAAATAATCAAAAATAAAGAATCACACCGAAATGATACAAAAAATGCGTCTTGTTGAAATTGACCCGTGTGTGAGAGCTCCAACACCCTCCTGCGCCTAGTGTCGGAGTTTCCTGCTAGCGCTATATGGAAGCACTGGAATACTATCCATATGGAATCAAGAGGCTCTGTGTACGATGTTTTTTAGGTTTAAGTTAATTTAAATAACTAACATAGTTTATAAGTTTTATGTAATTAACAATATGGACATGGTCTGAAATAAATGCTTTGAATAACAAAAATTACACACTTACAATTCACACGAACTGTACTTAAAACGTTAAGCGCACTAATCACTTAACACTTTCTCTCCGATTATTCTTTTGCTCGCACTCTAAAGTTTTTTCTGTTCTTTATAAGTTACTATCCATCCATTGGGCAAAATTTCTCCAAGATGTATTCTTCATTGATTTGATCAATTTGACTTTCTCCTCGCAGCCGTGATATTTAACTCGTTGCGTTGCATACATTTTGAATCAAGCACAAAAATAACATCAACCAACCACCCTACGTATCTCTAAAAGCAAAATAACTGGGAAACATGAACAAAGCGCAAATTATCCCATACCAGCATTCTGCGGTATCTTTCTCGATTGTGAAATACAGCACAAACGCCAATTGTATTCTATTGTACGCTACACCACAGGACATTATTTATTGCAATGTAATCAAACGAATGAAAGAGAAAATAAACATCGTGTTGTATAGAGAAAATACGGATGTGGTTCTCTAGTTCAGAGTATAGTAGGGTTTGACAGAGCTACACGTTCCAGTAGCTCATTATATCGGCTGGAAGGTTTCTACTGCTGGTCAGTTTCTACCTCTCATGATTCATCACAACGACCGTGGACTTGGATATATTTGATACGTTATATTGTACTCTGTATGGTACAGTGTGAATTTATCAATAGTTTGCAAATACAAACTATAACGGCGTTCACAATCTTACTATTACATAAATTCACACAGTAAAAATAGGGCTTTATAAATTTGAAGTAATAACTTTTGGTTTAATAACTTCACCTGCTACTTTTCACATCTTGTTGATTTTATGGGGCTTCTAAACGGGACATATTTTACTGCAATCTGTGGCCGGCAACTATGGCCGTCCCTCTCTGACACCCTACGCTAGAGCAAGATGCAAATAATGGCCGGCCACTAATTGCAGCTTTAGAGAAAGATGTGCTTCATTCAATAGAATTTATACGTACATGCAATATTCAACTCAAACTGACACACAAAAAAATTTACGACGCGCTTGACCCTGTTTGTAGTGCACCTGCCTGCTGAGCCGAAGGTCCTGGGTTCGAATATTTGTTCCTGGGTTATGGATGTTATCTATATATGTATTTATATATTATGTATACCCGTCTAGTATCCATAATACCAGCATTGCCTAGTTAGGGACTAGGTCGATTTGTGTAAGATTGCCCCTAATATTTATTTATTTTATTTAAATGGTACAAATGCGATACAATTCCTATCCACTATTGCTGTGGTAAAAACAAGATATTGTTGTCTAAGGGATACCACAATGCCTCGTTTAAAAGGCTCAGGATTAAATTCTCAGTTAAGCATAACCGAAATGCATGCATGTATGTGTGGGTGTGATGTGTGCACGCACATACATGCATGTATTACCTTGTTCGAACCCGTAAATATAATAATTGGGTTCAGAGTGAGAAAAGGAACGGCCTGAAAACCAGCGCTGCGCAGACGCCTGACAACGAATAATTAAGTAAGTAATTCTTGGATTTTTTCAAATGCAGAATTACTAACTTTTAAAAATAATAAAGTCTTCTTTCAGTAAAATATCCTACCTACTATATTTAAGGTATTTTCTCTTGATGTCCCAGTGTCTTGGGACACCCTGTATAAGTGCTTATGCAGCTTGTGTGCTACTTGACCATGTACCGATTTTATATTTTTGTTGTGGCAATAAATATTCCTTTCTTTCAAGTATTCTATCTAATGTGCTCATGTGGTTAAAATAACATCAGGCGGGCCGCATGCTTGTTTGCCACCGTCGTAGTATTAAAAAAAAAAAACTTTCACTGCTTTCGCCAAAAATTACCCGCGTTATTACTTTAAGTGGAGCGCTTGATTCGTGACCAAAATTCTTATTTTGTTGTGAACATTAACGAGCTGAGAGAATCATTAATTTTAGTCTTCTTTGACTACAAACGACTGCGTTAAATTCGATTTTAAACTTCAGTAAGCTCGTATTATAGATTTTCGGAAAGCGTTTGATTCCTTAAAACACCACAGAATCTGGGAAGCTTTGATTAATCAAGGTATACAGAAAAAGTATATTCGGCTAATCAGAAATATATATAACAATATGACAGCAAGAATCAAAACAGAAAGAGTAGGAAGACTATTTGACATAAAAAAAAGGCGTAAGACAAGGTGATCCTCTATCGCCCAAACTGTTTTCTGCAACCCTAGAGCTCGTCTTTCGTAATCTTGACTGGACACAGTATGGTGTAAAAATTAACGGAACAACTCTGAACCACCTTCGTTTTGCCGACGACCTTACAATAATTTCGGATAACCACGACCATTTACAAACTATGCTCAAACAACTTGCAGACGAAAGTAAAAAAGTAGGCTTGGAAATGAACTTGGCGAAAACAAAACTGATGACAAATCGTACAAGAACACCAATTACAGTCAACAATAATACAATTGAATATGTAGATGAATACGTATACCTCGGGCAGACCATATCCCCAGAAAATGACACATCTAAGGAAATACAGAACAGAATAAACATAGCATGGAAACGGTATTGGTCCCTAAAGGAAATTGTAAAAAACCCATCAATACCGTTATATCTAAAGAGTAAATTATTCAATGTATGTATTCTTCCCACCATGACCTACGGATGTCAGACGTGGACTTTAACTACCCAAAATATTAAAAAACTGGAAGTCTGTCAACACAACATAGAAAGAAGTTTACTAAATATAAAACAAAAGGATAAAGTATCCCTAAAATGTATACGAGGGAAGACCAAACTTGCCGATGTATCCTACACAATTAAAAAGTTGAAATGGAGATGGGCAGGACACCTAACAAGAAGTAAGACAGAAAAATGGGCAAAACTAGTTTCTGAATGGTATCCCAGGGAGGGCAAAAGAAAGAGAGGGCGACCGTTTCGAAGATGGGACGACGATCTAAAAGCCGCCGCAGGGGCAACGTGGAGAAGAAAGTGTCACGATCGAGGCCTGTGGAAGAATTTGGGGGCGGCCTATGCGAAAGCAAAACAATCTTTACCGATGTCTGGAAATTAATATGTTAAATAAAATAAAAAATAGTGAATGTAATGTTTAAAAATAATAATAAAAAAAAAAAAATGTAAGCACTAGATTTTAAGATTGTTAATAAAGGCTATTATTATTATTATTATAAGCTCGTATTATCCAGACACCGTACTTTCAAACGACATGGGATTAAAATGTTACGTTGTTAAATGAAATTAGATTTTACCTACTGGATTTGAAATTCTTTTTTGCAAGTAAATTCTGAGTTTAATACTCTAAATAGTGACTGTAAGCTGTATAACCCGCGAATTTAATTAGAAATAATTGCTGAAGTTCGTTTACTAGTGGCTCTATAGCCCTTTATTTCCTCATCATCGTCCTTCCAGCGTTTGTCCCGTCCGGAGACGGGGTCCATTTTCCTGCATTTTTGCTTCCACTTCGCTCTATCCTGGACATCGTCTTCGTCTAACCCGCAGCTGTTCAGGTCCCTATAATATTGAGCAATCGAAGCCTAGGCCTTCCCCTCCGCCTACTACCCGGCAAGGTCAGGTCAAGTGCCCTGTTACCGACGTATTCAAACGTCCTTCCCTTGACATCGACTTTCTTCGATCTTGTCGTTCCCTAACTCCAAGGCTGCCAAGGATGTACTCATTTCTGATCCTGTCAAGCCTGGAGACTCCAGACATTCAACTTAGGATCATTTCTGCAACTTGGGAGCCCTTTATTTCCTAACAACGTATTTCGTAATGTGTCATTTCACCGAAAAATCATTGTGCAATTATTGTTCCTCTTTAGTCATAAATTTTTCATAATTATTGCAAATATCATTCTATTGATTAGGATAGGTTACGTTGATAGGTTTGTTTCATAACAATCTTAAATGGTTTAAGATTAAGGTCTTAATTCGACGAAAAATAATTCAAGTCAATGAAGACCTTTGAAATATTAAATGAGAATCGGTTCCTGACATCGAAAACAGCTGGAAAGCATCTGGACTTACGAAATAATTTTAGAACAAGCTGAAATGGAGACGCTTTGCCCACTCGGTTCGCAAAATTCGATTTTGAACTCGAGTAAGCTTGTATAAGTCATCGTTGGTTTGTTTTTACTTCGAAATTTCATGCTTAGAAAATATATAAAAATACGAATGAATCGGTTTACTAATAAACCCGTTCGTATCGTCGCTATCGTATTTTCGCTATAAATCGCTAAGAATAGAATGCTATCTAAGACTTAGCTAAATCTAAGACATACGAGTAACTTAGATTTAACGTATTCTTGGAAATTTAATCAAGTACGCTGAAAGACGACGCATTTGAAAAGCTTTCTTTACTAACATCTTTCATCATTTACTTAAAAGCGATCCTACGACAATAAATAGGTAAAGTAAGAAAATCCAAAATTAAGCAAGCTTTGTGTTAGGACAAAAGATATCAGATCAGAGACATGGGATGAAAAGACGATTAAAGTGTTTGAATAGATGAATTCTATTATCCTCATTGTTGATGCATAATGGCATATTAAGAGGGTTTAACATATCGAGAAGTGTTAACGAAACAGGTATATCGCGGTTACAATATCTGTGGACCTCGCTGCAATGTAAAGCCATCGACGCCAGGTCCACAGATATTGTAACCGGGTTGTAAAGGTCTACATTTGGAGTATAGCTCTACGGCGCGAAGAGGCTCATAGGCAATTTCGATTTAGCTCAAGAAAAGCTGCAGAGTCTTGAGCACCGCAGGAAAGTTGCCAGCTTATTGGTCTTCTACAGTTTACACTTCGGTGAGAGTGCACTGGGATTGAACGAATCGATTCCACCGTCTCCATTTTGACATTAAGGTACCCGGCGTGGACTTGGGTTCCACGGTTATGTAGTTTATATTCCATTGATTAGTATAAAACGCTTTGCGTCTACTTTTCTTATTTATATTTTTGACGACGCGTTTGGCTCGGTTGGTAGACACCTGCCTACTGAGTCGGCGGTCCCGGGTTCGAATCCCGGCCGGGGCAAATATTTGTGCAAAATATTTGTTCTTGGGTCATGGATGTTATCTATATATGTATTTATATATTATGTATATCGTCGTCTAGTACCCATAGTACAAGCTTTGCTTAGTTTGGGACTAGGTCGATTTGTGTATGATTGTCCCTTAATATTTATTTATTTATTTTATTTATTTATTAGGACAGGAAAGGAGTGGAACTCTCTTCCTGCGCCCCTTTTCCGTGAAAAATATAACTTAGATCTCTTCAAGTCGAAAGCGAATAGGCACCTTCTAGACAAGCATGTTTCATCTCTGCCACACCGCTATTTAACATCAGGTACGTTCGAGGTCAAAATGTTTGTCTTAGAAGTGGTGTTGGAGGAGGACATTAATAATGTAAACGAAGAAATAACTTTGTTGAACATGATTGAATAGGAGAGGAAAGATGTTAGTCATGTCAATTTCGAAAAAAAAAATTTCTGAAGGTAGCTGACACCCTGGATTAAGATATAGGCTACTTTTTTTCAAAAATTTAGTGTTCCTGTGGGATGAGCGGATAATACCGCGAGGTGTAGCTAGTAATGTTATATAAAACAAAAAAAAATATGTACAAAATTGTACGAACTAATGGGAACGAAAAAGTTCTAATGCCCAAGGTCATTGAGACGGGAATACGCGATACGCCTTTAAAATGTCTCTTAACCTAGATTTCCCCTGAGTGACACTATTATTATAGTTTCTGTATTATTATATTTTCGGAACTGTCTTTAAGATTACCGATATGTTCCCGTCCTTGGCGATACTTACCTGAAACAAAAAGAAAAAGTTAGTATTTAATACTTTATCAAATAAAACACAGTAAAAAGTTTCATTATAAAATGTGGGCCTCATGAGAGAAGCCTAAGCCTTCACTGTCTGTCTTTCCGCCGGTTACAGGACTATCCTTCCAATAGTAATTAGTTAGAGATTTGTAATTTAGTTGAATAACATCACGTTTAAAACGTCGAGGTAATTAAATTAACACTTTTTTTTAACGCGATCATGGCCCGCTTTTGTTATAATAATGTGTATCATGGCTGCTATGACTACAAATATTGAAAAAAATATAATTATATATATATTGACAAAAATGTAAATTATGAAAGAAAAATTTCTCCACTGTAATGTAAGCAGGACTCGAACCTGTGACCCTACGTTTCCGGCGTAGTGCTCTCCCAACTGAGCTATCAAATCGTTCCGTTAATCACACCAAATCTTCCATTCTATCATATATTTATAAAAATAAAATGTGGTATGTCCACATTAAAACAGAATCTATACAAAGATTCTAATAAAAAAACAATAAAAAATATTAAAATTAAATGGAGTTTCTCGGGTAAAAATACGTGTATTTTAGGAATTTCAATGATTTTCCTTCTTTAGGTTAAATTTTCATAGAAAGACACTTGAAATTTTAAAAAGTTACGTATTATTATTACTATAACCACTATAACTAAACATACAATAAATAAAAAAATAAAAATATATTTTGACCAGCACACATCGTATCTGAATCGCGCCTTTCCACTTTAATTTCGATAATAAAAATATCTGGCGTATCATGTAGATTTTTGTCTGTGGGCTGTGGCATTTAGGCTTAGCTATAAAACCTGTTGAACCTTGGAGCGAAGCCGAGAATTGGTGTTTTAGTATTCATTGTATTTTACGCTTTCGCATCTTTTCAGTCTAGTGCAAAATTAATAATAGATTGTTTTACAAGGTTAAACTTTTTTAAAATATTTTTTTTTTTCGATTCAGTTTTAATGTAGAAATAGGTACCACATATCTGTTTTTATAAATATGGGTGAATCAACTTTTTCTTGCTGTTATTCTGTCACGTGACCCAGGGGAAAATAGTGATTAAACTTCTAAGAAAAGTATTGATAATTTATATTACTGGTATTGTCAGGAGATCTACATAAGAATGGGCTCATAACTGCTTAAATGGCAAAGCTTTTGATAAATATAACCACGGAAAATCGTTGTTTTAAAAAGTGACCCAGGGCCACATCACCATGGCAACGAGTGCCAGAAATTAGTTGATTGACCCATACGTATTGACACAAAGGTAAATTATGAAAGAAAATTGTAATGTGATCTACTACAATGTAAGCAGGACTCAAACCTGCTACCTTACGTTTCCGGTGTAGTGCTCTCCCAACTGAGTTTTTCTTCCATAATTTACTTAAATGTCAGAATTTATAAGGTTAAATTTACATAAATGTTATATGTTTTAGGTCATAGGTTACCTAAATGACATATCCTATCGCAAAAATTTACATTATCTACCAACCATTATTTTAGTCCAGTAAACATGGCGGTTTAACGTTTGCTAACTTTAAATTATTAGTTTTTTTTTTGTATGTTGATGTTAAGTGGAACTAAATTTAAAAAGTTAGAAGATCTACTTATGCCTTTTTACTTTTTTATCCTACCGCCTAGCAAGATGGTAGTCAGCAGTTTCGAGTTTAAATCCGTCTTAAAACACCTGTTCTGTTTTATAGTTATATGTCCCAAATTATTACCAAATAAATTACGAATTTCTCTTTTTTTTAAACGCATAGATAAATGCATTAGCATAGATTTTCTAAAAGTTTGATAGATTTGATGACTTTCTAAAATTGAATTTTAGCAGTTCCGAAGGTTGGCTTTCTATTTGACTGTATCGTTACTAATTCTTCTCTCGTGTGATAAGTCTACACGTCAACATTGGCAAAATACCTCGTGCTAAGATCAGTAAACTCACTAGAGAAGAAAAGTTTTTTTTTTCTTTACCCTAGTCAGGTTAAAACTCCGTCCATGTACATTTTTCTTCATACTATCTTTGTACCAAAATTAGTTAAAATCCAGCAGTTTCTGTCTGATGAGCGGGGTATGGTGATAAGCAAACTAAAAAGATACCAACAGATGGCCCTGTACGACTAGCGCCGCGCGCTCAAACAAATCCTGCATCACGCTGTTAAGATTTTCACAGAATTAATCCTTGTAAGCATTTTTCTCTGAAACCGTCAACTATTTGGGTGTATTATAAAATAAACCTAACCTAATTAACACATTCACTGCCAGCGATTTCGTAGCGCTACGCGCGTAGCCGATAACGTGGGGAAATGCGTATGTAGCGAAAATTTACTACGAGCACAGCGCCCACGGAGCGGGTTCCCGGTGTTGAAAGTGTTATTAGGATGATATTTCTAAAAATTATAAAGAATGTATGACCTCAGATCAAAATTCTGCGAAGTGAAAATTCGGTGAAATGAGACATTCGATCAAAAATAATTCTGCGAAAAGGCATTATACCGAATTAGTATATCTAAGTTACCTTAAAACGAGCTGAAAGCGAGCTCAACATTTAATGTTACGCTATTTTAATTTTTCTCATTACAAAAGCCGTTTGAGCAAAATATCGTTCCTTTCAAAGGCGCGGAATATAAAATTCATGTTTTTCCTTTGTCTGTCAGCGACCGGATGCGGAAACGAAAGGTCATTTTGTATCGGCGGTTAGGGCCATAAGAGTAGAGGGATACAGCGGGTGCGTAAAGTATAATTAATAATTTTTGATCTAACTAATAATAGATATATGCTCTCGATGATTTCGATGAAATTAATTGTGTAACAACATTCCAAAATATTTTATGGTTCCAGCAAAAAATGCTTTCGATGAAAAGAAATATCTATGAAATTGAAATTTCTATGAAATGAAATTTCCATGAAATAAAATTTCTATGAAATGAAATTTATTTATTTATTTAATCTTTATTGCACAAAAGAAAACTTATCGTACAAAAGGCGGACTTAATGCACATGAGGCATGAAATGAAATTTCTATGAAATGTAAAATCGATGAAACGTTAGTCTATAAAATAAACCGTGGTGGCAGTTAAATGTGAGATTCAATGACCTTTAAACAATCGTGTTGATTAAACCGCAGATTGTCTGACATTTGCAGACAATTATTTACATAATGTCAGGACATTTATATCTGTTCAATGATGACCAGTAAAGTTGACCGCACGGTTAAATGAATTAAAAAAAAAACCGGCCGAGCGCGAGTCTGACTCGCGCACCGAGGGTTCCGTACTTAACTAGCCGAGTTAACTTTGCACCTAGTATGTATGGCGATGGCCCCAATTAATAACCAACTACAATTTTCGAAAAGGACTAAGTATATTTTTTATGATTTAAATACAAATCAGTTTTAAGATTTTTCCCTACATTTGTAGTATAAGACAGTATTATTTGCTGAATTTCATAGTTCTAAGTAAACGGAAAATACCTTATAAATTATGATTCCCTTGAGTGTCGAAATATACCTACGTTTTGCGGCAGTAACGGCCGTAACTTATTTTTTTTACATTCATTAGATGTTTGATTTTTTTACAGCTTCAAGGGACTGTTCTCGATACTTCCACGCGTTCACGAGATTTTTCCCTCTACTTGTAGTACAAGACGGTATTACTTGCCAAATTTCATAGTTGTAGGTCAACGGAAAATACTTTATATAGGTATTTTGATTTTTTGCAGCTTCAACGGCCGTATTTTTTTGTTATTTTGTCCGATATTTACTATTATATTATTTATTATCGTTATATTATTTTACCCGCTCGTTTCGTGGCCTATAACGATCGGTATTTCAGTTGACCGCACATTCTGATGCGTATTCATGAACAAAACGTGAGCGAAATGATACATTTTGTGAAAGACTTTATGCGAAAAATGAAGGCTTTCAACAATTTTGGGTAATGGACTGTTATTGAGTAATGAAACTGTTATTAAACCCGAATTTTATATTTTATTTATTGGCGAAGTCATGAGTTTTCAGAGTTCAATATAGAGACTTAGTTTCGAACCAGTAAAAACGTTTTAACATTGAAAATGTTTATGTTTTCCTGATCGAGTATAGAGACAAACCACGTTAATTCTTCCAAGCAAATGAACTGTCAAAGAGCTATTGAAAGGGCAATGCTCGGAGTTTCTTTGAAGGATCGAATTCGGAACGAAGTGATCCGCCAGAGAACCAAAGCTACCGACATAGCTCACCGTATTAGTAATTTGAAGTGGCAGTAGAGGGCAGGCCATATTAGCCGAAGAACCGATAACCGGCGGGGTAAACGTGTTCTTGAGTGGAGACCGCGGATCGGCAAGCGTAGTGTGGGACGCCCTCAGACTAAGTGAAGCGATGATCTTTGCAGGGTGGCTGGCAAGAGCTGGATGAGAGTAGCCAAGGATCGTTCACAATGGCGTGCAGTTGGAGAGGCCATGTCCAGCAGTGGACAAGAATAGGCTGTTGATGATGATGATGAACTGTCAAACCATGCACACTGGCTCACTTTGTATGGTTTGACAGTTAATTTGCTTGGGAGAGTTAACGTGGATTGACTATAGTGCCCCGATTCTTGAAATTGTGACATTTAACTATAGTTTCGCAGATATGGGGTGTGCTCGGATGAGCTATATATCAAAATATGCACCTACTGTAGGGCTTTAAAGTGCAATTTGAATTTGAAAAATCGGTCGGCAACGTTTTGAGATTATATAAAATATGACAAAATGTCGAAACACTTGCGTGTCGGGATCGAAAATTTCCCAATAAATTATTTCTGAGCTCGCTAATGAAGAAATGGGGAAAAAAGTCTCGGTATTGAATTAAGCTACAGTTTGAGCCATCTTAGGAGGCGGACGGACAAAAAATGTAGACGGTAGCGGGTCTCATACGCGCAAAGTCAGAAAACAAATTTGTCAAATTTTATTGTCTCATTTCGCCGAAAACTCATTTCTTAGAAAGCATTTTTCTTTGCAACCGTAAGATATTTGAGATTGTTATAAAACAAACTTAACCTAACCTAATCAAGTTATAGTTATGATTATGTAGCCGGCATCATGGGTACCCTGCCACAGGGCCATGATCTGGGGGACATCGGTTTTAGTTAGTTACTTATATTTAGGTTACGTTGATTTCTGTTGTTTTTTACTTGTTTTTCCTTACAGGTTAGGTAAGTCAAAAATACGTGTCCATAAAATAAGAGTCAAAGAGCCCATCGTATGGCGAGGTGACGCATCGAACAAAGCACGTGAACCGCTACGACGGGCTACGCACCGTTTGCCCGAAAACGGAACCCGGACTCGAGCACCTTGTTGCTCTTGGTGCATTATAATTAGCCGGAAAAAATATTAAAACACAACCCTTTTAGATCCTTTCAACAGAATTTTATACGTGTAAAAAGGAAAAATGTAGCCTTTTTCATCAAATAAAACTGGAGGTATACATTTGCTGCCACCGACATGGTCAAGGCTTAAAAACAAGGCACCACTTAACAAACAAACGTATGTTGCATTTTTTTACTAGGCCTTTTCCCGTAGCATACTAATATAAGTGTTTTTAATGTATTGTTATATTCGGTAGTAATTAATTAATACACCATTGTAATTTTAACTTACACGTTTTATTTCTCTTGTAAATCTATATCTCACTTTAACAGCTATGCTAAGTTTTTATGTATACCTATCACATGTATGTTTGTTACTTCTTCACGCTCCCAACGTATGGACCCATTTGAGTGCGGGTTATTTTTTATCGGAAGACATGTCCTTGGAGATGGTTCTTAGCTTAGCTATGTTTGGTGGAAATAGTACTAAAATTTTCCAAGATATTCGGCTTTAATTAGAAAAGTCACAAGATCTCAGTGACTATTGAAGCTAAGAATTTCCAATTTTGTAGTGTTGTTTGTTTGTGTCAATTTGTACCTTTTACTACCTAATTTTCCGCTAGATGGCACTTTTTAATAGGATTCTACTTCTACATCGTGGTATCGTTTGTTCGTCGTAGAATATACTTAAGGTTCGAGAATTTTATACATTATAACTTGTAGCAACCAAAAGTATTTCATTTCACTGGTTTAGACGTCCTGGTCGAGGCTCAAACAATCTTCAGTTTTAGTATTTCTATCACTAATTGATTATTTTCTATATCACTAATTGAATGAGGGTCTGATAATGATCAGCTACTTGTGTCGGAAGTATTTTAAATTTAGCTTATTAATGTATGTTTTTGTTGGTAAAAAAAATTAAAAGCTCCTAACATCATTCAAGTCTCGCGGAGCGGTTGTCAACTAAGTGAACTCTCTGTAATGACTAATGCGCTGCGGTGAGGGCCCAAGGAATAAATATTTCATTTTTAACTACCTCCCTAGGGCAAGAGTTTCGCATCTTATAAATAAAGTAAGTATACGTACTGGAAAAAATACAGCAGAACCTCACAGTGTATAGATACCTAAGTATGTATGTGCGAAACATAATCAAAGTAAAAACACGCCTACCTATCGAACTAACTATTTTGGCTCAGTGACCCAAACAGGATCTTAGCCTCCGAAACGAGAGTATCCCACTTGTCCCGATCCTGCGCAGTTTTTTACCAGTTTTCGACTTGAAACTTACGCAGATCCACCTCCACCTCGTCTCCCCAGCGCTACCTGAGACGATTAACCCAAGTTGTCCCAAGTATGCTCTATTTGCCGCGCGATCCTCTTCCATTCTTTGTAGGTGACCGAGCCAACGAAGTCTATGGGACTTTGTCTCTCCGATAATCGGCCACCAGCTCCTCAATGTCGGCGTTAGTTCTGATCCGCCACGTACCATCATTCCGCTTAGTAGGCCCCAGGATCATCCGAAGCCTACTATCTATAATATAATATTATAATATTCGAGTTCATCACACAAATATTCAGCTGCTTTACCACTACGCCAACCGCGTCGTCGTTGTGTCAATGTAGAACTACCCTAACTCCTCGCTTCAAAATGCCCCATAAAATTAATTCGCGTTTTCCAGTACTCCTATCATGAGCACTAAACAGATAGGTACAGAAATCAATCTACATACAAGCGCGCTCGAGCAAACGCACACATAGATATTGCTCACGGACACGATATCTCGGACCAGTTCAGACCAGTGCGAGCGCGAGTGCCATCCGCTTGACGTGTCCGTGAGCAATGTCTATGTGTGCGTTTCCTCGGGCGCGCTTGTATGTAGATTGATTTCTGTACCTATCGGTTTTCTGCGCACCTTTTCCCTAAAAAAATATAACTTAGATCTCCTCGCGAGCGCATACTTCATCCTAGGCTTCATCGTTACTTAACACCTGATGTTAATCATCATCATCACCATCATCATTTCAGCCGATAGACGTCCACTGCTGGACAAAGGCCTCCCCAAAGTTTTCCACAACGATATTGTGCCGTCCGCATCCAATACCCGCGATCTTAAGCAGGTCGTCCGTCCACCTAGTTGGGGCTTTCCAACGCTGCGTCTTCTGGTCCGCGGTTGCCACTTAAGAACCTTTCTGCCCCAACGGCCATCGATTCTACGAGCAATGTGCCCCGCCCACTACCACTTAAGTTTGGCGGCTGTCTGAGCTATATCTACAACCTTGGTTCTCTTGCGTATCTCATCATTTCGGATTCGATCTCGCAAGGAAACTCCGAGCATAGCTCAGGAAAGGCACGTTCGAGGTCAAATGTTTGTCTGTCGCACATTAATAAAAAATCGTTTAAGCAACGTATTTTGAGCATCGATGTGGCCGCTCTTTTATGGATGAATATTCAAACGAAGCTCTAAAACTGTTCTCTTCAAAATGGTTTATAAAATGAATTCACGTCGCTCCGTTTTGTTCGTGAAATCGGAACGTTTCAATAGCAAAAGGCTCTAGAATTGACAAGCATTTATCGAATGCAGGAGTTTTATCTACTCTCTTTTGACTGCCATAAAACTGAAAACTGACTTAATCAAAAGGAGGTTTTTAGTTTGACCCATATATACATGTATGTTTGTCCGCGATTATAAAGTTGTTCATGTTTTAGCGTCTGATAGTCATCTCCCTATTAGGGTGTTCACCCCCTCATTTTATTTATTTATTTATTTAAACTTTATTGCACAAAACAAAAAGTGTACAAATGGCGGACTTAATGCCATAAGGCATTCTCTACCATCATGTTAGCCATCATGCCATCATGACCCCTAAAACTGAATTAAAAAAATTAATAAAAAATCAGTGACGTTTTTTCTTGAACAGAATGAGGGGGTGAGAGTACGGGGTTAGAAAATAAGCAACACCCTACTCCCTATGCTGAGCTGATGATGCATGGAAGGTACAACTATTTAACGGTTAGGAGTTAGGGGTTAATTCAAAAGAGATGCATTCAAGCAAGACCTCATCGATCACCCCGCTATATGTATTTCTATCACACACAACAACAAAAAAAAATACGCAAAAGAACCGACTTCAAAACACACTGAAAAGCCAAATATAACCCGTACATAGACATTTTTGAAGTTGGTGCCAAACATCACGTAAACTTCTTTATCGAACAAAAATACTCGTAAAGGCTTCATGCGTGGCGTCTGTTTCTATAGTAGGTAATAATTGAGTGGTTTTGCACCGACTTCAAAAGGTGATTCTAATGTAATCTGCACATGTACAGGCTATTTTTGGCTTTTCAGTTTGTTTTGTCGTCGGTTCTTTTTTTTTTTTGTGTTCCGTACCACATAGGCAACAAGTTGAACTCTTATAGCATCACTTTGTTGTCCATCTGTCTGACCTTAAATATCTTATCACTCATGTGAATTACGGGCAAGTTTAAAGCGATAACATTTATTCTTGATGTAAGTCAATCCTACTTTTTATTGGGATCTAATGTATATGTCAAGTCTCATTAAGTGAAATGTAACATTTCTTTTGAGATAATAATAAATGTCTTTAACCTCATATGGGACGAAATACATTTAGTGTACTCTAAGAGGCATAAATAACTGATAAAGTTCGTCATTCCTGTAGAGCGCTGAAACTGTCGAACAATGTCAACAGACGACGCGGTTGGCGCAGTTTGTAGATACCTGCCTACAGTAGGGTGGAGCGAGTTTTTTTTTGGAAATTCTACTCCAGAACGTCTCTAAAACGCTGCATTAGGCTGCCAGGTGTACGAGAAAAATAATAATAAAAATATTCAATACTACTTTTAGCCCTCTACTGACATCTTGAATATTATGATCAAGCCCATCAAAATCTTGTTTTATTGCATAAAAATATAACAATACTAAAAATATTAAAAAAAATTAAATACTGAATTTTAATTTGGGTCCCAGGTTCACGTAGTAGTTGCCGTAAGTTTGAAATAAGCTTAAAACATTTGAAGTAGAGGGCTGAAACATATTTAAAATCAAGTACATATATATATATATTTATTAATATCTTATCTAAAGGCAACATAGTACAAATGTTCTAGGTCGATCAGACAACTTTTTTTTTTCTCCATACATCTACGCTCCACCCTAGCCTACAGTGCCGGCGGTCCTGCGTGAATGCCGGCCAGGGCAAATATTTGTGTATGAAAAACAAGAAACAATAATATATGTATGTATAATTTTATTAAAACTTTCGTGAGACATATTTAATTATTGTCGTAGTGTGTATTATACATGTCGGGCCGTTCCTGACAATTTCACGTGAGTGTAAACCGCTTAATACAATAATATGTATGTATGGTATAACTAAGTTAATATATTCTTCGGTCGCCGCGACTGTCACACATTTCCATTGAGACGGCCAAACGGCAATATTCCAGTTATCATTGTCGAATGTTGACTGAGAAAAAAAATGTGGTGTATATATGGCCATTTTGATCGTTTGATTATAATGGAATGGAATGGAAAGCAATGCAATGGAACCCTAATATTTGTGTACCTTGGAAGTCACATATTTATAATAATAATAATAATAATAGTAATTCGTTTATTTCAGGCATCAAAGGCCCATAGATAAATACCTTACAATCTAGCATACATATTAAATATAAAAACACTAAACAACTAGGTCACGAAGTCTTTATATCAGGCATTTTTTTCGTACGCCTCCCTTTTTTGAGATTTTGGATATTTTAGGTATTATCTACTCAGATTCACGAGCTCTTTCGATCTAATTTGGAGAAGAAAAGTGACCCAATATTTTTACCTTCCATTCCGTTACTATTTTCATTCAATAATCATAAAGCCGTAACGGAATGGAAAAAATTAAATATATGTAGATTTTGGCACACTTATTTTCACCTAATAGAGAACACATTTTTTCTCCTAAATAGCTCGTGATTTTGAGTAGAGTGTACCTAAAATAACCAAAATTTTAAAATTGGGCAAGTGCGAGTCCGACTGGCGCATGAAGGGTTCCGTACCATAATCTATAACAAGTTTGTTGTATGGGAATGTACCCCCTTAAATATTTATTTTATTTTATTTTTAGTATTTGTTGTTATAGCGGCAATAGAAATACATCATCTGTGAAAATTTCAACTGTCTAGCTATCACCGTTCTTGAGATACAGCCTGGTGACAGACGGACGGACAGCGAAGTCTCAGTAATAGGGTCCCGTTTTTACCTTTTGGGTACGGAACCCTAAAAACTAGGGGTGTACAACAAAAAAATAGCCCCATGATTTAAAGTACCTTTTTTTTCTTTAATTAATGACATAGACTATAGGTACAAACAGCGAGAGCTTAATATGTTAATCCTTTTGTATATTCTCCGAAGGATCCCCAAAAGCTCTCTAACCCCCAAATTCCAACCTGCTTGAATTTTTCCGCCAGCCATCCTTCCGTACAAATCATATTCGATTTCAATTGACGATAAAAGCTTTAGTCCTGAGGGCAAGTCGGGAGCTTTTACGGCCAATATAAAAGCTATAAATCTTGCTCTAGTGAAGCAAGCCGAATTTTGCTCACCAACAATTTGAGTTTCAATCGTATGTACTTATAATAAAACCAGAAATAATAAAATATTGGTAACCAATCATATACTGAACAGATGTATTATTGGAAATATAACTGTTTTTTGCAATTTGTGCTGCTGCAAGGGACCATATACAATTTAAAATGTTTTTTGTTTTTTTTTTCATATTACGACCTACGGTTATTATATTTATAATATTGATCATTTCAACCAACTTTTTAAAGTGAATAATAGTTTTGCCTGAGTTCTAGATAGTAATACCTATTTCAAACTTTCATTGCGTGCATTCGAAAATAAGTTGAAAAACCATTTTTCTGCATGAATTTTGTCAATTTCAAGTAGTTTTTGAAACAAAAATTATCAATGCAAAATTCAAACTGTATGTTGCAAATTTATACAAATTTATACTTATATATCGCAATAGCCTTGTTCTAAGTGGTAGGTAACTATAAAAATATGTTAAGAAACATGTTTGATCACGGAGAAAAATGTCTAAAACAATCAGCATTTTTGAATGAATAAGGACCCATAAAAGGCCTTATTCCTTTTAAAATGCTGATTGTTTTAGATATTTTTCTCTATGATCAAATATGTTCCTTAACATATTATTGATGTTACTACCTATAACAAGGCTATGGGATTTGTTGGTATATATTTTAAACCTACAGTTTGATTTTTTCACTCGAAATTGACAAAATTCACGCGGTGAATTAATTTTCAACTGCACGCAATGAAAGGATGAAATAGCTATGTTAACCTAGAACTCAGGGAAAATTAATATTTACTTCAAAAAGTTGGTTGAAATTATCAATACATTTTTCATAATATGAAACAAATAAATTTTAAAAGGAATAAGGCCTCTTAAGATCGAAGGATTGAGCAGCATTCCGATAAACAATGTATTGTATTGTATTGTGTTGTATGACAACAATTAAAACCGAGACGAGCACAAAACACCATACTCCTTTCTTTTGTTATCATAATTACTGTAAGATTACCTCAAAGATGTCCAAAACGTCGCATTTTACTGCTTCAAGTTTCCATCCTGCCAAAGTTTCTTTTTACGACCGTATTGCTACTTAAAAAGTCTCTAAAGCTTTCTCAGTCCGTTCTGTATAATATCTGTATAGGTATGAAAAGAAAATTGGTCAATTTCAACCTGTAAAGAGAGCTTTTTAGGGTTCCGTACTCAAAGGGTAAAAAAGGGGACCCTATTACTAAGACTCCGCTAACCGTTCATCTGTTTGTTTGCCCTTCTGTCACTAGGCTGTATCTAATGAACCGTGATAGATGAAATTTTCACGGATGATGTAATTCTATTGCCGCTATAACAACTAATACTGTAAAATAGAATAATATAATGAGTGATGACTAATGAGAGGACATGGATTCTAAATTTACAATGTTGTAATATTATACACACACGGTTTGTAGACACCTGCCTACTGAGCCGGCGATCCCGGGTTCGAATCCCGGCCGGGGCAAATATTTGTGTGATGAACTCGAATATTTGTGCTTGGATCATGGTTTTTCTATGTATTTAAGTATATATTTATCTATATAAGTACGTATATCGTCGTCTAGTACTCATAACACAAGCCTGCTTGAGCTTAATTTGGGACTAGATCGATTTGTGTGAGGTTGTAGGACGAAGTTTCTCAAATTTTTGCTAGCTATAGGTACCTAATGTACTAGGACATCAGAAATGTGAGGACGTTTGTATACCGAAGGTCCGCAAGGTCCGGCATCAGATTTCAACTCAAACGGCAGTTAACTTCATTAGAAACGGCAGTTAAAATCATGGGGTCAGAGCTGCCAAGACCGACATGGTGCACCCTCAATAGACTGCGCACGGGACACGGTCGTTGTGCCTTATATAGATATCGTTGTGGCTGGACGGACTCCCCCGCATGTTGCTGTGGCGCCGAAGAGCAAAGTATCCAACATATCTTTCAGGAGTGCCCGCTTACTCGATACACTGGAGGCCCCCGGAAGACCTGATGACTTTGAATGACGAAGCTACCAAGTGGATTAATTCTTTAAAGTTAAATTTATAATTTTTCTGTATCTGACCCTTGTAGCCATACGATAATAATAATAAAACTTCATTAGAAGGGTCGAATAAAGGTAGAATCCGGTTAGTACAAGGTAAGTATAGTTTTTAGGGTAGAACTTCGTTCGCGTATTTTTTAGGGTTCCGTTAGGGTAAAAAACGGGGCGCTATTACTAAGACTCTGTCCGTCCTTCCGTCTGTCTAACCGTCTGTCACCAGGCTCTATCTCATGGACCGTGATAGTGTTGGCGTCATCTGTGACGCGCAACTGTCTAGACAGTTGAAATCTTCACAGATGATTTCTGTTGCCGCTATATTGCTCCTTTACAAAAATAGGGGATTTTCTATGATATTTCGTTCGACGGGCACTTTCTCATGAATCGTAATAGACAGTTGAAATTTGCACATAATGTATATTTTTGTTACCGCTATAGCAACAAATAATAATGATAAAAAATAAGTAAATCTAAACTCTATATTGGTACGGAACCCGACGCCCACTTGACCGGTTTTTTTATACTAACTGGCCATTTTGAGGATGTAATGTTACCATCTGAAGTCTATTTGTATCTACATCACAATACAAACTAAACGGAAAACATGTTAATTCTCTTATCGTAACGCCGGCGGCAATATTAATCAAGCTACCATGTTTCTCTGATTACAGGCTCACAAACTTACCTTTGCGGCTACGAGCTTGATGTATTCGTCTTTATTCGGTACAGGTGCATATCTTGCTGACAGCAATGATAAGATGGTACGCAAATATTTGGTCCCATAACATATGTTAAAACTAAACTAGACCTTAAACCGTTAACACATGGTCCAACTATATGTTACTATGGTACGGTACAAATTGGATTGGTAAGGACAGAATATAGAATTTATAGAGGTTGCTATGTGCTATATGAATCAAAGAAAGGCTCTATCTATAAATTAATCTATAAATAAGTTCATTACTGCAGACGCCGTGAAAGAAGGGCTTGCCGGGTGAGTAGGTAAAGACAGATGGATAGTGATACAAAGCTGGCAAGCCCTTTTCACGGCTAGTCATAAATAGTGCGTTTCTCAAACGTATGAAAAGAAATAAAAAAAATACACCACTAAAAAAATATAATTCAGCTGCAATAAAAATTACTTCCCGGCTTCGGCCTTCAATTTTGTATGAAATTCCTATACGGTTCTCTCGAGTTGATCCGCCTGAAATACCAACTTGAAACGCTTTTCATTGTATTATTTATTTATTTATTTATTCAAATTAGTTACACAGCATTACAGTAATTAAACTAAGTCACTGTGAACTACAAAATCAGGCGAAACAAATTATATATAAAATAAAAATAAAAAACTTAAATCTAGTTGGATTTAGGCGACGTAACAACGTGGCTCCGTTGCGTCGTCTGAGCTAGCGTAGGATTGGCCCGGAACTGCCGAAACACAACACCCTTCGGCCAGAATGTAATTTTAATGTTTTTTTTTTTAATGTTTGAGAAAATACACTTCGGAAGTTCGGATACCTAGTCAGCGCTGGAAAGTGAAGTCAATATTGTTTAGCCACGGGCTAAGTTTCGTCATCTGTCACAACGTCAAGCTCACAAGCAACACGTCTCTATGATTGGTCCGTAGACACGCACACATACAACCAAAAGCGGCTTCTTCTTTCGCATATCTGTTGTATGAAGACTCTCGTTGTAGTATTATTTATTCTAAGCGTGTATCTTAATGTTTTGCTTATGAAGGTTCCTTACAAAGGTATCAATATGTAATCGTTTCATCTATCCATATCCACACTTAATATTATAAATGCGAAAGTGTGTCTGTCTGTTACCTCTTCATGCTTAAACCGCTGAAATTTGGCATAGAGATAGTTTAAGATATGAGGAAGGACGTAGGATAGTTTTCATCCTGGAAATTATACCTAAAAAGATTGGTGAGTGAACATTTTCTGTTGGGGTGCGGTGACTCTGTAGGAAATGTAATTATTAGACCAAAAGCACAATTGCTCTTACATTTGCTTAGGCGCTTTTAATAATCCCTTTTATCAAGTTCCACGCGTACGTAGTCGCGGGCAAAAGCTAGTACTATGATAAAATTTGGATGTTTGCATGTTCGGATGTCCGTTTGTCCGAATTTCCGGCTGTTTTGGCCTACATGTCGCATTTCGCAACTGATTCTCGTGGAATTTGATGTGCAGGTTTCATAATTAAATAATAATTTTTGTGTCGATTCAAAATGGCGGAGTAATGCGGCTTGAAAATGTTAAATGATACTTATTTGCGCTATAGAATTAAAAATATTAGACCACCTTAAAACAGGAGAAAATAAAGCTGCACAAAATAAAAAGACGACAAGTTTAATAGAGTGGTGAGTTTAATTATTGTCGTTAATCGCCCCCGGGACGATTAATTTTATCGATAATTCATTAGCGACACTAGCGGGTATGGCGGGAATTTTTATAGCGGATCAAAGTGTGGGTCGAGTGGGAGCGGATAATCAACTAGCTTTTTATAGTGGAGCAAGGTGTGGGTTGAGTGGGAACGGAAAATAAATATATAGTTTTCTGACTTTTCCCATTAGTATCAGATGGTATTACTTGCCAAATTTCATAGTTATATTTTACGTTACCTTAGAAGTTTTATTTTTTCACAGCTTCAAGGGACTATTGACTTAAGTATATGGTTTAAATTTCAAATCGATACCTCCACCTGTTCTTGAAATAAAGGATCTTGACAGACGGACGGACGGACAGACGGAAAACAAAGTGATCTTATAAGGGTTCGGTTTGTTCCTTTTGGGTTACGGAACCTATGTCAGTCTTTAACATGTCAAATCAGTTTGGCGATTCAGCGAGTAAATGCCAGCATCTTCGGCACTATGCCGCAGGGGCCATTTTTAGATTTAGTTTAATTTTAGTGTGTTCTTGTTTAGTTTAATTTTTAGGTTTAGTTTTATTGTACTTTAATCTACCTATGTAAATGTCACTGAATGTAGCATGGGTAGATATAATTGATATGTCTTCACAAGCTCTTAAAGTTGATAATATATTGCCAAATGGTAGAAATCGCAAATTATTTTACGATTAGAGCCCAAGTTCTAGTATTCAAGATGATTCAACCGATTCAAACCCTAGGGATTACCGAAGCATTCATTTTTTATCGATAATTCATTAAAGACTCCGGCGTACGGAGAGAATTTTATATTAGAAAATTGTTTGGTGCGAGTGGGAGCGGGTTGTTTTATCTTTAAAAGTTGCCCACAAGTTCAACCGCGCAAAACCCTTTTTATTTACCGTACTCGGGTTAAAAGTATCATATTAAGCATGTCCAGCCATCTCTGTTCCAAAAATAGTTAAAATCCGTCGAGCCATTTTGGCCTGTAGAGCGAACAAAGAATGTTTTACCCACAGCTAGCAGTTTGACTGGTTCCGCGCTTCTGTGCAAAACTGCATCGCGCTGTTAATATTTTTTCTGAAATAATGATCCTTAGATCTCCATAGAAAACTAACTTTAAATACAATTTTTTTAAGTCTTTTGTAATAGTATAAGTAGATATCGTATTCTCACAGTCGCAGTCGATGACATCATTCAATTCTACTGTGTCTTGAAAATTGCAAACATATCTAAAGTATCACGTGTTGGATTAGTCTGTAAATGATTCGTATATTTTAATAAATTAATCATCATCATCAGCCTATTCTTGTCCACTGCTGGACATAGGCCTATCCAAATGCACGCCATTGTACGCGATCCTCGACTACTCTCATCCAGCTTTTGCCAGCCACCCTGCACAGATCATCGCTCCACCTAGTCTGAGGGCGTCCCACACTACGCTTGCCGATCCGCGGTCTCCACTCAAGAACACGTTTACCCCACCGGTTATCGGTTCTTCGGCTAATATGGCCAGCCCACTGCCACTTCAAATTGCTAATAAATAAATATCATACTAATATTATAAAGGCGAAAGTTTGTGAGTGTTTATGTGTGTTTGTCACTTTTTCACGCTCGAACGGCTGGACCGATTTTGATAAATTTTAGTAATAATGTAGCTGACACCCTGGATTAATACACAGGCTACTTTTAATCCCGGAAAAAAATTGTTCCCGTGGGATGAGTGGGTAACACCCCGCGGAGCAGCTAGTTAATAATAATTATGTTTTAAAATCGCTCACACTGACACCTCACCTTAGATCGGTTAATGGCGCCAACCACTCCAGCGTACTGGATGTCAATAACAAAGATGCAGCTAGTAACTTAAGATTACACTCTCCTTCGGCTCGTTTCATAAACCATACTCGTGTTTTTATACTTTCACTAGTTGCGCTGCGCGGTGTTACTCGCTCCACGGGAACAATACATTTTTCGGGATAAAAAGTAGCCTAAATACAGGGTGTCAGCTACCTTCATACAAAAAATTATCAAAATTGGTCCAGCCTTTTGAGCGTGAAGAAGTAACAAACATACACATAAACGGGCCATTTTTTCTAAAGCTGTGTACACCGCACTTTTTTAAAATTTTCGACATTTTGGGTATATTCTACTCAGAATCACGAGCTCTTTCGATCTAATTAGGAAAAAAAAACTGTCCCAAAATATTCATACATCTTTTGTTTTTCCATTATATGGCAATGGTAACGTAATGGAACGAAAAAACATTTGGACACTTTTTTCATCTAATTAGATCGAAAAAGCTCGTGTATCTGGGTAAAATATACTCAAAATATCGAAAACAAAAAAAGGGGTGTACAATTTTAGAAAAATGGCCCAAACACACACAGACTTTCGCTTTTATAATATTGGTGTGATGCCCAATGATTATCATTTTTACAGGTCATTACGCTAACGCACCCGCCTGAGGGAATTAGGGCGCGGTGTTGTGGAGCTAATTAATTCAAAGCCATTGTGTCCAATGTCGGGCATTACCTTTGTGTTTAATGTGGACAGGACAAAAACGAGCCTCAAGTGTAGGTTTGCAACGCAAAGGAGAATTTTCAGCGCTCAGTGTGCCTAATATTGAACATTAACTATCATTGCTGACTTTTAGGGCATTATAATGTAGTTGGTACAGTAAGGTGTTGCTTATTATAACGCCCTAATTTTGTTCTAAGTCACAAAAAGGTAACTGGGGAAAAGTAATCGTCAAAATAAGCAACCTTTAAAGCGTATTTAACTATTACAAAGTAGGTAGGTACTCAAACTTTTTTTTTTTCAGAAAGTTTGATAGGCTAATTGCCTCCGACTGACTCAAAATCGTTTGTACATAAAAAAAAACAATGTTTCAATTCCAGACCGTCACGTTTTTGTGTGAATGTTTTTATTTATTTATAAGAACGTGACGCATTTGAAAATTATTATCGTCATAAAAAAAAACACGTTTTATTGTAAGACGGTTAAAATGGAACAAACGATTTTGAATAAGATGAATCAAACTATAATTATAGGTATATAATATTTAAAAACTTTTTGTCGTTAAAACTTTTTTAAAAAACGTTCTTTAACAATGTACGTAGGTACGTCACATAACGGATGAAAGCTATTAAGGACAAGTAAAATTAACAATTAACTTAATCGATAGCTTCCAACAAGGATAGGATAGTGTGGCCTTCACTAATTTAAGTTTGCTAGTTTGTGTACAAGCCGAAGTTAGGGGAAAGGTATACTGTGAAGGTCGGATTACTTTGACAACTAGTAGGGTTAGTTTACGGGAATCATCGAGAAAACTCAAGATAAGAGCAATACCAAGCAGCGTAACTTGAAAATGTATTATTTGTATAGAATCTTTTTTATCGATTCATATTTTTTATGTAGTAATACCACATTTTTTTTAATTTTTATAAATAATGACACAAAGGTAAATTAAGAAAGAAAAATTGAATGTGATCTACTACAATCGAAGCGGGGTTTGAACCCGCGACCTCTGCGTTTCCGGCGCATTGCTCTCCCAACTGAGCTATTCGATCGCTACGTCAATCACACCAAATCTTTCATCCCTTAATTCTTTACGCTCCTGGAGCGCCCTCTGCGTCATATACCCGCTTCGATTGTAGTAGATCGCATTCAATTTTTCTTTCTTAATTTACCTTTGTGTCATTATTTATAAAAATTGAAAATGTATTGTCAACAACAGAAGTAGTACATTACTGCAGACGGCGGGTAAGAAGGGCTTCCCGGGTGAGTAGGTATAGACGGATAGTGATACGAAGCCGGCAAGCCCTTTTCACGGCTAGGCATGTATAGCGGTTTCGTCAATCATTATGCAATGAAATAAAAAAACCGGCCAAGTGCGAGTCGGACTCGCGCACCGAGGGTTCCGTACAAACACTTTCCATCCCTAAGTGGTTAAGTTAAGTTTGCACCTGGTATGTATAGCGCCCCATATACATTAGGTGCAAAGTTAGGTATTAAAAAAAAACTACTTACTAGATCTCGTTCAAAACAATTTTCGTTGGTAGTTTTTATAGTAATGTACATCATAGGTATGTCTTTTTTAGATTTTTCATTTTCTTATTTTAGTAGTTAGAGGGGGGGACCAACTTTTTTCCACTTTGGAAGCGTCTGTCACGCAAACTATTCGGTTTAGAAAAAAAAAATTTAGAAACCTCGATATCATTTTTGAAGACCTATCCATAGATACCCCACACGTATGTGTTTGATGAAAAAAAAAATTTTGAGTTTCAGTTCTAAGTATGGGGAGCCCCCAATATTTATTATATATTTTTTTATTTGTGCATCACACACCTACCAAGTTTCAACAGTATAGCTCTTATAGTTTCGGAAAAAAATGGCTGTGACATACGGACGGACAGACGGACAGACAGACATGACGAATCTATAAGGGTTCCGTTTTTTGCCATTTGGCTACGGAGCCCTAAAAATACATCACTTAAAAAAATATAATTCAAGAAGCCGGTAAGCCCTTTTCCACGGCTAGGCATGTATAGTTGAATAGTCTGGTCGTCTGTCTGTCGAGAACTGATGGTCTCTTGTCGTGTCGCTGTCACGTCTAATTTTGAATTTGAATGTCCGTTTCAAATAACGATGTCAATCAGTCAGTCAGTCAGTTGGTCTACGTCAGGTCGCCACGGAGGTTGGAAGCCACGACAATAGTGCTTTTCTCAAATATATGGAATGAAATAAAAAAAAAACACCGTTACCATTATAGGTGCGCCCCGCGGTCAAAGCCGCTTATCCCACGGGAAGACCACGTTATTTTTTTCAGGATAAAAACTAGCCTGTGTTAATGTAGATAGATTAGACAGATAAAAACTTTATTTCATCACCAACACCAACAGTAACATTAAAAGGAGACCTATAAGCTAAACATTTTTATAATTAGCAAAGAGAAAACAAACATAAGAAAATAGCACTTCAAACTAGGTACATTTATTTTTGTAACAACTAAAATCGAGAATGTGTGTGGTATGAAATAGGCGCTGACTCAGCATAATACTGCGAAGAACGCAGCGCTGATCTTCCGTCAGTAACCTTTCTTAAAAAAAAAAAAAACGAATGCCGGAACCGGACAAACAGGTAATGTAAGGTTTTAGCTAAATCTATTTTAAAGTTTTTGAGCGTGAGTCATAATAAAAGTGCAAAATGCGATCAATATATCTAATTTTACTAAATCTCATGTAAAATGTCGACTTAATATCGCTCGAATGCAGTTCAAACAGTATGCATATGTATTTCCGATGAATAGCCGTAATACACGCAAAAATACGCTGAAATACTAATTCAATTAACTCCAACATATGAATTTCAAACGCTACAGATGAAAGCCATTAAATACATGTGATCTCGACAGTTTAACTAATCGATTGTTCCCAACGCGGCTGGCATATGGCTTCTCTGAACATTAGTTTAACTTTGCGAAGTTAGGGAATGATATATTGATGATAAAATAAGGAGGGATATGTTATCGAGTATAGCTATAAATCATCCACAATTCCTAATATAAGTACGCCTAGAACGAGAGTCTTCAGTCTTCTGCGCGACAAATGTCAATTCTTTCATTCTCACCACTTAGATAGTTGGCAGTCCGTTTTTCACAACAGTGCGTTTTTGTGAATGAATTGTAAACATTTGGTTTACTTTAGCAGTACTGCTTTAATAAAATGTATCTTAGTAATAGTAAATGTATCTTAGTAATAGTAAATGTATAATATAATATTCCTTTTTAATGTCTACTAACATAGTTGATAAGATCGCTGACTAACACAAATATGGATCTTTATGGTCTGAATTAAATGATTTTTATTTTATTTTTATTTTTTATTTTATTTTATTTAATAGAGTCCCATTTTTGACCGTTTGGGTACGGAACCCTAATAATTATGAGCTAATGTAAATTGTAGGGTTGTATAAAGGGTAAGGTATCAAGGGAGAACATTGAATCCCTATTATGGATACAAGTTTATTAGGAAGGGAATGATTATTAACTTGCATACAATTCGAAAAAAAAATTATGGGCCATTTTTTTGCTGTACGCCCCACTGTTTTTTAGATTTTAGATATTTCAGGTATGTTTTACTCAGAATCACGAGCTCTTTCATTAGTAATTAAAAAAAAAATTAAACCTGATATTTTTACGTTCCCTTTCGTTACCATTTCGATACAACAGCGGTAACGGGATAGAAGAACAAAAAATATATGAACATTTTGGGACACTTTTTTTCTTCCAATCAGATCGAATAGAAATATAAACTGGTTAGTCCCGGTCTCAACTGGATAGAGATAGAACAAGATAAATAAAAAATACGATTAAACGTGTTCCGTGCAATTTTTCCACCCTGTATACCGTGCCTGCTACCTAAACATAAATCTAGGTTTCATCAACCAACACCATTCGTTTCCGCTTGTTTTCCGTTATGTCAAGTATCATTTTGGTTCTAATCGATAAAATATATTTATTTATTTATTTAAAATTTATTGCACACAATACACAGGTAAAAGTACAAATGGCGGACTTAATGCCATAAGGCATTATCTACCAGTCAACCATAGGACTAAACAGAAACATTTGTATGGTGCAGGGTCTTTTATGTAATCTGTTACATGAAACAATTAAATAACACATAAGTAATATACCTCAAATGCTTGCGCAACATGTGCTTGAAGGTTAGCTTGCTTTGCGCTGCGCTTGCCTGATGTGAAGCGGTAGATCATTCCAAAGCCGAACTGCTTCAGAACTGCATATTTCTCTTTATCCCTCACTACAAAAAGTGAGTGAGAGATAGTAATACGGTGAATAGAGACTAAAGTACTAGGGGAGACCTTAGAAACGGTCCGGTAGTTTTGAATTTTTGATATGTTGTCTGGGATAGTTAGTGAGTGTTTAATTGCAAAATGCACAATTCCCCCCCCCCCCCTCCGCGCCCGCCGCCATATTGCAAAAACCGGCACGTTCTTCATATTTTTGCTTAATTCTTCGTCTAGGAGCATTTGAGCTAGATATAAGCTTAGACAATGTTGAAGAGGATAAAATTTACTATAATTTACATTGTAAATTTTGTTTCAAAAACTGATAGTTACAGAGATATGCACATTTAAAAAAACGTAAAAAATCGCAATTTCCAACTCAAAAACAAACTTCTGGATTATATCTTCGTTTAGGAGCATTTTAGCTAGAAACAGTGCTTGGGCAATGTTGTAGATAATTAAATTTCCTATATTTTACATTTCAAATTTTGTTTCAAGGACAGATAATTACGGAGATATGTAAAAAATAAAGTCACATTTTCCGAAAATGTATGTAAAAATGGACATGAGTTTTATAAGCAATTATATTTCCTACATGTTTTAATTTGTCCTAGACTAGTCCGTAACTGAATGACAGTGTTCTAAACCAAGAATTTTGAGAAATTTTCGGAAAATTCGACTTTTCCTGTTTTTTTAATGTGCATATCTCCGTAACTAACCGTCCTTGAAACAAAATTTAAAATGTGAAATATAGTAAATTGAGTTTTCTACAACATTTCCCAAGCACTGTTCTAGCTAAAATGCTCCTAAACGAAGATATAATCCAGAAGTTTGTTTTTGAGTTGGAAATTGCGATTTTTTGCGTTTTTTTTAATGTGCATATCTCTGTAACTATCAGTTTTTGAAACAAAATTTAAAATGTAAATTATAGTAAATTTTATCCTCTTCAACATTGTCTAAGCTTTTATCTAGCTCAAATGCTCCTAGACGAAGAATTAAGCAAAAATGTGAAGAAGTTCCCGGTTTTTTCAATATGGCGGCGGGCGCGGAGGGGGGGGGGGGGGGGGGGGGAATGTGCATTTTGCAATGAAACATTCACTAACCATCCTACACAACATAGCAAAAATTCAAAACTACCGGACCGTTTCTAAGGTCAAAATCCTTTATTCACTGAATTAAGAAGGGCATTTTAATTTTGTTGCCGATTTCTTTTCTTTCGCAGGTTTCAATTAAATATGTTGAGTTGGTAAAGTTGCTTATTCTGACCATTCTAAGCCCAAATTAACGCTTTGTCCTTAAAAAAAAAACCATCCACAAAATGTTATACATAAATTGGGCCAAAGCAGATAGAAAGAGTTACAAGAGACAGGAAGATACAGATAAAGATAGAAAGAGAGAAACAGAGATAGAAAGATATTTAATGAATAACAAATTCGAATAGCTATTCTATACAGTATGCTATACAGCTGTTGTGTACAATAAAGTGTTTACATACATACATATTTAATAAAATGCGTCCCAAACGATGCTTCCACCCTGTATACCGTGCTCGGCCTACCTAAACATAAATCCAGGTTTCATTAAACCATTCGTCTTGGCTCGTTATGTTACGTATCATTACGTTTCCAAGCGATAAAAGACTTAAGAAACATGCACGAACATCGCAACTTGAGTCTTATTTCAGTTATTACAGAGTTAAAGTTCATTTGAGCAGATCTTGCCGATGGAACGTTTTATTTGTCGATGGTAATTTTTCATAAGGTTTTTTTTTATATTAATGTTCAGCACGTGTGAAAGTAGTTTGAGTATATGAACGTTATGGGCATTTAGATTGGCTAGGCTATTAAATTAACTTGATCTAGTACTAGAAATTACCCTAAATATGAAAAAAAGCAATAAGTATTTTTAGAAGAACTTATATATTTGGGTAAAAAAAAAATATTATCCGTGCATGCATCTATCTATCTATCTGTCAGCCATAGGCGTCCACTGCTGAACATAGGCCTCCCCCATGACTCACCACAAAGTGCGATCCCGTGCAGACCACATCCATTGACTCCCCGCTACCCTCACGAGGTCATCCGTCCATCTAGTTGGGGGCTCACGCTGCGCATTCCTATACTTGATGGCCACTCTAGGACTTGGCTACCCCAATCAATCGCTCATTTCCACTTGTACTTCAGTGAATTGCGTTACATTTTGGCTTCTTTTATTCTTTGTATCTATGTATAGATAGCAATTAGTTTAAATAGACAAAAAATCGAAAATGTATATAATACCTAGTCTTAAAAATAAATGTCACTTTAGTCTCTGCATATCGGGACTAAAACTCTTTATTAATCTCTAGGTACCAAAGTAAAATAGTTTTAATTTACCTACTTTGGAAACCCCTATATGGGCTGATTGCAAAAAAAATGTACATAGTTAAGGGCTTTAATTAAAACAAAATTTAATTGACTCCTTTGTATGACGAATCATGATTTTTTTGTTAACTAAGCTTTTAACTTTGTACATTTATTTGCAATCAACCCCTAAACAGACAATCACGATGTTTGTGAATGGAGGTTTATAGCCATTTTCAGTGATAAAAACAAAAAAAAAACCTTGTTTACCAAAATGTAATTTGTCGTAACTACTCCTATTAAAATGTTAAAATCTAAAATAACAATTTTCTTCAGTGAATATAACAATATACACTTATGTGCTCAAAAACGGCAATGTTTCCGTAAATAAGGCGCCCGAGACAAGCATTTTACCAACGTATTGTACTCGCCTCATTCTCTTCACGATAAAATGGCTATTTATGCAAAATAAATGCATTTTGTGGTTGCTGTTTACTAAAGAAAGCAATTGAGATGTTGATTTATATTTAACTAGCTTTTCCCCGCAGCTTCGGTCGCGCAGAAGAATGAAATATGGACATAAAAACTTTTTAGTTCCCAAATTTATGAAACATGTATTTTACCACATTTTTTTATTAGGGTTCCGTAGTCAACTTAGGAACCCTTATAGTTTCGCCATGTCCGTCTGTCCGTCCGCGGCTAGCTCCGTGATCATTAGTACTAGAAAGCTGAAATTTGGTATGAGTATAAGTGTTAAATATTTTTTTCGGGTACCTCTCGAACACCTAAAGTGGGGGTGATATTTTTTTTTCGTTTCATCACTAGTGTGTGGGATGTCGTTGAATAGGTCTTTCAAAAATAATAGGGGTCTTCGAACATTATTTTTTGATAAAGTCAGCAGTTTTGTAAATATTCGCTCCGAAAATAATAACCCTATACTTGGCAGGGAATTAGATTTGCGTTTTTAATTTTTTTTCTTGGTTTATTTAGTAAGTTAGCGATAATAATACACGAAAAAAATACATAAAAAAATATTTGACTTGTATTTTAATATTTATAGCATATATCTTATTGGATACATTGCCAAGTGTTCACAAAACTAAATTTGTATCTTTAAGGATACTTTGCCTGCTACATAGCAAAAGAGAATCTAGTGCTTTTTTACAGAAATGTTTAAGAAATTTTCTCAAATCACACCGTTTCATGGATACTACTTACTTATAGAATTTAATAAAAGTGCTCTAACAAAAACACAAAGGGGGTACCTTGGATTCGGCAGAACGCGAGCTCATTGGTAATGCTGCCGGCTACGCCGGTTAGGGGCATCATCGAGATCCTCAAACATCGCCGCAAAGTTACCAGCATGTCGGTTTTCTATCGGATCTATTTTGGAGATTTTGTGTAGGAATTGCAGGATTCAATCCCACCATCCCTATTTCACCATCG
The DNA here is from genome assembly GCA_905147355.2 of Apotomis turbidana. NCBI lineage: Eukaryota > Metazoa > Arthropoda > Insecta > Lepidoptera > Tortricidae > Apotomis > Apotomis turbidana. Next base: position 3,529,477 of record LR990307.1, on the reverse strand, counting down.
GACATCCAGGCAAGAGAACCGACTTCATCCTTATGTTGTCAGTTTATATTCTAATTACTATCGCTATAAGGGATGGAACTCGCTCCCATGGTGTGTATTGTTGTTGATGTTGTTGATGAACCAGCGACCTACATCTTCGACCCCGTAGTCACTTACCATCAGGTGATACTGAGGTCAATCGCCGGTCAATTATAATAACCGCAACCTGGCAATGTATCCAAAAATGCACATACTAAAATTACTGATAAGCTGGCAGTGTGCATTAAAAGATACACCCAAAAATATGCTAATATTTTACTTGGAAAATGAGTGTTTTTCTATTAATTTTAGTTTAAAATCGTTAGTTCAACTATTCGCCAATAAGTTAAAGTGATTTTCTATTTACCAAGTCAATATTAAAAAATTATATATTTTTTTTTTACCTTGAGCTTCATAGTCGCACGCGTATGGTCTGCCATCTGGCGAGCTAATGGTCAAAATTTGTTGCCAGAGCACAAAAATTTTTTTTGGTAGAAAGTGTGCACATCATGCTTCGATTTAATACTAAACAGAAAATATAAATCGATCGTTACTGATCGGTAGATTTTTTTACTTTACAATGTGCATTATAAGATACACTGCCAAGTTTAGGGATAAAAATAGTGTCCCCCCCCCCTCTTCTAACTTTTCAACCACGGGTCAAGAAATTATGGAAAAAGACATGAAAATGAGGCCTTAAAAGTACTTTCAATGAAAACTATATTGAACAAAATCGGTCGAGCCGTTTTTGAGTTATCGCAAAATTTCATAATTTTCTTTAAAATGACGTAAGTGCCGCGCGGTGTCCTTATACTTCGAACGTTACTCGTATTAGTTAAGTGCCATACTGCATTAAAATATTCCGCTCAATCTGGCGCGTATAATCGATAACTTCCAGAAGGTAATAAGTAATTACAGTTACTTTGGCGTTTACGACCTTTTTATAGAGCTTGAAATCTTTCTCGTAATTTAAACTTCTCATCCTTCCTTAAGCCCGTCTATTGTGAAGGATGGGCAACTACGGAACCCTACACTGAGCGTGGCCTGACATGCTCTTGGCCGATTTTTTTTATATTGATACACAGATCAAAGCACAAAGAAAACTTGCAATGCGTAACCCGGCGGAAGAGACGGGGAATCGAACCCGGTACCTCTGGATTACCGGTGTTAACATCTCAACCACCCTAATGCCCGATAACCTTTTCATTTGTTCTTTATGCTTTGCATGTCAATTTATGCGTTGTTTATTTGAAATTACTTTTTTTTTTTCTTTTTCAGATTCTAATATTATAATTTATCTTCATCTCCTTCTATGCGTCATTCTGACTCTTGCCAGGGTCTGACTAGAGTCAGAATGACTCACTGATAGTGATAGGAGGGCCAGGGTCAGGATCAAGGATAAGCTGGATAAAATTAATGGATAAAAATGTGGAAATCAGTCACGTAGTTTCTCGATTTAAGTAGAACGTACATTCTCACTAACTTTTACGTTTGTAATACTTAAATGTAAGATTATATAACATGTTTTGGTAATTTGTTAAGAAACACCAAATTTTTGATAAGATATACCAAATTAGCAATGAAATAAATTGAACGTGGATACTTTTATTCTACTTTAAACTAAAAAATGTCACGTGGATCACGGATCCTTTTTTAACCGACTTCAAAAAAAGATGGTCCTCAGTTTGACATGTAAGTATGCATGTTTGTTCGCGATTATCTCGCGTTTGGCTGAACCGATTTTGATGCGGTTTTTTCTGTTAATAATTAGCACAAATTTAATAAAAAAAGCTTGTGAACTAAATGTAATGTGTAACTAAAACTAAACTTTTTTCTTGGTTCAACTATTCACTTCAAACATTTGCCCGAGATCATTTTCTCTGTGTATAAATTAAAACAATCGAGCATTTCATTCCATTCTAGAAACATCAAATGCGAACTATTTCAGCATGGAAACATGTTCGATTGAGTTACGTATTTGTTTCCTAGTTTACACCCTTACCACGAGTTTACAGTGACAGGATTACGTAAGGGATTTGTATGGAGAATTGTAGTTCTACAAAGTAAGCGCTAGGCACGCTGTACTATTCTCCATACATCATTTACGCTGTCACTAGCGAGTACGGTCACGTTAACTCATGGTAACGGCATATATAGAACTATTTCCTTTACCCACGTGGATTATACACGTGTGCAGTTCGCAATTCAATGGAAGGGAGGCTGTTTCTTAGAAATGGTATTTGGGTTATTCATCTATTGTTCCGCCATTGAAACTAACCCTGATGGTGGCATCATAATTGGGCAAATTATTATTTCGTTGTCGTTTTCTTTTTTTCTCAGATTGCAATAAAATTTGGTGAGTTGGTAAAATTGCTTATCCTGAACAAGGTACGCCCAATTTCACGAATGTCCTACAAAATTTTCCACTGAGTTACAAAAATGTATGGATTATTTTTTTCCTATTTTCGTATTTTGTACTACAAAATAATGTTTAATATTTTGTACAATTCGACAACAAAATAAAAATTGGCCTTTTCTGTAATACGTTTTGTGTAACTCTTAGGTGAAAAAAATGTAGGACATATCGTGAAATTAGGCTTACCATGGTCAGTAGAAGCAACTTTACTAACTAACCAAATTTTATTGAAATCTGAGAAAAAAAAGAAAACTACAACAAAATAAAAATTCGCCCAATTTTTTACGCTACAAAGCAATTCTTAACTTACCTTAAATGTTAAATCACAAGAACAGAATAAAATATAATATGAAACATGCAATGTCTCATTTTTTTTTTATTTGGGTACACACCACAATTTTTATATTAAACCATTGATACAAAGATTGATACGAAGAAAATTTAAATGATTTACCTGGTAGAAGAGACCAGGAATCGAACCCGGTCTGGATTGCCGGTCCAGCGTATTCACACAGAGGTCGCTAAGGTGTAAAGCCTTTCAAATAAATAAAGATCGACACACCTACATACCTACCTGTTAACCTGACTTGTAAAACATTAACTTTTATCAATAAATGTCTTGTATCTTGTATCTTGTATCTTGTACACACAGCATAAGGAAAAAATCGAGAAGTTTCTTAGTTAGGGTGGCGGAAAGGTTACTGCGCTGGACTGTAAAGGAATACCTAAAATACACAAATTAAAAACTCCAATTAAACATTTGTGATATTTGTGCAGTATCTATATATTTTATCATTTCTGTTGTTATGGTTTTGTATTACTGTACTATAATGTGTTTGGCTTGCTAGAGCTGAAGCTGACATGTTCATTTGTTAAAATAAAAGAAATCCTTTGAAATAATTTTCATTCTTCGCTAAACCAACGATCGCTGTCACCACAAGGTCACGGTGATATATTTGCGGCGGCCCCATGATCCATTTTTCTCGTTTAAAGGACCTCACCCTTCAAATAATGACATTTTCGCTCCAATATAATCTCAACACCTCCACCATTAAGGTACACTTTGGAAACAGGTTAAAGCAAGTTATATCCTTTCGGATTAAACGATGGGTCAGCAAATAGGTGAGTGTCGGGAAAATTCGGGGTTGGACGTTTAAATTTTATACCTAATTGTGGTGAAGGTGAGAAGTTTAAGTGGCTACTTTATTCGCTTCGAGGTCCATTTAGATTCACATTGTTTTTATCCAACCACAGTAATCCCGGATTCATGTCATACAGCAAAACCACGAAAGGGTTATGAATTCAGCAACCAATGTCTGTTTGTATTGACGTGTGTTCGTTTTCCCTAAGCTATTCATCCGATTATGACATGACGATAATGCAGGTGACAAAATCTTTAATCCACTTCTAGAAAAATAATTTGTTAGTAATGATTCTTAATCGTTTTAAATTTTTAGGGTTCCCTACCCAAAGGGTAAAAACGGGACCCTATTACTGAGACTTCGCTGTCCGTCCGTCTGTCACCAGGCTGTATCTCAAGAACGGACGGAACGGGAATAGCTAGACAGTTGAAATTTTCACAGATGATGACTGTATTTCTATTGCCGCTATAACAACAAATACTAAATATAAAATAAAATAAATAATTGAGGGGCGCTCTCATACCACAAACTTGTTATAGATTATGGTAGGGAACCCTTCATGCGCGAGTCGGACTCGCACTTTCCCAATTGTTTTTTTCAAATAATCATTTTCAATGTTGATAGTGATATAGTAATTACGCAAGATTTTAATGACTTATACTATACCTACTATTTTTTCGCATCCAAAGCTAGAATATCTTGCCGAGTCTTTGTCACGTGACTTAGCATTACCTGTCTTCTTTGCACGACAGGAAAGTGACAGGCAGTGTTTGGTCGCGAGTCACAGCTGTGCTAAAGGTGCTGTACCTAACCTATATTACCTATCGTCCTTTACGTATCCATTAATAGCGACACCTGGCTCCATGACCTTCACGAGCGTCGGTCATGTGCACACCTCGTACGCATGGATGACACAAATGTTATATATTTTACACTTGAATGCCGATACTAATGAATGATATTAAAATGCCTTCACAGAGAGGAATCGCTACCCTGACTACCAAATGGGGTATGTCTTCTATTCGTAGTCGAAAGATGGAAAGCGCAAGCCAGCAAGCCAGTTTATGCAGTTTAGAGACTTTATCAAGCGTCATTTACCACGTGAACATCCCATGCGAGGGTTGGGAAGAGTTTGCACAACAGAGAGGAGTATGGCGCAGCTCTCTTCATGATATAGTTCGGTGAATAGAGACTAAAGTACTAGAGGTGACCTTACAAACGGTCCGGTAGTTTTAAATTTTTGATATGTTGTCTAAGATTAGAGCGCACAGGGCGCATGCCCGCAGTGTTCGATTGGCCGCCGCCGCGACTGGTCGTCTCTCCTGATGATGAATCGCGTACCGATTCGAAACATGTCGAGCGTTATTCGACTTCTACGACGTGAGTAAACCCGTTTAAGTATATTAATATGTCTGAGACTCACGATAGTTTTCTATGTAAAATTGTCTAAGATTGTTAGTGAGTATTTAAAATGCAAAATGCACAATTCTCTCCCCTCTGCGCCCGCCACCATATTGAAAAAACCGCCTACTGATTTTGTATACCTACAGCCAGATTAAAGCCAAGTTGCATCTCAGTATGAGATAGTACTCGTGTTAAAACAACATTATCGACATTATAGCTAGAAGCACGGTCTTAATGGAACATTATCGGTAATATGAACGTACCGAGTACGTTGTCGGGTTGGACATTCACCCATTTTGTCACCTCTGCCACACTATTCCATACGTATTATTTTAGTATTTTATTTGTACGATTTTAGTAGTTTTTCAATACTTTCCATGATTACTTTTGCATCGCCTACTCATTTCTGATGCTTTGTTCTTCTGGAGGTGATCGCTCTTGAGCGATAAATCCGTCTGTTGTTTACTTCTATTTTCTAATCAGTGTTTGTTTGTATTCATTTTCCGTTGAGATGTTCAATAAAGATTATATTATTTTCTATTCTATCGATATATTTTCATGACTGTATCTCTCTTGATTATTTTTCGTCGAATATATTTCATTTCACCAAAGTGTCTTTTCGTAGAAGCATTTTCCTCTGAAACCGTAAACTATTGGGTATTGTTATAAAACAAACCTAACATAAATCTAATGGATAGGATGATCTATTTTCTAGAAAAAAAATTTACTTCTATGAAAAAAAATAACATCGACGAATGACAAACTTAATTAAAAATATATATACCGTAAGGTCGGGGTACTTTGACCCTACAAGGTTACTTTGTCCACCCATAGAAAACCATGACTTGATTTTACTAATCTACCATTGTACGGAACCCTCGGTGCGCGAGTCAACTCGCACTTGGTCGGATTTTTTTAAAATTTATGCAATCGATAAAATGCATGCATTTTTATGGATAGACAAAGTAACCTTGTAGGGTCAACTTACGGTATCATATTGTTGTTGGTTGGCTCTTGTCAACGTCAAACCGTTGAAGTTTTGACATTGACAATTGTCAACCATCGACAATTTTTTTTATTATGTTTCGAAGGCAAAGATCCCTACAGCTACTATTACTAAGTACTTTGAAAATGTCAATAAAAAAAAAGTTGCAAATTTCGGAAAAACCATGTCCTTACAGCATTAAGAAAATGGTTATCCAAAAATTGTTCCAAGCCTTTTAGAGATAAGCAATAATAAAGATAGTACGTGTGCTAGACGGTGCAAATAGCAGGTCATTTTAAAGGCCGGTTCAATACTAGTCTGAGGACAGTCAGATACGGTATTAATGGGTAACAGACACCTAACAATAGCCAACAATGCTCGGAACCCGACCGACCGCCATATTGTCGATAATGTCCCATTAACATCGGCACCCTGTATACCGTTTATATACAACGGTCCGATGTATACATGGTCAAGCGAACATCGAAGTTTTTACGGTTACGGTTAAAGAATCTTTATTTTTAAGGTCCCTATTCCTAAGACTCCGCTGTACCGTCTGTCTGTCTGTTTGTCCGTCTGTCACCAGGCTGGTGATAGCTAGACAGTTGAAATTATGACAGATGATGTATTTCTGTTGCCGCTATAGCAACAAATACTAAAACCAGAATAAAATAAATATTTGAGCGGGGCTCCCACAACAAACGTGATTTGTTGTGTTAACTTTGCACCTCATTTGTATGCAGTGCCATACATACCAGGTGCAAACTTAACTTAACCCGGCCAGTTAAAACGGGAAGTGTTTGTATGGAATCCTCGGTGCGCGAGTCCGATCGCACTTGGCCAGTTTTTTTAAGTAATTAAGCAACTGTTATATAATGAGAGGTTTTAAAAGACGGGTGTGGTTTTTAGACCTTATTATGTACAGTTGCATATAGTACTCTACTACATACATATTCATCATCGTATGCATTTTCTTTTATGCATGAAGTCCTCAGTACTCCAGTAACTAATCCTGTGGCGGTGAGGAGGGTCAGTAACGTTCATAATGTCATCATACATCGTAAAGTTATGAAATAACTTAACTGTTTGCTTGCTTCTCCTCGCCACACCGCCGTCGTCTCATAGTAATGTAGGTGTTTAGCAGCCATATTCTATAAAATGTCATCTTTTCAATATCACTTATTGCAGCTCCTTGCCACGCAGCGATTATTATATCGCAATGTCTTGTCGAATTAGGCCACTGGTCATTTAGAGCCCAAATGACCGGTCATTTAATACTAGTCGATGAAACAGATACGATGGTATTAATGGGTAATAGATAGACACACAACAATAGACAACAGTGCTTGGAACCTGACAGCTAAAGGCCACCATATCGTTGATTAATTGCTATCGGACTTCTGATAGCTCGGTAGGACATAGAGGGCTATGGAGCCGATATTAACATTAAAATACAGTTCATACTCATTCTTCTGTTTCATTCTAAACTGCCTTTATGGTTATTGTGGCTAACATTCCCAAGCATTAAATTACAAAAAAGTACTTTTTACAATATTACAAACTCTGAGATTTAACTATATTACTTGTCGATTTCATGCATTGTCTAGTTAAAGCTGGCTATTTGATTAATATAGAACCCAATTTACCTACTCCAGACAACATGTAAAAAGTCGCAAATATTTGGGTATTTTAAGACGACCGAAAAATGCCTACTCAAATCAAGTACTCGTATTTGTATATGCTTCTGGCTGAGTATGAATTGAATTTTAATGTTAATATCGGCTACATAGCTCTCTTTAGTCTTACCTTGCTATCAGTAGTCCGATGCCAACTGAGTAATGTTCCATTAGGACATCGCCACCCTGTATACGGTCTATATATAGTATGGAGTACTATATCCATTCTTTCCTGCTAATATCGTATATGAGAATGTTTTTGAATATGTTTGGATGTTTTTTACTCAATCACGCAATAACGGCTGAACGGATTTAAATTAAATAAAAATGCTGCTCCCGGGGAAGGATGTAGAAGCGTATTTTACCACGGAAATCATCAAAGTTGAAAGAGGGGTTCAATTCACTATAAAAGGGCGATCACTTGTGTGTAATATGTGCTTGAATCTAATGATTGCCACTTTCGATTTCAACGCGGGTGAAGTTGCGAAATCTAAGCCAGTATACTATTATGAAACTGTAAAAATAAAATTCTCGTTATAGTAATATTAGTATTTTTATAGCTACATTCGTACCCAAAGAAAATGTCTGACACCAAACCCTACTAACCTTGAAATTGGTAGACAGGAAGCTTGAATTATTCATGCCTTTTTATTCGTCAAGTTTTGGGATGTATGTTTATTATTTATCAGAGGTCCGAGACCAATTTCAATGTTTACGGACCCTTGAGGTCGATTGGGTTTCGATAGACAGCCGAAACTAGCCTCCTGGTATATAAAAAACTCATCTTATTTTATACTGGGTTATTCACGTTACTTCCTTTCGTAACTCAGCAGTCTCTGAACAAAGAACACCGTAGTACAAACCAATACCATCTTTTTCCATTTAAATATGTTTCATACTGAATTTCTTTTCCCGCCTGCGCCTAACACAATTTCCTGAAATATGGCAGGGGCTGTACTTAGGCCAAAATGTCGGCTTGAAAATTTATACTGACCTCCATATAATCAAATTTAACTCAGGTATGTTATAGGTTTTCTTTCCCTATATTTCTGCTTAGTTATTATCGATTTAAATCGTGCTTTTGGTATATTTACACCAGTACTAATATACAAAACATACGGTAGGTTTGTTCAAGTTGCAGACAGTTTGAAACCACATACCTCGAAGATTTGTGGAATGTTTCTTGGGATTAGAATAGCGATAACTTACCTGAAACAAAATGAAATAATGTAAGCATCATCACAACTTATCACGGTTAGGAATAGAAATATAGACAAAATAAATGACGAAACTTTAAATATTGACATAAAGGTTATTTATGTCAATATTGAATATAATTATGAAGAGTGATCCACTGCAACGCGTTGCAGTGGATCACTCTTCATAATTATATTAAGCGGGGGAGTAGGGTCAAAAATTGCAATAGTATTTCCGCAGTAAAATTAATTATTATCTGTTATATTGTTTCTACTCGTGAGATCCTGTAATTAGCTTCCCTGTTTGCTATTCTATTTAATTGGAATAGCTGTTTGTTCTCACAAAACAGAATCTATGGAATAAATTCTATTAAACTTTACTTGTTTGTAAAAAGGGTTGAGTTGGTCGAAATATTAAGACACTATTGTTCTGTTTAGAATTCCTAGATGGCGCTAGTGCGATTGAGGGACTAAGCGCCATATAAAATGCGTGGAATTAAGACCTCGGTAAGGCAGCGTCAACTAAAACTGGTCGTTGGCAACACCACTTTTTATTAGTATTGGCAGTTTTCTTAAAACATCATCACAACATATTCAAATATGCATTTGAATTTGCAATTTTCAAATGCAGCATTTGTTTTTTGTTTATATTGTCAAGTACCTACCTAAGTAATTTTTATGCCATGAATTCGATTTCGATTTTGCAAAGTTGTATTTGTAAATCCGTGAGCTGATAAAATAATATTCGGGTTATATACCTGTCTCGTTTACTCTTCCTCTAACCTCTTCGATTTCATTTGATCGCAAATTCCAATCTCACGGACTATAAGTGAAGGATTAAGATGGAACTGCCTATTAACCTCAAGATAAAAGTTTTAATTTTCAGGGAGCCAGTATTTCTTTTGTATATTATATAATAATACTAGCAATTACCCGCGGCTTCGCTCGCGTGCCTATACAATATACATCATCTTACGGGAACAATGCTCTTTTTTTCAGGATTAAAAGTAGGCTATAATCTGCAATCTGCATTTCCCTGATGCATATCCGTCCAGCCGTTTTAGCGTGAAGAAGTAACAAAACATACACAGACTTCCGCTTTTCTAATATTACTGGGAAATACTTTTTATTTTATCATAACTCCACTTTATCAAATCAAACCGAAAACTCAAGCACTCAAATCAAACGATCTCAGCTTTTACTGTACCAAATAAAGTTCACTTCAAAATCCATAACTCGAAGTGAAGCTAAGATACCGGGTTATGTGTGCATTTTATTTCTATAAAGCTTTTATAATGTCCCGAGCCTCCGCTTATTGACTTGTGATATTCGAGATTGATTTAATGATTCTAAGCCATGTTCTAAGTTACGTCATGTTCTATTGTAAGATATTGAGGTTCTCTTCGTTGATGAATGAAAAATGTATTATTCTTAGCCAGATAAACGTAATTCAGAATTCTGAAATGACTTAACATAATTATTGAAAAGCTTGAATGTATTTATTACGGATGCAGGGAGTTTCCCGATCATTACTCCTCCCGTCCCAACGCGCCGCCTGCCTATAGGTACCGATTGACGACGATCGAGATGCCACCAAATACATTTTTTTTTAATCAATTAGGATAACGCGGGTCTCTATCCATACCTCAAAAGCAAAAACAGAACCTCCTTATAGGATCACGTGTAGCTGTCTGTCAGTCCGTCTGTTACAACCGATTTTCTGCAAAACTACTGCAATTTGGCACAAATGCTTTCAAAAATGTTCATGACCACAAATAAAATTTCAAAATTGGTGGCATTTTCGTAATTAACGTCCCAACAAACCATAAAAATTACACCCATACTCATATTTAGACATTTCAACCCCATTTCACCCCAACAGGGAATATGTTAATTCACGTCCGCCACGTTGGATTTAAAGATCGTTGCGGTTTTCGTAATTAGCGACCCAATAAACCATAAAAGCATTACCAATGGATTTTCAGACTTTGTCACTACATATCTCCCTTTTAGGGGTTGAATTAAAAAAAAACCTGAAACACGTGTTTACTCATTTATTGTTAGAAATACTCCTGTGAAGTTTCGAATAAAATAGCCTAACTAATCTTGTTTCCCCATACAAACTCTGGAACCCCATTTCACCCCTTTAGGGGGTGAGTTTTGAAAAATCCTTTCTTAGTGCACCCTTAGCGGGTGCCTACGTCATAACATCTACCTGCATGCCAAATTTCAGCCCGATCCGTCCAGTGGTTTGGGCTGTGCGTTGATAGATCACTATGTCAGTCAGTCAGTCACCTTTGAGTTTTATATATTAAAAGAAAAAAAAAAACATGTCTATTTTTTCTTTTTTCAACTAGCAAACGGATCACTTGATGGAAAGCGATTACCGTCGCCCATAGACACCTGCAACACCAAAGGAGCCACAAGAGCTTGAGTATCATGTACAGTAAACAGTAGAAAAATATGGACAAAGAGAGACAAGGCCTTTCATAACCAACGCGACACAATAAGCTTGCAATACGTAAGCATTTGGCTATAATAAGTATTGTGCAGAATTACCGAGCAGTGAAATTCTGAACACAAAAACGTATTGATCAAAGTATTTATAGAACCTGAAGATGTCAGAAATTGGACGCCATTGTACAGACAGGCGTTATTAATTTAGGTAGTCATTAAGCTTCCTTGTTATGAGACAACTTAAAGTGCTTAAGGTTTTGAATTAAAATTATCAAAGTATCGTTAAGAATTTGAATAAATTCGTTGATTTAGGTAATAGAATTATTTTAGGTAATAGAAGACTCTAAAATCCGGGGCTGTTTTCATCGACGTCTCAGCAGCTTACGACACCGACACCGGAGAGAGGGGGACTACTTTACAAACTATTAACTATAGTTCCTAGTTTGGAGGTATGCAGCTTATATCTTCAATGCTATCTCAACGGCGTTTCTGCGTCCACCTGGGTTCCGACGTCAGTGATATGAGGAAGCTGAGCAAGGGTCAACCACAGGGCTCTGTATTAGCCCCTACCTTGTTTAATCTATACATCTATGACTTGCCTACCACTTTTTCTAGGAAATTTATTTATACTAACGACATCTGTCTCATCACGCAGCATAGGTTAATGGAAAAGTTGGAGCAGACACTGACGAACGACATGAAAGTACTGTCTAGGTATTTTAAAACATGGCGTCTTACACCTAGTACGAACAAGACTGAGGTTTCTTGCTTTCATCTGCATAACCAACTGGCAAAATGTGAACTCAATGTGTCCCTAAAGGGTTTAACTCTAAAGCATATTTTTTTCCCATAGTATCTCGGTGTCACAATTGATCACCTTGATATTCAAAGGACATCTTGAGAAAGTAGCGCGCAAATTGCAAACTTGCAACAACATAATACAAAAGCTAACTGGAAATTCATGGGGAGCGAGTACAAACGTCCTCTGCACATCCTAGCGGCACTGTATGGATATATATGGATAACTTTCATCTTGAATGGATAACACCAGCGGGACAAGCTAGTAAATTACCTAATAGCCCGAAGCAAGGAGAATATCATATTAGTGGAAACTAATAGTCACATTAACGCTAGAATTTTAAGCTGTAATTAAAATTAAAGGACTCAAGTACTTAAGCTCATTAAACCCAGCGGGTCGAATTAAGTTTAATTATGATAAGTTGACTGAAATTCTGTCTGCTACCGACTTCAAAAAAGTTTAACTACTTTGGGTCAGTGATTCAGTAATAATTATAAAAGAAATAGACCACAAAATAAATCAATTGTTTAACCATAATAGTATTGAAACTATCGAAGTAAAAGCTTTTCTTAATGCTCCGTATAAAGTTAATAGGTACATAATATGTAGTAGAAATAATCCATAGTGGAAAGATACTTCTGACTTTAGTGAACTATCGTGAGGTATCTTTAAAAATGAATCATTATAAAAAATTGGGCAAGTGCGAGTCCGAATCGCGCATGAAGGGTTCCGTGTCATAATCTATAACAAGTTTGTTGTATGGGAGTCCCCCTCAATTAGTTTTTTTATTTTATTTTTAGTATTTGTTGTTATAGCGGTAATAGAAATACATCATATTTGAAAATTTAAAAACTGTCTAGCTATCACCGTTCTTGAGATGCAGCCTGGTGACAGACGGACGGACGGTCGGACGGACAGCGAAATCTCAGTAATAGGGTCCCGTTTTTACCCTTTGGGTACGGAACCCTAAAAATGATTTAAACTCACGTAAACATTGTCAGGAAGGAGCTCTTCATCAGGGACAACTATCGGAGCTGGTACGTGGACGTGCGTAGAGTTGAATTGAATTAAATTGGAATTAAAATGTTAGAGGAAAATCGTTTTAAATTTAAATTAATAAATTGGTTAATTGAAGATATATTTTATAATTTAAATGAATTTCTTAATAAATGTAACACTAAATAAATGTATATATAAGCGCGAATAGGTTATTGTTATTACGTTCTTATCTTTAGTACGAGTATAGTCATAAGAACAAAAATTATATACTTGAAACGAGTAACTGTTGATACTCTTGTATTCACTAAGTTTAGTATTTATGTATTTGTTAGTTGCTACTTCACGCTCAAACAGCCGGATCAATTTTGATAAATTTTGGTAAAAAGGTAGTGGCTTTTAGGTATTTAAAAAATTGTAAACAAACCGGAGCCGTCAAATATGACAGATCCAGTGGTAGTGCACCTTTTAAGGCCAGAATAAATTATAGTGATCCAATTCGAATGGTTAAAAACACGATTCCGTTACAAAACGACAAAAACTAACTATTTCATAAATATTATAAATCTTGGAAGCTTTGAAACACAAATTTCGCACTTGTATCATCAATATGACAGCAAGCAATGGCGAATGTCAAACCGACAAAGTTAAAAATCACGTAAGGTATGCGTTGCTACTTTAAACCTGTGGCTTTCTATTTTAGTCGTGCTACTTCCAGAATAATGCAGCCTTGCATTTTAAACCTCTGCAAAATTGGGTACTTTTTAGTGACGATTTACTGAGAAAAAAGTAAATATTTATTTACTGTGTTAAAAATATGTTTATATTCGTGAATTTGTATATGTACGATAAAATTAAGCTATAACACGTGTTATTTAAATGGAACGGACTGCAGTAGTGAGGTCAATTATTTTATAATTTAAAAAATTTAACAGGAACCAAACGTTACCTTATAAATAACCCTTTTAATGGTTTCTTTACATTCTTTTAATACCTAAAAGTACAGACTATAGATTAACACGTAGGCCACTTTTTATCCCGAAAAATATAGTGTTCCCGTCGAATGAAGGTAACACCGCGCAGCACAGCTAGTTTACTATAATATACCATCCTTTGTACGCAGTTTACAATAAATGAATACGTACTTACTTTCCTATTCATTATCATTCTTTCCACGCAGAATAAAAGAGTTTAAATAAACTGCGTCCAATTAAAAATCTGAATCGCCACCGGTTTCATAAACGTAATGAAGCACTTACGACGAATACAAATAGGTAGTTGAATAAAAGTAAGCAAGAAAAAATACACCAAGTGCGAGTGGGACTCGCGCACGAAGGGTTCCGTGCCATTATCTGTAAGTTTGTTGTATGGGAGCCCCCTTAAATATTTATTTTATTTTATTTTTAGTATAATTTGTTGTTATAGCAATCATCTGTGAAAATTTCAACTGTCTAGCTATCACCGTTCTTGTGATACAGCCTGGTGACAGACGGACGGACGGACGGACGGACAGCGAAGTCTCAGTAATAGGGTCCCGTTTTTACCCTTTGGGTACGGAACCCTAAAAACCGTTAAGTGCGAGTCGGATTTGCGCACTGAGGGTTCCGTACAAACACTAATCCTATCTTAAATGGTCGGGTTAAGTTTGTACCTGGTATCTAGGTAATGCCGGATACAAATGAGGTGCAAAGTTAACGCAACCGATCACGTATGTTGTATGGGCCCACTTAACTATTTATTTTATTAAGTATGTTTTTAGTATATGTTGTTATAGCGGCAACAGACATACATTATCTGTGAAAATTTTAGCTGTCTAACTATCACGGTCGATGATATACAGCCTGGAGACAGACAGACATACAGACGGTCACTTGGATTTACAATATATTATATATTATATTATATTATATTTTTATATTTTAATCTCCACCATTAAAAAAAACGAAAAACTGATTCGAAACAATCGATAGTATCTTCAAACATGCTCACGAGAATTGGTTGAGAAAAATAAATAAATAAATTGTTATAGCGGCAACAGACATACATTATCTGTGAAAATTTTAGCTGTCTTACTATCACGGTCGATGATATACAGCCTGGAGACAGACAGACATACAGACGGTCACTTGGATTTACAATATATTATATATTATATTATATTATATTTTTATATTTTAATCTCCACCATTAAAAAAAACGAAAAACTGATTCGAAACAATCGATAGTATCATCAAACATGCTCACGAGAATTGGTTGAGAAATGCGATCTGTCAGTGAGAACAGCCAGACACTTGGAGAATGTTTGCCCAAGCTGAAAAGGAAATGCTTCGCTTGCTTCGCTCGCTAGATCAACAATACCTAAGTATAAATTCAAATTCAGTTTATTGCGATTCAATAAAGGATCTTAAATACTAGCACATACTAAATAGGTTCAAAACATGAGCCCTGTCGGGCACAGCAATATCTAATACAGTATAAATGATGAATTCAATCTATCTATATATACAAAAATCTATTGCTGTTCGTTAGTCTCGCTAAAACTCGAGAACGGCTGGGCAGATTTAGGTGATTATGGTTTTGAAAAGTGACCGACATAGTCCTAAAGATATGCAAGTTGAAGTGACAGTGGGCGGGGATTTGTCGATGTTCGATGGGGCAGACGAGCTCCTAGAGTGGATACCACGAACGGCACGCCCTGTAGGACGGCCTCCCGCCAGGTGAACCGACGACCGGAAAAGAGTGGCGGGAAGAGGTTGGATGCGGAAAGCTGAGGATCGGGTATGGTGGCGCGAACTGGGGAAGGCATATGTCCAGCAGTGGACGACTCCGGGCTGATGATGATGATGATGATGATGATTATGGTTTTGAAAATGTTTATTCGTAGTCCAGTGAAGGTTTAAACGGTGAGCTATTAGCAGCTTTCTGACACAGACCGAATACTACGCGGGCGGAGCCGCGGGCACAGCTAGTTTCTAGATAATGTACTCAAATGAGTTCCACCGAAACTTTTGCTAGAATCAGAGCTCAACTACTGAAAAGCTTTGCGATCCCAAGATCCTTTTTACAAAATTATCTACAGTAAAATTGTGCAGTAATCTTTGTTATGCAGCCATTTTGTATTGCTGTGAGGGGTTAATTTGACTGTACAGTCTGCAGCCAAAGTACCTAAACTTAAGAGGGCGCCAACGCGTTGGCTAGCTCTCTCTCTCACTGAGGACTGAGCGTAAGCGTGAGCGAGATGGAAGTGCGTGCTCGGAAGCGCGGAAATCATGTTTTTTGAGTTCGTGTGCATTTTATATTAAAAATATTTTCACAGTTTTTGAGAACTTATATTTGTGCATCTATTAAGCTAAAAACATTGTTAAAAACGTAAGGGTTTTGAAGATCCAACCGAGAATATCTAAAAAAGGGTTATGTTTGAGAGATAATAGTATCGAGAAAATTATTACCCAATCGTGTTATCACGTTGACAAGATTGAAGAAAAACTGTTTAAGTTTATAATTACCAAGGGACAGATTTTTAATCACTATGGATGTTGAGATCTAGAATCAATGACCTGACGAATTTTGCATGGGTGGGCTCTTAAGCTTAGCTTGTGTTATAAGGATCAATCATAAAGGACGTTGTATTAATAAACAAAAGGTATGATAGGTCTAGCATCGGTTACAGGCAAAGTAATTGATAGGCTGGCACTTCTATACAATTGCCCGCTTTGCCAGATGGGTCATTTTCATTTTAGGTTACCATTTGGTTATTTTTTCTTGTCCCAACTCGAAAAGATTAAAAATAAAAACTACGTATTACAGTATCGTAGATGTTAAGTGTTAATTATATTATTAACACATTTACCTACAGGTTGGAATAGGTTTTAATTGAGATATCTTTTATTTTGTACTCAAAATAATTAAATAAAAATACTACTTTTTTGGCGTTCCATACAAAAGAGCGATGTCCCACTTCCATTTTTACATGTAAAAATATCAATAAAAAAATATTTTTCTATGTAAGCATAGGTACATATATTTACCCCTATCCATATCAGCATCGATGGTACTTTATTTTAATAATGTTATTAACAACGAAACAATAACAAACCAGGAGAAAATCGAATTTAACTACTTGTCCCGCGTTTTTCGTCTTCTGTGTAACGTGTGTAACGCGAGCCAATAATTCGAAATTTTGAAGTAATTTGAACGCATCGTTAATTTATTTTGGTCTAGCAACATTGTAGGCTTCTACCAATCGACGAATGACAGCGTCGCCATATTGTTTTAGTTTGAGAACGGTGCAAACAGGTCGCACACGTGATTTTTCTTTCTGTTTTTTATAAGTGTAACGTGAATTTAAGAGGTAACTACACATAAATAACATAAAAACTTTTGTGAATCGCATAGTCATATTATTAATGATGTAATACAAATGGCAGTAATCATAAAATGTCGTACAATGTCTCTGTAATTTGGCGAAGGTTATGTTGATACCGCGAAATTTGAATGTTCGGTGTAACGTTGCTGTTACACACAATTCTGTGTTACAGTGTGTTACGTAACAAAAAACGGTAAAGCTGCATGCACGACGGACAAAACTCTATTATTGCAAGCTTTTATTTTTTTGACAGATTTAACGAAAAATACGTTTATTGAATTAAAATTTTATCGCAGCGTATGTACTCGTCCTTCCAGTTAATATTTGCTCATTTTTATGATCACGTGATATTATAATTTTGAAATTATTAATGTAATACAACAAATACATTTTTTTATTGCTTACGTTACGAGAAGAAAATACAACAGTTTGAAAAACCCTTTATTAATATTTGTTACACACAAAATTTATTCTACGTAGCGGAACGATTTTTTTTTGTGTGTAACTTTTGTGTTACGTACACCTAAAATGAAAATGACCCAGATAGTTTACAAAAGTGATGAAAACCTTGAAATACACAGACTGTATTACTGTAAAGGGAATTTTTCTAATAACAATAATACATTAATGAACAATGTTCAAAAAGATTGGCAGATCTGAAAATAGAATAGAATGAAAATTTATTCGTTAACATACACAAAGTGGACAGCAAATGTCTAAAATGTCAACAATTTAAGAAGCAATTCAGTTAATGTTCGACTACTATCTAGGTATTCAATCATTCATTCGTTCATTCATTCATTCATTCATTCATTCATTCATTTATTCATTCATTCATTCATTCATTCATTCCTTCAATCATTCATTCGTTCATTCATTCATTCTAACTAGGCATCGGACTTCTGATAGCACGGTATGACTTTAGAGAGCTATATGGAGCCGATATTAATATTTAAATACAATTCGTACTCATACCCATTAGTGTATTTAATTCGCAATTTTAATTTTATAGTCATGGACAAAGTCAGAAGAGTATACAAAGACTTGATTTGTGTAGGCAAATTTTTTTCGTGATCATAAAATAATTATGTAAATATGTTATATGTTATGCTATACAAATATAAATAGATGTGGTTTAAGAACTTTATTCTCAGAAAGAGATAATAAATAAATATCGGACAACCTCACACAAATCGATCTAGTCCCAAATTAAGCTCAAGAAGGCTTGTGTTATGGGTACTAGACGACGATATACGTACTTATATAGATAAATAATATACTTAAATACATAGAACAACATGACCCAAGCACAAATATTCAAGTTCACACAAATATTTGCCCTAGCCGGGATTCAAACTCGCGACCGCCGGCTCAGTAGGCAGGTCTCTACAAACCGAGCCAAACGCGTCGTCAAATATTTGCGACTTTTTCCATGTTTTCTACAGTAGATTGGGTTCGATATTGATCCAATAACCAATATTAGAAAATACATGATATTGACGATTAATACAGTTACATCTAGGAGATCGTAATATTGAAGTAATCTTATTTTATTTAATCTTTTGATGACGCGTTTGGCGCTACAGTGCACCTGCTTACTGAGCCGGCGGTCCCGGGTTTGAATCCCGGCCAGGGCAAATATTTGTGTGATGAACTCTCTCTTTGTTAACGTTAATGGATTTGTATGCATTGTGAAAAAAACAGTTTAGTTATCATCAACAATATAATTTATATGTGTGGTGTCATCAACAGTGAAATTGATGTCGAAAATTATGTGCGATCTGTAGATTTGTCAGAAGAAAAATAAATTTTACAGGTTTCATTTTAATGTTCATATTGAATTGCTAGCGAAGTAGAAGCAACAGATTATGTTACGTAAAAAGTCATCGTAAAGCTATTCCACAGACTGAAATGCATTTATTTTAGGCTTCGCAAAGGCGCTGCTTGATTTGTTCATTTTCTCCGCTCCACCTAATGCATAATTAAAACAAACACTCGAAATGAATGATTTTACAAACTTACTCAATAAGAAAATGATGGTAAAAATACTCATAATAGTATAGTAAATTTTTGTTTTACCACTTCACCTGCTTACTAAATATCTTTATCCATACGAAAGTACAAATTCTTAAACGAATTGTCTCATGAACATACAAACATTTAAATATCAAAGTGTAGGAATTCCTAATTCGATTAATTATCTCTATGGTAGGAATATTTTTTTGAGGCCGGATTCACTTCGCTTTGTTGTAATGTAACAAACAATGGGACCCTATAGGCATTGTGTGCATTATGAAATGCGGGCACAAACTGTTACTTTGAAAATAAAGTTCTCAAAAGTTGTTATAATAAAGCGAAGTGAATTCGGCCACAAAGAATAATTCCCACAATAAAAAAAACTAATAAAAATTACCTCTGTGCATAATATTCGAAGAATGCGACGAGGATCTCAATCGATCTAGTCATAGCTGCCCACATTTCGTGTGGTTTGCATTTTGACGCCGACAGAGACGGCAATCTTGATGGGCCGTCAGACATTTAAAAAAAATCACATTTCCACCAAAAAAATCCAACACGTGTTATAGTACTACGGACGCCTACTCACTACTATCAAAAACAAAACAACACTATTCCAAAAACAAAAACACTGGCTGTTTATAATTGACACTGAACACCTGAAAATTTGAACGCGTTCTTTATTTAAATTCAAAATTCGTTCGCTCGATTTTTTTTTTCGAAACGCGACAAGCTTAACAGGGACCAAGGTCCGGACTGAAAACCTTACAACAGCGCATGCTCTACAAAATTGTACGGCGAGCGGCCATTTTGAAAAGACCTCCCTCCCTTCTCTTGAGTATACAACTTCGTAGTTCTTGAGGGGTGTGCTTATACGTTCCAATGGGTCTTCTGATTCCGGTTACGATTAAAGTATGTAAGCATCTGTAGTTGTACAGGTATCAGAATCCACAGTTGGTTGGTTTTCGCACATTGGCTTTTTGTTTCTGTTCAATCGATTAGAGTGGTTCTTTTGGTGTCACTGGGTGATTGTTCAGTTGTTCTGTTGATATTCGGTTTGGCGTTTAAGTAAGTGAACTTAGGGGGTGTATTATGTTATACACTTTATGTATAACAACATTAGGTGATAATTTGGTGAGGAATATGGAGGTAACTAAATCTAAATTATAAATTTATGAAACATGTAAAGACTCATTTTTTTTAATGTGAGTACACACCACAATTTTTATATTAAACCATTCATACAAAGATCTAAGCTCAAAGAAAAATTTAATATGAGTTCCAGTGCGTTCCACCGGCAATCCAGAGGTACCGGGTTCGATTCCCGGTCTCTTCCACCAGGTAACTCATATTCAATTTTTCTTTGTGCTTTCTATCTTTGTATCAATGGTTTAAATCTAAATTATTTATGTGTTAATAGTAGTCGAACGATCTCTTCCTTATCAAAAAAATACATTACAAAATGATATCTTTTTTGTACTTCACCTTAAGTGCCTCTGTGAGCCTTGTAAACCTTGCGATTTTTTGAAATGGCTGAAAAAATACTTCTTTTACGTTTCAACACCCTAGCCATTAAAAAAAAAAACGAGTCGACATTTTTTTTATGTAGTTAATATAAATAGTAATTATTGATCTTGGCTCTAGCCAACAAAATTTCATGAGAATCGGTTGGGAAATGTGACCTGTAGGCGAGAACAGTCGTAAATCGTAATCTGAACATCCAAATATACGGAGATACGAAAGTACTCCTTAATGCGTCTTCGATTCAGCTTGGCCTAAAATTCTTTCGTAAATCCGAATATACAGTCCAAACGCTATCTCTCTGTTCTCGCCTACAGGTCGCATTTCTCGATAGATCCTCATGAATCTATTCTGATCTATTCTACGCCTTCAATTTTGCATGAAATTCCTTTACAGTTCTCTTAAATTGTTCCGGCCGAAACGTGACACTTCGAAGCCTGTTTTAACGCACGTTATGACTATATTTCATTGCTTGTTTAAGAAAATACAAATTACTGCCATTTCACTGCCTCAATGTATGAAGTGGGTGTCGCCAACACTATTCATGTGTAGATTGAACGACACTGTAAAAATTAAAAGCCCTTTTGACAAGCTTATCTATTAATTAATCTATCCTTAAGAGTTTCATTCATTT
The DNA here is from genome assembly GCA_905147355.2 of Apotomis turbidana. Taxonomy (NCBI): domain Eukaryota; kingdom Metazoa; phylum Arthropoda; class Insecta; order Lepidoptera; family Tortricidae; genus Apotomis; species Apotomis turbidana. Next base: position 3,507,851 of record LR990307.1, on the reverse strand, counting down.
CCCATAAATTTTAGTACATGGGTAGCTGGGCATCAAATAGAGTACAGGATACAGTTTTTACCCGAATACGGAGAAAAAAGACGGTTATGACTTTTTTTCAAACGGACTTAATTCGCGTTAAAACCTACTTTAAATAAAATGCTGTTCGTTGAAGATCTTGGATTTTACAAATCGCTGAATAACTAACTTGATGCATTATGTAAGTAAAGTTCATTCAGTACATTTTATCCGAAAGATATTCCCCTATAAGCATAAACAACTTCGAGGTATGTGCCCACAGAGTACATAGATACAGCAAGTTCACGGACAGGGGGTGCTCAATGATGCCCTATCTTAGATCTTATACCGTTTCTTTGGGATCGGCCTTGCAGTCCGTTTCTTTGACACGGTTCAGTTAGCTTTGCGTAACTAAACCATTTACATCTCTGAAAGTATAGGTTAATCATCCTAGGGTACTGCTAATGTGCATAAGCATTTCAAACACATATGACGCAGAGAGCGCTCCAGTAGCGTAAGAATTACGGAATGAAAGATTTGGTGCGATTCACGTAGCTCGCTACGCTTCGCTCCCGCCTGACCTTCTAACCTATCCCGGCAACGGCGGATCTGCTCTGAAAGGTTTTGCTCGCTCGCTTCGCTCGCTCACTCGTATGTTTTTTTTTGCCAGTACTCCACCTTAGCTCCAAACTTAATACTTTCCTGGAAGTGGTTGGGTGGATTTGTTCTTGTATGTAAACAGTATGAATACAAGCAAAACTTGTTTCGGTACGCAAAAAAAAAAAAAACCTCGAAGGCCGTGCGGGAGCTCGCTACGCTTCGCTCCCGCCTGACCTTCTAACCTAACCCGGCCACGTCGGATCTGCTCTGAAAGGTTTTGCTCGCTCGCTTCGCTCGCTCGCTTGTTCAAATTTTGTAATTTATGAATTTGAAAGTATACATTCTTTTTATACGAAAAATACATTCTATTAAACGTACATTCTATGAAAAGTACATTCTATTAAACGTACATTCTATGAAATTATTGTTATAAGAAAAGTGCATTATATTAAACGTGCATTCTGTCAAATGATTGTTATAAGAAATGACTTTCTATCAATTGTGCTTCTACGAAATAACGATATATGAAATGAACATTCTATGAAACGTTGTTATACAATCTGAAAATTCTACCAAACGTATGTTCGGTCATATGAAAAATTGTTTTTCTATGAAATGAGACGCACCCTTCTATAAAAATAGTATAGGTTAAGTTTATAGTAATTTAATAGACCCCGAGACAATACAGTGCAATGTAAGCTGGACTCAAACCTGCGACCCCTGCGTCATATGTGTTTGCAATGCTCCAGTAGTGTAGAATTATGGAATCAAAGATTTGGTATCATTGAGGTAACCATAGCTCAGTTAGGAGAGCACTAAGTAAACGTAGGGTCGCAGGTTCGAGTCCAAGGATCGGTTTAAGTGGGCTCTCTGTTAATATTTAAGCTGTGTCGTAGGCAAGAACACTTAAAGGTATTAAATATTCAGTCGTTCGGAAACGCGGCGGGAAAGTAATTAGAAACACGCCTCACCTACTTATAGTTATTTTTGGACGTGTGTTGAACGAATTTATCTATAACTGACAACATTACAAATTTTCAAATACTTCAAAAAGTTTAAAAAAGCTGATTGTTTTAGACATTTATCTCTATGATCAAACATGTTTTTTAACATATTATCCGTGATACAAGGGTCATTTAGATGCGCGTCTTTCCGGTGGACATTTGCGAAATTAAGGATTCCAGGGCATAATTTTCTGATTAAATGCCTGTAAGAATAATAAGGATTCCAGGGCATAATTTTCTGATTAAATGCCTGTAAGAATAAAGAACGTTCCCTCTTCATTAATCCGATGTAAGCAACATAACCTAAATTCATACAAGCTCTTAACTTTTGACCACCGAAGGGACAAATTTTGTTTTTGGAACTGACAATGACCCACAACTAAGAACAGAGCATTGCGATATATTGGTACAAATTTGAAACCTACGGTTTGAACTCGAAATTAACAAAATTCACGCAGAAAAGTGTTTTTTTTCAACTTATTTTCACCAGCACGCAATGAAAGCAAACTTTTGGACCAAGCTGAAACGGCCACGTTTCGCGCACTCGGTCAATAATATTCGGTACAGAGAGCTCTCTTTTCTCCTCATGAACTTTTATATGAGCGGAGTAACTTTAGTAAGCATTGGATGCAAGGATGTGTTCTACTACTAAAGTATGAAAGGTTTGTATTGAATAGACGACGCGTTTGGCGCAGTTTGTAGACAAAGGTTAAATGCATGGCTATATTGAATAAAAAAAAAACCTACCTACTGATCTGGCGGTCCCGGGTTCGAATCCCGGCCAGGACAAGTATTCGTGTGATGAACTCGAATATTTGTGCTTGGTTCATGGTTGTTCTATGTATTTAAGTAGGTGTATATTTATCTATATAAGTATGTATATCGTCGTCTAGTACCCATAACACAAGCTTTCTTGCGCTTAATTTGGGACTAGATCGATTTGTGTGAGGTTGTCCAATATTTATTTGGTTATTTATTCTAGACACCGCGACTGGGATAAAAAAATTTTTACGTCATCATTACGATTTTCTTTTCCATCAGTATTGCGCTAAACATTTAGTCTTTCCTTGTCATAAATAGGCATCAGTCTTCTGATAGCATGGTAGGAGTTTAGTGAGCTAGGATACCCAAAGGACAAATAAGACACATACATTCAGCAAAATAATATATACACACATACATACACACGTATCGTAATCGTATACAGGGTGGAACATTTCTAAAAACTAGGCTGACATTATAGTGTTATCTGAGTGATCTACAATTGACCTGTTATAATTGTAAGGTTGGATTTAAAAGTAAAAAAAGTGATCAAAATAAAATATTTTAATATCAGTGACAACCCTACTAATTCAGAGGTTTTATTTACATTTTAAATTGACACCTGTCTTTAACTTAAGCGTTATTCAAAAGATGCTAGGGTTGATAGGTATGTGCAGATTTTTACTCTAATGTTTAACAAACTGTATCTCAAAAATTGATAGAAATATTTGTATAGTTTCTTGGTAAAAAATGAAGTAAATCCGTCTGAACAATTCTGTGTTTGCTTAAAAGTCCCTCGGTCTGTTCCACCCTGTATATCTTAATCGATTAATGTCTAGCCAGTGCATACATATGCGTTACCCAGTATTTAGAACCCTATGTACTCCAGAAAACATGGAAAAAGTCGCAAATATTTACGTATGTGTCTACGCAAGTCAGGTATTTGTTTAATCTTCTGACTTTGTCCTTGACTAAAAAAAATTAATTGCGAATGAAATACACTTATGAGTATGAGTAGGAATTGTATTTTAATGTCCATAACGGCTCCATTGCATAGTTCTCAAAAGTTCTACCGTGCTATCAGAAGTTCTATGCCTAGTCACTACATAAAACAAAGCATACATAAAAACATAAAAGTATAAAACAAAGTCGCTTCCTGCTGTCTGTCTGTCTGTCCCTATGTATGCTTAGATCTTTAAAACTACGCAACGGATTTTGATGCGATTTCTTAAAATAGAGACAGTGATTCAAGAGGAAGGTTTATATGTATAATACATGCATAATTTATCAGCATTGCACCCGTGCGAAACCGGGGCGTGTCTAGTAAATAATAAATTGCGTTGTCTATTCCATTTAAGTCCCCGCACTGTTCATGACTTCTTCTTTGGCTGCTCGCAGCAGAAACACTTGGGAAATAAATTTTCTATACCACTCTCTGTATAAAGGTCATAACTTACAAGAATTACCCTACAAAATATGACCTTTTTCTAAATGAACTTCAGGGAACTCGAAACTCTTCATGTACAAAAAGTCGTAACTAACAAGAATTTTCTTACAAAATGTGACTTTTTAGTTCAGAGTACTGCTAGAGAACTAAAATAGCTTATAAATGCATACTAATGTTAATGTCGCTTATGGCGTTTCTGTTGCAAATGAAAAACACTATCCGCGTCTTTTCTCGTTATTTTGCTATTCCATGCTGAAGGAACGGAATTTTATTTTTGAGGAAATACGTTGTAAACGACGAAATAAATAAATCAACTGACATGGACTGGATTAACAACGGACAAGACCGAAAAACTTGGAGTAAAATGGAGGAGGCCTTTACTCGTTGAGAGGTCCATAATAATAATGGAAAAAAATAAATTTATTAGCATTCTTTTAAATTCAATTTTATAATGTAATTATTTAAATCCAATAATGTAATTCTTAATCATAATAATAACTGTATTTGAAATTTATCAAGGAAATAAAATGGCGTAATTATATATTATCATCCTCATCCTCCTAGCCTTTGTCCCATTTTTTGAGAATGAATTCTCAATCGGGGTCGGCTACCTAAATCCCAAGATGTGGCGTAGGCACTAGTTTTTACGAAAGCGACTGCCATCTGACCTTCCAACCCAGAGGGGAAACTAGGCCTTATTGGGCTTAGGTGGTTTCCTCACGATGTTTTCCTTCACCGAAAAGCGAGTGGTAAATATCAAATGACATTCCGTACATAAGTTCCGAAAAACTCATTGGTACGGGCCGGGTTCGAGCCCGCGACCTCCGGGTTGAAAGTCGCATGCCCTAACCAATAGGCTACCACCGCTTCTTAATTATATATTATATACGTTGTAAACTAGCGACTTATTCTCGAGTTTCGCTTCAGACGCAGGGAAAGAAGGGCTTGCCGGGTGAGACGGTATAGGTGCAGAACGGATGGACTAATTAGAGTACGGTGTTTTGTAAACCGAAGGACTTGTCTGTCGATATGGTACTTAGCTATGTTTGATGGAAATATGACCAGTAGTTTCCAAGATATTCAGTTTTAATTGGAACATGAGATCTCAGCCAATATTAAAGCTTCGAAATTCCAAAGTTTGTAGTTATGTTCAGTTTTATTAGCATTTTCTATACTCATTGAATGAGGGCCTCATGATACTGACACCACACTTACTACATGACACCAGCTACTTATGTCGGGGATGTCTTAAATTTCTTGTGAGAAGTATAAACAGAGAGTTAAGATGTCTGACTGCTGGTCAATACCCTCGTCTTTTCCATATTCAGTTACGGAGCTGAAACTTGGACACTGAAGAAATCGGACTGAAATCGTATTGACGCTTTAGAGATGTGGTGCTGAAGGAGAATGCTACAGATTCCATGGACAGCATTTCGCACAAACGAACCCATTCTTCGCGAACTCCGTATTGAAACTCGTCTGTCCACTATGTGCTTGAGAAGAGTAATGGAATTTTTCGGCCATATTGCCAGGAATGTAGAATAAGCTGGAAATTACTCCACCGGCAAGAGCTTAGCTCTTAAATATATGATGATGATGATTGCCAGGAAAGAAGGAAACAACTTGGAACAACTCATGGTGACTGGAAAGGTCGATGGGAAGCGTCCAAGGGGCCGTTCACCGATGAGGTGGTCTGACCAAATCCGCTCATCATTGGACACGAAGCTACACAACCCACTCCATGAAGCCAAGGACAGATCTAGGTGGCGAAACACGGTCCGGAGCATAATGACCCAGCTACGGGGAAATCACGACCCTCAGTAATGAGGAAATCGACGCGAGGTGGAAGATGTCTGACTATTCTGATACGCGTTGAGTACAGCCACGTGCTAAAATCCACCTTAAAGTTTTACCTGTGTGTTACAAGCGCGGAAATTTTCTCACATAAAAGCTTATTCCAAGCTTTGCTACGAAATGCGAGGTGCTTACAAGAGGCAATCCTCTTGTAAGCACCTCGCCTCATCTTCAATATACTGCTTTGCCACGGTACAGCACGACGAGTTTTTTAGCCCAAGCCCTTGGAATAAAATCTCCTAGAATAAGGGCTTCCATTCGTCCGGGTCTCCTCGGGTCCCGTGACCGGATTTGTCCCAGTTAGGAGGCGGTCCGGGGGTCATCCGGGGGTATTCAAAAAGTTCCCGGGGAACACCCGAAAAATAAAGCGTTTTTAGTGTTCCCCCTTACAGTTTTGAGATCTCCGGCTGTCCGTCTGTCCGCGGCTTAGCTCCGTGATTATTAGTACTAGCAGAAATTTGGTATGAGTATGTGTATGTATCAAGCTGACAAAACGGTAAAATAAAAACTAAAAAAGAAACTTTTTTCGGGTACCTCTCATACACCTAAAGTGGGACGTGTTTTTTTTTTCGTTCCAACTCTATTGTAAGGGGTGTCGTTGAATAGGTCTTTTAAAGGTATTAGGGGTCTCCAAACATTATATATTGTCTTGATAAAGTCAGCAGAAAATATTCACTTCGGCAATCCAAAAAATTGCGTCCCCTCTAACTTTTCAATCACGGGTCAAAAATTATGGAAAAATCCTTAAAATAATTTCAATGAAAACTATATTGGATAAAATCGGTCGAGGCATTTTTGAGTTATCGCAAAATTTCATAATTTTCTTTAAAATGAAGCTAGTGCCGCGCGGTGTCCTTATACTTCAAGCGTTACACATATTACTTAAGTGCCATACTGCATTAAAACATTCCGCTCAATCTGGAGCGTAACTTTCAGAAGGTAAGAAGTAATTACAGTTACTTTGGCGTTTACGACCTTTTTATAGAGCTGTTTCTCGTAATTTAAACCTCTGGCTTAAAACCGCTGTTTTAAGCCCGTCTATTGTGAAGGATGGGCAACGGAACCCTACACTGAGCGTGGTCGACATGCTCCTGTTTTTTATTATAATTTATTATCTTCGGACGCGTCCGAGTGAAACTGCGATTTACGCCAAGTCCGGTCACATTTTCTAATGTCAATAAGAAATGTGGTATCATAACATAAAATACCATCAACATTGATAATGTTCACAGATAGACAAACACACAAATAACAAAATATTCTTTATTCGTCAAGAATTAATACATAAAACTGAAACAACTGGTAAAAAAACAATTACTGTGCAATATTTTCCTAAATGGTGAATTATTACAGACATTTCAGCAATCCTACATTTTATTGTGGATCTAGATGATAAATCGCGCTTGTAATTGCTACTGGCTTAAGAAGGCTAATAAACGGTACACACCGACCAACCAGGAGCGATATTTTCTTCTTCTTTATCGTTACACTCTTGGCAGAGTGGTCGTGGTTGTCATTCTTTGTGTGGCGGCGCTTTCATCCTTCTTCTTCTTCCTATATTCACTTGTAGTTCGAACGCAATGCTGATTGTTTAGTGTTGCGTGCGCACTGTAAGTTGGCAGGTACACTATACACAACACAACCATGACACACACCAAATCACCACACGCAAACTCACACAGAAGCAACGTGTAAACCGATAGCACCGCGCTTCTGAAACAGCACACTACAGGGAGGAGGTTTTAGTCCATGGGCTAGTGGAGATGGTGCCCATTTGTATTATGGTGCCCATTTGTAATATGGTGGGTACCACCTCCAGTAGAGTCGGGTATACTGCCAGGATCAGCCTAACAGTATCCAATGAGGATTTCATTTTCCCCCTGAAAAAAAAACCAAACGACGTCATTTTTCTCTCACCAGCCGCGCGTCTGGTGCTCTCGCGCAAAGGGCAGTTTGTGGCCGATTTGACACGTTCTCGTTCGTTCAATCAAATTGAATGAATACTGTCGGTTTTGAGAGTGGTCGGTGTGCACCCGCCATATACATCTACAATGCTGTCATAGATATACAGAAGGCATAGACAATGAACATAGCTAATGAACTGAGGAGCCATCTTTGTTCTATTTCTATTGTTACAGTGAGTACTTACTGGGAGATACGTAAGTTGGGGAAAAGGGCAGACAACCC